>JAJLYQ010000011.1:0-600000 GCA_022984935.1 Hypoxylon sp. NC1633
CCTAACCCTAACCCTAACCCTAACCCTAACCCTAACCCTAACCCTAACCCTAACCCTAACCCTAACCCTAACCCTAACCCTAACCCTAACCCTAACCCTAACCCTAACCCTAACCCTAACCCTAACCCTAACCCTAACCCTTCGTGGGAATTTTACTGTTGTTACCATTATTTATCTTTTGAACTTTACGTTTATTTATTTAGGACTTTAATTTTTTTCGAAAACTTAAGTTTTAAATCTCGGTTTTTAACCTTTTAAAGTACGTTTCATTATTTATATAAACTTAATTTATGTTAACGCTTAAATGTATACTAGCTTTTTTTATTTTTCCGATTATAACTTCATTAAACTTTAGTTAATTTAATTAATAACGGTTTTATTAAATAGTTTAAAAGGTTAGCGATGTTTTAATATAAATACAACCGTAAAATATGTGTATTTAAGAAATTGTTTTAAGTTCCCGTCAATTGAACATCTTGGAAGGAGGAGCTAGCTTTACTTCGCCCAGCACACACCACCACATCAGAAACCGTAACCCGAATTCCACAGATGGACATATTCGTTAAGCCGATATATTGGATAATTTTAACCGTAACCCAAACATTACCAGTGGACTTACTAAAGTAAACTTTGGGCATTCAGCTCGACCCCCGGTTCTGTCTGCCATCGCCGCCTGCCATTTCGCTGACTGAAACTTATCCGTTCAATTGGACGACATGGCCTCCTATAATAATCCTGTACGCCGCACAGGCCATTTACTTACTCCGTTTCAAAAGGCCAACTATTCAAGATACGATAACGACTACAGCAAGGTAGATATCTCGCATCTACTCCTTCAATATCCCTTAGGGTATACTGATCCGTTCAAGAAGCGACCGCGTATATCTGCATGCCAGAAAAATCGCTCGTCGAAGAGGCATTGCATCCGCATCTTAGAGAGGGTAAATAGTAAAACCTCTTCATACATCGCTTCGTAATGATACTGACGTAATGGCAACGTAGGGACGACGATCATCAACCTCAACCCCCTCTTCCTCTCGGGTCGAACGAGGCTCAAAACCTGCCTCCTACCTCGAGTCAAATAGGCCACAGCCTCCCGACCCCCCAGGCACTGCTGAGCCTATTGCGCTTGAAGAGACAATGGATGTTGTAGGATCAATACACGCCACAAACGGTTACGAAACCCCCCTTGAAGCCGAAGAAGACTTCGAAGACTACGAAGATCCCGACGAAGTCGAAGACCTTGACGACGACGCCAGCGCTCTTGACATACCCAGGGTTTCCGAACCACTGCAAGTTCCACATATATTGCAGTGGATAGACGACGTCGTCCCTGGCCCACCTCAACCAGAAGTGTTATATCCTGACGACATCATCGAGTGCAACGTCATGTCGTTGAATAAAGCTTCTACGACCATGGATTCCTCCTTTACAGGAAGGACACCGGGCATTAAGAAAACATACGGGAAGAGCAAAATCGTGAGCAGCCCAGCCAATTACAAATACAAGCTGGAGGAGAACCGTATCCATCTGCGAGCGTCCCGTCTGCAACTCCCCGAATGGGTTGACAAGTTTGTCAAAAAAGTTGTTTTCTCATCTCGCTACAAGGATACTCCTCGGCCCCCTCTCTTGGATCTAAATCGCACGCTATTGCTACACAAATTGGACCAATACTCTTTGAGAAACGAGGGAACGGTCGAATCCTTCATGGCGACATTCCTGCCTCTCTCGGCTATCGAAGCCACAAAGATTACGCTGTCCACAAGCGTCCCGCCCGTCAAGAGCGATAAAGATCTGAGCAAGCAAGCATCCCTCCGTCATCTGATGATGATAGACTCCTGCCGCCAACCTTTCAAGTTCGACCACTTACGCGGGTTCCCTACCTTCTCCAACTTATCCCAGCCCTGTCCCGACCTTATATGTGGTTATACCAATGAAGTCCTCCCGTCAAACCTTCCCCAGTTCAACAGGTCACATTTCGAAGAGACCTGTAATATGAACACGGAAACCACATGTTTCCCTTATCTGATAGCGGAGGCTAAAAGCTCATCGAATGGTAACATGGAAGTTGCAACTCTGCAGTTACTCGGTGATTGCGCGGTAGCCCTCTCCGCAAGCAAGAAGGTTCTGAGCAAGTATGATCATCCCATCTTCGGCATCACTTACGACAACTCCATATTCAACATTTATGTGATGTGGATAGAAGGGACACTGGGAACCACGTCATTCGTCATGCAACAAATCTCTACCATTCCCATCTCACCCCTCCAAGGAGGAACATCCATCTCCATCATCCAAGACTATCTAATGAATATTCATGACTGGGCTTTTGAAGACAGGCTGGAGCTCATACGTGAGGAACTTGAGGTGGAACACAATGCGAGAACTTCCGGGAAACCGCGACCCCCCCCGCCATTCGAAAGTCGTAAACGCACAATCATTGCCAACTCGAGTGAAAACCTAACATCGGTTAACTCTGCAGCTGCTAAGCCGCAAGACTCCGCCATGGAGCCAGTCTCGAGCAACGTTGAAGCTGAAAGCGGCGAGCCTCACATATCCACCGAGGCCCTTCAGACACAAACACCGCTTGATTCTACATTTTTATTTTGTTCTGTATAACCATAAGCGTAAAATTTTTAACCTTAACCCGAATACCACTGATAGAATGCGCTCCTTTTTGGTTACGTTTGCAGGTACTTCTCATTAAAGAAATACTGATAATTATTAGAACAGAATTAATACTACTACTTTACGTATCCTCCGCCAGGAACGTGTGTCTGTGATTAATGTTTGCTCGTCATTTTTAACACAGATGGATCAACCTATTCAGCCATGATTTAACAAAGCAGTGTTTAGGTACGGAACTCATCGAGGGCCACAGGCGGGCGGTCTGCGACATCGGAATGACCTAGGGCCGGCTGGCACTCGCAGTGGGGTTGCTCCCGCGAGCCAGCCGTGTCTGGGAGACTGGGATGTAGAAAAGGCGTTCTGTCTCATCTCAAACTCTCATCGCTTTAATGGAGCATCTGAATATACTATGTGAACGGAGCTGTGAAAACCCTGACCCTACTCCGACTACAACTGATGGGTTTATTGAAGGCCAACCCAACGAATCTTACATTTGAAGCAACTCACACTGCAACACCGGATGCAATCCACATCACGCCCCTGTGGTACACATGCAAATCAAGTTTGAGCTGCAGGTGTGTACCTAAAATTCCTAACCGTAACCCGATCACCATCTTCTCACGTATATACCTTTAGCTAAACCCCCAATGCATTATGCCCTTAAATCAAATACATCGATGCTTTAATAAGTTATAAGCTTTTATCACTGATCAGCTTTATGCAAATGGATATGCTAGGGTTAATTAACGTAGGTGTTCCACTTTTCTATTTACCGAGTCGCCGCACAGATAGTTGATATAGCTGAAGTAATTAACATTACAACATTTAAGGCAACCGGAATGGTTATAAGTTACAGCATTATACGTGCCAGAGCAGTATATCGACTTGCTTAGGTCGCTACAGAAGATGTAATCGTATGTACAATGATTCTTCACGGTAACATGATTACCAGCAAAGGATTGCGATACTTAAAGTAATAATTGACTGCGCAGTAGTTAAGCCAGTTAAACTTATGATAACATTGTTGATATGCCTGTATGTATATGTGAATAAAAATGATAAAGCTACACGGAAAATAACCCCGTATGTATAAAAATTCCTTTCCGTAAAGCGATTACCACCGATGGAGACATCTTGATCTTCCAATCCTCGTCGCATGAGGCGTTTATCGTGCCCCGTTAGACGACTTTCGGGATTTGTCTTGTGTGGGCTCGTTGTCTCTGTCTTTGGGTTTGCCCTGGTCCCCGGTCTTCAGCCCCTGGTCTCCAGTCTCTGGCCTTTAATCTTTGGTTTCTAGTTTTTGGTCTCTGGTCTCTGGTCTCTGGTCTCTGGTCTTCACTTTTAAGACTCTAACTTTTAACCCTCTTTCCCTGTGAATGGCCATAGGTGAAACGTGATGAGGAGACGGCCTACTAAAAGAACTGAAAGCCAGGAACTTCATGTATACGTTCAACGGGAAGGTCAGCCCCGGTATGAAAGAATTGAGGCTCAACCGGATCTTTTACCGCTGGCAAATACCATACGTGCCGTGCTGGGTAGGGCCTTTCATCTCCTGCGGACACGAAGTGGTCGGAATGGCCTAGAGGTGGTAGCAAATGGCATAGTTACTAGTATCAGGCCAGGTCTTTATCCGGATCCGAGTCACCAAATCCGATCTATCGGGGAGGCAGTGGGCCACTTTCTGGGAATTATGCACAGTAACTTCCCCGACATCTATCTCACACTTACAGATGGCGAGGCTTTCACCGTACGAAGGGGAATGAAAGAACCATTTAGTTGTCTACTCAGCTTTGACCCAACCGTGGCTGGCGAGTTGAGAATACAGTGCCAAGTAGGTATGTTGGTTACTCAAGCCAGGTCACGCTTGCTGACCTGTGCTGAACCAAAGTATATCCATAACATGACAAACACGCAAAACAACGAAGACTACGAGAGATGGGTGTTTAGAATGAGCATCACCGTTGCACATGAAGTGGTTCATTTTCTCATGGGGTATTTAAACGGGAAAGCCCGCCCCATCACACCACCGCGAGTGTCTGTCGAAGGATGGCCCGGCGGTGAAGCTGGCCGCGCCTGGGAGCGCGAGACTTTTGAAGGTAGGTATTGTGGAGTTTTGGAGTCAGAGAGACGATCCCCTGCAGGCGGGAGAACCCATTATCTTCAAGAATTTTCGAGAAGATGCACCAGGTTACGTTGTATCAAGAGATTACGTCGAGAGTTTTGCGCGAGGAGGTACGTACGAAGAGTTGCTACGCTCGTCACACAGAGCACACGTCTGATGCTGTAGCTATCTAGATATACAGCTTCCCATTCGGCCGTCCAGTAGAGCACGAGCGATAACTCGCCCACAGCTTCGGATTGAGGGTCGCATGGAGATGAATCAGGTTCGGGGAGCCAGAGGCAGCGGCCGCGCCCCTGTCCTATGCGCTGGCCCGTAGGAAGGCTAAGATATGTATTTTATGGCGTCGAGACAAAACCAGAGAAAGCGAGTCAATTCCTCGGCGGAATGCTACAAGATTACTCCGTCGATTCTAATACCCATCTTCCCATAACTCTTTCCGATATGCCTCGGTAAGTCTCTCATCGGGGCCGTATACCTCTTGCCAGCCAACAAAGCCTCTGTCCAGTATGTAAACCTGCTGCTTCTGCGCCTCCCCATCCCATTTTTGAGAAGCTCCCTTGACAGCGGCAGTGGCCGCAGCAGCCTTGATAGCAGCCTCTTTCTCACGCAGGTACCTGAGGGCGGCACTGGGTCCGCGCTGCTGGCTCAGGGCGCAGTGGAAGACGACGACATCCTTGTCGGCGAGTTTGCGCAGGAGAGTAGGCATGGTCGCATCGAGGCTGCGACTGGGGAAGTGTAATGAGGACTTGATGTGGCCGCCTATGTGGTCTGTTCGCCAGGAAGGTATGGTATTAGTGGCATCGGGAGTAAGATATGGGTATATTTGTGAGGTGATAAGCCATTAAAGTCAGATATTTTAGAAACACTTAACATACCATCGTCTCGTACGTCCACAATGGCTATGGTTGCATCCGAGGAGCGCTGTGCGGCGCTGGTGAGCAACATGTCGGCTAGCCTCGACGCCGTCATGCGCTGCAGGTTTGAAACTGTGACTACTGACATTCTGGCGAAGAGCAAGCCACCGGTTAGACGACAGGAGACGAAGGAGTAGCAGAAAGCTCTTTTTGACTGAGAGTTTGAAATAACTTGAGCGGACGTTGAATGCTAAAATAGCTTGCTTGTGTGAACGGTGAACCTGATAGTATTGATAGTATTCAATCTGTAAAGAATAAGTCTCAAATAATATGGCGGCATGTGCAGCTTTCAGATGGAATATGTATGGATAAGTGCATGGTTCTAGTTTTTGCATATGCGGAAAATGCGTGTGTATTTAGGAGCAACCTGCAGATAGGGTCGGTATGATTCATGTTATCAACGCCTGGGCCTTGTCAGATGATCGGATGAGCCAGTCTGTATCACGTTGAATGCAATCGCTAAACATATAGTATACCCCACGTCTAAAAGAGAGAGACCCCACCATGCCACGATTCAAGGCCACATGCCTTCCCACATGTAGAGCCAGCCTTCCCAGTATTTCTCATAGTTCCCCACGAGATATGATAGTCCGTCGCCATCCGTTCCCACCTTGTACGGTCTTGTGTATATGCCTCCCGTCCGTAGGTGTCGTTTCATAGCCATGTACACGGAGAAGCTGCTAGGCATCGCGCCCACGAAGAAGTCGCAGCCTAGCAAGACGATGAAATCAACCAGGCCCTGCTGATCCCAGCTCAGCTCCTCCAGCTCGTCAAGATCTTGGTCGTCTAGCAGTTCTGTTTTGCTGGTGACCCGCATCTGCGCCATTTCGATGGCAGCACCGGCAAAGTTGGCCGCTTGTAGAGGATCCCCTGTAGCTATGTACGCCACCTCGAAACCGCGCCGGGTGGCTTGCTTGAGGTACGCCTCGCTCTGGGTGTTATATGTAGGCCAAAATCCTAGAGCGTCGCTCTCTGTTCTTAGGTGCACGCCGAGAAACCTGCCGTCCGTGACGCCATTGGTCTGCGCGAACGCACGCATTCGCTTCAGTGCCGTGTTCCCCAAACGCAGCACCTTGTCGTTAAACTTGAGAATGCCACCGAAAGTATTTGCAAACTCAGGTCCGTCGCGGTAGATCAGCCAGTCCCAGAGAACACCCCAATCGAACCGGATCAGCCGTGGATGATCCTCAGATGGAGGAGATTGGCCGTTTTTGGGATCGTTTAGCCACGCACGGAACCTATCACCGAATTGATCCGTATGGCGGTTCTGATCTCTCCAATCACAACCGTCGCGATCCCCAAACTTCTTTGGGTTGATATGCTCGATGTTGGGCTTGCTGCCTACACCCGGTATATCCTCGACGTCGTTGTAAAGCGTGATCTGAGGACAGCTGGTAGTGAAAGCGTCTTTGAAGTGCTTCTCGTCGAACATATAATCGAACGGCAGATACTCGGTGAAGAGATCGGCTAGGTCCGTCTCGTTGCGCTTCCGGATCTTGGGCACGACCAGTCCGGTAGCGCCAGCTTCGAGGCCGTACCGTATGCAGGTGTGAATGTAATTCCTTATATTGCCCACGCCACCAGAATTGTTGTCGCAGATGTAAACTAGTCCCGGCACCCATGTAGCCTCGTCGCATACTCTTTGTAGGGGCCAGCCGACGAAGGGCGCGTCCGGGGCTGACAGGTCGACATCATTGTGAGGTTTGGTCGCGGCGCCGGGAGGAGAGGAGGACGAGGCGGTACCTCGGATGGCAGATGTGTCAAGCCAACGGTCGATGGACGAGGGAGGCGCACGGAAACTCCATGCTGCGATCAGGAGGACGATGCAAACGGTCGGGAGGAGGATGTTTCGACGCGGCATGAAGCCTACGATTGTCTGATAGCCAATGGCCATCGTGAAAGAAAAGGGTCGCACCAGTACGGGGCTAGCAGGTAGAGATAAGAATGGTTGGGCAGGGTTGGGAGGGCCTGCGGCTATTTCCGGGGTCTACGACTTGACTTATGATTGGCTGCGTTGTGGGCATATGTAGGTAGGTATGGAGGAATAAGAATTGATGCTGAAAGTGGCAGGGGGGTGGTATATACCATATATGTACCTTACCAACATGAAGGTTACAGTAGATACAGTGCCTGGATAGAATTTGGCCGGTTCAACTACTTGTCCCAGGAGATTGGTTACACTTCAGCTTCTCCCATCTGTTTGATAAACTTAAAAATGTCCAACCGGGTCAGCGGTCCTGTGAAATTGTGATCGAAATTGCTGGAGGAAACCTGTGAACGTCCTTGGATGGGCAAATGGGCAAAAATTGAACATAGAAAGGATCAGGAAATCGAGACATGTAATCAGCTAATGTCTGACTGCAAAAGGGAGATGGAGGATATTTGTATAGCTTCATATCTCTTACGACAACTAATACTAAGCCTGGAACGTCTTCATTATATAATCACAGACAAGTACAACCTACAATGCTGGTAGATTCGTGTTCGACGATACACCACCGCTCGCTTCACGTAAGACACCATCGATGACACCCTCTCTACCTTCTTTATCAGAGAATCTAGGTCACCAACGGACACTTGCATCATCAGGGCAGGTCACACTATTGCGGTCGCCTTATTGTACTCGAGATGTATTTCGTATTTCGTACCGCGTGACAATCAATTTACCTGCCAGTTGTAAGACTGGTATGTACATGCTGATTGGGTACCTAGGTATTTTGCTTCTCTAAGACTTGATGGGGGGATTCTGGCATGAGGGGTATTGAAAAGGACTGTGCTGCCAAAACTTTAAGGGACTCCCTTTTCTACACTCCCTCAAAAAAAAATTGAAAAGAAAGCCAGCGCCGACTTAAAGTTTACCCAGATAGGTGGTAGGCATAGGATATATCAGTCAATGCCAGGCCAGTTCCAGCATATCACTTAGACGTGGTTAGCTCTTCGGAATTCAAACCAGGTTCGAGGTGCCGACGCGAAGCAGTGGCTGACCATGTTGCTCCGCTCCTATACGGCTAAGGGCTGCCCAAAGCGTCCTAACACGAGGTACTGGTTTGAGGTATAAGTTGATTTAGTATTGGATGTCAGTGCGTGCTGTGAAAACATTCTGGCTGAAACGACGAATTCATTATCATCGGAATGCCGAGACAGGGCCCGAGGAACGGAAAGTTTGAAAATGGATGATATATAATAGTCCTACTTGCATGTGCAGGTTTTGTAGCATTAATTGATATCCTGCCAGCCCATGTCAGGCATAGGCTCCTAACGAAATTCCATAAGGCCCATCCCGTGACTAGGCTTTGGAAATCCAGCCGGAATGGATGAAGAAGTCGAATATCCTGCTGCCCTTCTGCGAGTCCAGTCGAGAAATCTCCTTAACCTGTTTCTTTTTCAAGGCCCCGTTGACTTTGACAGCTTCTTTCATAATCTGCTCCTTGATCATCATCCATGGTTTCGGCTGGATTCGGCATATCCGGCACAGCTCCTGTTCTTCTGCCGTCAAGAGATGGAAGTCTGGGGCGTTGTCTTGGGTAAGGACCAGTGGTTGCACGCCGGAGATCGGCTGTGCGACGAACTTCTGCTTCGAGGGCGCGAAGATACCATTGGTCGCGGCTCCGTTGGATGTGCCGTTCGTATGTCCGTTGGTGGGCGGTTTAGATTCACCGTTAGACGCTATGTCCGGTGTGCCTCCGGATGGAGGTACAATCGCCACAGCATGAGCAGGCCGGATTGGGAGCTCTGGCGCTACCAGAAGCGCAGCACCGCTAGGTGGTTCGGGTTGGACGATTTGCTTGGATCGCTGCGCCGACGCCAGTCGTTCCCGATCCATAGAGCCCATGGGGATGGCCTTCTGGATTCGGTGAGTCTTGTCCTGCTCATATTTCTCCCCGCTGCGAAGATCACCAATCTTCATGTTCCGCCACTCCTGGAGCTGCGTGATCGCCTGCCGCAGGTTCAGCTCGTCAACTAGGCCGGTGCAGAAGGACTCGAAGTCGTCGTGGTTCATCATGCGCGCGAAGGGCTTGGCCTTGTTGAGGAGGTCTCGCTCTTCCTTGGTCCTCTTCTTCTCTTGCTTGCTATTCTCCCTATAATCTAGCAAGTTGTGCTCAAATATGACCTTTTTGCGTTCCACGCGCTGCGTTAAGCGGCAGTTATAGATATCCATGACGGTGAGCTTGAGCTCCATCTCCGGCTCAAGCTCACCTGTGCGGGGGTTGAGTCCATCACCGGGATCGAACTGCATCAGTTGAACAGCTTCCTCGGCTTCATTCGCATATTCGGTCTCGAATTCCAGGCGGCCGGGCATGTAGCCTTGGATCTCGTGACAAGAAGGCACACTAGCGGTTGGTTTAGTCTTAGGTGGCAACGGCGGTGCATTTTTCTGAGCTTCGCGTCGCTCCTCAATCCTTCGTTTCTTGCGGGCTTGGAATTCTTCGCGAGAGATCTCTAGCGCGAGCTCCATGTCGGATGGCTTACATCGGGCCGGGAGGGGAAAGCACGAAGAATTCACATAGGCCTTCAGGTAGTGGTCGCGTACCTCATCCTTGTGGCGGTAGCCGCCGATGTGGTCTGCAATGTCAGCCCAGGATCCTAGTCCGTAGATTTCGCACCCCTCGAGGAGGAGGAGTTCTTCATCCGCACCCCAATCTCGGCCGAAGATGGGGAAGGAGTTCTGTTCGATAACCTTAAAGGGATGTGTTTCGGGTTGGTGAGAGCCACTAGAAGCGCCGCCAGCGAAGCACTTGACGCACAAGTCGTACTCGTTGCACGCGCTATGAGCGCATCGGATCCGCACCTATAGAGATACATTGTGATTAGAGGCTATATTGTGTAATGTGCGAGGCGCAAGAAGTAGGCAAATGGCGTTGGCGCGCGGAAGTAGAGAAGAAAGGAGAGGGAGGGAAGCAGGGAAGCAGAAAAACAGCAACCGATCGCGCGTACGTACCGTTGACGTGATATCGGCAGAGCAGACGTCGCAAACATACTTGACACCACTCTCACCTCCCCTAGTGGCCGTCTTCTTACGGATGACACCCATGTCTTCGTTGTCCAGTGTGAAAGGTAGTGAACGGGGCCAACGAGGACTCCGTGGGTGATTGATAGCGAAAGAATGAGAAACTGGACGAAGTGGCCTTAAGCACTTGATGATAGCTGAAGATGATGAATTTCAGTTGTTGAGCTTAGTAAGTTAGGAGAGGCCCATGCAATCACGTGGGGCAGCTTGCATGGAGCCATGAAATGCCAGGTTAATAAGCCCTACATGAATTGGTTACCCTGGTTAATTCGGCCGACCGAACCACCGAGATCCCTCGAACCTGTCCAATTACATCATAGCATTTCACTATGTAGAACCAAGGCGGGGTTGCTATTGCTTCATTTTCTGCTCGCACATGCATCACGGTATGGTAATGCTGGTCAGGTACAAGATGCGCCGTAGCTATCCGTTTCCTTCTATCCGTCCAATTGTTTGCGCGTTGAGATAAAAATCATGCCTTAGCTCGATTCCGGTAGGAGGTATATAACTATACTGTGCTATGCGCCCTTCTTAGCAGCGGATTCCCCTCCCGTATATTGCTCTCACCAGAGTCTGACAACCTCCAGTCCCATATTTCATTCTCTACTTGCAATGCCTGACAAAATACTCGACGACATCTCTCACCGGCGCTATAATCCCTTGAGAGGATCGTGGCTGCTGGTATCACCTCACAGAACCAAGAGACCATGGCAGTAAGTCCGACGTGCTGTATTTGTATTTGCGCATGAGAGAGACAGAGACACTTACCACACCTCCGATAGAGGTCAGCAAGAAGCCCCGGGAATTATCAAGCTTCCCGAGTACGACCCAAAGGCACGCCATGCTTGTTCTTAAAACGGGGGGTCTGTGTTTGCTGACTGTATCAAGTGCTACCTGTGCCCTAGAAACTCCCGGGCGCAGGGCGACACGAATCCCGACTATGGTCAGACTTTTGCATTCGTGAATGACTATAGCGCCGTCAAGGAGCAACAGCAAGATTACGAGGCAGAGCCTTCGAGTGATGGTAACGAGCAGCTTTCATCTTCTTGTCGATTGTACTTAGTTCTCAGTAGATCTCTCTTCATTGCTGCTTCGCGCCGAAGGCGTCAAGGGCAAATGCTTCGTCCTTACCTTCTCGCCAAAGCATCACCTGACCCTTGCCGATATGTCCGCCCAAGACACTCTTCCAATTGTCGAAACGTGGACGAGGATCTATGCTGCGCATCTCGCGCCGACGAATCCCCTTTCCCAAGTTGCTGCCGAGCTTGACCTTTTGAGCCGCGAAGCGCCACCCGAGTCCATCGTACCTCCACCCACGCAGCAGCTCCGATACATGCAGATCTTCGAGAATAAGGGTGCCGCCATGGGGTGCTCAAATCCCCACCCTCACTGCCAGATCTGGACGACTAGCACGCTGCCGGAGGAGCCCGGTGCTGAGATTGTCCAGATGACAAAATATCGAAGAGACAATGGAGGGCGGCACTTGCTAGGGGATTACGTCAAGCTGGAAGTGGAGAAGCAGGAGCGGATCGTGTATCAGAACGATTCCTTCCTCGTGGTCTGTCCTTGGTGGGCGATCTGGCCATTCGAGGTCATGATCATCGCAAAGCGACGCGTCCGGGCGCTAGTCGACTTGACCGGGGCGGAAAGGCTCAAGTTTGCCGACGCGATCCAGGAGGTGACGAGGAGATATGACAACCTGTTCGAGACAAGCTTCCCCTACAGCTCCGGTATCCACCAGGCCCCGCTAGATGGGACGGAGGAAGAAATCGAGCATAGCTGGTTCCATATGCACTTTTACCCCCCACTGCTTCGCTCAGCTACGGTGCGCAAGTTCTTGGTCGGGTACGAGTTGATGGCCGAACCGCAACGAGACATCACCCCTGAACAAGCTGCGGCGAGACTGAGAGAATGCGCAGGTGAGCTGTACCGCAAGAACCTGCAGTAGCGAACGGAGTTTTGTTCACGATATTGTCAGTGGTGAGAACGAAGGTATAAAGTTAGAGATATATAAGTAGTTCAGTATTATACGCAGCAGCAATCGACGACCTCAGTGAAACCACCGTCCCTCTCTAACATCGGGCATGTCAGTTACATTCCAATACACTTTGTTCCTTTACCATCCACCTCCTTCAGCTTACACCTCGACGTAGAAGTTATACTGGCTGATCATCCAAACAATGCCGACAGAGGCAAAGAAGAATGGGAACATGACAGCCGGCGCAGGTGGAGCAGTCTTGTAAATAGCCCATTCAGAACCGAAGTGTACCAGCGCAACAATATAGGTCAATATAGTCATGTTATAGACGGGCGCTAGGTGTATATTATAGGCCGCATAGAGGCGCACGATGGCCGAGATCATGGTGTAAACTCCGAAGAGTCGTGCGGCAAGGGGAGTGACCTGGTCCAGAGGGCGCGCCTCTTTAGAGTTAGATGCCGCAGAGGCCGGAACAAACTTCTTTGTCGAATCTTCCGGGTTGAATGTGGCCGACTTGGGGGGCAGGGAGGAATTTGGCACGAATTGTCCTCCATAGAGGCGTCGGGAGTAGTGCAGCGTCAAATAGTTCTGCAAGGCGTTGCCGACAGCGAGGACGGAGGTCTATACTCTACATGTTAGAAGTTGTGGAAAAAAGGGAGTCAGTGAGAGGTCAGGCTGGGTAGGCTAACGTACCAGCACCATATAATAGGGCAAATAACCTTTGGCAGGTGGGATAAGAGACTCGAGAACATCCATTGTAGCGGGTGATACTGGTTATCTAAAATACTTCTTCAACTGTCCTGTTCTATATTTGATCTTCTTTGACAAGACCATCAAGGGGAAGATTGGGATTAGATACGTACATCAACGTCTAAAGGGATCACTTACATAATGTCAGGGATGCAAATTGAAAATAGTGCCTCCCTGGATAAGCACATACCTACCTAATGTAGGTAGTGTTCCGTATTGAAATGAAGCAAAAACACAAGATGACTAACCTGATAAAGGTAATTGTTGAGCCACTCTGACACGCACACGCCAGCACAGGCGCTATTGTGCACCTAGCTGCTTACCCAGTGTTCCTGAGCTGAAAAGTCAACAAGCCAACAGACAACACAACAGCAACCTGAATTTGTCTCACCCTCCGCTCTTCATCTTCTTGCTCTATATGAGTTCCGTAGAGTCTGCGAACCAAAATAGGGTAGTTGGAACATCTGAACTTCTTGAATTGTATTCGCCATGGACTCTTTGAATGACTCCTTGGAGTCCATTCCGCAGAGCGTGAAGCTGGCCTTTGCTGGCCTCGGGGTTCTGTTCGTTGGATCGAAACTACTGAGCTTCCTTCGTCTCTTCTTGGGCATCTTCATCCTCAGCGGCACCAACGTAAGTCACTGCATGCCTACCTACCTACCTTACATTTACCTAGCAGCTCGACCCCCCGTGCACGTGCCGTATTCTTATCTAACCAGTGCATGAACCTGGATGTAGCTCAAGAAATATGGCAAGAGAGGCACATGGGCCGTGGTAACAGGCGCTTCCGATGGCCTAGGAAAGGAGTTTGCTACGCAGCTCGCCGCCAAGGGCTTCAACCTTGTCTTGGTGTCTCGTACTCTGTCTAAGCTGGAGGCACTGTCCCAGGATTTGGAGAGCAAGTTCAGCGGCGTGCAGACCAAGGTACTCGACATGGACTTCTCTGCCGACGACGACGCGGACTATGCTCGCCTTTCCAAGTTGATCTCCGGCTTGGACGTGGGCATCCTGATCAATAATGTTGGCCAGAGCCTTAGTATCCCCACCCCTTTTCTTCTTACCGAACAGAAGGAGCTGGAGGACATTGTCACCATCAACTGTCTCGGCACCCTGAAGGTCACGCAAGCTGTCGCGCCAGGTATGCAGGCCCGCAGACGCGGCCTCATTATTACGATGGGCAGCTTCGGCGGTTGGACACCGACGCCGTATCTAGCAACCTACTCGGGCAGCAAGGCATTCTTGCAACACTGGTCAACTGCTCTCGCCGCCGAGTTGAAGCCGAGCAACGTCGACGTCCAGCTCTGCTTGAGTTACCTCGTCACGACGGCTATGAGCAAGATACGACGATCGAGCTTGATGATCCCCGGCCCGAAGCAATTTGTCCGTGCGGCCCTGGGCAAAGTGGGACTCGGAGGCTGGCAAAGCACAGCGTACACCTACACGCCATACTGGAGCCACGCACTGCTGGCCTGGGTTGTCGAGAATACCATTGGCATCGGTCACTCACTAATTGTTGGGATCAATTTGACGATGCACAAGGATATCCGAACTCGAGCTTTGAAAAAGGCCGCTCGGAACGCGAAGAAAGAGTGAGATTTCACACTGAGCTGGTTTGGTCTCAGAATATACAGTATGGGTGAGTGTGTCGAAGGATGTAAAAGAGTTATCAAAAATGGTCCGGTCTGGAAGTTTATATGTCGGTTACTTATTGATATGAATTTCAAGGTAACTTGAGTACCAGAGTAATTATTGAAATATGAAGAGGTGGATTTGTAAATGGTCTATATGCCTAGGACTAGACTAGTTCACTAATGTGAAAGTTGAATAGTACAGTGTAGCCATCAGCTACGGTCTACAAGTACCTACTCAGTCTCTCATTGCATTTTTGTTTTGAGAATTCCCATCATGCAGGTGGAAAAAATGTTCTTTGTAGCTCAGAAGCCAGGCATAGCCCCACTTAGTAGCACAGAGCCTGATTTGGATTAGTGTAGTAAAGATCAATCGCGAACGGAGGTGCCTAGGTACCTGTGAAGGTAGCTAAACGCGTTGTCGTCAAAGCTCCCGTTTTCAGAAAAAAAAATAAGGTCATAACATCTTCAATTCCAGCCATCTCAATAGCAACACCGCCAACACCACAGCACCAACCATAGAGGACCTGGCTTACCAAAGCAAACAGCAATATTTGCGTTTCTTCCTGAGACATACTTACCACAGAAACTAAAACAGGCACAGAGAGGGAAGACAATTACCTTCTCGCATCTTCCTGCGACCTCATCATCTCATCATCCCCCTTCTAGAGAGTAGATCCAGCTCAACGTCGCCATTGATGATCCGGTAGATTTCCGGTGCCTTGCCCGCCTGCAGTGGCTCTCTTCTTCTTTTCCCAATTGAGCAACCTCCTTTTTTTTGCGACCAACTAATCATCGCCGCGCCTGGTTGTGCATTCGGGCGCATACATCATCAGTCATGGCTTTCCCCCAGACACCATCTCATGCACTGCCGGGCGCTTTCCTACATACACCCGCCATCGCGTCGCGCCTCAGCTCCCAGCAAGATCCGGTTCGCAGACGTCTATTCAGAGAAAACTCGAGCACAAGGTTATTTGGCCAAGATGCCGGCGGCGGGCTTGGATTTGAACCTCCTGCTCAGGCTGCTGAGGACCCGGCATTGCGAGGCCTACCGGTTCAGAACCTACCTCCGCAGCCTCCTTTAGCGAAAGCCGCCACATACATCAACACGGCCCTGACAAGAGATGGCGAATACCCCCAACTCGACTCGTACTGTAGACGTGAGTATAGTTCCCTTTGCCAGCCTGGTGGACAAGCCCAACACTAAACTTCTACCTAGAAATATCCTCCGACTATGATCTCACTCGCAACGACTCCGCGTGGGCTCCTTTCCAAAAGACCAACATGTATCCGATCCCCCAAAACGTTCTCGAGCAATACAATCGAGCAGAGGTTTCCACGATGATGGGACTGTTCGCCGAGCTGAACCATGCCTGGGTGACCATCGATAACTGTCTCTATCTTTGGGATTACACCCACCCGAATCCTGAGCTGATCGGCTACGAGGACAGCCAACATAGTATTACGGCCGTGAAACTCGTAGCCCCGAAGCCGAACGTATTCAACAACGTCATCACGCATATCCTAGTCGTTGCCACAACATCGGAGATGTTCCTCTTGGGCGTCGCCGCTCGAAATGCACCCAGCGGTGCTAAAACAATCGAGCTCTACGGCACCAGGATGTCGCTTGCCCTGAAGGGCACCGAGGCGCGCGTTATCGCCGGCTCCGCAAGCGGACGCATATTCTTCGCCGGTCAGGCTGACAGCGACATCTACGAGTTCAAGTATCAGCAGGAAGAGAAGTGGTTCTCGAATAGGACCGAGAAAATTAACCACACATATCGTCCCTGGACTGCTACTGTTCCCAACCCATCGCACATTCTATGGGGCAGGACCGCGACGGAGCACATTATAGGTATCGTCGTAGACGATAGTCGGAATCTGCTCTATTCCCTTTCCAACACGTCGACCGTGCGGACTTACCACATGGAGCCTCCCAACGCGCTGAACAAGGTCATCGAAAAGACCAAGGACAGCTTCCTGCGCGACATTGCCCATGCGCTTAGCGTCGTGTCGCCTCTCCTCAACGAGCACATGGACATTGTGTCCATCAGCCCCATCTCCGCCGTTGAGGATTTCAAGGTTCATCTGGTGGCCTTGACAAACACGGGTTGTCGTCTCTTCATGAGTGCTACCAGCGCGGCCTCGTACATGCTCAATTCCTCGAACCAGGCACCTCAGAGCATGCAACTACAATCCATCAAGTTCCCCCCCACTGATCAGCCGAAACGAGGAGGCAGCCGGTTCGGTGGTCCATCCGAACCCACCGACATCCAGTCAAAGACACTCGAAACAAGCCGGCGTGGAATCAGGTTCGCCCCGGGCTATTTTCTTGACTTCGTTACCAAACCAAATCAGCCGAACGGAGACCTTCTATTTTTGTCAGCTCCCGACAGTGGGCGAATCAATCACGGCCGCCAAACCCAGAACATGCGCTTCTATGAACATGCTAACTGGATCGACATCGGCAGTAGGGCTGAAGATATCGGTCTGGTCACAAAGCCGTTCGCCGCGACCAACCAACCTCAAGGTTTTGGGAACGAATTAGCTGTCCAGTTTGATAACCCAGACGGTAGCGAATTCGCCATCCTCACGAATACGGGAATACACCTGGTACGACGTAGAAGACTCGTCGACATCTTTGCTTCGGCCATCAGGGCCGCCGCCGGAGACGAGGGGCTCAAGGCTGAAGTGAGCAAGTTCCGGTGCGCTTATGGAAACGTTGAAACCATCACGGCGGCGCTCGCCGTCGCATGTCGCCAAGGAGAGAATGGCCGCCCCGGCATAAGTCGCGGTGCCGTCGACCAAGCTACCCAAGATCGCGCGAAGCAGGTGTACATCAACTTTGGAGGGAACCCCAGGTTGCCCGAGCAAGACGGACAGCCAGCGACGGTAGAGATGGTACAGCCTTCGACCCGTCATGCTGCGCTGACTCTGTATCTTAGTCGGCTTGTTCGATCTCTATGGAGGTCGAAGGTCATTGGCCTGGGGACCGACGCCGGTGGTGCATTGACCATCAACAGCGCCGTCGCAGTCGACAAGTTAAAAGATGTTCAGGGGAGCGTGGAGAGTCTGAGAAACTTCCTCGACACGAACCGGGCTTTCATTCAAGGACTCTCGGGGCCCGCCGATTTGCGAAGGGCTGGTAGCAAACAGGAGGAACTTGGTTTTCAAGGTGAACATCAAGCCATGCGTGCATTGGAAACCTTGATGACGGGCATCACCGAAGGCATATCGTTCGTTACAACGCTGTTCGAGGAGCGAGTCGCAGACATATTTACTCGCCTCGATGATGCCTCTCGGCAACAGCTTCGTGAGCTCACGTACGAGCAACTCTTCTCACAAGCTGGCGGCAAGGAACTAGCCAAGGTGCTCGTGAAGGCCATCGTCAACCGAAATATCGAGAACGGGTCGAATGTGGAGACCGTAGCAGATGCGCTTCGGCGGAAATGTGGCAGTTTCTGTAGTCCTGATGACGTCGTTATTTTCAAGGCTCAGGAACAGCTGAAGAGAGCGTCGGAACCGTCTCTCAATCCGAACATCTTTCGTACGCTCCTCCACGAGAGCTTGAGACTCTTCGAGAAGGTGGCGAGAAGTCTCACGCAGGCAAACCTCGAGTCGGCCATTGAGCAATATGTCGACGTGAGGTATTACGCTGGGGCCATTCAGCTGTGCCTGGTGGTTGCTGGTGAAAAAGATCGCGGGAACGCTGCTCTCTCCTGGGTCAACGACGGTAAGCCCGCCAGCGATCCGCGGGCGAGGTTCTTCGCCGAGCGCAAAACCTGCTACAGCTTAATTCACCGCGTCCTCCAAGACCTTGACGCCGCCTTTAGCCGTGAGCCTGATGTCGTCGATGGAAAGCCAACGCTCATCGCGACAAAGCGCGCGGAAGCGTATCATGTTGTCAGCACCTCGGCAGACGAGGTGTTTCACTTTGACCTTTACGAATGGTATATACAGCAAGGATGGACGGACCGCCTTCTGGTCATCGACTCGCCTCATGTTGTCATATTTCTCAGTCGTCTCGCCAACAAAGACGTTGAGCATGCCGATCTCCTCTGCAGGTTCTACACCATGCGCGGACAGTATTTCGATGCCGCAAAGGTTCAGGCTCGCCTGGCACAATCCGACTTTCATATATCCATCAAAGACCGTCTTACGCTTCTTAGCAAGGCCAAGACTAATGCTAGTGTTATGACCACCGGCGTTAGCCGACAAGAACAGCAGCTTCTCAGCCACCAAGTGACTGAACTCTTAGAGGTTGCACATATTCAGGACGATCTCTTGGAAAGACTGAAAGCGGACAGCAGGATTCCCGTCGAGCGTCAGCCGGAGATCGAGACCGCATTAGACGGCAAGATTCAACCCCTATCTGAAGTGAGTATTTGGGAATTTCATGGTCCACAGCTGCTAATTTGTGCCGACCAGCTCTTCAATGGCTACGCCGACCAGGCCGGCTACTACGATCTCTGTCTCCTTATCTACCACGTTGCCGACTTCCGCAACTCTATTACCATCGTCCAGACCTGGAAAAATCTGATCCAGCAAACGCATGAGAAGGTTATGGAGGAACAGTCAGCATACGAGACAAGACGCGAGCGTAGAGCACAAGACGGAGATCAACCTGCTCAGCCGTACGAAGTAGTAGTTGGCAAGGTCATAGACATCTGCCACCGCTCCTCCAACGATTCTTTCATCTTCCCCGTTCCCACCCTTCTGCATGATATCTGCCAATATGCCTTCGAAAGTGCGCAGGATCGCAGAATTGGTGCAGACATCAATTGGCCGGTGATTGTCTTCCTTAACTTGGGAGTAAGTCATGATCTGGTCCTTCGTGTCCTGGAACATCTGTTTGAGGCACAGGAGGTACCTTTCCGCGGCGCTGGCCGGGTAAGACTTGTCGAGTGGATCACGTTCGTTGTCAGCGAATGGGTCCGTGACATAAGGAGAAACGGTCGTCCGGAAGCGAGGCTGGAACCGTGGGTCAGCGAGTTGATGGTGGAATGCGACAGCTGGACCTCTGCAAATGCACGAATCGACAACGAGGGCGGTACAGATATCAGAGATATCGCGCGGAGCGTGAAGGATGTAAGACGGAGCGTCGAGGGGTTCGTCATTTCGCCGGTGGCCGGTAGGAGTATGGGTTTCTACTGAAGCACGACGGACCCGAGTGTAACTCATCAAAGTTCGGAGACGTTAGGGTCTCAGCACACGTTGCGGTGTTTGGAATAGTAGAATTCTATACAAACAGGATCAAACACGGGTACCCAACCTCCTACTATCGAGTAGGCGTCCTTGTATTTTAATATACCCTCGAACTACGCATTAGTTACGTGCTTTAGGTAGAGCTATGTTGTCCGAGTCTCCTAAACATGATTTCGACTGCCGCTAGTCAAAGTATGCGAAAACAATGTCGAGATATTTTATCCTTCGGAAAGGGTACGTGTGTATTTTCTAGGTATGTACATACCTAAGAGGCAGTGCAGGTCTCCCGTCCCACCCTTTAAGCATGCTTCTCTTCAATTATAAACCATGTCTGTTTTACCAACACAAGCCATACGAGAAATAAGACATTCATAGCTCCTCCTTCTTGGTGGTGAGGCTCTTCAACCCGGCGTTCAGAGCCTTGAGATGAGACCATTTCGGTGCATCTTCACCTAAACCCCACGCGAAGACACCGCCTAACCTTTCTTTTTCCACGATGAGAGGGAACTTCTTCGCGACAGCCAACGGAGTGTCAAACGTCCACCAGATAGCCTCCTCCTCATCCCAGTAGTAGTAGCCGCCGCCGACTTCGTCGTATTGGCCCTCCGTCATGGCCTTCGTAAATGACGCCTCGACATCTTTGGGGACTTCGTCGCACCACGAGAAGGAGCCCGCTCGGCCTAGGTCGGCGCCGGTCTTCGGGTCCTCCATCAAACCGGTGGGGCATCCGATCGAGTTCTTGGCGCACGGCGCGCGCTCTGTGCGGAAATACTTAGCATAGAAGGCGAAGCCAAGGTTGATCTTGGAGCGAGGCGCGCCGTAGGCTAAATAGGCACGTAAACTCTCTAAGCTGGCCTGGACGCCGGTGTGATGCTTCGTTATGTTGTCGCGGCGGTTCATTAGGTCGTACGTCATGAGGTTCAGGAAGTCGAGGGATTCCATGATCAATGGTACAGTCTCGGGCTTGAAGGCGAGCATGTCTCTCCTGAGACCGGGAACAGCTGCCGACATAAGTTTTTCTTGGCCTAGAGCCTTGCGGATCTCAGCCAGCAGCTTTGGATACGCGTCTACTTGCCAGGCTCGCTGCTCGTTGGGAATCTTTCTCCAGTCCTCGCCGTTGCCTCTAGGGTTTGTCAGCCTCAGTCTCTATCTACCCGGGTACCTATGCTCGGATTGACGCTGGCGATACACCTACGCTGGATACTCCCAATCTATGTCTACACCTACAAGAAGAGTTAGTGTATTTAACCCTAATCGTCGAAGACCACATGCAAACTCACCATCGGCACCTGTATCGCGAACCATGGCAGCTACGTTGTGGGCAAATCTCTCCCGGCTCTTGTCCGTACGTGCAGCGGTGTCGAAGCCGGCTGAGTCGCCCCAGCCACCGATGGCAACCATTACCTTGGTTCCGGGATGAAACTTAGAGCGGGCGTCGCCGACGGTCATGAATAGCGGCCATGTCGAATTGCCCTCTGGGAGGTTGAAAAAGTCAGGTCTCATGAAAGCCATGGCTACATGGGTTATGGACGAGCTCAGGGCCAGCTCGGGCGTCATGGGATGCTGTCTACCGCCCCGTCGTCAGGATCAGAGAACCAAAGCTGAGGACTGCAATAGTAAAGGCCACGACCTTACCCTGTGAGATACATGATGTTTCGCAGAGGCATCGCTGCTGAGGCCATTGTTGCGATGGCAGCGAGCCAGATCAGAAGGGATCTCTGTATGACGGCGAAACCCATGATTGAGAGACTGTTGGCGGGAGAAATGAATGATTTGGTTCGGTTGATGAGAAACCAGGCCATGTTGGACTGGAACTGTAAGTCAGGTCTTGCAGAGCATCTCTCCTGCCCGAAAAAAAACAGAGGCAGGATCACTGCTCATCAATCTGTGATCGCTCATTACCTTGTCCAAGTTGGAGCTCAAGCTAAGAGGAAGTGCGACGAGCTCGCAGATAGATGTTTCTGTCCGCCTAGTTGCATGTATAGAATGTATCCTGCGAAGGCTGTAATTACCTACATGTATACAAAGAAGTCCGGGAGGAATGCCGATTCGTGCAAGATTTCTCCCCTCTTCCACGTACTTAGTAAGGTATCTCACTGAATCTGCTTATTCGCTTAGCCTTCTTTTCAAGGCCCTATAGCTCGGTGAATTTAGTAGTTTCTTGTTCCTGGTTCCTATTAATGCAACGTGATCCGGGTAGCATTGACTCGTTGAGGTGCGGAATGGATATGTACTACCCTGCAGACGATCACAGTCACGGGGCCCCTCACTCTGGTAGCGGTATAACTTATAAGCGGTATGGACTGTACGTACATAGACTCGCAGAAGGGGATCGTGTGTCCAACTTCAGATATTCAAATGAGATGTTTCAGATATCGGTTTGGGTTGTCCTGTATTTGAACCTTATTATCATTGTAGTTACCTAGGTCCCTCAGCATGTCATCTCTTTGCGGCTTGTCCTCCCTCGAACTGGGCTGAAAACGGAATCTCGCCAGGACCCCAATGACCTGTGGGTTCGGAGTGGACGATGACGGGAAGCGGCAGCGAGATCGACGTCGCCAGCCCGGATGATGTACCTACAGGAAGACGAGTTCGAAACTTCGGACTTCGATGTCTCATCCGTGAGCAGGTTTGGCAGTGTCTCTTCGACCATTTACCGACACTCCTACGAAAATGGCCGGAGAGTAGGACTTGATGCTCTATAGCAAAGTAGGCGAGCGTCGCTAATCCCACTCTACAGTACCATAAGTACCAATACGAGACATGTGAGCTGCCTCTATTGTTCTTGTTCGTCAGACCTCGTGTCAGATAGTGCTGGCCGGCCTTAATGGTGTTAATGATCCGAGGACATGAGCCCGGTTTAGTCCGACCTAATGCCAGCTGACCTACCTAGCCTACGAATAGATCATATTCCCAACGTTGAGACAGAGCAGGATCGAGAAGCCTTAAAACATGCCGCATTTATCAGAGCTTACAGGGTAATCCCGCAAATTGTGATGTGAAACTCAAGATGAACATCGCTCATGAACGGCTCAGAGGCAGACAGTTCTTTTGCTCCAATTGGCGACCATCCCCAGAAGATAATTGACTTGGGCACCGGAACAGGGACTTGGGTCATCGAAGGTCAGTACAAGCTCATTTTTGAAGAAGGAACCTTAATCCAACTTCTCGCAGTAGCTGATATGTTTCCTAACACCGAGATTGTTGGTTGCGATTGAAGTCCTTATCCAACCCTTATGGGTTCCAAGCAACGTCAGGTTCGTGATTGACGACATCGAGGATGAGTGGATAGACGGGGACGGTTGGGATCTTATTCACATTCGCCGGGTCTTCCCGGCAATCCCAGGCCCTCTTAATGTGTGTAGGCAGTATTTTTAGTAAGCCAGTTACGAGAACATCAATTCTAAGATTGGCTTCGGGTGCTAAGAAGTCACGTCAAAAGTCATGTCAAACCTGGGGGATGGACTGAGGTCCAGGATTTTGGCGGCTTCTTAAGGTGTGACGACAGCACATTGGAGCCAGATTCGCTGCTTGTCAAATTCTACGAGATGACAACCAAGGGACTGTCTAGACGCGGGATCAGATGATCCATCGCCAACGATGTGAACGAGGTATTCAGGGAAGCTGGCTTTGTCAATACCTAGGTATCCAGTGCAAAGGGTTCAAATGCCCAAATTGATGTTTGGTCAAAGGTATTATATTTCGAAAATTGATGGTAGGAAATGCCTCTAACACAATGATGCAAGCTAGGCGACTCCGTCTCATCGGCTTATACATAAATCAGCCTTCGCCGATCTCATGGATGCCCAAGTTACAACTAACTCAATACCCATTAATCATGCATATATTCATGTATCCAGCAGCCCAAGAAAATTGGACCTAGGTGCAAGTACTAACCTATCGTGTATCAACTCGATATTCCACACATTGACGAAGCATTCAACTTCTACGAATGAAGATTCACAAGAATCATGAACCTGATATCCAATCAAAAAAGCTTTTTCACTTAGTACGGTCAATTACCCTTGTCAATTGACTTCTTCGTTCATCTCTCTCGCCATGTTTGAAAATCTTTGCACGCTCCCTCTGAGCGCCGACATTTTTACTCAAGTAATACACCCAACCGAGCCTCTTCTAGGAGTTGGCCTTTCAACCGGGCATGTTCAATGCTTTCGCCTACCCGCTTCCGACCGAATATCCGAAGATGACGCCGACGTGAGCGTGTTATCCGATGGCAAAGCAACCATCGACACCATTTGGCGAACCAGGAGACACAAGGGCAGCTGTCGGTCTCTGGCTTTCAGTAAAGATGGCTCAGGTCAGTATATAGGGCCCTACGTGCGGTCAAATTTGAAACATTGGAGCAGAATCTAACGTTGAATTACTGTCCGAATAGCTCTTTACTCAGCTGGGACTGACTATCTCCTCAAACACTTCTCTCCGGTGACTGGCCAAGTTGCTTCCAAAATTGCCATTCCTTCGACCAAAGCCGTCCCAGACTCTCCCTCATTGCTCCATGTCCTATCGCCCCAGACGTTACTTCTTGCCTGCGACTCAGGCGCTTTACACCTCCTCGACCTACGCGATGGCGCGCTTGCCGCATCCAAGCCGCAGCAGACTCATTTCCCCCATGACGATTTTGTGTCGAGCATCACTCCGCTACCTCCATCTTCCGAGAGTACAAGTGGCTACAGCAAACAGTGGATCTCTACGGGCGGCACCACCCTGGCCGTTACAGATCTGCGAAGAGGAGTTTTGGTCCGTAGCGATGACCAGGAAGACGAGCTCCTGTGTACGGCTTTCATCTCGGGCATGGGGCCTAAGACAAACCGAGACAATGGCATTGTAGCGGTAGGCACGGGTAGTGGAGTTCTCACCTTATGGGACAAGGGGGCCTGGGACGATCAGCAAGATCGTGTAGTCGTCGATGCCGGCAAAGGAGGTGGCGAGAGCCTCGATTGCGTCGTCCAAATTCCCGAGGAGATAGCAAGAGGAAAGAAAGTTGTGGTTGGCGTTGGAGACGGCAGCTTGCGCATTGTTGACCTGATGAAGAGAGAGGTCGAGGGCCACCTGCGACACGACGACATCGAGGCGGTGGTCGGTCTCGGATTTGACTGTCAAGGTCGTCTGATTAGTGGTGGGGGACAGACTGTGAAAATCTGGGAAGAATCACGCTTGCTAGGCCGAGTTATCGATGGGGAAGAAGAGACTGATAGCGAGTTGGCCGATTCGGACGACGAGGGTGCCGAACCAGATCAAGAAACCCAGAACAACACGGCGAACGGGAATAAGGCTAAACGTTCAGCGAGCAGAGACTCAGGCGATGATAGCTCAGATAGCGATGACGACGGGGCAGCGAGTGGCAGGAAGAGAAAGAAGGGCAAGGTAAACGTTGATCTCGGGCCTCATGGAGCCCATGGAGTCTTGCGAATCAAGGGTTTGGATTAGCTGATCTTGTAATGCGACTACCACCTGTTGCAATGACGATTTTAATCTCCTTTCCAAAGATATCCAGCCACAATGACGAGGTCAAGGAGGAAGTCGATCCATTGATTAGATCCGCCTTTCCTAGACGCACGAGAAAAAAAATAGAAGATGTATCATTGATCAGATTAAGTACGAATACCTATGATATGTATATAGGTATGACCTGCTTCCAACAAATGCGGCAGAAACCAGCGAAGGAGGAGCTGATAGGGATGAAAGCCAGGGTAAGCTGGCTTGTAGGTAATTTTGGGGTACTTAGTGCGGGGTAGCTCCAACGTTGCTGCGGGGCTAGGTAAGTCGTCTTTTTGGAAACGTCGATACGTAGTGGAATAAAAAATGAAAATAATTCTATTATTCCCTCAAGTCACAAACTTTACAGCCAAGCCGCCATGTAAGGTACAGGTCCATCCCTACCTTGAGTATGCAGGTGACAGTTCGGTCCAGACCGCTGGTATACTACCATCACGTCACAGCGATGACACAACCCACCCGGATTGGGGATCGTCAACGCTGAGCTTCATGTCGTTAATCAGCTTCGTCCACGCACTAGCCCCTCTTCTTGCTAGTTCTTCAGGCACAGCCTCTTCAGTATCCCACATCCTTCGGTTGAACAGCTCCATGCTCACCCAACCTTCGAACCCAAGTCCCTGAAAGATAGCTGACGATATCTCGGCAACTGGAAGATAGGCGCCACGGTCCTTTTCGCCGTAAAAGAGCCTACAGTTCCGAGACCAACTCATGCGTGCTGGCTGCTCGGCGTTGTAGAATTCGTGTCCTTGGACCAGCGGTTCAGCCAGCCGCTCTGCATCGACTACCTGCACATAGAAAACCTTGCTGACATCGATAGTAGCCAGAAGACTTGCTATGGACTCTCGAACGGCTTCGTCACAGTTCGGGGTGAGACCCGTCGGCGAGGTAGGATCTGCGTAGATGCGTCCGGCAATGTTGAACGTGTCAAGACAGAGACCGAAGTTGGGCCGGTCAATGGCCTGCACTATTGACCAGCTCTGCTCCCACAGATCGCAACGAGTTCCCCAGCAAAGCGCCTCGTACACGAACCGGATCGGTGGTTGTTGCTGAAGACCCATGTCGGCCACCAATCTCAGATCTGCGATAGCAACGCGAGTATCATCTGAGAGTTCGGAGGGCGGGAGGAAGTTAGACGGTATTTGCACCATGTCGGTACCAAGAGCCTGCGCTAGTCGGAACCAGAACTTGAGCTGTTCTATGCGCTGGAGGTTCGCCTTGCGGTCCAGCAATCCCTCGTAGTGCATGAACGGCTGGAGACAGACTACGGTGATTCCTCTCTCCTCGCAGAGCCGGCGGATGTAAGCAGCTGCCTCGAGCTCTTTTTCGGCTGCAGTGCCCCTGGGGATCTGTTGGGCGACTTGTATAAGATCCTCGTGAAAGAGCTCAACGCCTTTGTACCCATACAATTGGGCCATATCCATCTTGTGCTCGAGCGAATGGCCCGCACCGCAGCGTCCAAGGGACATGGACGTTATTGCCAGCCTACAAGGCATCTTGACAGGTATGGAAAGGAGAAGACTGTGTGTGTAATACGTCGCAGGGTCTGCAAGGGCGGACACTGTTGGTTATTGATAGCTAACCAAGATGATCTAGGTATGTCGAAAGAAGAGATATTTAAGCTGGCCCTGGTTGTTGGCAGTTCCTCTGAGAGTATGACGGTCATCTAACTATGGGCGTCATGGTGTCAGATGTCGAGACGTGTCAAAAAGTTATCGGGATGTCCGTAAACAAACTGCCTGGCGACTGCCTATGAGTCCCGTCGAGTGGACGGTCATTTTCAGGAACGGCCCCCTGCGTATATGGCGTATCCCTTCCCGATAATCCACTGAAGCTTGAATGCATTTTCTGAATCTAGCTGAATGTGTGCGCATGTGAGCTACTGATTACCTGTATATGAGAGATATCGGTAGTTGGGAAGGTGATGGCTACTGCTACTCAAAAGATGCCTTCGCAGTCACGATCACACATATTCAACCCTACATCGTCCAGCTTGAATGGCATATGGAGTCCTACTCTGCGCCTATTCAGCACGCGGTTGATGTCATATGCTACTATCTGTGAGCAGTACCTGACGCGTCTGGTATTTGAAAAGGACACAACCTTTCGTACGTTGAGAGCGAAAGCGAGATAGGTACTTGGGTAGGCATGCACAGAGTTGCGTCAATGAACTCATAGACAGAACGTTACTACGCACATATTTCGGCTACGAAATTGGACAAACAATGTACGGGTGGCTACATGTGACAAGCGTACTTCAGAGATCTGGTCGCACAGGACCGTCATATCGATACCGAACGAGTGGCGTTCGACAGGACACCGGAAAGGAACTCTGGGATCGTGCTACTTCTAATATCGCTTGGGCCAGTTCAATAAAACCTATCAACGCTTAACATGTCTTGGATTGGTTTGGAAAGAGTGCCTAAGTAAGGGGTCAACTTCATTTGATACGAGTCTGGAATTCTCAGGAGGTAATGTCGATACTTACGAGACGCGCCGAGACCAGTCAAGTTATGTCAGTCTACAAAGGGTAGTAGGTTATATATCTAAAACAGATTGGCAAGCACATTTGACTTTGATATTTTCATGACCATGCGGCGAAAAAAAAGAGAAGTCGCTTATCAACCAGATATTGACGCTCACAGTACACACGTAGGTACATGTAAGTACATCTAGGATTTGCCACTATACTCGAGGCTATGTCTCATAGTCGTACGACCGCCTGATGACAATCACAACCGCCCATTTCATCTCTACGTACATACATAGGTAGGTAGGTAGGTATATAAGATATCCATCCTTGTACATACCTACCTATATACATAGGTCGAGAACATGATGTTCCCAGGATATCCGTCACCTGAAGAAAGCCGACAGACCCATTCACTCACTGCCATTACTGTAACTTCAGCTTGGGGATGTCCATGCCGTTTCTTAGATAATACTATCAAGATCGACGCAGCAATCGAGATCCTTCGGGGGTGGAATAAAACTGCCCGCGTCTTTAAAGATGAGACGAATACAATAAGATGTGATACTAGACCCGTCGATTAACTTAGACAAGCTCCGGACTCATATGACTCAGGATGCTTCTTAACCGTGCTATTACTTTCGCCGGTCTTAAGGTAGACTTCCAGATCCGCCTTACGTACATACATACATACATATTGAGTTAGGGGTAGTACATACATCATCCCCTATGTCATAAAGATGATGCTTGGCGACTGTTCCAGATCTTACGTAGATATCCACCCGCTAACAACAGATTTCAAGCACCATTCAATGTCTCGCTATCTCCTACACGACCTCTGTAGTCAAATGTCTAGATAGATAGCCCTTGCGTACCCCGCGCCACCGTCTCGTGCTCCCACCGACTTCTGAGAAGTACGGAGTACATAGTATGGCGGCAATTCTGTTGTCGGGGAACCCTCGGCTCAACAAGACGTGTGCCGCAAAGTGGCGGGTGGCGGGCACGGAATACGGCGCCGTCAAGTATTCGTTTTGAATAGTTTAGCTTGGAGACTTCACTCATTGGTGCCATGGAGACTGTTAGTAGCTATTACATACATCTTAATATCAGGTACCTTATCAGATAGGTACATACATACAAGCTGCTGCAAATCGACTGGGAATGGTCGGAGGCCCGGCGCTCCCGCTCCACCATCTCGCGCACCGTTATCTACAGCCAGTCAGCGTTCGATACATGTTGACTGCAGGTGGTTCTCAAATTCTTCGTCTCGGAAATTTCGTCAGTTCAGCTCTAACAATTTCCATGACGTGAATAGCTGGTCGAAATGGGCATGATTTTTGAAGTCAAAGAGATGAAAAAGCGTAGGTAGGCAGGTAATACCTCGGTACCCTCGTCTACCTTACGGAGAATGGGATGTAGTGTCAGCATGTGCGACGAAGTACATACCTTAGGTAAGGAAACTACCAGATGGCAGAAAGCAGCCTTATTACTAGGTAGTTCAGCCTCAGCAGCTCAGCTACCTGTCCATGTATCTGCGAGACCACAAGGTTCCGCTGACCGATACTTCTGACACACCCAGGTATGGATGTTCGGGCATGGATTCACTCTGAGGCTGTCAGCTACCTAGGTATGGATGTACACCGTTGCTACGCGCCAATACAAGGATGCTTGCTCTCAAAATCAGAGTCGGTATCCGGCGTGAGTACATTGTAGGAGCATGATGATTATCGGTCGGCCCCGCTGTCTATCCTATCAATGGACTTTTGACTGCTTGGAAGTAGGGTTAATTCGCTCAAGACTTCGCGCGCTGGCGGACGCGAGATGAGATGAAAGAAAATTGGCACCTGTCGATCATTGCTGTTTACCACCAAAGTAAATCAACCCTATCAACCCTCTGACGGCTTTTTGGCTTTTAAGTTAGCCAGATATCCCCGTGTACATACATACGTTGGAGGGCTTTTGCATCCCAATTCGTATCTATTGCATGGCCTCATATAGTCGGACTGACACCTCGCACCTCTTAAACCTATCGACTTACACCATCCTGGCTTCAATTAACGTACAGAACCTCTAGCGAAATGGACGAGGATCAGGGTCCATCCCAGATCGTACCGCAATATGCGCCGAAGAAGACGATGAGCAGCCGATTGAACGGCATCAAGAAGACTTTCTTCACGAAACAAGGCGTGCTAGGCGACTACGACTATGCCTTCCTGCTTCGGCCAAACCTGCCGTTTATGAGGAAGTCTCAGCAAGCCTCGCCCTTCTTCGGCCTCAATGACAAGATGCCTGTGGTCTTGGCTCTTGTCCTTGGTCTTCAGCATGCCCTAGCCATGTTGGCTGGAATTATTACTCCTCCAATTCTCATGTCGGGATCATCCGGTGTTAACCTGCCGGCCGACCTCCAGCAGTACCTAGTGTCCACCGCCCTGATCGTATCTGGTGTGCTCTCTATGATCCAGATCACCAGATTCCACTTATACAAGACGCCGTGAGTGTTTCTGAATGCTGCCATAGAGTTAAACTGTACCCAAGATATTGACCGAGTAAGGTATTACCTTGGAACCGGTCTCATCTCTGTCGTCGGTATCTCATTTTCCATCATCCCTGTTGCGCAGGGTGCCTTTGCGCAGATGTACGCCAACGGATACTGCCCGACGGATGCGGATGGGAACAAGTTGCCCTGCCCGGACGCTTACGGAGCACTTCTCGGGACCGCCGCACTGTGTGCCCTTATCGAAGTTCTAATTGCTTTCATACCACCGAGGATCATGCTGAAGATCTTCCCTCCAATTGTTACAGGCCCTACCGTGATGGTAAGCTCGTCCAGTACATATTAAGTGTACAAAGCTCAAAATCCTAGTTGATCGGTATTCACCTAATCGAGACCGCATTCGAGGACTGGGCTGGTGGTAGCGGCCCTTGCGCCGGTGCTACACACACCGCTTTCTTCGATGCCTGTCCAAATATCGACGCCCCTCATGCCCTGCCATGGGGCTCGCCGGAATATTTAGGTCAGTTCGAGACGGCCGTTCAAGATATCTTATTACTGTAAAGTCCCGGCACTAATGCGTCTGATGTTGGTAGGTCTCGGCTTCTCCGTGTTCCTAACCATTATCCTATGTGAACGCTTCGGCGCTCCGATTATGAAATCTACTAGCGTCATCATCGGTCTCCTTGTGGGCTGCATCATCGCCGCTGCCACGGGCTATTTTGACCGCTCAGGAATTGACTCAGCTCCTGTCGCTTCTTTTATATGGGTCCACACGTTCAAGTTTTCTGTATATGGACCCCTGGTGCTACCAGTGCTGGCTGTCTTCATCATCTGCGCATGCGAGGCCATTGGAGACATCACCGCTACCTGCGACGTGTCGCGCCTCGAGGTTGAAGGCAGCACGTACGAGTCCCGTATTCAGGGTGGCGTATTGGCGGATGGCTGCAACGGTATTCTTGCTGCTCTGATGACAATTACTCCCATGTCGACTTTTGCGCAGAATAACGGGGTCATCGCTCTTACGCGCTGCGCAAACCGTACCGCTGGATACTGCTGCTGGCAAGTTTGCCCTCATGCCGCCTCATGCCGCTGCTCGAGCACACACGCTAATATGTGAGATAGTATGTTCTTGATTATAATGGGCATCTTCGCCAAATTTGCTGCCGCCCTCGTTGCTATTCCTGCTCCTGTCTTGGGCGGAATGACGACCTTTTTATTTTGTGCCGTGGCCGTGTCGGGTATTGCAATCATAACCCGAGGAGTCCCTTTTAATCGTCGAAGCAGATTTATCTTGACAGCCGGGTTATCCATTGGGTATGGAGGTCAGTACCAATTGGTTCTCCATCTAGCCCAGGGCATTTACCCTCTACCCTTTACCCTCCGTCCTGTCGTCGACCGCAATAATGTTTCCCTGGCCTACTAACAATCGCGAAATAGCAACTCTCGTCCCAAATTATTTCGGCAACGTCTTCAGTTATAGCGGCGATAACAAGAGTCTTCAGGGATTCCTTGATGCTATTGTGCTAGTTATGGAGACGGGCTTCACTGTTACGGCATTCATTTGCATGATTCTCAATTTCCTCCTGGAAGAGGAGATTGAGGAGACTGACGAAAAGCTGATCGCTCCCGGCGAACCAGCAACAACCAAGAATGTATTACATACTGCCCGTAGCTTCGAAAGTACTAGGGTTGCTAGCCAGGAGAAGACGAAGTAGTTAAGAATCTGGCCTGCCTTGAGTTGTACATACTTTGATGAATCAACGTGTCTTGGGCTTGGTCGCCCTAGATAATAAGAAGTACAATCAGACCTGAATTCTGAATCTCCGTACGACTCATTCGTAAATTATCGATAAGGGGGGGCGTCCCATGGGCTGCGTGAGTCTTCACCCTATATGCAATTCAATGCAACTAAACAGTGCGCTAATCGCAAATGTTATGCTATCTAAATATTTGATCTTTTCTCTCAATTCCTCGTCATTACCAGTCAAAAGTTCAATGTAAATAGCCTCACACATAACCCTCAAAGTCAGTATGCGCCTACGGCCTGCCGGAATTCCGCTCCGTCCTTACGGTCTCGATAATGTCTGCTTGCGATGCAGTCGACAGTTTTTCTTCGCAAAACCTCCTTCTAGGAGGAGTCTTGCTCATTCCGGCGCCCCCGTAGCCCTAAAATCGCAGTCTCGCTTGAGGACGAGCTACTTCTTGTCCAATAAGCTTCTACCTCGAGCTCAAGACGGACCAGCCTCCAAGTACTTCGCGGCCTCGACCAATTCTGAAGAGTTACCCAAAGCTACTACCGCCGGCGGCGCATCGGTCATTGGCTATGCGAATCAAGACCTACCTCACCGGCGACGACAGGCGGCAAAGAAAAGCGTAGCGGCATCTTCTCCTCTACTTCTAACAGCAACAGAAACCTCGCCTACTTCAGCAAAGGCAGCCGAAGTTGCGCTCCCCCAAGATGCGTCATCCGCCCTCACTACCGCGTCTACGAAACTGCCGCCCAACTCCCTCCGCCGACAGCTCTCTCTCCTCCTTTCTCTCTCGAAACCTCGCCTTACCGTGGTTGTCGCTCTCACTGCCATGGCGCCGTATGCACTCTACCCAGTTCCCGCCTTTCTCTCTCCATCAATCGGTCTCGACACACCCTCTCTATCACCTCTGACCCTTACTTTCCTCACTACTGGTACAGCACTTTGCATAGCAAGCGCCAATGCCCTTAACATGCTCTACGAGCCGGCGTGGGATGCCAAGATGACGCGGACGCGAAACCGGCCTCTGGTTCGCGGGCTTTTGTCTGAACGCAAAGCTCTCATATTCGCCGTTCTTGCCGCTTTTACTGGCGTCGGGAGCCTATACTTTGGTGTCAACCCCACTGTCGCCTTTCTGGGTGCTGCTAACATCGCCCTTTACGCTGGGGTCTACACGCCCATGAAGCGCCTGTCGTGGCTTAATACCTGGGTCGGGGCCATTGTTGGAGGCATCCCGCCGCTCATGGGCTGGGCCGCAGCAGCTGGCGAATCCGCAACGGGAGACGGCTCCTTCCGCGAACTCCTCTTTACTTCGGACGCGATTGGAGGTTGGCTACTTGCGACACTCTTATTCGCCTGGCAATTCCCTCATTTCATGGCACTGTCTTGGCCGATAAGGGAGGAATACAAAACGGCAGGTCACAAGATGTTGTGTTGGGTGAACCCTGCCCGCAATGGCCGCGTAGCGTTGAGGTACAGCTTGCTGTTTGTACCGTTGTCGGTCGCTCTCTGCACTATAGGGGTGACAGAGTGGAGTTTCGCAATAACGAGCCTGCCGGTCAATTTCTGGCTCGCGCGCGAAGCGGTACGATTCTGGCAGTACGAGGGCTTCAAGGGGAGTGCGCGGGGGCTGTTCTGGGCTAGCGTCTGGCATTTACCAGTCATCATGGTGTTGGCACTCGTGCAGAAGAAGGGTATGTGGGGGCGAGTTTGGAGAAGCATTGTTGGGGAGCCGGACTTTGAGGACGAAGACGACGAAGACTGGATCGCTGAAGACTTTGCAGAAGAAGCTGAGGCCGCTGCCAGCAAGGCCCAGCCAGCTGTGGCCCCTGTTGGGTCCAAGTGAGGTCGCGTCAGGGTCGGGCCTCTGTAGACCCGGACGAGTGAAGTCCTTCCAAGAGGGCACCAAAAGTTGATCTGTAACATATGTCTTGTCAAGTGTAGAAAGGGGGAAAAAATACAAATTGAAGGAAAACAGCTGGAAATTGAAAATCTCCCATGTACCCTTCTCAGTAAGCCCAATGCTGCAAGCGTGATTGGGGATGTTTCAACCATAAAACGAAGGCAAATGAACGCATTGCATTTCCTACCAAGTGCAGTTAGGATTAAACTACCTATTACCCATCCTACCCCTTATAACTCGAATTAACAAATCAACAACCCAGGTCCCGTGGTATCTATATGATGAATTCTAGTATACAGTGCAAATTGCTGATCATTAGCTCGCAGAAAGTGCAGTCATTAGCAAGTAACAGCTCCCGCCTGGCTCCGCCCATATCCAGTGCCCCCCTACTTTTGATATATCATGGATGAGTTAAGGAGGGTAACATGAGACTTCCCTTGACAACTTCAAAGGAAAGGAATGTCAAACTTTTTCTCTTCGCGATTCAATCTTCCCCCGTCAGCCGTCTCATATCAAAGAACCAGTCAGTCGTGATGACGAGCTGCTCGCCGGCAGTTCTTTCGTTTGCCCACCCCACTGTATATCCCCCAGTTCGCCATGCTATGCTGACACCGTGAACGCCTCAAAGTCCGGAAGTTGAAGAAGGAAGGAAACAATCAGAAACGGGTGTTAGTAGATAATGCAAACATGCATCGACGAACCGGATAGAAGGGTTCGGATCCAGAGACCGCGGAAAGTGGGCTGGGAGCGGCTGTAATAGAATGTAATAATAGACAATATGCCCGGATACGATATTAGGTAACAAATGAATGCGTGAACAAGATGCCGTAGGTCGCTAGTTTCCCTTCACATGCTGTGGGTGGGCCCGCCGTTGTGGCCCGGTCGATTAATGATGGCGTCGATGCCCATGTCGACACTGGAGAGTCTCTGCCCGTCGCCCATGTAGGGAGATCCTCCCTGAGAGTGAGAGCCGTGCATAGCAGCGCCGTAGTGCGCAGCCGCTGCGGAGGACGAAACAGAGGACCCGTAGCTAGAAGAAAGCCCACCGGCGCTGGTGGTGTAATTGGCACCGTACGGGTGGGTACTCAGCGCCATGGGGTGGATAGCGTTGCCGTAGCCGCCTCCAGCATTGCTGCCGCCCGAATGCGAGCTGGAGGCCGTCGTTTCGGGGCTGCTATACGAGGCGTCGAGGTCATCTACTGGAGTCAGACCAATGCCTGAAATGCCGCTATCGTCGTCATACCCATGCATAGGATGGCCGGATTCCAGCCTTTCTCGCCGTGCTGCCGACCTAGCTGCCGACTGCAAGTTTTTGAGACCATTATTCATGCACTAGAGTAGGCGGAAACAACTCCCTGTCAGCTCATATTTCTAACCGACACACTGAGAAAAAAGAGGATTGTGGGGGGGTTGGGGGGGGGGGGTTCAGGGTGAAAAGCTGGAGGAGGACTGTATGAAGAGAAAATGATAAGAGGTGCTCACCTTAGCTTCGACAACTATCCACTTCTCCCCCGTGCGTGCCGCCAGTGGTTGCCATATCTCCTTGCGCATACTCATGTATTCCTTCGCTAGGCGCTCCAGCTTCCTGTTATCCCAGTCGTCGGCACCTTTGCGCTCCATCAAACGCTCGTGACGTTTCCGACAGGCGTTGGGCGACTTGTTGGGAAAATAGCTGCTCTGAATTTGGGCCCAGTTGAGGCCCTGCTGCCTGGCTGCCAGTAAATTCTGATCGTCCTGAACCGTCCACGCGCCGGAAGATGGACGATTCGGCATCGGGGCCTGCGTCACTACATCTGCGGGATAGGGATCATACTGCTGCACCTGCATAGGAGGCTGAGCGGAAGTCGAGGCGACATTTGGGTAATAGGCTGCCGTGTTGAGGGGGAGAGACGGCCGTGTGTTATAGATGGGAAGGGGAGCTGACGGTGCTAGAGAAACTGGCATGGGATTCGGGTTCGAGTAACGATTATGGCTCGAACTTGACGAGCGAGTGTGCTTCGGCATATTCATTGGTAACGATAGGCGAGACGAGGAGAGGACATAAAACCAGCTTGTCTAACCCTGAGTATTGTCAAACAACCGAAGTTAGGGTACAAGTTTCGAAGCCAGATAATTAGTATTAGCGGTATATGCGTTGCTTTTCCCGGTCTACTCGAGAAGCTTCAAGTTAGGCTTCCCTTTCTCCCTCTTTCTATTTCTTTTTCCCTTTTTGGCCTCGCCTGGAGGTGGTGGTCGCCAGGAGAGGTATATTTTTCAAAGATTTCTGCGGAAGTGGAATTTGACTACTCGTATCAAACGAACGATGGTGAAACGAACGAGGCTGTCAAGGGGAAGACAACGAGACGTAGAAAAAAAAACACGACGGCCAAGGTAGGAAGAAGAGACGGAAAGGAAATCAGCGGTTTGATGCTGTAGCGAGAGGGTCCGGGATGGGAAGGTATTAGACCAGGCCAGGTCGCGAAATGGGCGCGGCTACTTATAAAAACAGTGCTCGCCTTGGACGACGCTGACCTGACTAAACCAGACGAAAAGATATGTTGGCCCGCAGTTGCAACGAGAGACCCAGGATTTCGGATCTGAAACAAAGCTGTCATGGTGACAGAGCAAGATCTAGAGTAATTGTCAGCTTGGGGGGGCGAAGATGCAAGCTGTAGGCATGAAACCTAGGTTGTGTATCTGAAAGGGTGGATAGACTCTCGACGGGCCGTTGATATTGGTTGGTGAGCTTCGGAATGGCGTCTGTCTGGAGTTGGGCGGCTACGGAAAGGTGACCTAATGTGGAGGGCGGCTAATGGGTATACATAGAGAGGTAAGGGTACATTCAAGGGCTTGGGGGCATACATCTAGGAGGTAGATAGGTACGTAGGTAATGTAGGTAGGCCAGCAATACGGTCAAAAATAGTAAAAAGGCGAGCGGTATCAGTAGCCGCCAGCCTTATAGGGAAACTCGGGCCATCCTAGCTGGGTATTATGCGCCTGCGCCCGCCCCCGCACAAATGCGACTGTGCGGCGAACACTAAGATGAGGACGAAGATGTCGACTAAGACAACAATGGTGAGGACGAAGATGTCGACTAAGACAACAATGGTGAGGACGAAGATGTCGACTAAGACAACAATGGTCAAGTCGAGTTTGATTTTGATCTGCGAAGAATCATCGCATCCATGTCTACCAGCTACTAGGTAAACCACTGTCGAGCGGTGGTTCGTTTATCTGCAATTGGGTACTCTGTACCACATTAGGAAGACGTAGCCTTCTCGAGTCCGCTTCGTTGAATGAACGCAACATGAATCATGTCACTCACTGGAAAGCTATGTGGTATGACCCTGAAATCCATTCAAAAGGAAGATGTGCACAGACACGTGGGAAGATAAGAAAAGAGATGGAGAGAAGAGACCGAAAAGGTCGTGGGCACGTCGCACCTACGTACCTGGGTAACAACTCGAAGCAGGTCGAGATACTGCGTGGGCGTCGAGAAAGCAGCGCGGAACGGTACCTTGCATGCTGAGATACCACCATACACGCGCCATCAACCTCATGGAAATGGCATGGTATGCTAAATCAAGCATGGCCCCCATGAGCAAACACAAAAATTTCCGCGTTTATGGTCTCTCAACATGTCCATTTCAGAGGCAGACTGTGCCGTTTGAACCGCCCATTCTAGAAAGAGGCAAGCCGGTTGACGGCAGGTAGAGCAGACATCACAGCTACTGTGTTGTAGTAATAAGTATAATATGTGAAGACATAACGAGGCATGTAGTTAGCGTTTGCTAGGGGGCGGCGTCTTGAAACAAGACGAATAGCCGTTTCGATAAAGATGGAGAGTCGGCATTGGATGAGAGCTTGCAAGAAGAAGGACCCCTGAAGGATAAACAAAAAAAGAGGGCAAAGAGACGGAGGCGCGCGTCTACGCTCAACGCTAAAATAACGACGATGATCTTCAACACCCCTCTAAGTACCCGTAATACCGTAACACAGAATAAGTACATGCCATGTACGGTCTATCGCCAACAACAGAAATTGAGATTACCGATAATACGGGGTAGCTAAACTGATAGCTGCTTAGAAGTACATACATCAATATACGTTGGTTTAATCTACATAGCTCAGTCCTCCTATATTTCGTTTATTCCGGCACTCCAAAATGTACCTATGTATGTACATGTTACATACCTACATTTACGTATGTGGTAGCGCGTCATCCACCTACCTGGAGGTGGGAATATCACGTGTATCCTCTTGGCCATCCAGGGTCTTCGTATTAAAATTAGACGAGCACTTCTCTGTAGAGTACTATTAATATTTTCCTCATTCAGCATCACGACTTGTGTACTATCTCAGTATGTAATACCATCGTCTGTATGTAGGTATGTATGTATGTATGTATGTATGTACGCATATCACTATATACGAAAGAGAGGAGGTACGTACATATTAGCGAGCACGATGATGTTATGTCAATTGCGCGCTTCAAGCCTCCTTTTCTGTGCCTCGTACATACGTAACGTAGGTACCTAGCGGTTTCTAATGCAATGCAATGGCCCTGTCATAGATAAATCATAGACGTTGGGGGCTACTAATAACGCCTTGCAGACCCCTTTTCTTTGCGGCCTTGTACTATACCGCGTGCCATCTGTCTTCGCCATCGTATCTCTCCTTGCTCTGGGCAGACGTGCTGGGGGGAAACCGGAAGATACAGCCGGTAGATACCCAACTGGCATCAATATTTCGAGGCGGCTACATAGTATAAAGTCTATGGCTCGGTTCCTGGATCTTTCCCGCATGTTTCAAGTTTCACGGACCATGATAACCTGGCCCTGGTCACCGCCTGGGCGACCCGAGCATATGTGCTTGAACAGCCGTGAGAGAGAGCAGGTGCAGGTACGGTAGCATAGACCTATTCCCTGACCATGGTGATCAGCAATGGCCTGTCCGCGTGGTTTCGATAGGCGCAAGCCCGATGATGATTGGATGACTGATCTCGACGGCTGAGACGGCGGTACATTCGCCCCGGACAGCCGCTTAACAAGCGCCTCGTCTACCTACAACCTTGCCAAGGTAGACGTCTGTGCAATTCCCCCCTTCCTTCACATCACGTTCTGGAAGTCGATCTGTGAGGCCGCGCCAGCATCATGCCCGTCCGCCATTCATCTTTCCTCTGCTCTCACCTACTCCTAGAACGCTAAGATACCCAATCTTTAGGGTCCATACATTCGGGAATCAAATATTAAGATCGCGACTTTCTGGAAGTTAGATGAGCGCTGTTCTCACTCAGCGCTGGCTCGGGTACCAAGCTGAAGTTGTTAAGAGAACTCACTAGTTCATAGCGGACCCGGTCGACGCTGCGGAGGTCATCGAGCGTGCGCCCTACGGATTCAAGACAGAACCCAGCAACTGTTAGGGATGTCTTTGAGGGAAAGGTTGTCGACTGTATCGGATATTCGCTCTTGATGTCTATCGCGATCCGCTCAAGCGGAGGAAGTGAACATGCCTTGGAGTTAGAGACCCAACTCGCCCAATGAGAACCTTCACTCTGATCACCGAAGCCGCTGTTACCGAGTTATCCTATGTATTACACCTTAGCCATCATCGTCTGTCTGCAAGACGCAGTACCGGGGAAACCCCCACAAAGGCGTAGAAGCTAAAAGTCCCCATGATCATACCTCACGTGTCATTATCCAGATCTAGACAATCTCTGGCCAGGGCGATTTAGGCTAAATTCGCAACCCTGTTCAGTTTATGTAGGGACCTATGAGCCGACTATGTATTTCGTCTGTATGTCTGTATAGCTTCCATGTTCCCCATGATTTCGTAGTCATCGTGATCGTATGAGTTCCCGGACCGGGCAATCTCTAGCTCTCCTGCTACCGAGCATATTGCGCTTGCGGACTCTCGTCCATGATAGCATAACAGCATCCGTCGAGAAAGGATTGTCTCATCTCATTCACGTCGGTACCGTAATCAGCTCAGCCGTCACTTTCACCAATCAGCCGGCACCTCGGCCGTGACTCGGTACCCCAAGGTTATTTATCCCGCATCCCGGTAATATCTGATGGGACCCCAGAATCCACTCACGTTCGGCCTAACCCCATCCAGCGCCGGCGCTGGGGGTGATGTACGCGGGAGCCTGGCCACACATAGTTTTATCAGAGTAGAATAGCCTAGGTGATCCTCCTCTCTCATTATCCATATGTACGTCAATGACTTTATTTATACCGAGAGACCCCCTCCGAAGGCGTCGCCGATGCGCCAATGTCGCCCACCCCGTGTCCTGGCAATCCGTGGTGCTACCTACCCACCCTGAGACTTCATCCCTGTGCGAGCACCTCTGTCTGAACGATCCGGGACTTGACCTGTATACGTACCTAGCATCGATATTTCCACAGCGCTGAGCGATTGAGAGTCCTCCCAGATCCGGTCACCATGGTTGCGGGAGGCAATACGGGGGCCGCGGTATACGATGCGGCCCTCAAGCGTCGTCAAAATATGATGGGCGCATCGGGCCCCATGGCGTTGGTAAAAAATTTCAAAGTCTTTCGGATCGCTCTTTTCGCCTGCATTGGTGGCATTCTATACGGCTACAATCAGGGCATGTTCTCAGGTGTTCTGGCTATGCCCGCCTTCCAGGCACGTAAGTACCTACCAACAAAATATAGAATATCCGTTCGGGTCTAGCTGCGATAGAGTACTGATAGGGCGGTTGCCGTAGACATGGGCGAGTATGATCCGTTCGATGACTCGGCCGACCAGACTAAGAAAGGGTGGCTGACCGCTATTCTCGAACTCGGAGCTTGGATCGGCACACTGCTCTCTGGTTTCATCGCCGAGGCCATTTCTCGGAAATACAGTGTCTTGGTAGCTGTGACTGTCTTCGTCCTAGGAGTCATCATTCAGGCCACAGCACAATCAGGGGGACACGACGTGATCCTCGCAGGCCGTTTTGTCACGGGCATGGGTGTCGGTTCCTTGGCCACGATAGTGCCCATATACAACTCCGAAGTTGCGCCACCGGAGATTCGAGGCGCGCTTGTGGCGCTTCAGCAGCTCGCCATCACCTTCGGCATCATGGTGAGCTTCTGGATCGACTATGGTACTAATTACATCGGTGGCACATCTCTCGGCACCCAGACTGACGCGGCATGGCTCGTGCCAATCGGCCTACAGCTCTTCCCCGCGATCATCCTCTTTGTCGGAATGATCTTTATGCCATTCTCCCCGCGCTGGCTGGTGCATCATAATCGCGAGGGCGAAGCGCGCAAGATCCTAGCCAGCCTGCGCGGCCTCGCCGTTGATCACGAGCTTGTTGAGCTTGAATTCCTCGAGATCAAGGCTCAGTCGCAGTTCGAAAAGCGTACCGTGGCAGAACATTTCCCAGACCTGAGCGAGCAGACTCCATGGAATACCTTCAAGCTCCAATTCGTGGCCATCAAGTCTTTGTTCCAGACCAAGGCGATGTTCAAGCGCGTAGTTGTCGCCACCGTTACCATGTTCTTCCAGCAGTGGACAGGCATCAATGCTGTGCTTTACTATGCGCCCAGCATCTTCAAGCAGCTTGGTATGAGTGACAATACGACGAGTCTGTTGGCGACGGGGGTTGTCGGAATCGTCATGTTCATCTTTACCGTGCCCGCCGTGTTATACATCGACCGTGTTGGCAGGAAACCCGTCCTGACAGTGGGCGCCGTTGGGATGGCCACGTGCCACATCATTATCGCTGTCATCGTCGCCAAGAACGCAGACCAGTGGGCCAGCCAACCCGCGGCTGGGTGGGCTGCCGTGGTTATGGTCTGGCTTTTCGTGATCCACTTTGGATACTCGTGGGGCCCCTGTTCTTGGATCATCGTGGCCGAGATCTGGCCGCTCAGCTCTCGTCCCTACGGAACATCACTCGGTGCTTCCAGCAACTGGATGAACAACTTCAGTATGTGATCTGAAGCTCACACACTCACTAAAAATCCATGCTAATCCACTCGCTAGTCGTTGGCCAAGTCACGCCTATAATGCTTAGCCAGATTGGTTACGGCACATATGTTCTCTTTGGCCTCTTGACATTTCTCGGTGCTGGGTTCATCTGGTTCTTCGTTCCCGAAACTAAACGATTGACCCTGGAAGAAATGGTGAGTGTCGAGAGATCTCTGAAAAAAAAAATTTATAGTATACTTGAGTCTTGATGGTTCTGGAGACTGACGATAATCTTGCGCCAGGATGTTATATTCGGGTCCGAAGGTACCGCTCAGGCCGACTTCGAACGCATGGAGGAAATCAACCGGGAAATCGGCCTCACTGCCATGCTTCTAGGCCTCGGTGGTAATGCCAGCCACAACGATGTGTTTGACGACAAGAAGGAGAAGGCTGAAGAGAGCCAAGAAGTATGAACTTATAGAACTCATGTTTCGGCAGGTTGTGGAAGAGATTTGACTGCCTGACGACCTGAAGATTAAGAAGCTGTTGAATACCTAGTCAATGTAAATATCCTACGCAGCTGACATTAAGCGATCAAAAATAAAGGGTACCTGGAAGAGAATTTCCTCGCTCTTCCGGGGTGGTTAAAACAATGAGCATTTACAATTCGTGATGGACGACAGCAATGGCCGTATCGGGGACCGCGTTGGCGTATCAGAAGGTGATTCGGCGCGTTATGAGGAGGTATTCCCAATCTATGCGCTTGCATCTGGACCGTTCGATTCCGAAGATGATCAGCAGACTGAGAAAGGAAGCATACCATTTATGTATTATAAGTGAGGACAGCACAGGATCGTTCAGATCAGCTGGTGACAACTTTGCCTAGGTACGCTGCCCGCTCTTCTGTCGGGCGACGTCTGCCGAAGCTGTGGCGTTATGGATTCAACCAGGTGGATCGTTCCAACGGGCGCCATCATTCCTTCAATAGTCTGGATTCCTGACATGGGTAGAAGTTGAAATTCATAGGCAAGGAGACGTCCGCGAGGGATGGGACACCGCCGCTGCTCGCCCTTCGTTGGTGGTAGTAGTATTTACCGATCGTGAAGTCGGTCCATTCTTTTTGCGCCGAGGCTTACTGTGGATGTAGCTGTCTGTGTAAGTAGTAGGGTCTGCCTCTTACCGGTGCCGTGATATTGTTGAGCGAAATAAGGGCAAGTGTCTATTATTTCAAATACTATGTTAGTCCAAGTTGTATGTACATTCAATATGCACGTCCATGCAATTAAGTGCGTAATTTCAGATACATGTAGGGTAACCTATCGGACTGTCGGAGATAGTGCTTCTGTACATACTACATACATACATGAATGATGAGTCGAGACTGTCGAGTACATGAGAAAGCATCACGTCACTAGCGCGGGGTAGTTCGACTTCGAGATGCAATGAAAAAAGAGCTAAGAAATGTCGCTCACTCATCCACCCCGAAACCCCCACCTCGATAAGTTTCTTTGCAGAGACAAGTCAAAGTATCAAATTACTAGCAAGTGCTGTTTATTCAGCCTTGTCCCCTATTGCAAATCTCAGACCTCAGTCTTTAATCCCCAGGTATCGTAAGAGCTAGGTATTTGGCTTTCCCCTCACGGCGGTAGGTAAGTGAAACGGTGTTGTGACATGTGCTTGTTGCTTCCCCCCACTTCCGAATTGCTTTCCCCTTGTTTCCTTGGCCCGTTAATGACGATAACTATATAATGCACGCAAATTCTACACACTTCTCTCTCTCTCTCTCCCTCACTTTCTCTCTCTCAACCCTGCTGTCCCTCGAATAACCAGATCCTCGTACTCTGTCTCCTGTACATTCTCAAGTCTTTGTGCTGACTTCGAAACTGCCTGGCGCAGTAGCTATCACCCAAGATTTCCTCTTCGCATTTCTTCCTGTCCAAATTCACCCAGATCGAGATGCCTCAAGCAGTCTCTTTGCCCACTTGGGCCTCTCTAGAAGACCACTACAAGACCGTGGGTAAGACCTTCGTGTTGAAGGAAGCATTCGCCTCCGACCCAGCCCGTTTCGACAAGTTTAGCAAGACTTTCCACAACAGCGTTTCCGGCACCGATATCCTGTTTGACTTCAGTAAAAACCTCGTGACCGAGGACACCATTGATCTGCTAGTGAAGCTCGCCGAGGAGGCCGGCGTAGAGAAGAAGCGCGATGCTATGTTTGCTGGTGAGAAGATTAACTTCACTGAACACCGAGCTGTCTACCACACTGCCTTGCGCAATGTCGGCGGCTGGGATATGAAGGTAGAAGGACAGGATGTCATGAACACCAAGGGTGGTGTCAACGACGTCTTGCAGCACATGAAGGAATTCTCCGAGCAAGTCAGGAGTGGCGAGTGGAAGGGGTACACAGGGAAGAAGCTAACGACTATCATCAACATCGGTATTGGCGGTTCTGATCTGTGAGTGCCTCGCGTGTCTATGATCTCGGTGAACCTCCACATCTTGAAACGTACTCTCTCTAATAGTGTGGTAGGGGACCCGTTATGGTGACCGAAGCTCTGAAGCACTACGGTGCTAAGGACATGACCCTACACTTTGTCTCCAACATTGATGGCACCCACATGGCCGAGGCCCTCGCCGGCTCTGACCCTGAGTCGACGCTCTTCCTCGTCGCCTCCAAGACCTTTACCACTGCCGAGACGACCACAAACGCAAATACTGCGAAGACATGGTTCCTGGAAAAGACTGGAGGCAAGGGAGAAATCGCCAAGCACTTTGTCGCCCTCTCGACCAACGAATCCGAGGTCACCAAGTTTGGAATCGATAGCAAGAACATGTTTGGCTTCGAGAGCTGGGTCGGTGGTCGATACTCGGTCTGGAGTGCCATTGGTCTTAGCGTAGCGCTATACATCGGCTACGACGATTTCCACAAATTCTTAGCTGGTGCGCACGCGATGGACAAGCATTTCCGCGAGACCCCCCTGAAGGACAACATCCCTGTCCTTGGTGGCCTATTGAGCGTTTGGTACAGCGACTTCTTTGCTGCGCAGACACACTTGGTTGCCCCGTAAGTTTATAGCTGGAGAGTCACAGAGGAGAGGCACCAGACCAGCGGCTAATATGAAGGCAGCTTTGATCAATACTTGCATCGCTTCCCTGCCTACCTTCAGCAGCTCTCCATGGAGTCCAATGGCAAGACCATCACTTCTGATGGCTCGCCTGCGAAGTACACTACCGGCCCTATCGTCTTCGGCGAGCCATGCACCAACGCGCAGCACTCATTCTTCCAGCTTGTCCACCAAGGTACCAAGTTGATCCCAACTGACTTTATTCTCGCCGCCAAGTCGCACAACCCTATCACAGACAACCTGCACCAGAAGATGCTGGCATCCAATTACTTCGCGCAGGCCGAAGCCCTCATGATTGGCAAGACAGCCGATCAGGTCAAGAGCGAGGGCACAACTGACGAGCTTGTCCCTCACAAAGTCTTCCTTGGCAACAGACCAACTACCAGCGTTTTGGTCGGCGACGTCATTGGACCTGCAGAACTAGGCGCTTTGATCGTGTACTACGAGCACCTGACCTTCACCGAGGGAGCAATCTGGGACATCAACTCGTTCGACCAGTGGGGTGTCGAACTGGGCAAGGTGCTCGCCAAGAAGATTCTTAAGGAGCTGGATGAACCTGGGGATGGCCAAGGCCATGATGCAAGCACTGGCAGCCTGATTGGTGCCTTCAAGAAGTTTGCCAGCAAGTGAAGGTTCGAGACGACTCGAAGGCCTGAAAAGGAGTCAAGGCTCTGAGTCGTTAACGGTATGGGTTCAAAGTTGTTTGCAAGCACGGTCTGAAACTGTGTTGCCAAAGCAACGAATTACGTGAAACAAGTTAGCATAAGTAAGTGGGTACCTACATACCTAGGTAGGTAGCTTAGGTAATGAATGAAAGCTTTTGGCGACCACGGTATTGAAGATATAGGTAGAAAATCTTCTAGAGAAGAATGGCGTGTATTTTCTTAGTCAATTCAGCTTCTACCTAGGTACGTGATGACTCTCTACGGGCAACGATTAAGCGCTATTCGTATTGAAATAGGGGTTGGGGTTGGGTAACGGATAGGTAGATTTGGAATCGGCTTATGCCGCAACTCGACGGTAAATTGCATAATATACATCTTATAGACTACGCCTTGAGACAATCGTATATACTACCTTGTTCATTACAAACAGCCATCCATCTGCACGTTAAGTTTATAGACAGGATGCCTCAGCTCATGTATGTACAAAACTTGTCAGGGCCGTCTTATGACATTTTCCCACTCAGTATCAGAGACCATTGGAGCTCCGCTCAACTCGGTGACTACCTGTAACTACCTAGCGATAACGTTGTACCGCTCACGATAATTTGTAAGGAGCAGTACACAACTTAGTCCGAGTTCGGCTGGATGGTATCCATAGGTTTTGCCATCTGATTGTGCCACTAGTCCAACGGTCATAGTTGTTTTCAAGTTGACCCGCTAAGTGGCTTGTTACGATATACGGTTACATTCCCCGCGGTGATTTATAAGTCGACAATCCGCGACAACGGCTTCGAATAATGTGTTTGTTCCCACTACCTTGAAGCCTTTTCTTCAACATCTATGCGCGGGCTACCCATTTCTCGAACTGGGGAAACATGGCAAATAGGCTAACCCAGTCAGACATCACCGTGGAGGACGGGATCGTTCCGAGAGATAAAAGCTTAAACCAGCAGGAGAAAGCAGAAGCCACCGAGGTGACTGTTGCGGAAAAAGATGACCCGCCAGACGGAGGGTTGATAGCATGGCTACAGGTGGTCGGGTGCTTTGCCCTTTTCTTCAATACTTGGTACGTTATGAAGCCATATATATCCAATCGACTCGGCGCAAGTACCTGATTCAAACTTAGGGGCATCACGAACACGTTTGGTGTGTTTCAAACCTACTACGAAAACGAGCTGCTCCAGCACATGTCACCGTCGTCAATATCGTGGATTGGCTCAACCCAGTCGTTTTTGTTATTAGTGGTCGGGGTAATCAGCGGTCCGCTCTACGATGCCGGGCACCTACGATTCCTCCTCTGGTCTGGCCTGGTACTCGTACCGTTCGGCTTGATGATGACTAGTCTTTGCACCGAGTATTGGCAAGTGATGCTTGCGCAGGCGCTCTGTGTCGGCGTAGGCACGGGATGTCTTTATATACCGTCTGTTGCCATCATACCTCAGTACTTCTATAAGCGCAAGGCCCTGGCGATGGGTATCGTCACGTCTGGCAGCAGCTTGGGCGGCGTGATTTACGCCCTCATGTTTCAAGGCTTGCTTCCTAGAGTCGGCTTTGGTTGGGCGACTCGCATCATGGCTTTCACCTCCTTGGCGACGATATCAATATCATTTCTCGTCCTACGCAGGCGGACTGTTGCCACTCAAGTTCGGTCTCTGATCGATGTTCAAGCATTCCACGAGCGCCCATATGTCATCTACTGCTTTGGTATCAGCCTTAGTTACCTAGCGTTTTTCTCGCCCATCTTCTATCTCCAGACCTACGCACTCTCTCATGGTTTAGATGGCCAGACCATTGCCCTATACTTAGTCGCGTTACTCAACGCTGCGTCCGTTTTCGGAAGGTTGATGCCTTCGCTCATAGCGGATCGAATAGGCCCTGTTCACACCTTTTCCCTCAGTGTTTTCCTGTCTGGCGTTACCGTGTTCGCTTGGATTAACACTAACTCAGGTGCGGGTAACATTGCATTCGCGGCCTTCTTCGGCTTTTTTTCCGGCGGTGTCGTAGCCCTGCCGGCCGTCGTGCTTACTTCATTTACCCCCGACCTCAGCCGTCTAGGAACACGACTCGGTATGTCTTCAGTGTTGAATAGCGTGGCGTCCCTGATCGGTACGCCTATCGCCGGTGCTATACTGAGCTCTACTGGAAATTATCTTGGGATCCAGCTCTTTGCCGGTTTTCTATTCATGGCTACTGCTGGATCTCTTGTAGCATTGCGATTCGCGCTGACTGGCAAGAAGTTGATCGTCAAGGCATAGGAGAACCAGTGCAGGCACTGTCTCCAATATCTTTTTAATCGTGATAATTTCTCACGAGAAACACCGAAGTTCGATAGCAACGAAATCTGTTATGTATATATTTAAATTATTAAAATACGTAAGATAGCATAAGAGCTTAGACAAAGTCTTGGTGCATGAACGAGATAAAAATCACATCAAATAAAACAGGAAAAAGAGAATGTAACATGTCCTGGGTGAGGCTCGAACTCACGACCTTTGGATAGCCCAACCTGTGGTTGAATCATGAAAATATGAGACCAACGCTCTAGCCAACTGAGCCACCAAGACATGTTTAGTAAAACATAAAATAATTACCTAAGACCTTAGCTCAATTGTGGAGTGACGCGAAACCCTGTCCACCAATCAATAAACCACAGTGCGCATCAAATATTTCAAAGAGCACATTAAAATGCGACGGGCGCTTTCGTATACATTTCGCGAATTATGAAGAGGTAGCTGAACTTTATTACTTCTGAGATCTCAAGAGAAAGGGGGAGAAAATACATAGCGCCTATTCCATCGCCATCGTAGCCTCATGTCTGGCCCTTTACGTGCTAACGATCTCTCGAGCCCGAATTGATGAATTCAAGGTTGTGGCTGGGACCAACAGGGGAAATGAGGAGCCAGTTCGTATTGCCCGCGGGAATGATAGAGCTTAGTGGTTGAGCAAGTCGAACGAGTCCAAACGTTTCTCTGGAAGATGGACTGTACAACCACCTGCTCTCGGTCTATGGCTTGCCAGACGGCCCAGTTGACGACAGTACGGGCACAAATTCAAAGTCGGCTGATCGAAACATACGTAATTAACTACGCGTAGTGTCAACAGGTAGGCAGCGGATTGAAACGTCTGGCTCTCAATCCTACACGGGAATTGTCATAGTATATGGCATCTGAGTAAGCCTGTGCTGTAGCCTGCCGCAGCAAGACGACCCATGCTGCAGAAAATTTGGGAGATGTTACGATGGCCCCGAATAACCGAATCACTCGCAAGGGCTCTTCCGTGCCGCTGTTAACGGATATCGTGACTGGGTAAGATCCATTTTTACCGAAATATAGAGACGGCGTTAGACCGTTTTGGAGTTATATCGGGATAAATCGGCCCCACAAGTGGTCAGTCAGGCCGAGAGGCACCCACGGACGTTCTCGTGCCCGTCAGCAAGAGGTAAGTAGCCGGACATCCCCCAGAGCAACAGCAACAGCGCATTCGAGCACGTTACTCGTCTTCTTCGTATTGCAAGAGGATTCTGATAGTATACTCTCGAAATAGGAGGAGAGGGTAACCAGTAGCACCGTCGGTCCTTTTCGTTGACTAAGAAGGTCAAAGACACAATTCGCCCCTATACCTAGCGAGTTGATATCTATCATATAAGTATGCCCACAAAATAATTCCACCGCTGCATAATCGGCCCGCTAGCACCGGAAGAACTGTTCGAGGCCTCGATCGAGGCAAGCGGAACAAGAAAGATCCAGGATCCAGATTTGGCGCAAGCAGGAAGGCAACAAATGGACCATAGAAGTTTCGTATGATCCCCCCCCGGTGGTTGTTAGGCATTCCTATGCATGACTACTAACGGCAGCGAATCTGCGACAATAATCCGTAGATAGAGCCTTGCAGTGCTCGAAAGTCTCCGGCCTGTCCAATGAACAGGCAGGAAAACGTCGTTATCTGCCAATTGGAGTTGCTTGTACCTAACCTTCGTGAGTGAGTGGATTATACATAGCCCGCTGAAATACCAAACCATGGACTTCGAAGCTATAACTAATTAGCCGCTGGACTTACAGGTCGTCATGACAACAGGTAATGTATCTAATTGTGTCGAATTATGCTGCTCCCAAGAAACGCGTAGATGTGTCGAGATTGTAAAGAAGAGATGTGCCCTTGTTTGGGCCTCGACAGCTGCGAGATGGGATTGTCAAACCGCTTAGATTAAAACGTAAGCTGCAAACGAGGCTCTCCGCCATGCGTGAGGCGGTGAATGCCTTACACACGGCTAACTGTAAGCTTGTCTCAATGAACGAGTAGTGTCATTTTCTAGGCTTCTCTTACTGTATGTATCAGCGCCAAGTGACGGCCGTTCTCCAGGGGATCAATGGATTTGTTGAAATCTGTTATACGAGTGATGGCTGTATCGATAACAGCGAAGGATCACGATAAAACGGTTCGTAGCCTTCCTTGCACACCTGCGCGGAGAGCCTTGTTAAATATCGACTGCAAACAAGGCTCGGGCATAAGCCGGCTGATATGCGGGGGTATCATGGTGCGTCTCTTCATCACTAGGATATTCCAGGCTTGGTCGTCGTGGAATGGGTAGATCGAAAAGTTCAAGCTCTAACCACTAAACGACAAGAGGGCGGATGGACTGATTGGCTGAAGCTCGCTTGGACTGACACGACTATTATAACTGTCTATGTACTTCGAGCCTCGAGGTACGTCGTGATTTGTGTATGGACTACTTACCTACATATGTATGTATAGTCAAGCGAGTCAAGACTCAGTAGTGCCTACAAGTAGGTACTTGCATAATATAGGTAATCCGTATGTATGACTTAATGAAACAGCGATGATGTGAGAAGGAATTAGGATACGTAATCATTAGGGCTGGTAATCATGGATTATAATGACCCAAGAATCAATCGAAATGCATCGAATGCAACCCTAGGACCCTTTGGACCCCTAGCAGACTGTTAGCTGATGCTCACGATGATTGATGTTTAGGAAGCGCAATTGGTTCATTACTGTGTCTAGCGCTGCCCCGATCTGCTGCTAGCTGTGCTAGGCACGAGGATATCTAGGTTCTGGATGGGTGAGCGGGTTGACGCCCTATGAAGTCATCGACCAGGATCATGAGGGGCTCGGATTACCAAAAGTTGGATGAGAGGGCACACTTGGTTGGCTGGCGAAACTGGTTCAGTTATGGGGATGCGATCGTGGTTGTCCGGTGGATAACCTTGCCGTGTAAATATGTATGTACTTACGTATCAATTTCCGTCTCGAAAACGGTCGAAAGGGAGGCTGTAAGTGCATGTGTTTTCCATATCAGGACACCTACGAAATAACAGGCCCATGAGGTCATAGGATTCTCTCAACTGCCTTCAAGTACCATGGGAAGAGACCCGTATCCCTTCTTATTAACAGATTGGTTATTCCTTCACTTGAAAGAATTGTTGGCTCTTCTTGGGATTTTGTGCTGTTTATAACTCCCGACTGCGGATATCGAAGATATGATTCATAAATATCCTACCTTCCTTCATGGTTAAGACACTGTGCTACTGCGCCTAAGAACGTGTGTGTGTGTGGAGCTGCGGTATCACGATAATTGATGAAGAAGCGCCGAGGGCCACACCTCCTCCCAGCCGGCTATGCTGGCCCTACTTTTTGAACTACCATGCTACTATAATCTATATTCGGCGTCTCTATCTCTTGCCCATGGAAACCAGTGTCCAATCTCATTGGTGGTCATGAGCCGTGGTTATTGATGCAGGGACTAGTTTATCGTAGCCATAACTGTATTATCCGCATGTGCTCGACGCAGAAGATACCGAATCAGATCTTGGGCTATTCCGGCGGGGGAGGGGAGGCCAGTGTAGAGGGTAGCAAGGCCGTGGACACCCCCAGATTTCGGCGTGTTGCCAGTGCCCTCCAAATCTCTACCTAATATATATTTGACGTTGCCGACATGAATTCATCAACTCTCCGCGTCTGCTATGTGGTCTACAGTAGCTGTCTAGCGCCCGTAGCGCCTATGGTGGTTTGCGAATATGCCGTATGGGCTCTCTTGACGCCGATCTCGAGGTACAGTACATCATTATATTCAAGGGATTGATGGATTCAGGAGACGGGGATATCTAGGCGAACCTCAGGGATGAGAGATGGATGGGGCCAAAATGACGATATTAAAACGGACTAGCATAGCAGTACCACGCAGGGACATTTCGGAATCCACAGTATTGCTGGGCACGAAGTAAAACGGTAGTAAGGGAGGTTCAAAACAGTGAAAGCCATATATATATACATGACAGGTAATATCAAAACGCAGACTGATAATAATGAATGCAATATTACACAGGTAGGTACCTGTAGCTAGATCATGCGATGGTTGGAGTGATGGCAATGGGAAAGATGGTGTCTCCAAATTGATATTGTGAGATACAAGTATAATTTGTCTGGACGAGTCTAATTTCCTGCAGGTTTGTAGGTTGGGGCCTTTGAAGTTGATGGAATAGTCCCGCTCTGTGATGAATGAGATGACGAAAAGCACCTGATGTGTTTATGGATGTGAACATCACAAATAGTACCTATATTGTTAGGAACGCCGGTAGGTTGTTTTCAATACGGCTGTGCAGCGCTGTTAGTGAAACGGTGGATGTCGCTAGGTCGTATTATACGTATGTATGTATGTACATACATACATACATACATACATACAATACAATACAGGCTGGCTGAAAGGTGCCCCTCGGGCCTCCACATCCGGTCGAATAGCCCAGGGCTCGTGGGCCTCGTGGCTTCTAATCGGTACAGTCAACTGCACTGCGCTGCTTCCCTTCATCGTGATTGCCAACCCTTTCTGCGTAATCTGTGTAATACATAAGAACACCCAGTTTTCCCTCCTCTATTTTTCATCTTCTATCAATTTTTTAGTTCTTTTTCTCAACAAACCTATTCACACAACCATACTCTTAGTGTTTCCTGATTTTCTAGGAACGCTTTGACATAACCTTACACCTACATACCAATAATAACATACATCTTCACCCCTCCCATCTTCCCTAGTACCTACCCAACATCCGTTCACAATGGGTAAGAAGGCTGTTCATTTCGGTTCCGGCAACATTGGCCGAGGTTTCGTCGCCTGCTTCCTGCACGAGTCAGGCTATGAAGTCGTCTTTGCCGATGTCGTCGACAAGCTTGTCGATTCTCTAAACTCTACTCCTTCGTACAACGTCATTGAGCGTGGCGTCGAGGGCACAGTCACAAAGAAGATCACAAATTACCGAGCCATCAACTCCAAGCACAATGAAGCCGAACTTATTGACGAGATTGCAACTGCCGATGTCGTCACCTGCTCTGTCGGTCCCAACATTCTCAAGTTCATTGCCCCAGTCATTGCCAAGGGTATTGAGAAGCGCTCGAATGACGAGAAGCCTCTGGCCGTCATTGCCTGCGAGAACATGATTGGTGCCACCGATGCCCTCGCTGGCCACATCAAGGATCCCAAGAACACTCCGGAGCACCGCCTTGAAGACCACCACGAGAGAGCTGCCTATGCCAACTCGGCCATCGACCGCATTGTCCCTGCTCAAGATCCTAACGCGGGCTTGGATGTCACGTTGGAACAATTCTACGAGTGGGTTGTCGAGGAGACCCCCTTCAAACCCGGCGAGAACACAGCAAGCAATGTCGACAAGCCTTCCATCGAGGGCATTAAGTGGGTCGACAACCTACTTCCCTTCATTGAGCGCAAGCTCTTTACCGTCAACACATCCCACGCCACTGCTGCCTACTTCGGCTATAATAGGCAGAAGCAGACTGTCGATGATGCGATGCGGGACAAGGATATCAAGAACCAGGTCGCTGCCGCCGTCAACGAGACAGCCAAGCTCATCGTCGACAAGCACGGGATCGCCCCTGAAGAGCAGGAGGCGTACAAGAAGAAGATCATTGACAGGATCAGCAATCCCCACCTTGCCGATGCTGTCGAGCGTGTTGGCCGCGCTCCACTGAGGAAGCTGGGTCGCAAAGAGCGATTCATTGGCCCCGCCGCCGAATTGGCCGAGCGAGGTCACGACACACCCGCCCTGCTGGCTGCTGCGGAGATGGCATTCCGCTTCCAGAACGTGGAGGGTGACGATGAGAGCAAAGAGCTGGCCAAGATCATGGCGGAGAACAACGCCGAGGAGGTTGTGGCCAAGGTATGCGGCCTACAGAAGTCGGAGAAGCTATACCCCAAGGTAGTTGAGATCGTTCAGAAGGTTCAGGCCGACAGTCAAGACTAAGTGTCGTGACTATTGTTTTTCTTTTCAGCTTTAACAACTGCATCTGCCTTTCACATGATTTTCACGGCATGGGAGCGACTGTTAGGTATTAGGGAAACGACAGGGAATGAAGGCGTTCATGTATGATACCGAGAAAGAACGCAATATGATCGCCACACGAGCTCAGGATGGTGGCAATAGAAGAGGTTATCACACGCGCTGTGTTTTACCCATCCAAGTCAATTTCGAAGAGTTGACTAAATAGATGTCATTGATTTCAAATAAATTAAGAAATTGACAAAGAATACTGATTATCCTTGAAGTTTCGTGACTGTCTGTACGTAAATTGATTCACATATGAGTATACTACCTAATGTAGGTACTCGACGCTCACTAGTGCTACACGGAATGCAGAATGTGGCTGGTAATAGTGGCAGAGTGTAAGCTCACGCCACAAATTATATAAGCAATCTGATTCGCGCAATGGAAGTGGATTTGATGTGACCACCGTTGAACTTCAAATAATTGTGGGAATAGAAACAAGGAGTGACATTTATACAAACTGCGAATGCTACCACCAACGAGATCCAGATCAATAATTAATCCAACAGTCCAACAACCACCCCCAATACCAAACTGCGGCGTTCGCAATAAAATCTCCATGGAATAAATTCAATCATTCGATCTACCCATCGATCAACTACCACCAATACCTCCCCGCATCAAGCGAATCACTGTATTCCCGAACCCCCTTCTCTCTGCTGTCTTGCAGCTGTCGGCAAAATGAGGCTGGATGTTAAGGTGTGTTCAAGTCTCCGTTACATCCGATTCCCTTTTGGTTCAGTTCCAAATCGACACTCTTCGAGGGCCCGACACAATGAGACCTGGCCTTTCTCGACCGCAGCCAGCCATACTCTAGCCACAACCCCATTACGGTGTCCCCTTGTCTACTCACGAATCAACCCCCTGCAATTTCAACCCATATAGAACCCCGTACAGACTACCTAACTACCTAACTGATCGCTGAGTATGCTAACATGGCTCTCGATGCGCAGCGACAACTCTTTGCACGCAGCGAGCGTGTCAAAGGCATCGACTGCCACCCCCAAGAACCATGGATCTTGACTACATTATACAGCGGTAAGCCCTGCCGAGCCCTGCCATTGATACATTCAGTGTCATTCGGCGTCATTCGACACCTTCGTCACGACATATATGTGGACTGCAGAGCTCTAGCTAATACAGAACCTCCCAAGGGCATGTCTACATATGGTCATACGAGACGCAACAGATCGTCAAGACCTTCGAACTGACCGATGTCCCTGTTCGAGCCGGTCGATTCGTCGCCAGGAAGAATTGGATTGTTTGTGGTTCCGACGACTTTCAGCTTAGGGTATACAACTACAATACCTCAGAAAAGATTACATCTTTCGAAGCGCATCCTGACTACATTCGCGCCATCGCCGTCCACCCTACCCAACCCTTCGTCCTGACTGCCTCTGATGACATGACCATCAAGCTTTGGGACTGGGAAAAGGGATGGAAATGTGTGCAGGTATTCGAGGGTCACAGCCACTACGTAATGGGACTGGCCATTAACCCCAAAGACACAAACACGTTTGCCTCGGCCTGTCTAGATAGGACTGTCAAGATCTGGAGCTTGGGCTCGTCTACTGCCAACTTCACACTCGAAGCCCACGAGACCAAGGGCGTGAACCATGTCGACTACTACCCGCACTCGGACAAACCATATCTACTCACAACTTCCGACGACAGAACTGTCAAGGTGTGGGACTACACTACCAAGAGTCTCATCGCGAGCCTTGAGGGCCACACAAACAATGTCTCCTTCGCCTGTTACCACCCCGAGCTCCCCATCATCATATCCGGCTCCGAGGATGGCACCATTCGGATATGGCACGCCAACACCTACCGCTTTGAACAGTCTCTTAACTATGGCCTGGAGCGTGCGTGGTGTATCTCCTACCAGCGTGGCAAGCAAGGCGTGGCGGTCGGTTTTGACGATGGTGCTGTGGTGGTGAAGCTGGGACGCGAAGAGCCTGCTGTGTCCATGGATAGCTCCGGCAAGCTCATATGGGCTCGACACAATGAAGTCGTCTCCTCCATCATCAAGGGCGGCGGTAAGTGCTCCACCCCCACTTTCTCTCCCAGCTGTAGCGGTTGCTGACTGGCGTGATAGATGTTTCGATCAAGGATAACGAGCCCATCACTCTCCCTACCAAGGAACTGGGCACGTGCGAAGTCTATCCCCAGACACTCATCCACTCCCCCAACGGCCGCTTCGTTGCGGTCTGCGGCGATGGCGAGTACATAATCTACACAGCTTTGGCATGGCGCAACAAGGCGTTCGGGTCCGCGCTAGACTTTGTGTGGGCATCGAAGGACAACAGCAATGATTTCGCCATTCGTGAGTCGCCGACCAGTGTCAAGGTATATAAAAATTTTGTCGAGAAAACCGGAGGCTTGGACGTTCCTTTCCAGGCTGACGGTTTGACGGGTGGTGTCTTGCTTGGCGTAAAGGGTCAAGGCGGCGTGTCATTCTACGACTGGGCTACTGGCGGTCTGGTCAGACGAATCGAAGTCGAGCCAAGACAAGTCTATTGGTCGGACAGCGGCGAGCTCGTCACCTTGGCCTGCGAAGATACTTTCTACGTTCTAAGGTTCTCTCGCGAAAGCTACCTTGAAGCTACGCAGACTGGCGAAATAGACGAAGATGGAGTTGAGGCTGCTTTTGAGGTTATCACTGACATTGCGGAGAGGTGAGCATATTTGCGGTTGATGAGTGTGTTTTCCAACACTAACCTCTTCACAGCGTACGAACAGGTCAATGGGTCGGCGATTGTTTCATTTACACCAACAGCACGAATCGACTCAACTACCTGGTCGGTGACCAAATCTACACCATCTCACATTTTGACCAACCGATGTATGCTCTTGGTTATATCCAACGAGATTCTCGCATATATCTTGCGGACAAAGATGTGAACATCACGAGCTTTGCCCTCTCTCTCCCTGTACTAGAGTATCAGACCTTGGTTCTTCGCGGTGATTTGGAGACGGCTGCCGAGCTGCTCCCTACCATCCCGGCAGATCAGCTTAACAAGATCGCCAGATTCCTCGAGGGGCAAGGCCACAAAGAACTGGCCCTCGAAGTTGCCACTGATCCGGAACACAAGTTTGATCTATCGTTAGCGCTCAACCAACTGGACATTGCCCTCGAACTGGCGCGACAAGCTGACAACGACCACAAGTGGAAGACGGTCGGCGATGCAGCTCTCTCTGGGTGGGACGTTCCCCTAGCAACCGAATGCTTTACTCATGCGCGAGATCTGGGTTCTTTACTCTTGATCTACTCGAGCACGTCCGACCAGGCAGGCTTGGGAGCACTGTCTACACAGGCGGAGGAATCTGGTGCCCACAACGTGGCATTTACGTGCAAATGGCTTCTCGGTGATACTGCCGGCTGTGTGGACGTTCTCACCAAGACTAACAGATTGGCCGAGGCGGTCTTGTTCGCACAGACGTACAAGCCGAGTCTAGCAGTCGAGGCAGTAAAGGGATGGAAGGAGAGCTTAGAGAAGAACAAGAAGGGTCGTGTAGCGAAGATGATCGGAGTTCCGACAGACGACGAAGAGCTGTTCCCAGAGTGGGATGAGTGGTTGCGGTTAGAAAGTGAAGGGGCCGTTGCTGATGGAGATGTAAACGGCGAGGCCGAGGAGGCCAAGGTCGAGGCCGAGGTCGACGAGTAGAGCTCGACCTCTTCTCGTACACCATTATAAGTTCACCCCAGCACGAAGAATATTGGGAAGCCACCCTTCCATCTTTGACGATAACAAGGTACGGCTCTTGGAGTTGAAGGGCGAGATGATCGATCGTATCCAGATATACTATCCTGTCGAGACGGAAAAGTGATGAGACTACAATAGCCAGCTAATGATGAATACAAGCTATGTATGACGCTATTCTTGTTTGCACAATACACACGGAGGGCGATAAAATAGTAGGTAGGTAGGTTGTTAACAAACCACTAGATGTTCGTTACATCCATTATGCCGAGAGGTATCTCAATCAACATCAATACCAGTATGAGTATAAGGCTGGACTGGCACCAAAATGATCCCTTCTAGCTGTTTCCCTGATGGAATCTTATCCAGGTACATAAACTCCTATCTGACAACGAATGGTCTGTATGATTCAATAATTGAGTCAGGTACCTGCGTTGCTCTACTGATCGTCGGCCCCCATCGCCACTCTCACCAGGAGTGGTGCTCCTACATCTAGAATTATTGCCAAAATACCTGTTATCTTTATACACTAGTAGGCTAGATACAAGTTCGGTATACAAAAGTGCATGTGGCTGCTTATCTTATATTCGTCGCTCTGGCTCTTGGTAGCGTAATGATGTTAAGCAATAAAATACAAGGGCTGAGTGCAAGATAAAGTAGATTCGAGGGAAAAGGAAATTCCCTTTTTTTTTTCTTCAAGCAGTGACCTTCTATGTGATCTACTGAAATGTTGACTACCTGGTAGAAATACTGCTTTGAAATGAAAGCCTTCATGAGCGACTGGCCTTGGGATTATAGCCGCGAATAAGTAGGTATCTATTGGGCGGAGCGAATTGATGGTGCTTTACAACCCTACGTAGAGTAGAGCCAGGGTCGATCTGTATAGTACATAACGGGGCTAAGGGCTCCCCACACTCTGAAGCGGGTGCCAGCCTCAGACTACAAATAGTAATCGTAGCATCCTGCCAGCCCAATCCCTTCCCATTTTAGTCCCAAACCCTGCAAATGCCGAAAGTAAAGCAAACCTGGTATCATATGCATATCTTTCGTAATCGTCGTAGACAACCCGAGGGGTTTACCTGGAGTGCGTGCTCACAGTTCATCGTAGAAGTCCATCATCTCTACTGGAGGTATCGCCCCAGGGTGTATCTCACCACAATTATCACAAACCATCATTTCCTCCTCTTCGTCGCTAAGGAAGTCGAACATGGTTGCTTCGTCTTCGACCTCCTCCCACGGCAGTCCACTCATCCTGTCGAACAACATCCACCCGCGCTCATCGTCGCCATCGAGTCCAACTGGAACTTTCTTCCAGATCGTTCGGCAGGAATGATACATAGAGTAAGGCGGTTCTCCTTCGTCGTGGGGCGCGGCAGGGAACTCCGCCCCGAAGAAGTGGGAATGAGCATCGTCGTGGTGGTGATGAGCTATGACCCGCATCGCCCGAACAACCTTGGCAGTATAGCCACCGCTAAGCCCTTCGGAACTTAGAATGCGTACACCATTTTTGACACCCAGCATGACCGGCGCGTGATCAATGATGAGACCCTCGTCCTTCAGCAGACCAGCCAACTCACCGGCAACTCGTTGGCCCGAGTCGTCACCAGGCACTCCCGTCAAGATCACCTCATTCAGGGTGCAGCCAAGTTGATGAGAGGCAAGGTCGTGTAATTGAGGAGGCGGGCTGTTGAGCAAGTCATCGCCGAAGTTGACAAAGTCTATGCGAAGCTTCTCGAGGGCTGGGAGCAGCTTCGGAAGAGGAGTGGGGTATTCAATGACCGCACCGTTGTAGTGAGGAATCCGAGAAGGGTCGAAGGGGGGGAGCAGAGCTGTCAAAAAGTCAACGAGCTGATACCAACCGTAAGTTCTGAAGCCGCGACGAGCCAGGTTATTCTCCTTGGGTCGCTTATGTACCGTCAACTTTACAGGTTTTTTCAGATCGGGATGATGATAACGACCAATCTTGTGGGCTCGCTCTTCATCGTCGTAGTACTTGGCAATGATGCGAAAATTGACCTCCTTGATGTCGCATCGAAAGGCGAGATCGACTTCGGCGAAGTTCTTAAGCGCCTCAGGTGTAGTGAAGGTGAATGAGTTGTTGGTCCATAGATACTTGGTTCCTTCGGCGTAGTAGGCTTTGCAGGTTGCTAGAAAGTGAATGGCGATGTGGTTGGTCTTGGACTTCTCTCGAGCCAGTAGATGTTCCGGCTTGAGCTTGGATAACGGATCGACGATGGGATGCGGGCTGATGAGGGCGAAGAACATGATCCTTAGTTGGATCTCGACCGGAATGTGCGGAAGAGGCTTGCACATAGCTTTACTAGTGGAACGGGTGATCCGTGCATTTGACGTCTGGGCAGGCTTGGGACGACCCTGCCACGAGATGCCGTTCTCGCGAAGCAAACGCTTCAAGGCCAAGTTTTCATCCTCGAGACGTCTGTTCTTAGCACGGAGGGGATGGTTGTAGTAGATCTCGGCCTGGTCGGCCTGATCACGGCATTCCCAAGCGCTCTAGCGAGGTACATAGGTCAGTAAAGCGGATCATGAGTGAGAGAGAATGATACCGGGTTCATACCATAGTGAATGACACGTATGATCAGAAGGCTTTACGATGTTGATCATTCCCACGGGGTATTGCACAGAATATTACAACCGAGCCAAAATGCGCCGTCAAGCTGAGGTTGAGGTTGAGTTTTGATGCTTGATGGCGGCGATGCGCGCAGGCCCACGCAGGCTCGGAGGTGAGTTATGTGAAATGTCCGTTCTTTCCTGCGTATTACGGATGGATACGTGTAGTTTGTCTTGGGTTGGGGGGAAAACACTTGCACACGAGACAAAGAAGTTGACACGTCAAACGAGGTCTGAAGTCAAATTTGTGTCCAAGTGCGAGTGTGAGTCTGAGTGATAGATTATAAGTGACGGGTGTTGGGTCCGGTTCCAGAGGCAACAGACCTAACTAGGACGAAGTTGGTGGCCTTGTCTCGAAAGGCATCAATTCGCCAATGTGGCGTCAAGGTAACATAAAACAGTAAGATGGCGCGTAGTCAGCTGATGTCGACCACGGAGAGACCAGTGTCTTGGGGAGAGATTCGGGTGTCTTGATGTTGCGCGGTGTAAGTAAGAGAATGATTTGAGGTTGATTTGCATCGATCTGCAGAAATGGAAATCGGATGAAGTGAAGGAGAAAGAGAAGAGCGGGTCCTGTCAGGTGAGGGACGAGAACATTTGACGCGTCCGGCACTGTACGGCAGGTACCTACCGTGTTGGTTGGTCTTTCGATCTTACTTTGGGCCGGCAACCTTCCTGTCCACTTCAGATTTCTATTTGCTGCTGCTGCCCCTCCTTCGGTTATGACATCGATCAAACTCATTACATTAGTATGTAACCTACTAGGTAGGTATGTACCTGTGAAACACACCATTTGGAATTTGTAGCTAGCAGTTGAGGAAGATGTGTTAAAATTCCATTACCTAAGCCTGTGCTCAAGCTTGCTGTCCCCCGCTGCCCCCTGCACATCGTATCCCCGGCATCGTCACTTCATTCCGTGCATAATAGTCTATATTCTGGTCGTGTTTCTAATTATACACTACCTAAGCTCATAACTCTACTGTGTACTATGGATAGCACTGTCTAAATCGCTGGGGAGCTACGAATTTACCTAGTATCCTACTTCGTAGGAGATGCATAATCTTATCGATGACATGCATACATGTATGCATATACTGTACAAATGTAAGTCTAAGGGTTCAATTGCACAGGAGAAATGTGGTTGACATAGGTACCTTACCTACATGTATGTATGTACATACAGTACAGTACCCTTCGCTACCTACATGTATTTCTGGGTGTCACTTCGAAACAGAGGCAGGCACGAAGTAAAGGTACATACATTCATAGATGTATCGAACAGCGATCCATGATACTCGTGAATTGACGTCATCAAAACAAGCCCCCTTTTGAGAGAGACATCTATGATGGCATTTCATGCGCCTCGTCGCAAACGACTATCGAGGTCGATCATATTTTACCAGTGTGTTCTTTACAATGGGCAGAGGCGCAGCATTAGCGAAGAAGCCCTTGCAGAGATCTTGAGGACTCGTTTTGTTTAAATAGGGACGAGGTCGCTCTCTTTCTAAATTGTTGGGATACTACTGACGAGTGTCTTAACTATATTATTTGTGTTGTACGAAGTCGAAATATGTCTACATTTTCCAATGCGGATACTGGTAGCAAGCCCGCTGACCCTTACACGGCTGCTAATAAACAGGGCGACCTTCCCATAACCGAAAGAATCGAGGCACTCGTCAAGTTCGTTACCTCATGCAAGTATGGGATGATGACCACGCGAGATCTCAGCACTGGACGGCTCGTGTCCCGATGCATGGCACTAACTGCCGAGGTGATTCTTCTAATATTCCAGTCACCCATGTGGCATTGAGTTGACGTTCAAGTAAGGAGAATGGAGGTCTCGACCAACTCTTCTTCACAAACACGGAATCCAAGAAAACCGACGAATTGGAAAGCGACCCTCACGTCAACATCTCATTTCTTGACAGCTCAGGCCAGTGGGCTTCCATTTCGGGGATTACCTCGATCGAGACCGATCGTAGTCTGATCAAAAAACACTATCAACCATCCTTGAAGGCGTGGTTGGGAGACTTGGGAGATGGGATTCACGATGGATCAGAAAACGACCCGCGAATTGGAATCATAAGGGTCAAACTAACGACAGCAACATACTCCATTAGCGACAAGACCTTCTTTGGTTTCGTTGCGGAGATAGCCAAGGGAACTGTGACTGGCCAGCCAGCGAGCGTCAATAAACTCCGTGAGATTAGCGAGAGGGAAGTTCAATCATGGAGAGCGTCTAACTAGTCCAAGGCGCATGTAATAGAAAAAATTTGTAGCAATGTCTACATTCCGCTTCACTGTGTACCATAATCTCGGTTCCAAATGGCGTTCCATATCTCCTTGTCAACAGCAAACTGACACACGTAATCTCGTTCCAGCTCGTGCGCTCTTCTCCCAAGTAGCACCAAGCTGTGCAGTGGCGGTCCTAGTGCCTCGTCGGTGTGGCATAACTGCTTCAGCGTTCCCGCAACGAACTTTTCACTCTTACCTCCAACCCTCGCAGCGCCGATAGCTAAACTGTCTGGCCCGTAAATTCCTTCCTTCTTTTCCTCCTCGACCTCGAGCATCTGTTGGGCACACTGACCAACCGACATGTATCTCGGCGGTTCGTACACCTTCCGGCCTCGGGCCATGTTTTCCAGACTTTGCTCCTTGACCTTGATATCCAACAGCACCAGTGTATGGAGACCGATTTTCCTGTTCTCCTTGATGCGATCATAGAAGGAAGCTGGTCGCCAATTGTCCAAGAAAAAGACCATAGACACCGTTTGGCCAAAGTTATAGAGCTGGAGTCCAGTGGCGCCGATAGCAGACATGATGGAGGCGTTGGGGACCGTCTGGACAGGAATTGAGAGCTCGCGCGCACGAAGGACGAGATCGGTATGCGTGGTGGCCCTGTACAGGACGTGTCAGTGTAACGGCACATTGGTAATAAACCTCGCCTCTTCAGTCTCATATCAGCACATCCATACCCAAATGGATCACCAACGACTAAAAGCGCGACATCTTCCGTTTGGGCATCGTGGAGGATCTCGTCACTGTTCGACTCTACCATCTCGCGGTCGGCGACTACGATAGAACGACCATAGTAACCTTCCTACTACGCTATTAGCGTTAGTTTATGAAAAAAGGATTCTGCATAAGACGTGGCAGCATGATACTATACCAATATAGATTGATCTACGAGGAGTATACTTGTGTATGCTTCGAGATACACACGCGAAGCCTTCTTGACAACCTCGAGGCCTTTAACGGTGATATCCGTCTCGTCAGAAAGACCTAGGCCTATTAGGTAGAGCATCGTAAAATCGGTCCAGAGCGATGGAGGTTTTCGTGACCACCGAAGTTTGCATCTACATTAGGAAGTTTGAAGAAGTGCGGGGTGAAGAGAGCTATTACACGAATAACTTGTATATAAGAATGAATGGCGGGGTGGATGAATCAGCTGCTTCTATCTGCTTAAGAGGTATATGTTTGTACTGTATGCATGTACATAGGTATGTACATACTCCCCATGCGTACTAGGTAGGACCTAGGTACCTATGGTACTTATCATGTACCTACCTCTTGGCGTATCCCGTATCTTATCGATTACATATTTCGACTTCGCCTGCCACAAGTTCAGACACGTCGACCACGCGCAAAGAAGCGCCATTGTAGCTGTCCGAACATCTCATCGCCTTGAGCTTCAAAGCCCACATTACTCGAATCTACACCTACAAGGTCTCGAAAATGGCCGACAAGAAAGGTTCGGCGTACGGCACGCCGGTGACGGACACGTCCTTCCGGCGGAGCTACGACTTAGACGAGTACGCGAAAAAGGCCAGGGAGCGGGAGGCGGGCGAGCGGGAAGAAGCAAAGGCGCGGTACGAGGCCAAGCTGGCGGGAAAGAAGTACTACAAGCCCATGACGGGCGACGAGACGCACACGCGGGCTCGGCGCGACGTCATCGACCTCGAGGCCAACGTCGGCAAGACCACGCTGGTTCCCGCCGGCGCGGGCCAGGGCAAAAGGGGCCGCGGCGCTGGCTTCTACTGTGCCGCCTGCGATCTCACCTTCAAAGACAACATGCAGTGGGTCGAGCACGTCAACAGCATGCAACACCTGCGTAACATCGGCGAGACTGGCGAGGTTAAGAAAGCCACGGCCGAGGAGGTTCACCGGCGCATTGACGAAGTGTGGGAGCGGCTGCAGGAGCAGAAGAAGGCCAGTACGACGACACTCAAAGAGCGCCTGGAGCTACGGGAGGAGGAGGCGACTAAGGAGAGGGAGGCCAGACGGCTCAAGAGGCAGGAGGAGCTGATGAAAAAGAAGACGGAGAGAGAAGCTGCCGAGAAGATCAAGGTCGAGTATGGCGACGACGTGCGGATAGATGGTGAACATGACGAGGATGATATGATGGCCGCCATGGGGATCACAGGCTTTGGCACGTCTAAAAAGAAGTAGGCCAGGTTCGAAATTTTGGAAATGTCCACGGATGACAACTGTTTGGTCCATGGTTTTCACGTATTTGAAGGTACGGCATAGGGGTGATACAGCGTTAGTGATGCATTATTTTTGGCGTTTAGTTCGGGTTGGACCAATGGCTTCATTTAGCGTGAGGACAAATCTAAGGGGCGTTGATGTCAAATCTATACATGAAGATCCCCTTACCTTCCCTTCGGAGTAAGTGTCTGGGGTCATTTGGGCAACGGACAAGCCGACGGCTCATCTGCATCTAACCGCCACACAGAGTTCATAACATCCGAGGCGTGTTACATCGTGATTGCTGATGCTCTTTAGCATTGTGTTCTCTGGGGAATTATGTTGTAAAGCAGATCACAAAAGTTGCAAGCATCCCATACTTATTACCAGGTCTTCCTCCTACCTTGCATAACAACACCTACATGCAGGTATGTACCTATGTAGTAGGTACAACTTGAATGTACCCGGGTACGTATGTACATTCGCAAATGTATGTAGGTATACGAAGTACAGGTACTACCTATAATGTATAGGTACATAGTAGTACCCCACCATCGATTGCGAAACTCCCAGTCAAAGCCGAGTACGCTTTCACTTTGACAGCAGTGACATTCAACATAAACTCTAATATCCGCGTTGCACACCATCCCGTCAAAGAACCCTCGTGACAACCTACCTACGTAGTTTCATTTTTCTGAACGGGCTCGGTTATCGCCGCAAGGTACGTAATTCAATCTGCACCTGTACCTGATTAAAACAATGTAAAGTTACTTACCTTGACTTTTAAGTACTTGCCTTTGTGTCGCACAGCAGATCTCGGTTTCGTTCACCCTCGAGAATCGAACCACAGGTAGCGCACGATCACGATGTCGGCTGCATCATCTACGCAATCCACGGGAGCTGCCCGTCTCCTACAGCGCCAGTTGAAGGAAATGCACACCTCGTCTGACCTTTCGGGTATTTCGGTTGGCTTGGTCAAGGAGAACAACGTCTTTGAGTGGGAAGTTATGCTTATGATAAACGACGACTGCAAGTACTACGGCGGTATGTTTGTATTTTGGTTTCTGCCTCGGTCTCTTCATAGCGTCTCATTGTGCAAGCCGTTGTCGCTCTAACCCGAACCTTGGCGCAATCTAAAGATGAAAGCGCAGATGCTAAGACATTCGAAAATCTAGGTGCTTACTTTCGTGCTATCATGACCTTTCCTCCCGAGTATCCCCATCTACCACCTAAGCTCGTCTTCCAGACCCCGGTCCCCTTCCACCCCAACATCTACCAGCACGGCGAACTCTGCATATCCATCCTACACCCCCCGGAGGACGATAAGTACGGTTACGAGAGTGCTGCCGAGCGGTGGAGTCCCGTGCAGACACCCGAGACGATACTCCTCAGCGTCCTCAGCCTCTTTAACGAGCCCAATGACGAGAGTCCTGCCAACCTGGATGCTGCGAAGCTGCTGCGCGCCGAGCGAGAGGGTGGGCCTAAGGAATTCAGGAAACGAGTAAGGAAGTGTGTTCGAGAGAGCCTGGGCGAGGATTAGGCAGATGGGCAACACACAAGGAATCAACGAGGATGTACTGGTTGGAGGAATCATGGCGATTTGATATTTGACGGGGGTGGCGCGTCGGGCTTTTAAGTTGCATTGCGTCGTGGAATGCTTGCATAGCCGGTATCCAAGCATAGTGGAAAGGCGTTCAGGAATGACTATTTGCTTCAGTCTGTGACTTTTGAATTCTCGTCGGATCTGGTTCGCGTGGAATTTGGTGTCAACTAATATCAATCAATGACTCCCAGGACACGGCCCAGAACCCGATCCCATTCCTCATCCCACCGTAAATCACTCTCTTTCTTGGCCCCCTTGCGCAAAATCCGCAGTTCAGTTAAACCCTTTTCGCTAAACAATCTCTTCAAAACCATGGCTAACTCGTCTGCCGTCTCGAAGCCACATCCGTTTTCTCCCTCCTTGACTAACTCTCCGAAACTCTCGTATCGTGAGTATGCTGCGACAGGTAATCCCGACCCAAACATGTCAACAACCTTCATCGGTAAGTCGACACCCGAGCTGGACTTGTGAAGACATATCCCAAGGTCTGCACAGCTTAGAAGTTTGGCATAGTCCTCCATCGTAAGCCACGCAGTGGATATGCGGATATTGGGTAGCTTCCCTGTCTTCTGCAAGTTCTGAATTTTATTTTCGTAGAATTCCTTTTGTGGCCCTTTTCCTGTGATGAGTGCGATGATCGGAGAGGCAGTATCATCTTGGGCGTACGTGACCAGCGCGTCGAGCAGGAGGGAGAAATCTTCATCGGGCGTCCATGAAGTGCTGCTCACCATGAGCATAGTCTGACCTGAAATGATATTCGAGGCGAGATCCTTCGTCTCTGGCAGCCTCTCGAGAAAGTCTCTACGATCCGGCAATGACTTTAGGGGTTGAAAGATAGAGGCCGGTCGATCATGGAGGGTAAGAATCGGCGCTGTGACGTTATAAGGTGGCCTCTCCAGTTGCCGCTTCATTGCGTGGGTGACCGTGATATTGACAGTAGGTGCTGCTTGGCCCAGTGCGCACTCGTAGGCTTTTGAAAATTCCACAAAGGGGTGGTTGTGCCCCTTGGTTCCCGCAAGGATACTCCAGCCATAATTATGCCAATCGATTATGAGATGTGTATTGCGCAAGACAGAAATTAGAAGAGCGATGGCTAGAGTTGGTATGGACGGAGGGTTCTGGACCAAGAGCCATCTCGCTGGCGACGTCTGGTAACCCAAGACTCGGATGAGAGTCCAAACCTGCCATAGCACTTTCAGAGGTCCAGAGACGATGAAAGGGATTGACCTGGACCTTAGCACGCTTGGGGGAGCTGCTAATGGATGGATCTTGACCCGAGGATTGCCGAGAAGATCAGGATGAGGAGGTGATTCTAGATAATGGTTCAGTACAAGTTCTTCCTTAAGTAGAGAAACGAAGATATAATGATACCGTGATAGCCAATGAGATCGACCCTCCCACCGTGTCTGGCCACGCTTAATGCATGATACTGCATTCGCGGGCTTCTGCCAATATCCCCGAGGACCAAGACTTGAACAGAAACAGACTCCTTAGGTGCGGGAGAATTCTTTATGTAACGCGAGGGGAGCATCGTCAGCACCGTGACGAGGCCGAGTAGTAATCCAGCCACAGTGAAGGTCAAGACTATAGCAAGGTACGCCATGCCGGAATAGTAAGACGGGGTATTCTGTAATGATTAGAGGTTAGATGAGAGGGACTAGAACCGATGAACTCGGAGCTATAAGGCGAAAGTGGCCAGCAGCTTTTTCCACGACTTGGCCCATGAAATGCTAAACGCCTTGGTACATGTAGAGCCCATTCCTTCCTCTCTCCTTTTCATCCACGTATGTATCAGTGAAGGTAGATATCGTAACCTACTGCATAAGGTCAATAGGTAGGTAACATGTACGTACAATGTGAGGCAAGCTGACGATTGATAAGATTAAGAACAGCTTGAGGTTAGGGATACAAATGCCAAGTGTGCATTTAAGCCTTACAGCGAATTGGGACGAGATATTTGACAAGCCAATGAGAGCGAATCATAACCGGCTAGACATGCATCTCCCTTCCAAAGTAGCCCCGGTACCTACATAGTATGCACGTCAACTCCGACTTTATGCATGGGGTAGTAATCTTACTGTACAATGTATGTAAAAACCTGCTACCCACTTGCGTTTAGGCAATATATTGCTTCGGTATGACCTACAGGGGTTCTGCTAGTACGCCACGGATCCGCTGCAGGCGTCAACATAGATTGGGGAGACTTGTACAGGTTCGGAAAGAGAAAACATTAAGGAACCGCATTCATCAGGGATCTACCTACATACAATGTACTCTCCATTAGGGGGTAAGAGACCGACCTTCCTTCTTGACGACAACACCGAGATGCTCGCTTTCTAACTCCATTCTTTCATTGCCATATCACCGGAAGATGCCACATTTGTCATTTGGTTGTTTCCATTGCATTGCTTCCTGATCTTTTCTTTTAAAGACCGCTGCTGTCATCTCGCTCCTGGGTACCTAGATAACAAACTAATTCTGTACAATACCTACTACGCCGTGTCAACAGAATACCGCAACGCGCTCAGACACGGTAGTCCGTTGTCGACAGACCAATGATTCAGTTGGTTCAATCAGTCTGAATTTGCTGATGTGCAGTCACATACATAAGTCTGTCGTACTTTGATCCGCATACGATAGATTTATCAACAACGAGGGGTCTTCGGAGCTCTTAGACATTCTCGTTGCTGGCTACCTAGACAGACGAACAGTTCTTCGAGCGAGGCAAGACATTGAACGATATTATGGCATCCTCGTATGCTCTACCGCAACCTCCGATGCCCCATAATCATGGCCACTCTCACTCCCATTCTCCCCCCTCCTTCGGCCACTCCAGATCGACCCGATCTCTGCAGGCCTATCCGCAGGGTCAAAGACAAAGCAGCCCCAGCCATGGCCACGACCAACTCGACCATGACGCTCAGGCACAATCCCGCCAGAATATGACACAGTACCGGGCAAACTCCTTCATACCCCTTCAAAGACGAGAAAACCGACCGTCACCCCTTAGGCGAACTACCGAAGACGTGCCTAGTCCGCAGAAGAATGATACACCAAATGCGCCAAAGCCTGTAGACTACGATGCATCGGCTGCTGTCTCACATGGCCACGGCCACGACCACGACCACGACCACGACCACGAACACCATAGTCATGGCCATCATCATGCGCGTGGAGCGAGCTATTCGAAATTTACGGCCTTGTTGCTCCCTTTCACGTCGAGGTGGCCGCTTATTCATGCTATCATGTCGGAGAAAGACTCGCGTCGCATTTTCTATTTCATGGGGTACGCATCGAGGGATCCTATTGACCATCCCAGATACAATACTGATCATCTATGTTTCACCAGAGTCAATTTTTCCTTTATGGCTGTGCAGGCCGTTTATGGGTACCTTACCGACTCCCTAGGTCTTCTGAGCGATAGCATACACATGTTCTTCGACTGCGTAGCTTTGGCAGTGGGCCTTTTTGCATCGGTCATGAGCAAATGGCCTCCAAGTGAAAGATTCCCCTATGGCTTCGGGAAAATCGAGACTCTAAGCGGATTTGCTAACGGAGTCTTTCTAATGTATGTCTCTCGGTGCCGTACTTTACGAAGACCAACGTAGCTGATCATTTCATCAGACTTATCAGCCTCGAAATCATGTTTGAAGGGTTCGAACGACTGCTGGAGGGACGAGAAACTAAGAGGCTCCGGGAGCTTTTCATCGTCAGCACTCTTGGGTTGATAGTAAACTTACTAGGCATCTTTGCTTTTGGCTCCCATGGACATCATCACGGCCATGATCACTCGCACGGCCACGGCCATAATCATGGAAGCGCCAACGACCATGATCACGACTGCGATTCACACCACGATCATGGGCACAGCCACGGCGATAGCCATGGCCAGGGCCATGCTCATTCTCACCACGACCATGAAAACGAGAACATGCATGGTATCTATTTGCACATTCTCGCGGACACACTTGGAAGTGCCTCAGTGATAGTCTCCACAGTCTTGACCTACTGCATTCCGTGGTCGGGCTGGGATCCGTTAGCGTCCTTCTTGATCGCATATTTGATCCTCATTACGGCGATGCCCTTGGTAAAATCATCAGCTTCACGCTTGCTACTGACCATCCCAGCGGACACCGAATACAACCTTCGCAATACGCTTTCTGAAATCACCAACCAGCGAGGTGTTGCTTCATATTCGGTACCTAAGTTCTGGGTAGATGATGGAGCTGGCAGTGCGTCCGGGGGTAAACTTCTGGGGGTCATGCATGTGTCTGCAATTCGAGGAGCCGACTTGGAGGAGGTTCGAGATAGGGTTCAGAACTACCTGGCCAAATACAGGATCCATGCCACGATACAGATGGAGAGAGAAGGTGATACAACATGCTGGTGTAGGATGGGTCGGCTCGGTGCACCTGCTACGAAAGGTTCGAGCGGGTATTGAGGTACTCCGAGCGCTAATCCAAAGGGTATTTATCCCAACCCGCCACTAGACCGGATTCAACAGAAGTCACTGGCGAGTACATCTAACCTCTAGGGCTGCTTAAGCTCAACCATGCCGAAGAGACTCGACTATTCGATTTGATAGCGTATTCACTTTGCATTGGTTGGAGGCCGGGAGGGGATGTCAATGGTGGGCGTGAAATAGAAGACGAGCAACGAACGACTATACCCATGAGATGCTTATCCTACATTCTGTATATATCTTCCGGATAGAATCTTCCGTAATGAAAGCGTATACACTACCAGGCATCTACAGCATTCGGGGGTATTAAATGTTAAATTTGTACAAGGACCAACTCGATCTAGGAGACTAGGTCTGATCTTAGCTCTCTATGTACCGGTACGGAAAGGTTCATACAAGACTTCGAGAGAAGGTAAGCAGAGTACAGCAGCTTGGCTAGCTGCCCCTTATTTCCACACCATACGTCCTTATCAAGTCTTCATATACCAATTACATCCAATAAATGGTTACCCCGGAATGCTGTAATTCCTGTCCTGATATGATTGGCTGCATTTTGGTTTGCATATGATTATGACGTAATCTGAGATACATGTGATAAGTGCATCTGTCGTCGGGCCAGGTACGTTACGGGCCACGGCGGCTTATGCCGGCACCTAATCTGGCGTGCCGAGTTGGTGGTAACTGAGATTTGCTCCCTCACTTGAGATATCGAAGCTGGTAACCCGGACATAATAGATGTGTTTCGCTCTTCACAACCGGGACTCTGGACTCTGAAATCTGGAGATATTGAATGCATTTATATCTCTTGCTGTCTGTAGTACCTGGCGGAGTATCTTGATATTTCAGATGTAGCTGACGACGACGCTAGGTACATACAACTACAAAGCTTATGTACTTACCTAGGTTAAGGTAATATACCTAATGTACATGTACATACAGTATGTTCTCCTATTGAGCCGACTTGACTGAGGCACAACATATTCCTCTCCAGAGTACCTGAAGTAGCATCTTTACTTGCAAGTCAATAATTCAAAATAGCACGAATATAAATTGCACGAAAAATATCGCAAGAGAATTGCCCAGGTATCCTTAGATTTATGGAAATGCGAGGATGTATGTACGTCATTTGAAGATGGGATTGATGTTTCAATGAATTTGTTGATTGATACTTGTTGATCTCCTTGAGGTCCGACATTAGTAACTTTTAAGATACGCCTTTCGAAAAGCGGATACCTGCGTACATGCACTTAGGTACTTAAGTACTACATTGATGATTGTAATGGATGTATGTACATAAGTACCTAGTTGAATTCACAATTGATAACAAGGGTTACTTCGTATTTAAGTGACAAAATTGCCTGCCGAGGTCTGGAGTCCGTAGCTTCTGACGTCGCTCGGCTGTCCATTGCCGAACCACAAAACAACATTAATTTGAGTCGCCAATCGGCCGCCATTTATCACACATCGAACTTCTGCCGTTCTTTGCTCAAGGCCCATCGAATTATCCAGGTATTATCGGGAAAGTTGTGCCGGTTCAATTTTGTCTCGGAATATGTAAATTGGCGCAAGAGCGGCGGGCTGTGTTACAAACTACCCACGATCCCTTGATACCCAGGTCGTTACCTACCTTGCCTTTAGCTCTGGGCTCAGCTTTGCGACCCCTGCTCTCGAGAACTTACTCCGGTCTTCAACCCGTTCAACACTGGACAACGCGCCGCCGACATGTCTTCCAACGAGCAGCGCACCGGCATCAACGAGAAGCTGCACTCGTCCTTGCCCACTCCTGTCGCCGACAAGCTGCCGCATATCCCCGAGACCAAGGATGAGCTGAAGGCTGAGGCCAACGCCGCAACTAGCAGCGTATCGTCGCAACTGCGGTCCTTTGCTGCAGGCGGATTCGGAGGTATATGTGCTGTTGTCGTCGGTCACCCGTTCGATCTAGTTAAGGTGCGCCTGCAGACCGCTGACAAGGGCGTATATTCGTCTGCTGTCGATGTTGTGCGGAAGAGCATTGCGAGGGACGGTTTGAGGAAGGGGCTATATGCGGGTGTTAGTGCACCGTTGGTGGGGGTTACGCCGATGTGTATGAAACTTCCTTCTTCTCTGTTCCCTACACCACCTCCTGTCATCTCACTGGAGAACTGACTATGTCGTGCTGACCTTGAACACCTAGTCGCTGTATCCTTCTGGGGCTACGATCTAGGCAAGCAACTCGTAACGAGCTTCTCCCCACCCTCCCCTACAGGCGGGCTATCCATCGGCCAGATCAGCGCAGCCGGCTTCTTCAGCGCCATCCCCATGACTGCCATCACGGCGCCCTTTGAACGCGTCAAGGTCATCCTGCAGGTGCAAGGCCAACGCCTCAAGCCCGGTGAGGAGCCGAAGTACAAGGGCGGCCTCGACGTCGTGCGCCAGCTATACCGCGAAGGCGGCATGCGTTCCGTATTCCGCGGCAGCGCCGCGACCCTCGCGCGCGATGGCCCTGGATCCGCTGCCTACTTTGCCGCGTACGAGTACATCAAACGCCGCCTGACACCGATTGACCCTGCGACGGGCAAGCCCAAAGGCGACCTCAGTCTGCTTGCTATCACAACGGCCGGCGGCGCCGCGGGCGTCGCCATGTGGATCCCCGTGTTCCCCGTTGATACCGTCAAGAGTCGGCTACAGACCGCCGAAGGCAACGTGAGTATCGGCGGTGTCATCCGCGAGCTGTACGGAAAGGGCGGCGTCAAGGCGTTTTTTCCCGGGTTTGGCCCAGCGCTCGCGAGAGCGGTGCCTGCTAATGCCGCAACGTTCTTGGGAGTTGAGCTGGCGCACCAAGCCTTGAAGAAATTTTTCGGATGAGAAGGATGATGCCAATGGATGATAGACGACTCTTTGTTCGCTAGGACCCAACGATGAGGAGCTTGGCCGCTTTAGGCAGAACGGCCGGAGACGGATTTGTCTGGACGCGTATAGATCTGGACCGGGGACCGAGGGAGATAGGTGCATGGCCCACTGGATCGAGGAACGGACTGCTTGAACCGTAGCTCTGGACCATGAAGGAGGGTATAGAAAGTCATGAAGATCTAAAGAATGGATCTTGATCCTGAACAGGGACCCTGCGAGCATGGAGTTGCATATCAAGGCGTTTACCAAGGGGTATGACAGGCCATCCACTGATCATTGTGGGGGAGCTTTACTTTGCTTCTATGACGAGGAATAAAACTCATCTATTCCAAGTGTTCTCATCAATCCGTGAAGACTCATGGCGCCGAAGCGAGCTTGTAACCTTTGCATCTCCTCCCGCTCCTCTCTACCTTACCGGCTGCTTGCACGTCATGAGCGGCCTCAACTTCGCTCCACCTCTTGAGGTTTAGAGGTGGGCGCTTACTCACACATTGTAGGTATTTAAATGCGCTGTGCCATGCAGGCGGGTCGGTATCCAAAGATCTAAGTCACATGGAAAGGTGCATGCGGAGGTGCATGCGGGTTGAAATCGCCCGGGTCTGGGGAAATGGTATGGTATGATTTAGTAATCCCTGGTTCAGTACTACCCCCATCTGGCTACGTTATTTGAGCACTTCTTTATTCATTGTTATTTGCACCAATAGACTTTATCTCTTCTGTCATTATTGCTAGTCGAAATGTTTACCTACTGCATCCATGGGTGTAATGCCTTCGGTCTCTGGGAAGAGAGACTTGTCTGTCATAGACTCATAGTATGAAAGAGGTATATATTCACATCCTAATCTGCAGCTATTGTATCAGATACCTGACTTGGTCTGTATAAGCTCAGGAATATCCGACGAGGATGTCTCCAAGGTAGCGTGCATAGAGGTTCAACTATGCGGTTCTAGAAGAACTGACAGCGTCGTCCAGGTGCTGATCCAGTGTTTGGCGACTCCAAACTTCAGGGTAAGGCCGACGGCTCGACTCTAGCCTTGGCCTGCAGTATAATTCGGTCCAGAAGGTTAGTAAAATGGATTCCGTCCACCTAGTAAACCATCGTTAATGCACTTCTTACTTCAGATCACGGTACTCGTTGACGGTAGACGACAAACTTGGCACATAATCCTATCCCCATGAATTACTAGTGCAATTTGGATTGCAGCCCTCAAACTATTTCATCCTTGATCCTTATGCTATGCAAATGTTAACTGGCCGAGAGTGGTCTTCTCCGTGACGAAAGAGACAGCGACTGCAAAGAATCCGAAGCCAGGCTATATCCAGACATCGCCCATTGCTCGTGACTGTCGCCTCGAGTATAAAGGGGCCGGAATGTGCCATCATCTGAAGATACCTCCAGGCACAAGAATCGCTCCGCGCTGTCCTCTCTAAGGTCGGTAAGAGAGGGTAGAAATGAATTACGCCGATCCGAGACCCCTAGGACCCTTCAAATATGCCCAGAGTCGGTGGGTAGATATCTACTAACACCAAACAACGTTTCGTGTGGGATCTCGCTTGATGGCGAAGTTGGCATGCGACGAAGAACGGTGTTGGAGTGAGTGGCGATTCTATTTGATGGTAATCTTGGGAATGGTTGAATTCCGCCAAGAAATATACGAAAGGAAGAAAGTTCATCTCTCGTTGACAGTCCATCGTCGCTTGGACACCCTGAAGTCCCGATTTCTCTCAGCCTCTCCCGGAGGTCGAGGAGCCCCCCAGAGACCATTATTGACGGTGCTAGCCCATAGACGCGGGACAGACCCTTCATCGAAATGGTCACGTTCTTCACTATGATGAGATCCAGTTTTCGAGGCAGGGGTCTTTGCGGAACTCATTGCCGAGGTCTGGAGCTCAATATCACCAGGGACGGAATCGTGCTCTTGCGCTTTCAAGAAATCCTGATGGTTGCTCTTACTGGGCTCCCCTTCGTGGTTTAGGGCTGGCCGCGATGGTATTTCTTCCTTTATATCAGCTACATCATCTTGCACCGGTGGCGTCCATAAGCCACCCGAACCTGAACGAATCGGTTGAGTTGATGGTGAGCTTGAGACTGCGCTATCAACCGCTACGGTTCCTCCCCCCCCTCTACTGCTGGGCGGAGCCCAAACAGAAGAGGGCGTAACTGGTGATCCCCTTCGCATGCTGCCAAGCGAGGCGTTTACCGAATTGCTACGGCTTCCCGGCACCGGGTCACCGTATAACGAGGCTCCAAAGTTGGCTTCCTTCAGTGCAGACGAAAACCTATTATTATTTCGACCACGTGGATTGCGGCCAGCAGCTGAAGCTGAACGGCTGAGCGAAGGCGGGGTGGCTGCGGAATGAAGGTGCTCAGTGTTAGCAAACAGCTTCAGCTCGAACATTTCTGCCAATATGGCTCGTGTGGTGATCAACGGCTCTTCCAGCGAAGTGGCTGCGCCATCATAGACGCTGGCATCGAAGCCGTAGTCAAACTCGGGTTTCCGTTGCGCCATTGTGATCGACGACATTCCAACATCGATGAGGACCGGCTGCTGCGTGATGGCGCCAATGAGGGCGTTGCAGCCAGCGCCGTGCGATACTAGAACGACAACGTTCTCCGTCTCGACTTCTTTGTCGTCACCAACAGGCAAACTCCCAGGGGCACTCTCTTTTCGTGAATACTTGACCGATTCCAGACTTGAGTTTGTCCTAGTCACCATTTCTCCAGGATTCTCGGTCGTGCTGTACCATTCGACTAGTCGCCTCAATCCCTTTCTGAATCTCTGGTGCATAGCCGCCCATTCTTCAGGTAAGACACCGCCATCCCCCCATCCGAGGTTTTCTCTACTGGAGTCCCACTGGTAGTCGATGTCGACACAGGCGTCACGAGCATGAGCGACATAACCCCTCGGTATGGGCTCAGAGGTTGAAAGGGCATAAGAGGGAACTGGTGACACGTATCCCGATGTCCTAATGGTTTCGAAATGGGGGACTCTGTGTGCTCCCCTTGGGTCTTCAGTCAAATCGCCTCTCGTCCTCGGTAGTCCAGTTTTCAGGGCAGAAAGGCTACCCAGACCAGCAGAAGTATCGGAATCAGGAGTCATGGAGGAAGCCAGGGGGCTCCCGCGGCTGGGAGATGCACTCCAAAGCTGGAGGGAGCCGGTTGGAGGATGCCGAGTGTGGAAGTGAGGATAGTCATTATAATTCTCTCTGCGTAATAGTTCTGCTTTGGCAGTGGCTAGCATCAAGCTCGACCTGGGAGGCGGCGTGATGTGTTCGAAGTAGTCAGGGGACAGCCATTCGCCGAGAAATGGATCGACTCTTAGAATCGACTTCTCAATCGCACTCGGGGCCGACGAGTCGGGCGACAAGCTTGTTTGCGTAGCGCTGGCCGGATGAGGTCGCGAATGAACATGACCTGGGGGGGATATCTGGGTACTTCGTGGAGAGGGAGATCTTTCGACGGGGGTGTGCGAAGGCGAATAGTGATTCGAGGCGAGGCCGGCCGCTATAGCAATAGAGGTTTGAACACATCGTTGGAAGGGTGAACTGTGTATCACAACTTTGTAACGGCGCTTCCTCAGCTTGGTAGGGGTCTTGTCGGGTCCTTGACCCGAGGCCGCGGCCTCGTCCTCGGCTTCCCGCTCTCGCAATATAGAGGCGATCTTCGAGCCCACAGTCTTGGATTGCAACCATCCGCCATAAGTCAGAGGAGGATCGTAGGGAGTTGGAGATGAGAGGTGCCATTGCTTGTCGGCGGCGTCGAGACGTTTCCCGTGCCTAATTGTGGATAGCCACGAATTAGTTTCAAGCTGAGAAAGCACGAAAATAACTGCGGCCTGTGAAGCACAAACCTAACTATGAATATGTAAGCTGGAGGGGGACCCATGGTGACAAATCTCCCCGTTAGGTTCTCCAGAGCTTGCTTGATACCTAGGCAGATAGGGAGCTGAGTAGGTGGTTTCTCGCAGCGAGGTAGGGTGAAGTAGTGAGGCCTTGCTATCTACCGAGTGGTCACAGTTTGCAACTCTGCGGAAATTGTCTGGCTCTTTGAGAGTAGGTAGTGAAATATTCGAATCTCGATGAGGCGCATGCGGTTTTGTCCAGAGAGAAAAAAAAGCCTTGGGTGAGTACCTAGCTATATTACTACTATATGGTCAGTCAGTTAGTGACAGACATCCTTGAAATCATTTTGATGATAATGTAGGTCTTAGTATTAGGTCACAATGCTATTATAGACGAATCGTCAGTTTCGAAATAAAGCATTCTCGCTGCCGTGCAACGTCCCAAGCCGTCTAAAGAGAGGCGAAGAATGCGGAGTGCATATAGGATATTCGTACCTTGTATTTAGTCGCAAGACGAAATGATGTGAGCTTAAGAAAACGGAGCTCGTCAATATAGCTGTGAATGTACATACCTCAGGTAATATAGCAGTTTACGGTAAGTATTTGCGCTCCAATGCTGCTTGGCAATCCTCATGCATTTGTCTACAGTACCTAATGGGTATTGTGCTGAATTCGTCCAATCCATCTCCAGCACAGCTGCGGCATGCTATCATGAATGCAAGGGCGTTGACGATGGCGCATGACGATGAAGCGGGTATATCCCGATACATACCTCAGGTACTGTAGATGTCAGAGTTAGGTAACCCAGCAAGGGTCCTCGACAAGCTCAACTCCAATCCGTTAGGTGCATGGTCAGCCTGGCTTAGAGCGATTGGTTGGCGGTAAACTCCCCAACGCACCTGTGCAACTCTTGAGGTAGGGGTAGCACCAGCATTCTAGGTACGCGCTAAGCATTTCGTGCCTTAGGCTGCGGCACACCGATATCTTAAGATGTACCTATGTATGTACATAGTACTTATGTACATGGTACTATGTACCTAAGATGACAAATCACCTGCCCTAGGTTGAGTCCAATGTTTCGATCCTTCAACAAGGACATTCATCTTTTACCATACAACCATTACCATACAGCGTTTATCATCAACATCTAATCGGCCGGTGAGATTAACAAGGGCGCAAATAAAGGTTTCTCGCATTAGTCAAATGGTCCGCCCATCATGAAGCTATCAAGCGTCTTACACTTCCCAACCCTTCTAGCAGCATCGCTGTTAGCTACTCTCCAGCCTGTGTCGGCCGAACACACCAGTAACTGGGCAGTCCTGGTCGGGACTTCGAGGTTCTGGTTCAACTACCGCCACCTCGCTAATGTATTGTCCATGTACCGAACCGTCAAGCGACTGGGTATCCCAGACTCCCAGATTATCCTCATGCTCCCGGACGACATGGCTTGTAATCCTCGCAACGCCTTCCCCGGGACTGTCTATAGTAACGCGGACCGCGCCGTTGACCTGTACGGGGACAACATCGAAGTTGATTACAGGGGATATGAGGTCACCGTCGAGAATTTCATTCGCCTGCTGACCGATCGCGTGGGCGACGAGATGCCTAGGAGTAAGAGATTGTTGACTGATGACCGAAGCAACATCTTTGTGTACATGACGGGTCATGGAGGAAATGAATTCTTAAAGTTCCAAGACGCAGAAGAGATTGGCGCTTTTGACCTAGCAGATGCTTTTGAACAGATGTGGGAGAAGAGAAGGTAAGTGGGTTGCAAGATGCAACTTCAACCGACTACCTTGCTTACGCCGACGGAAATGGACAGGTACCACGAGATCCTCTTCATGATCGATACATGTCAGGCAAACACCATGTACAGCAAGCTCTACTCTCCCAACATCATTGCTACCGGCTCCTCCGAGCTTGATCAATCCTCGTATTCCCACCACGCCGATAACGATGTCGGGGTCGCCGTCATTGATCGATACACATACTACAACCTCGAATTCTTGGAGTCTGAAGTCAAGGACCTGAGCAGTAAGAAAACCGTTGGCGACCTGTTCGACAGCTACAATTACGAAAAGATTCACTCTCACGCCGGTGTACGATACGATTTGTTCCGAGGCGGCGCAGATGCTGCACGAAGTCGGCTGTTGACTGACTTCTTTGGCAATATCCAGAATGTCGAGGTAGATGGAGCAAGGAACACTACGATTGACGAGGAGATGCTGGCTCTCAGCAAGACCATAGCACAGTTGCGAGAGATGGCCGACCATGAGGAGGCCGCAGCAAAGAGTAATTCTACAGAATCCCAGCCTCGCCCGTCGAAGAGGATACAAATGGCCAAGCCCCTGACGGATGATAACTGGTATACCAAGAAACTGGTCGGTGCCACAGCGCTGGCTAGTTGTGCGGCTCTGTGGGCTCTAGGGTCGTATATGGAAGCGCCGAAGAAATCGTGACAGTTAGAAACTGACATTATGTTAGTAATAAAATGGTATTCTGGACATTTCGAATGTAACAGAAAGATGTGCAAATGATTGTATTGATGCGTTCCAGCGGAGGCTAGATTTCAAGAGCGTCAAACTGAATGGTGCCCATTAATACGTCTACTTAGGTACTTGTGGTTTGGTACTTGTGGTTGCACTTTTCTTCTCATCTTCAACTTCACCCAACCTTCACAATATGAAAATGGACTAGACGTATAAATAAATATTCCATATTGAATGGACAAAACCAATGGGTGTTCATTCTTTTCTTTCCAAAACAGCCAATCTTCACAACAGCCCTGTCATGCGGCCAACACTTCACATCTGTGATTTAACGCCGTGGTTTGACGCATTATTCCAAGAACTCATTTTACATACATCTATTGTCGACCGTCGAAAATGGCATCCGATAATCACAACAAAGACAATCTGCCACTCGACTCATTCAGTCTGACCGCTGTTCCAGCCAGTACACATAATATTGTGTGGTCCCCCGATGCCGAATTAGCTATCGGCTGCGATGACTGTGTCTTCATCTTCATTCCCGAGTACTCTGTTGTGTCCCCCGACGGCTTGGACAGACCTGTCGATCGGCAATACAACGAGGCAGCTCTCCGATTCCCCAGTGTCGAGCATAGAAGTCCCGAATTGAATCGCCCCCTGTTCGACCTCGCAGGACAGGAGTTTCCTGAATTCCAGTTTATTCCTGGCGGCGGCGGTTCAGGCACCGTCGCAAGTCAGGGCAGCTCTATGAACCACCTGGTCGCATTGGAGTGGTCGCCTTGTGGCCTCGGCCGTATGAATCGGTCTGTCCTCGCCGTTCTCACCGGCGCCGGCGCTCTTACTATCTATTGCGAAGGAGCTTCTGACGGTATGAACGCCTCTAAGCTCCTTGGTCGCAACTCCAGAACCTTGAGTCCGTGGGTGGCTGCTTGGGGTATCGGCTCAGGTCTCCTGCTCCCAGTCGTCAAGGGACACGAAGCAGAGTATACCAACGAGTACATCACGTCTTTTGCCTGGGCCAGAGACACCAACGGTCCTACCGCCTTGCTCGCTTATACAAATGACGAGGATGAGATCGTCATCGTCTCAGTCCAATCCAAACACGATTCCGAGGCGACCCCCGGTGACTGTGGCCAATGGAGGGTAGAAGAAGTCGCAAGATTCGTAGCCGAAGGGCCGCATCCAAGATCGGATGTACGCTGTGTTTATATCTCCACAGATGTTTACAAGTTTGCTGACCCTTATCCCAGCCCTCCGACCCCGACTATTCGCCATCTGGCTCGTCATTTTCACTTAGCTGGAGCCCGTGGTTAAAAAAGGGCAATTCAAGAACTGGCATATTATCTTATGTCGCCAAAAACTATGTTGGGTTCAGGCGAATCAGTATATATCTATCCAATAAGAATATGACGAAACCAGATGTCAAGGTCAGCGAGGTCGACACTGACGGCGTCTGCCTCTTCCTAGCCCCGGACGCCTTCGTAGCCTGGGAAGACCTAGTAAGCAGGCGCCTAAGCACCACTTGAATCTAACTAACTCAGTTCAAGATATGGACAATCGCAGGTTCCAAGGTCTGTCGAGGTATGATTGCGACACCTGCAAAAGTCCAGGCGTTCCAGGTATCTTTTGACGGAAGCTCGAGGGATACCACCCCTCACTCTACAAACGAGTGTAGTACTACATATCCGACTCCAGACGACGTTAGCACAGCGCAAAATCCCATTACTGGTACGTGTGGGCCTCTCTAGAATCTGAACAACTCTTACTTATGAATTACAGGTCTGCTCATCCATCCTCCTTCGCTTTCACAAACAAAGTCAACTCCCTCATACTCACTCGTTCGGCTTTCGGCAACTCACGAAAATGACGCTTGGTACCAGACTAATCTCCCTCTGCCTACTAACCCCGAAGATGACTCTGTAGGCCCACGGTGGGCCACTGAGATCAATCAGTTAATTGAGCACCACCTCCCCCGAGCGTTAGCGTACCAGCACGTCGCGGATGACGGCGATCTCGAATCGGAGGGCCGCGAGGAGGATGGCGATGAGATGGACGCATATTCTTCAGACGGAGACGAGCTCGAGCCCGGAGACGGCCTCGCTGGCATTGACACTGAAGATCAAGTCCACATAAATAGGGTCCGCATTTGGGGAATGGCGGCTAGTCCAGGCGGAGGAGTCGCTGCTGTCTTCATCAGCCAGCACAGCACCAACTGGTACGGTAGAGATACCTACGCAGGATCCAAATGCCGCGTTCTGTTTGGAGCTTATGATCACGGCGTCGACCGAAAGAAGGAAATCCACCTGGCCCTTGCCGTCAGGAAGCTCAGCACCGAGGCGAGGATGTGGGAGTGGATGTACGGCGGAGGTCCTCCCGTTGCGGGAGTGAGTACCTCGGTAGTCCAAGATAGTAAAAAACGGAGCATGCTGAAACACGACTTCGCCCTGATCAACCGCGAGCAAGTATGCCCCTTCTGTGATCTGCCGTTGGATTTGGAGGACAAATCGTCGCGGTGTGGTAAAGGGCACGTCTTTGGTAAGCGCAACCCCGTACCTAGTATCGTATTGATGCGACCTGCTTACACTGCCACTCCTTCTAGCTACGTGCGCAAATACAAACCTTCCAATCCTAGCCCCTGGCGTATCAAGGGCATGCGGTGTATGCGGCTCGAAGTGTCTGAAGAGGGATGACCTCGTCGTCATGGCACCTCAACTCCAAAAACTCATCATGGACGAGATCTCTGCTGAGCACTGCGGTAGATGCATAGGTAAGTTTATCAACTGATCTGAATGTCATTGATGGCATTTATGGAAAGACTACGCAGCTTGAGCTCTCGTGCCAGCTATTGGCACTTGGTCAGGTACTTGCATATATGTATACTTCATACAATACAGGTATTTGATGATGGTGACCACTGAGCCATTCAAGTAAAAGTGTCAATACGACGCTGGTGTTCCGCTTCCATCTTGCCTCATGTAAGTCTAGCGACATTTTAATTTTCCATGAAGCCTACCGATATTACGTTACGTTACCTGAGGCTGAAGCTTCACACTCTACCCCGGCTCATGGTCCAGAGTGTCTGCTCTAATAGCAGGGATAATACGGATACAGCCACACTGATATGGTATGTATCTACATACATACAGTACAGCTAATAGCCTTACCCGCTACATGACCCCGAAACGAGAGTGCTTAGAATAACCCTCTTGCAGATCTCTACTTCGTAAAGGAGAATAGTTCCGTACCCCTAGAATACGAAGGCGAATCTGACAATTATTTTCGAATTACGCCAAACCTGACCACCGTCACCACCAGCCCACTCACAACATCGAACATCGGCTTGGGTTCCCAATTTTCAAGACAGGGCCGATGATAGGTCGGCGTTCACAACGTCACCTTGAATGGAGATATAAAGCTCTTGTACCTCCCGTTGATGGCAATGACTCTAACACAACTAGAATAATAACATTAACAATATAATAATAAGTATTACTTTGCTGCTTCTTATTCGAACTCATTCGCTTATCCTCATTAAGGACAACTTCTTCCAAGCACAACTGATCAGAAATGTACGCTCTCGTGGCCACTGTCCTCGCTTTGACCGGCGCTGCCGTCGCTGCCCCTACTGTCCAGACTCGACAGATCTCCGCCGATTTCAAGCTCCACGCAACCGCTCCTCTTCTAGGCTGGGCCCTGATCAACTCCCAGGCCGCCGCAGATCGCTACGTCATCCAGCTCCAGCGCCCTTCGGTGTACACCTCGGACGTTTCCTACTTCAACGGAACGAACTTGTACTTTAGTAAGTTTGGCCCGCTCACGGACACCGCGAACCAAATACAACGGATGCTGACCGTGTCTAGAGCCCGACACTGAGACCTTGCTGGGCGTCCGCATGCCTGCTGTGACCGACGGCTACGTCGCCGAGGTCATTTCTTCTCCCGGACAGATGAGTCCTGGGTTCGCTATCGACCAAAACCAGCTCCTGACCTGGAACTTCAACAACGCAGGTAAGAATCAAGATTCGTTTTCCTTTAAAATACCTAACGGAAACTTGAGCTAACACGACCCTAGGCTTCTGGGCTTGCCCCAGTGACAATGTCTTCGTGCTCATGTACGGCCTAGATGTTGACCCTGCCAAACTCCCTAGCACAGAATGCCTCAACATCCAGTTGGTAGCCGTCAGTGCTTAGGCGGCTGGCTCTAGTAGGCTCAGCATAAAATAGCGGTCAGCGACATACGTTTTGATGGGAGGATTTGACCAATATTCCATCTTTAATTTTGTAATCATTATTAGACTCCGTTCAATCACTAAGCTGCTCTTAGCATGTGACCATGTTGAGCCACCTAGTGGGCGTGATGTACTTCATTAGTGAATACCCAAAGTTGGTGCTTGAACATTGCACCGCTTCATCGACGAATTCAGGTCTGTAGGCACGAGACACAGTTGGGATGTCTCCTTACCGCAGAAGTCACACGGACACTGCTTCACCATCAGTCCGACATATGGAAGTCTCGGTGACTGCACGCGAGGCGACATTTTCAGTTTATTGCAAAGGCACCTACCTACCTAGGCAGGTAGTTATCGGCATCTCACAAAGGCAACGATGGCATTCCGCTAAAAGTATTTTCAATTCCACCATGCGCCAGAAAATAGATTCAGATAGGTCATCCAGCGATCACACCACTTGTAACCCCGTTGACGATATGTAACCATCCCCGCTTGGCTAGCGGCATAGCCTACGGGTATATTGTCTTCGCAAATCCGGCAGTTGATTACACCAGATCGGGGGAAACATATAATCTTACCTTTCGGAGACATTTAAGAGGAATCGTTTTCGGTCGTCCGCTACTGTTAATTATAACGGTATCATGGCAAATGAAATCCAGAACGTGGCCGTGGCTGGAGTAAGTACTATCCCTAAAAGTTGAGAGGCGATAAGATCTCGATTGTTGATGCTCACCGGTCTCGTTGCTTAGGCGTCAGGCAATCTCGGCAAGGAAGTCGTCCTAGCACTCCTCGAGGCTGGCTTCAACGTGACCGCCCTCACGCGGGAAGATTCGACATCTACGTTTCCGTCGAATGTGGTATCCAAGAAGGTCGATTACCAATCGACCGAGTCTTTGATATCCGCACTCCAAGGGCAGGACGCTGTGGTATCGACTATCGCAACTGCGGCTATCGGCGGCCAGACCCGGCTAGTCGATGCCGCAGTCGCAGTCAAAGTGAAACGGTTCATCCCTTCTGAATTTGGCGTCAATACGCGAATCTTACAAGGCACCCCGATCGGCAGCATCCTCCAGGGCAAGGTCAAGACTCTCGACTACATTATCGAGAAATCCGAGGAGAACCCGGACTTTACGTGGACGGGAATCTCGAGCGGAATTTTTTTTGACTGGGTAAGCATCGTTTGATGAAAGAGGCGGCGACGCTGACTATCTTATGTGTAGGGCCTTGGTAATGGGTTTGCGGGATTCGACAAAGCGGCAAAGACTGCCGTCGTGTATGACTCTGGCGACGAGCTCTTCCAGGCATCCAACCTCGCTTTTATTGGCAGGGCTGTCGTTGCTGTCTTGACTCGGCTAGATGAGACAGCCAATCGGTATCTCTCCGTCGCGTCGTTCAATCCCTCGCAGAAACAGATTCTCCGGATTATAGAAGCGGAGACGGGCGAGAAATGGAAGGTGGAGCATGCCAACTCTGCCGACCAGGAGAAGATCGGACTGGAAAAGCTGAGCAAAGGAGACTACAGTGCCTTTTCTAATCTGCTGCGGAAGCATGTCTACGCCGACGGCGCCGGTCGGGCCGTGAAGGGAGAGGCCAGTGCGAACCCTGTTCTTGCTCTCCGGGAAGACGATCTGGTGGCAACCATAAAGGAGTGGCTACGCGGTTGAGCTCTAGTCGTGCGGTACGAGAGCACACGTTGACAACGTAACTGACAGCTGAACAGATAGTAGCATTTACTTGAAGTTGAATGTGACAATCCGGCTTTTGAGCCAACCGTTACTTGATGTCTCGTTCTGGCCAGCACGAGTTACAACTATGTACATGAGAACTAGTCATTTTCTCTCCTGGGCTTCGTCTTTGTCTTCGGACTTGGCCTAGACAAGTGCAGGAACTGTCCACGGGGCCCAGTCAGTGACGGACACGGTAGCACTGCTCTTCTCAACCTCTGGGGGTAGGGTAGCGCTTCCGAGAAGGAAGTAGTTGATGTAGCTAGTGAGCTCGGGTTGTTGAGAAGAAGGGAACAAGCAGTGGCTGTGGCCTCCGACGAGGGAGAAGCCCATGTTTGTGGGTACGCCGAGACCCTTGTAAACGAGACGGCCAGCCTTCATGCAGCCGGTGGTGCTGACGGGTCCTAGCCAGTCGATGTCGTTCTCGAAGACCAGCAGACCACGTGGTGCGACGAGGGCGGCCAGCATGTGGTGGTCCTCGGGCATAGTGCTGGTCTTGGAGGTGTACTGGTTCAGGTTCTGGCTGAACCACACGTTCTCTCCGACGATCTCGCCGGCGGTCTGGATGTTCTTTCCCTTGTTATGCTCGTCATCGGAGATACGCCAGCAGGCGGAACCGCCGGAGCCGGATTCCTGGGGGAGGGTGAGGGCGATACGGTTCGCGAGGGCGCCAACAACGAACGCACCCTTGCCGTTGCGGGAGCAGCCCGTCGTTCCGAGTTTGGTAGGGTCGATGCCGGTCTGGGCGGCGCCGAGCTGCACAAGCCCGTCGATGACGCGGTCGACGCCCCACGCCCACGCCGTCAAGGCGCCGGCAGAGTGGGTGTTTCCGAACAAGGTGTAGAACGCGCCCTGGCCACGGGACTGGCCAGACGCCTGCGAGGCGAAGCCGTCGTTGTTGAAGCCGACGGTACCGACGGTGCCGGGGATCGGCAGGGAGGAGCCGCCAATGGTGATGATTGCCGCTCCAGGGCTGGTGCTAGGCTTCTTTATGCTGGTGCTGATGGTCACGGACTTGGTGCCTACGGTGACCTTGACGTTCATGGTGGTTCCCGAAAGCGAAGCCTCGACCTTATCGGGAGGCGGCGGATAAGCGCCCAGCTCGTACTGCTGCAGGAGCTTGCTGATCTGCTGTTGGCGGCAGGTCCAGTCAGCCTTGCTCGCGACCTTCGTTCCGTCCTCATAGGTGAACGGGTCCGGCAGCTTGGCGTAGTTGACGGCCGGGTAGGTGTCTAGGATCGAGCAGGATGTGTTCTGGCGCTCGTAGATCTCTGCGAACGGCAGAGCAGAGGCCGTGGCGCCCAGAAGGAGGGCGGATGCCAGGGTGCGCATCATTTTCGAATGCGAGATGATGGGTGCCGGATGGGGGAAAGGTTTATGGTTAGCTTCTTGTCAAACGACAGCTTGGGGTATGAAGCGACTCTTATATCTGGCCTATCTTGCACCTACCTAGGTATACAACGGGTGCGGTTGCGGGAGAGGCGACGGGCTTTGCCCCTCCCCTTGTCGCTTCGCCAATTTCCGGTTGATTTCTGGATGATCAGTGGTTTGGTGTCTTTTCATTTCCGAGTTGATATGGACAGACACCTCCGAACCCAGCAGTCAGGCATCTGGCCAAGTCTCGACGTCGAAGCGCACCCCACTCCTAACGGCATGTTTAAGGACATTACGCATCCCTATCACAGGCCGCTCGACGAGACTGGCGCGTTTAAGGTTCTCTGTTTCGCGTGGCGAGACTATGTATCCCTCGTTACGAGATCTTCTTGGCACTTTGGGGATGATGAGGTTGATGAGCGTTGAGCACGGGGACCTCCACACCTCCAAATGCGGAGAGGATGGGTAATATGGGTAATATGGTAGGCATGGGTGCATAACGCAGCGACTTCATTCAGAGCAAGGGTCGCACTGGTGGACCAAATAGGAGCCGCCGATATCACATCCAAGATGCATCTCCTTTCCAGTAAGTTAACTCGGGTTGCCGGCGGGAATAGCCTCGCACTTTGTATATTGAAGGAGCTGGATCAGCAACTGTCGAGCATAATTGACAGAAATGGTTGTTGTGATTCTAGTGCTCGCGTATTCGAACCAAGTGGGCGACATGGAGATGCCTACTGACACCTCCGTATCCTTGCGAACCTTCTCCCTTGCGGGACGTATATGGAGGTCAATATACGATCTCCTCATAGCCGGTGAGGCTTTGGGAAGAACGGTGTAAAAGCAACCTCCCACCTCTATACCTGGCTAATTTCCAGGCTCCTATAATTAGTTACTGCGAAAACCCTAGATTGGCGTTCTTGCAAATAGCCGAATGGGCAGCGTCGCATCAGGCCGCTCGTTAGACGTTCCGAATTACTGCACGCGGTTAAAGTGTCGTGCGACTAGTGCGCCGGTCTCATCACAGTCGTTGACCCTAAGACCCTACTTTCCAGATCACTCAGATACGTCAGACAGAGGCAAACTTCCCCAGGTTCTTGGCAGCCGGTAGTTGCTGCGGCTGCTTTTATGGGAATTTTTTTGAGGGAGAAGGTATGTGAGAGGCGCCACTTTCATCAAAGAAGCCTCGCCGTCGTCGCTAGAATTGTTCGCAAGATGGCAAGCATATCAACCTTGGCCGCGCTATTTTTGTTCGCCGGCTTGGTCGCCGCTCATGGAGGCCTCGCGAACTACACAGTCGGTGATACTTGGTACAGGGGGTAAGGTTGTCGATGGCGCATGTGTGAAATACGGGAGATGTGTCGCTGAACGGAACATAGCTATGATCCCGACGAACCTTTGGCGGACCAAGAAGGCCAGCCGTGGATGGTTCAGAGAATATGGGCTAGCATCGACCCCATCTTCTTTGTCAACGACACTGGCTTAGCTTGCAACACCCCGGGCACAGCGCCGCCGTCGTACATCCCCGTCGCGGCTGGGGATAACATCACAGCCGTCTACTGGTACTGGCTGCACCCGTACGGACCCATGACTGTGTGGCTCGCCGACTGTGGCGTGTCCTGCGAGGATGTCGACGCGAATGACTTGGATTTCTTCAAGATCTGGGAGGCGGGCTTGCTGGAGGGTAATCTCGTAGAGGGCATATGGTACCAGAAGCAATTTCAAAATTGGGACGGGTCACCGGATCTCTGGCCTGTCACGATACCGGCAACGATCAAGCCGGGGCTCTACGTTATAAGACATGAGATCTTAAGCATCCACATCGAGAATAAGCCACAGTTTTACCCCGAGTGCGCTCACTTGAATATAACCGGGACCGGTACAGCCGTGCCGTCGCCCGACTACTTTGCCAAGTTTCCCGGCGCTTATAAAGAGGATGGTAGGTTTTATTTTGATCGATGGAGGTAAGCTGCTAAAGACGTTAGATCCGTCGATCAAAATCAACATTTACTCGGACGAGATGAAGATGGAAACGGTAGGTGGCACACTGGAATCTCTTATACCTAACTAATATGTTGCGCAGAATTATACGATCGCCGGTCCTCCGGTGTGGGATGGGTGAGTTGGCAAATACCTACACGCGTTAGGAAAGTGGCTGTTAACATCTCACAGGCTGGTAAACAAATATTGCCAGGAGTGCTGAACTGGGTGTCTGATTTTCGTTGTTAGAGAAATGGAGCTGCGACGAAGCGGCGAATTTTGGGCCAGCTCTGATATGTATACGTACGTAGCAAGAGCTTTGTGAAAATCAAATTACTTACTTGCCCATGGGCCATGACTTGACAGTATTGGTAAACCCCTTTCATTATATGACTAACCTACAGGAAGCGAAGGACATGCGATAAGAGTTGGATAACCTCGTACCTTTTACTTCTACCCTTTGCGTTCCTTTCTTCGAGATGGTCCAGGGAATGGGCTAGCCAAAGGGCTCATCAGGCCGGTGGAAGGGCCGCGGTCGTCGGGCCAGGATACGTCGCGGAGGCCAACCCACCTGGGCGTCGTGACAGAGTAACGCTCGTTGGTTTCGTCCGAGTTACGCAAGGGTAGATCATTAGTTGCCGTGCTTCCATGCCTCGTATCTTGTCGCTTCTGCAAACCACTGCCGTTGCCGCCCTTCCAGAGGCCACCGCCCACGAGCTGTGCAAACTTGCCCCTCTTCGCCAGCAACTCGTTGTAAGTTCCAGACTCTGCTACCCGTCCCTCATCGATCATGACAATGCGATCTACGGTGCGCATCATTTCCTTGCTATGCGTGACCACAATAATGGACAGTCCTTCCTGTGCCCCACGGTGGCTGGATGATGGCGCGCCGATCCTGGTCGACCACATCAGAGTCTCTATCGTGTCCCTCACCGCCTCTGCGCTTTCCGCATCCAGCGCGCTCGTCGGCTCGTCAAGCACCAAGATTTGGGGTCGCCGGGCCAAGGCTCTAGCGATGCAAACTTTTTGTGTTTGTCCGCCGCTAAGCGTCTGCCCACCGTCACCGACGGCCGTATCGTAACCATCCGGTAAACTATGAATGAAATCATGGATTCCCGCTTCGGTGGCCGCTCGCTCTATGTTGCGTAAGTCGCGAAGCGGCGAATCTTCAGGGAGTCCGTACGAAATATTTGCTGCAAGCGAGTTGGGGAAGAGAAAGGGTGCCTGAGGAACATACCCCATATGGCTTCGTAGGCTGACGGCACTTATCTCGGAGGCCGGGATCGACGCAAAGGTCAGCTGACGCCCTTGACCCTCGATCTCTCCTGGTGACGAGTCTGGAACATATAGACCCAGGATGATAGACGCAATCGTACTCTTGCCGCACCCTGAAGAACCGACGATTGCAGTCGACGTGCCAGCGTCCACGTAAAGAGTGAGATCTCGAAGCACCGGGAGGGTCGTCGACGGATAAGTGAAAGACAGGCTGTCCATTCGAATGGGGAAGGGGTATGCTATCTTGCTCTTCGACTTGTGGGAGGCGTTGATGGGTAAGTTTGCATAGTATAATAACCGTGCAGCGGCAGCCTGAGCAGCGGTCATGCCCGGTATAGAATTCAGAAAAAGAGAAGCGTTTGTGAGGCCGAGGACGAGCAGGTTCACGACTTGAAGAATATTTGGAACCGTGGCTTCTCTGTATTCGGCGATAAGTTTGGTTGCGTACCAAAAAATGAGGGCGATTATGAACCAGGATATGGACTGCCAGGTAGCGAAGAGGATACCTACCCGAACACTTTTCCTCAACCCGAGTTGGAAAGCTTTTTGGGTACAAAACTCTTGCTTATCCGAGAAGAACGACTCCAGCCTAAAGGCTCTGACGGTAGATACGTTGATAAGGGACTCGGTCACGACAGCGTTTACCTCTTCCGCTGCCTCGTCGCATCGCGCCTCCCACTTTTCTGCAACGTGCGCGTAGACCTTTGAGATCCCGAGAAGTGCTGGGGTACCTCCTAAGCTTACAACGGTAAGCCTCCAGGAGATGAATAGAGCCCAGGTTAAGGTCCCCGAGATCATGATGACCACGATCAGGAGCATGGGAGCAAAGCGTCCGACAATATTCCGCATCTCCTCGGCATCTCGGTCCATGCATTCGCCGATGCGACTGGCCGAATGTTTTGGCTGGTCAAACCACGACTTTGGCTGCTGTAGGACCCTCTTCAGGGCTCGCTTGCGCAGGGCATCTATCCAGATCTGGCTCGCTCGCTGCGTTAGATACTGACTAACGAACACCAAGGTCGCCGCTCCAAGGGAGATGGCCAGTAGGTATAAAGACCACTTCTGCCCGGCAGCAATTCTGTTTTCGGTTGAAGAGAGCACGGCCAGGAGGTTCGCAAATACGTACGAGAAAGCCGGGACTGAGCCTCCAACGCCTATGCATGCGAGGAAGCCGATAGCAAGAAAAGTTCTCTCCTTCGGAGTCAGAGACGGTGGGACCGTCTTGTAGACCTCCCAGAGGGATGCCACCGGTCTGGTCTTGCGCTTCGCCCCATCGAGGATCTCGTCGTTATCGTTTTTGCTGTATGGCTTGGGGTTGGATGGAATGGTTCGTCGCTCTTTAAGGTCAGCCCGGTCGTCTCGCACCTTATTTCCCAGCTCTTGAAGACGCTGTATGCTGGCTCTTCCGCTTGATGTTGTCTGCCTACTGGATCCGCTTGACAGCTTACGATGGCGTTCGGCCCTCGAAGCAGAGAGCCGCCTGCCGAGCGATTCGACCGTCCGCGAGAGCATATTCAGGCCCATCAATTCTCCTGTTTGCGGCGATCGATTATCGTCACCTTCTCCGTCCCAATACTTTTGATTGAGAAACGGCTGAGTTGGCATAGGAAAAGGGCCGACAGCCAGCGTAGTCCTCTGGGAGAGACAGTCGTACATACTGAAAGGCCAAAAGTATCTTGATACAAGGCGACCAACTTGAGATGCGTTGCTTCTTGGTCGAGAGAAATTGATCGCAGGGTCGTGTTCTTGTTTTGGCCCGAAGGCGTCGTGGTCCGCGCTATCGTTCGCATCCGACGAAGCAATCAGCGTAGCAAAAGCGCCGTCCTTGTGCTGCCTCAGATCCCGTCGGAAACCCCTCTGCACAACACTTGCGTTATCCACGACATACACGAAATCGTAGTCCTTGATCTGTGCCACCTCGTGGGTGATGATGATGGTTGTCTTGTCTCGGCGCCATTGCCTGACGGCATCTATGATCAGACTGCAGCTCGCCGGATCAAGTCCGCTGGTTACTTCGTCGAGTATAAGTACGGGTGTGTCGCGTAGCTTAGCCCTGGCGAGAGCCAGCCGTTGCTTCTGGCCACCGCTGAGATCATGGCCGTCAGGTCCTATATGCGTATCAAGGCCGTCTGGGAGCGTAGCTAGCGTCGTTTGGAGGAGAGCCATCTCGCACGCGGCTTTGACTTCGGCCCTAGAGGCTCGATTAGGATCCTTGAGACCCATCGCCACATTCATGAAAAAGGTGTTGTTAAAAAGCACGCTTGTCTGCTGGATCAATGTGACATTGCTTCGCACCCACTCGACATCAAGCGTTTCTATCGCATGCCCGTCGATCAAGATGCTACCGCCGAGCGGTTCGTAGAATTTAAGTATGAGATTGCCAATCGTGCTTTTTCCCGAGCCGCTCCTCCCGACGATGAAATATAGCCGGCCCGCTTCGAAGGAGAAGGAAGAGCTGCTCAACACGACCTTGGACGGGTTGGACGGGTACGCAAAGCTAACCTGGAGGCTGTTAGTTTCGGAATGGACAGACAGAAAAGGGGACCTTGCATTTTTCATCTCGATATTGCCTAAACATACCCGCGGGCGTTGACTTCCAATCAAGCGGCGAACTTCCCGTCCACGCTCGACGTCGTTGGTGATGGAGTATAGCGCTTGACCAGCAGACATACCTCTCACCAAAGCCGGATACAGCGGTAACAAATCTTGGATAGCTTGCAGGGCGGATAATGTCGCGTAGAAGGTTGTCATCACTGTTCCCGGACTCAATCCTTCGTCCACCAAGACGGCACCATAATAAAACCCGAGCACGAACATCCCATCCAACCATAGTCTGACGTAGCTGCCCTGGAACGCGGTTATCCTGGCCTGAATCAGATACTTGTCCGTGGACCTGCGGATCGCCTGGGAGTATTGTGAGATCTCGTGGTCGACAGTATCGAAAACCTTTACGAGGTCTATTGCTTTGACGGCTGATATCGCATATTTTGACGCGTTGCTAAGCTCTTGTTTTTGCGCTTGAATCCTGGGTTTTAGCTTGTCATTCATGAATATAACTATTCCGGCGGAGACGGGCGAGGTGGCGATAATTACGAGGGTCAGCTTCCATGAGCTACATAAAGCTAGGCCGAGACTCGCGACCGGCGTCGCCACTTGGGTTATCAGGTAACCGAGAACTAACGACGATGCTGACTGAAGCTCTTGAGCCTGCCTGCCAAAAACTGTTAGTTTATCGAAGCCGGAGGGATTGGGTGGGCTATACGTCTGTAATCTCACGAGAAGGCTAGGAACACCATGTTCCTGACGATCAAACCACTCCATGTCCTTTTTGAGGAGTGCTTTAAAAAGTCTTCGACGAACAAATTTCCCGTGAATCTCGCCGAAGATGATCCAGGCAGACATGAAGCCGCAATTGACAATCCATCCCGCGGCGCCGACGCCAGTTAAAATACCACACCAGGATGAGACCTGTGAGACGGTTTCCAACCCGTTCAGCTGCCCCGATCCAAAGGCAGTAATGACAGCAAATACCTTCCCGGTAAGGATTGCTAAAGATGTCCTTAGAGCAGCTGAAAGTAACGAGGCTATCAGGCCCCCGGCCAGTGGTGCGCGGTGCTTCCATGTAGTGAAGATGAAGAGGTGTTTAAGAGAGGGCTGCTGATCTTGTTGTTGCTGCTGTGGCGAGTCCATCGTTGCGGTTTGCGTGGGAACGGAGTGTCTGTCTTCGTCCTTGTAAAATACGGACATGTCTAGGAGTTATTAATCTGGACAAGGGCATCCTGTCTCTGATGAGAGCAACTTATTTGTGCAAGTCGACGGGCACCTCGATGCTTTGCTGGATGGCATGGCAACGCAACAATCGTTTACATGAACCAAGCAAAATTCGTTTATCAGCTTCGTTCAAAAAGCTTCTATAGGAAATAATTACCCAGGTTATCAGTACGGATTATGACCGGCACGAAATCGTTCCGTCTTTGTTAATCCAGTCGTGACCATGAACTGGGTGTGGCTTTCATGGTGCCGAGGCCCTTTGTCGCGACTCCTGCTTTTGTAATCGCGAGCTACACATGCCGGCACAACCTTAGTTCTAGGTAAAAGTTGTAGAGGACAAGGGGCACTAAGTAGTCAGGTAGTTCACTCTGAGCTCAAGCTTCCTTATTATCCCATTCAGCAATCATCCAAAATTCCATTCACATTCCTATGCCGCCACTGCTACAAGATGGTTCTCGCATCTGGATGTAGATGGAAGCAATTCCACGAAGTCCCTACGTCACGAGCGTAAAGGATTACAAGTCGCCGAGACTCGTAGCCGGAACAGAATTAGAGTAGCTGTGCCACGTCTCACCGTCAGGATTTCTTGACTGGCATTTTCATGCGGGTGTCATTATGAATAGTTAGACTGGAATATATTCTGCGCCGGTAGTCGATGGAGGGTGTTGTGCCTTATGACTTGCTCGCATCTTTGGCCTTCTCGTATATCCAGTCGTTGAGACCAGCCCGATTTCTGGCTATCTCAATGGCGTAAAATTGCATTCTAGGGACTTAAAGAAAGTAGGCGAATCAGCAACTATTCGTCCATAGTCGGAAAGGGAATGGGGTAGGATGGATATCAAAATGAAGAAAAGAGGACAGTAGGTTACCGAATATCGTCGTGTCTTGTTCGTATTCTACTTTGGGACTTGTCCGCAACATGGTACCGAAGTTGTAGTCGTCCACCTTCTTCTCATAGGCCATCATGAAATTACGCCACCTGTCCTTGCCCGACTTGCTCTTCATCTCGTTCTCGTCGATGGTGGCAGCGGGGTCGAATTCCGGAAAGTCAGTCTTGAGATGGTCGTAGATATCGTCGTCCATCTTAGTCAGTCGCAACAGAGAGCCCCTAACCTTCTCGAGGATGGCCCAGTACGTCTCTAGGTGCTGCACCGCTATGCCCAGAAAATATTAGTTATTGAGGTAGTTATCATGGGGACGGGTTGAGTTTCCGCTGCACGAACCTTTGACTGCGAATTGCTTCTCGAGCTGTTATATAGTCAGTTGATAATGATCAGTCTATGCAACGCGGACCAGTACTCACGTCTTCCAGATTGTCTGCGTTTTCTGCGTCAAAGTTCCTGGGAACGGGTGCAGACATCTTGGTGATCTCGTCCATGTTCGACACGGGTCTACTATACAGGTATTTCTGATGACCCTAACCTCAGTTCAGAGCCGAGAGACAAGTTGTGTGCGCGAGGGAGTAAGGAGCCGAAGGAGTAGTAAGTCGAAATTTAAAGAGAAAAAAAAGCGTAGGTTTTTGGAATGACGCCCGAGCAGACCGCGGGGTAGCTAGATGCCTAGATGCTTAAAGAGAATATTGAATTCTTTTTACATAAGGTGATCAGAGTATCAAGTCATTTGTAACTATCCGGTACTTATTTGCAACTATGCGATCAAATCTTTCTTGCTTCACATTGAAGCACTTCCGGTGTATCGTGATCAACAAATCCTTCTGATCAGGCCGAAAATGAGAAAATGATAGCCGTTCCGTCGGCTTAAGGCTATCACTACTTAATTCCTTGGCTCCAAAATCTTTCAAAACCTTAATCTATTTCCTTTGGGAGTTGCTGCTTGATGCCTTGCGCTCTGGCGGTAGTTCTATTTGTGCTCCAGGGCCTGTTGTGGTCATCAGCAATCGAAAGACACTGAAAGGTCTAGGAGCACCCACGACAGCAAATGCACTCCGTTCTCTGATTTTATTTCCAAATAATACCAGAACCCATGGAACAACGGTCAGAGATGTGGCTATGGCGCCCAGCAGGCCACCTGTCGCGTCTTCCCCTAAATTCTTGATTAGTGGTCCCGTAACGAGAGGGAAGGCTCCGGCTAGCACGTTGCGGCAAAAGGATTGCGCCGCCAGTGCCGAAGACGCGTAGGATTGGTAGATGTCCGCCAAATAGTTGAAGGTGGCTAGGTAGACGTAATAGATTCCCATCGTGGCGAGAAATATCGCGAAAGTGGGAACCATCCAGTGGATCGACGGCTGGGCCGCAAAACCGAACAGATACAGACCCGCGGGGAGCAGCACCGAGGTGAAGCAGGTGAAGTACAGCCGCGATTCCGGTGATTCGGCTGGGAACTTGCGACGAACGAAGGCCCAGCAACCAATTTCTTCGGCGTCCTCCAGCGTGTCCTCCGAGCTATCTACCTCTGAGCCGTCCGATCCCGATTGCCAACTGGGATGTTTGAGTACGCCTTCTTGATATATGCCGATGATCGTGGCAAATATGGACCCTACAATCATGGCGGTAAAGACGTAACCAGACTGCTCGATAGTGAAGCCATACTGTCTCTGGAACACCAGCGGTATGGAACCGAATGTTAAGTACAGGATAGCCCAAGCGAAAGATACCCATAGCGAAAAGAAGAAGACGATGGGCTCGGTGAAGAGAAGCATAAACGGCCTGAATAGCGACACAGTCAACATCGTAGCAATGGATGCTCGCTGCTCGTCCTCTTTCACGATCCATCTAATTCGCCGTAACGACAAATCTTCCCCGGAGCCGTACACAGGTTCTGACATATGTGTTAAGGAATTCTTCTCCGCGACCGGCAACTCTTCGCTAGATGCCAGCCCCAGATTTGAGACAACGTCTGGTTCACTATTCGATCCATGAACACAGACCCCAAAAACCCCTTTGATCTCCAGTTGCTCGTACCACTTATTCAGAACTTTCGCCTTCCTCGACAGGAGTACCGAGCCCCGGCTCTCTTTAAAGAATGTCACAACGGCAATCATCAAGACAAAGTCCGCGATAACTACAGGGGTTAGTACCTAGTATTAAAGGGGATGGCCCAATCCTCATTTCGATTTTCTCGCGCAGCGACGGACGGCATCCTAGAATCGAGAAAGGCTCACCTACCCTGGTGCCAAAATATCCATTTCCATTTCTGCCCCTGATCACCCCACTCCTGAACCATAACTGCAGATACGAGGGGTCCGAGACCAGTGCCAACCAGGACAGCGCCGCTGAAGAGAGCCATTGGCGTGTTACGGTCCTCCTTCTCATACATATCAGCGATGACGCCTCCCACCATAGTACTGAAGACGCTTCCGCCGACACCCTTGAGAAACCGGGCGATCAGCATACCTGCCAAATTTGTGACTATGCCGCAGACAGCTTGGAACACAGTAAACAAAACGCCGGCAATGGCAAATATGGTATAGCGCCCATTGACCTCGGAAAATGGAGCAAGGACCATCGGGGCGACGGCGAAACCGATACAGAAGGTCGTCACCCCGGTCAGCGCGCCCTCGCGTGACGTGTTCAGGTCCGCGGCAACTAAATCTGCGGTTTCGGAATATGCGCCGGCGGCGTACGCTGTGAAGCAGGTGGCGATGCAAGATATGGTTACCATGATCCCTTTGCGAGCTGTAGGCCAGGTTAACGGGTCTGTGTACTGCGAGAGGTCCGGGAAGCCCGGCATGTCCCCGTGCCCTAATCGCGGATCCCGCGGGTTTGGGCCCGCTACCGGCGTGTCGAATGTGAGGTAGAGATGAGTGATAGGTGTGCTAGCGTCGGGCGGTGCTGTCTGATCGATACTCGCTTCCTGGTTGATTAGTTCCGGGATTCCGGCTTCTGCCTTAGGAAGGTCGGCTGTGAGCGTTGTAGCAACGCAATCTCGTGCTGAGATGCCAGGTTCTCCCGGCACGTACTGCTGGGATATCCCCTTGCCCATGGTCGAATTATGTTCGAGCTCACGCCCCGCAGCATACGCCCGCTCGCCTCTGTCAATTTCGAGCTCCGCTCCCAGTGACCTGAATGGTGTGTAGATTCGATATCCAAAGGAAAGCTGGATTGCGCAGTGGATAAAATTCAACGCTCAAGTTCGATGACGAGATAAACTATTCGGCCGGTACCGGAGTCACCAAAAGCGGAGGTGGAAAGACGGTACCACAAGAAGCCCTCTTCGAAATGTGAATGCTTGAAGGCTCCAAAGCAACGTTGGCGGTTGAGGTAATATGTGTCTGTATACCCGGGCAAGTCGAAGTCTATAGTGGATTCTCTTGCCTTTCGCTTAAGATGTGCGATAAGCAGAGGTGTCAGCTCGGGCAATACCTTCAAGCCGTTGATTCGATCAAGTCAAGGGGACTGGAAGAGACTCGTTGACAAATGAAAGGCTGACTCTAGAGAGTAGCTGCGATCCGAAGTCTATGCCTTAGACAGTGATTGCATCACTTTCGTGGTCAACCCAGCAACCATATAGAGATGCACTGGGGCAACATGTCAGCCATAAATGACGTACAAGCTATCCGGTCTGGTAAGGAGATCTAGGAATCATGTCGGATGCCTTGAACTGAGAATCATTTCCCGGCGTAGAAAAGGTCCACGAGGTCTAGCATTTCATAGTTGTAGAAGGTCCCATCACAGAGTAGCGGTTATTTCCGGATTATTCCCATCGGCACTTCTTAGTAGTCAATCTGAGCCAGATATGTAGATAGACAGATAGAATACCTATCGCGGCGGACAAACTGCTTAGCCTAGCAATTTAACCAAACACGCTCAAGAGGGAATTCCTACGATGACGAATAAGACACATGTATAAAGATACGTGTATGAAAGCATGACATAAACTATTAGGCAAGTACATGTGGTGCGAAGAGAAGAAAGGGAAGTGGTTCAATACATACACCGGGTCTATTAAACTACTAACAAACCTCAATTCCTAAATTCGTTCATTGGCGTAGACTAAGAAGCGCCCATATTTGTAAAAGCATCTGATTCCAGTGAAGCTGCTTTACTCTCCGAGTACCTTGTGAAGCTTACAGTAGGGTTGATTTTGAATATCGACGTCGCTCACAAATATCACTCATAGAAGTATGGGTCTTGACGGCAAATTTAGCCCAAGGTCCTATCGAGGTGCTATTTCAATAAATCACGAATATTGGAACTAGACATCTTGTCCTCTCGGAATAAGCACAACACATTTCAGTCCCAAGCAACAGCTTTTAGGCATGGCTGGACCTTATCAATCTTCTCAGCCGTAAAGTCAACTGATATTTTGCTATCTCGAGGGGAATTGGCAAGCAGATACTTGAAGTCAAACTTATGGATGCGTGGATGGGATTGATATTGAGATGATATCAGTCGATTTTTGCCACGATAGCTCCGCAGATACACTCTTAATTTGAACTAGTACCTTATACTAGAAAGAGTGCTCTGACAATAGGAGCAATTTGATGTTTATGAGTTATAGGTTCACATGTAGAGATGTCGCCATAATTTCAATGTTATGGCTGCCCTATCAAGATGCGCGAATGTACACGTGCAATTCTCTCTCGCAATGCCTCTGGCCAACGAAGCACTTGACTACTTCGCACAAGTCGTCAGCAATGATTATAATCGTATAGCCCTACGACTTGAGATAAGTGCCTGAAGACATGAGAGGGTCAACTGAGACCATCTAGAGCTAGGTGTCATCTTCAAGAGTCCAATATCGAGCAGCGATCCATGTCCTAGAAAGTTCGCTCATTCAGCCCTAACAACCTATGTTTATTGGAAATAAGTTCTCCCTTGTTCCGCGGGCGGATTGGCTTCTAGAGCATTAGAATGACACTTCGTGAAAAGCCCAAGAATTGCCTACCTACAGGGAAGGTGGCCTTTCGGCTTCTGAGTAATTCTAGTGGGCTTCATTGTAATGGCGTTTTCAATATGAAACCAGCAGGTGTGGCTCGTTGTCTGCTATCCCTGGTACCCGCAAACATCAATAAGGGACAATGGAGCTTGGGTACGGGTTTGTCTTGTGAGCCACCACTTTCTACGAGACAAAGGCGGTTGTTCGGATCCGCAATTCAAGGAATGTGTACTTAGTCTTCTAGGCACCCAGCATTGCATCGCAGTCAAGAAGTTGATACATTCAACAGAATACATTGCTCAATCGAAGCTCACTTTCACGAATCTCCTCACTCTATCGGACGAGCGCTATTCTCTTGTGACCAGCTCCCCATATCCACGATGGGCACTAAGCGGCCCGCTGACTTTTTGCCCAGTTACGAACCCCCAGTTCTTACGCCCGAGGACTACCACGTACGCCTGGGCCCGGGGTGGATCTTGAACGATGGCACGTATGACCGTGTGCCCCAGACCTCAAGACGCAAGAGGAACGTCCCGCATCCGGCTTACGTTAGCACCACATTCGAATCCATGTTTGGACTCAATACCCTTCAGCTTGCCCACGATGCCCCGATTCACCCGTGTGCTATGGATGTAGCCGCAAAGCATGTCTGGCAATGTCTTTCATCCACAGATCAAGCCCAGATCGAGATTGCCCATCCTTGCCTTCCCGATCTCTGGGCCGCGGACCAGGCGACCATTGACGCCGTATGGGAGGAGATGAAAGCGCCCGAGTTTTTAGATGAAGGACAGTACTTTTTCTATCCCGAGCTCAAGCAGAAGAGGTGGGTAATTTGGCCCATCTGGGTCGAGGATGAGTGGGGTAAAGATTGGGTGCTGCTGGCCTGGTACGCACAAGCTAGGCCTGAAACTCCCGAAACGTTCGACCAAGTCAGGACATACGCAATATACGACCCGCGTCGCGATCCGACGGTCGATTCCAAAGGAAGACATCCCCTCCTCACAAAACGCCGGGACAGGATTAGCCAACGGCTAAGGCAGTTCCTCGAGCGAGGGGGGTTCAATCTGTCCATAGCTCAGCTATCTGATGCCATGTGTTGTCCTATGCCACTGCAAGAATACACGTCGGGTGAACGCTGTTTCGCGGCCATCAAGCAACTGTCTGAACACTTGGCTGACAGTCGGCTGAACGGCATTACCGATTACATCTTCCCTAATCTCTCGCGACGCGTGTTTCCGTACCAGTACCGCGTCGAGATGGCGGGTATCAACGCGTGGGTGTTGATGGGGGCGTTTGACTTTAATGCCCGCATCGCCGTGGAGTGTATCCCTGCCGAAGCAAACATGGAGGTCGTGGCAGACGGTATACGAAGGGTAGTTAAACCGTATGACCTTGCCAGCTCAATGAAAACGCCCGGGCCGGCGGCCGAAGACTATCTTCTGCCATAGAGAACAACCATGGTACGAAGAAACATCCTAAAGGCTACGCGCGTTCTTGAGGCACCCGTCCCTTTGACCGAGTCTCTGTAACTGTGCGAGTACGAAGTAAAAACAATCTCGGTGGTAGAATCCGAACTCTGCGGGCGGGTGGAGGGGAGACATTGCGTATGTGCCTACAAGATCCGCGGCTCGATCTAGGATAGCTTCTCTTTAATCATCATAAATTTCGTAGGGTACTAAGTATTCTATATAATATGAATAATATGAAGTACGAAGTACGGATTACAACATTTGAATATAAGCACTGGCGAAATGAGGTAGTACTACATGGGTACCTAGCGCGACGCGCACTTGACGCGGAACGTATGCGGAGCTTGGGCCAAGTCGCGTTTTCTCGTTAACTGATTACATAGAGGGCATGAGGGTCCATTAAGTAAACCTCAACTCTTCTCTTCAAATCTCATACCTTACTTACCTTAGCTATACCACCTACCACCTCCTCATTCATGGGTACGTTCAACGACGAATTGATCTACCCCGAGTACATGGGAGTTTCATATCCGTCTTTGTTCTTTAATTTACGTAGTACGCTGTTTCAATTGTCGCCCCAGTCTGTATTATCTGACCTCTCGTTTAACCCTACGCCTTAAGAAGAATAACAATATGGGGGATACTCGAACGCCAACCAGGAAGACACCCTCAATGTCTAAGAAACCTAGCTCCGTTTCGTCCTCCGCCACTGTCGGAAAGCAGCAGCAAAAGACAATCCTCGGTTTCTTTGCCAGAGCATCTCCCTCGTCCTCGCCCTCGTGTCTGAAAGAGACCACAAAGTCCAATAGAAAGCCGTCCGCCGTCACCCCTCTTCCCAGCAGCGATGCTCTGGAACCTTCCAGCTCCCAGGAAAACCACGGCTCCGCCGCCACCCTGAAGGTACACAGTAATCACTTGCTGCCCTCGCCTGTCATCCCTGCTGAACCGACAATCAAGCAACCCCTTTCCACCGAGGCCGTCGTGGAGAGTAGTCCGAGTCGCAAGGTACATGAGGCACTCCATCTGCTCTTCGATTCATCTCTCGCTAACTTTTCGTTTCGCAGGTGAAGAAGACGGTCAATTACGCCGAGTCGACCGACGAAGACGAAGACGTTTTCGTAGCTCTAAGAGCCTCTCAAGCACAGCGTCGTGGTTGCCAGCGACCTAGGGCTGTAGACGATGACGAAGGTGACTACGACGAGGGAAAGGATGTGGCCGTGGATGACGAGGATGGTATGCCAATTTTTTTAATCAAGTTTAAAATTTTAAGGTTATAATAATTTTAAAATTTTGTATTAATTTTTATAATACTTCCTTTTTTTCCCTTTACGATTGACCTTTGTCGAATACTTGCGCGGTAGCATAGCCTAACGAACTCCCTGCAGACGAGATGGCCGATTTTGTCATTTCTGACGACTCGGATGCTCCATCGAGGAAGCGCAAACGTCCCTCCAAACCTCAAGCCTCTCGAAAACGTTCGCAAGCCTCACCCCAGGTGCCCAAGCATGATATTGATGAGCAGGTCGACGAGGACTACGAAATGGAAACACCTTCGTCTGCTCAGCAATGGCGATACGATCCAGATAGTACTGTACCAGCAAAGCCAAGGCTCGTTTCTCAACCTCCGACCAAGGCTTCCGCTGGTAAGCAGAAAGCTCACACCCGCGAACCCGAAGACCGGTATCCTTGGCTAGCCAATATCAGCGATATCGAACGGAACCCTCCTAGCCATCCCGACTACGACCCCTCGACCGTGTACGTCCCCCCCGTGGCGTGGAAGAATTTCTCGGCCTTTGAGAAGCAATATTGGGAGATTAAGCAGAAGCTGTGGGACACGGTGGTCTTCTTCAAGAAGGGCAAATTCTACGAGCTCTACGAGAACGACGCCACCATCGGCCACCAGCTCTTTGATCTGAAGCTCACTGACCGTGTCAACATGCGCATGGTCGGCGTCCCCGAGAGCTCGCTCGACATGTGGGTCAATCAATTCATCGCCAAGGGCTACAAGGTTGCGCGCGTCGATCAGATGGAGACGGCGTTGGGCAAGGAGATGCGCGAGAGAGTTGACGTCAAAGCCAAGAAGCAGGACAAGATCATCCGGCGAGAGCTGGCCTGCATCCTAACGGGTGGCACCCTGGTCGACGGCAGCATGCTTCAAGACGACATGGCCACATATTGCGTCGCCGTCAAGGAATCTGTCGTCAACGACCACCCGGCATTCGGCATCTCCTTTGTCGACGCGGCCACGGGTCAATTTTTCGTCTCGGAATTCCAGGACGATGTCGACCTGACCAAGTTTGAGACATTCGTTGCTCAGACGAACCCCCGAGAACTACTCCTCGAAAAGACTCGCATCTCCACCAAAGCCCTACGCATCCTCAAGAACAACACCTCCCCCACCACCATATGGAACTACTTCAAGCCGGGCAGCGAGTTCTGGGAGGCAGACCTCACCCGGAGGGAGTTGGACTGCAACGGATACTTCGCCGCGGAACATGGGGCTGAGGAGCGTTGGCCTAGCACGTTGGCTGAGGCAAGAGATAAAAATCTGTTGATGTCTGCTCTCGGGGCCCTGATCCAGTACCTGAGGGTGCTCAAGATCGAGCGAAATCTTCTATCCCAGGGCCACTTCACGTGGTACCACCCTATTCACAAGAACGGGACGTTGATCCTCGACGGACAGACCCTTTTTAATCTGGAAATCTTCGCCAACTCCAATGGAGGAGCGGACGGGACGCTGTTTACGCTCTTAAATCGCTGTGTCACGCCCTTCGGTAAGCGACTCTTCCGTCAGTGGGTGTGCCATCCATTGGGTGACTCCCAAAAGATAAACGAGCGTTTGGATGCCGTTGACATGTTCAATGCCGACCCGACTATCCGAGAAAAATTGTCGTCGCAAATGACAAGAATGCCGGATCTTGAGCGCCTCATCTCGCGCATCCATGCCGGGGCCTGCCGACCGGAGGATTTTGTCAGGGTTCTCGAGGGCTTTGAACAGATTGAGTGCACCATGGGCCTCCTTGACAACTTCGGCAGGGGGCAGAGCCTTGTTGATCGCCTCGTCTCGTCCATGCCAAACCTTGAGGAGCCGCTGTCGTATTGGAAGACTGCCTTCGATCGCAAGAGGGCACGGGAGGAGAAGATCCTCGTGCCGGAGCGCGGCATTGAGGAAGATTTCGACAAGAGCCACGACAAGATTGTCGAGATTAAGGATGACCTGCAGACGCTTCTAAACGAGAAGAAGGGGCAGCTGAAGAACAGGTCTCTCAAGTTCACCGACGTGGGAAAGGAGGTCTACCAGATCGAGGCTCCCAAATCGGTCAAGGTTCCCAAGGATTGGCAGCAGATGTCCTCTACCTCGAGCGTCAAGCGTTACTATTTCAAAGAGCTAACAGACCTCGTGCGTCAACTGCAGGAGGCTGAAGAGACTTGCTCACAGCTTGTCCGAGAGGTAGCGCTTCGTCTCTTCCAGCGGTTTGATGTCGATTATGCGACCTGGCTGCAGGCCATTCGCGTCACGTCTCAGCTGGACTGCCTTCTCAGTCTTGCTAAAGCATCGGCGTCCCTGGGCGAGCCGAGCTGCCGACCTGTTTTCGTAGACGACCAACGCAGCGTAGTCGAGTTCGAGGAACTTCGTCACCCTTGCATGCTCAACGCCGTCGACGACTTCATCCCCAACGATATCGTGCTAGGTGGCGATTCTGCGAAGATCAACCTCCTGACGGGTGCGAATGCTGCTGGTAAATCTACGATCTTGCGAATGGTGAGTTTGCTGCTTCTAACCCCAATTCTCCTGCTGACACGCGAGCGCAGTCCTGTATCGCAGTCATCATGGCCCAGATTGGCTGTTACGTGCCGGCCACCTCGGCCAAATTGACGCCCTGCGATCGCATCATGTCACGACTCGGCGCGAACGACAATATCTTTGCGGCACAGTCGACATTCTTTGTCGAATTGTCCGAGACCAAGAAGATCCTGTCGGAAGCCACGCCACGCTCACTTGTCATCTTGGACGAGCTGGGTCGTGGTACCTCAAGCTACGACGGTGTTGCTGTAGCTCAAGCCGTGCTCCATCACGTAGCTACGCACATTGGATGCATCGGCTTCTTCGCCACACATTACCACTCCCTCGCAACCGAGTTCGAGAACCACCCCGAGATTAGAGCGAAACGAATGCAGATACATGTCGACGACCAGCAGCGACGTGTGACCTTCCTGTACAAACTAGAGGACGGTGTAGCGGAGGGCAGTTTCGGTATGCATTGCGCAGCTATGTGCGGTATCTCCAATCGTGTTATTGAGCGAGCCGAGGTAGCTGCCAAGGAATGGGAGCACACCAGCAGACTCAAGGAGAGCTTGGAGCGTGCGAGAGAGGGTTGCTATATTCCTCTTGGTATGCTGAGTGATGTTGCTGCATTGCTTGATGAGGCCAAAAGCCAAGACGTCGGTATGCAAAGTTTGGACGTGCTCATGCGGGCCATCGAGACCCTTTAAACTTGTAATGGTAGGCTTTGCATCATATTATAGCTGTGTTCATAGATCCACATCGGTCGGTCGATTGCTGTACCATCATTCACCACATATTCATGGAGCTCGAGCGTTAGGTAGACATAGGTAGCCTAGGTTCATGGCTTCCCACTGCTGCGTGGGTACAGCATTGCTAATGGATGTTAGTATTTTGTGGGATTCCTCTCAGATCCTGCCTCTCATGAACGTGTCAGGTACTCGGATTGTCCGCATTCACTTGGTGTTGCATGATACTAATTCTTTCGGTCGGTGGCAAGAGCAGCCTCTCGGAGCATTGCCCGTTTTGGATTTTGGACTCATTTGGTCAACTAGGTACATCATCCAGAACTCAGTCTGGTTTCTACTGATTCGTATTCCTGCACCTCGTTATCACTGGTGAAGATCACGGCCTGGAAAAATGGGTTACCGTAAGGTCGCTGACGTTGATGTTTTGGACTACGTTATGATTCTAGGAATTGTATTGGTGCAGCGAAGATATTGAGAGCAGAGGAGCGATATAGAAGGGGTATTTATTTATCTGCGTATTGATATAGGTAATGTAAGCTGGCACGAATTACGACGAAACCAGCACATAATGTGGGTTAGCTAAGTCCATGCCTGTGGGTTAGCTAACTCCATGTCTGTGGGTTAGTTAACTCCATGTCTGTGGGTAATGGTGGTAATGGTGGTAATGGGTAGATGTGGAAAAGATCTGCGTTAAATAACATGCCAATTTTAACTGCCAAGTTGTAGGCTTTACAACTCTTTTAACTCACACTCTTGTTAACGCACTCATGTCCATCAATGACCCCATTCTCAGTCAATTGATCGCACTTACGCTTAATCATATTGTAGGATCGTATTAAGCATATGCATCAATAATTGAAACGAGTGCGATACACTGAATGTGTTGGCTTCAATAGGGTGCGTACTGGCTTAGATCATGTGACACCCCTCAGCTACAGTCAAAATACCTTTGATACTTTGCTTAATGCATTCACCAAATCATTGATATTATATAAGACAATGAAAGGTAGGTATTCATCAATTGATTGAAACTGGGGCAATTGATTGACCCTGCCGCGATGGCAACCAACCCGCACCGGCATCGGCCCGTGATCTCTTTGCTCGCTAATAGGCCCTGGCCCAGCTACCTACACAACCACTTCAATTAACCATCCAAACTTTACGAAACATTTCTGAATCAAGTGCCACACATTTTAAACCTCATGCTAACAATAAGAACACCACCACCACTGATTCCGTGGTCGCCAAACCTGTCGTGTCAGGCATATAAAGATCATCGTCACCTGAGCTCTGAGGTACAGAATGGTTCGAATCTTTTTCGGCGTTAGGATTTTCGAAATACAGCGGAAAATTGGGTGCGGTTGTAGGCAACGTGTGCATCATATTGCTCGTTTCCGCTCTCGAGTGGAAGATGGTCAGAGCCTTCTTCGGTATTAGCAGGTTCGACATCTAGAGGAAGCTGAGGTGCGGTGGTGGAACTCCATCATCGTCTTGTTCGTCTCCGCTCTCGGATAGGAGGTCGTCTTCATTCCGTTGGCTGTCGGGTATGATCATTTCTTTCTTGATCCTCGAGTGGTGTGGCTAATTCATCATGTCTCGCTCAGGAGAGGTCTCGGGAAACTGTTTTTATTTAGATCAGAAATTTACCTCTTGCGTTTGGCGTGACGAGAGACAAGAGATCCCAGATGCGTTGAAGACAAGTGTGGAGAGGGAGTCAAGGCTAATGATCAAACACAAAACGTTGTCAGCTTCAAACTCTCTTAGAGCTGAAAAGCAGCTTCGACATTTTTGATGAACTAGCATCACGACTCTCAACTGTTTCCTAATCATTTAGGGTTTTCATAAACCTGAACAATCGCCGACTTTTAAACCCCCTTTTACTTTATTAACTTCAACATTTTCAACATCTCTGGAAGAATCGATAGTTCTGATAGCATTGTAGATTTTATAGTAGCTGGTGCATTTTTTTTTTCGATCCCGACAGCGTTGAAAAATTTCAACAGCCTCAGCTCCCTCGGCTAATGTCTTTTGGACAGCTCAAGTAAAACTATCCTGACCTTAACCACTTAACCGTTTTCCAAGTCCAGCTAACCCTGTTTTCAACCATAACCCTGATCCTAACCAACCCTACTCCGCCTTTAAGGACTTCTCAAACCGCAAGGCTGGGAGGGGGGTGGGAGGATAGTTAAGGGTTGTTTCTGTGATAGTTGGCTGGCGCGGAGAGGTAGTTGATGTAGTAAGTGGGTGTTAGTTGTGGTCTTATCACAGTATGTTTCTGCTATGGTGTGAGAAGAATAGTATCTGAGTGAGAACGACAGGAGTTGTCGAAATTGTTGAAGTGCTGAAATCAGCAAAGCTATCGAAGCTATTACAGCTGTTAAATCTTATGGAACTATACAGGTTATCAAAGCAATACTAAAACAAAAGCTGTCGAAACTCCAGGAGCTGTTAACGCTTTAAACTTATTCAAATCAGATAAGCAACTGATCAACACAGCAATCACCAATAATAAATTATATCACAGCAACTATACAACACAATAGACGAGACAATGGAGCTATGAAAGCATAACATTCCAACTCTGGACTATACGACAGCAGCAATACAGCAGCTACACGATAAACTAAGAACATACCCACCCCCAGCCTGGGTTAACCTGTACGCGGCCTGGACGCTGGGTACGCCACAGAAGAGGCTGTGTATGTACTCGTTAGAGCAACAGAATTCCTGGCAGGAAGACAAGACAGCCATTTAGGGCCACCCCCTAAACGAAATTCAAGCTTGAGACAGACTGCTTCTAGTCGGTCACTAACTTGGTTCGATGATGCCATCTTCCTCTTGTCCGTTCAGATCGTTTAATATCTTAGGTTCACACCCTCATAACTATCCTGGATGCACTTCGGATTAGAAATATTGGGGAAAAAAAAGCTGTTGTTACAAAGTGCCAACTGTGGACTTTAGGCTTCGCACCATCTCGTCGCTGGCCATGATTCGCATACTCTACATGGTCTCCCGTGATGCGCTCCATGGCTACTCGGTCAAGCGACCCGCTCGCCCAGCCCGCGACATCCGACACGGTGCGCAAAGCTTCTGTGAGTAGTGCGGCAAGGTCTGCAGCATATGATCCTAAACAGTCCTTGGTCTCGTTCTCGGCCTCGACACTTGGGTCCCTCACCGTCATACTCACACTTGCAGCGGGTCCCTGGACGGTGGGGGTCATATCTACGACACCACTTTGTTGTAAAACACTGGTGGCATATTGGTAACGGCATCTTTCTTTTCCTACCCGGCCATCTCGTCTCTCGTCTATCTACAGTTGGGTGTGCTGTGTGTGCTGTCGCTCCTTTTGAATCAGAAAGTGCAGACTACTGGAGGCGTCGTTGAAAACAATTCATGCCAAACTCCGTATGAAAGTGCTTCTTCCATTGTGGTCCAGAATCAACCGTAGCCATGAGGATAGAAAAGCAAGGCAACAGCAAATGTGTCGCATAGGTACGCAGTGGACTTCTCTTAGCCACGTGTAGGTAGTCGAGAGAGCATATCTGAGACTCCCCACCCGGGTGTTCACCCAGTCCCCCTCGTGCCTGAGGCTTCTGCTCGTGAACCCTCCATGCATGCAAGGTCAACCTCTGGCCAACGCAGGCAAATCGCTTATGTAAGACGCCTCTGAGCAAATCTTGCTTGAACTTATCGACGATCCTGGATGCTGCCAACAAACGAGGGATCCTTGACGCTGCCTCCAGCATCACCAAGCCCAGCAATTGGACGATTGTAGCTGAAGCCCGCGAACTGGTTCTGCATCGTTTCCGAGAGTACTGGCCCCTCGACGTACGAATCTTGCGGCGCTTCAGATGTAAACTCGGGATCGAAGTTGGCTGTGTCAAGAGCGTCGGCCTGGATAACGGGTTAGCGGAGGCAGACTACGTTAACCGCACGGAACGTTGATAACTGGGAAAACTCACCACGCTGGGTTTGAAAGTTGGCTCGTATTTGCGCTGCAACAGCTTGCGCCAGTCGATGGCGTGGAAGAACGGATGTGCCTTGATCTCGGCGCTGCCTGCAGCACCAAGACGCTCCTCAGGGTTACGGTTGAGCAGCTTGGACAGGAGATCCTTGGCCGCTGGAGGTACAATATCCGCGCTGGGGAAATGTAGGGGCTCCGACAAAATCTTGCGATACATCTCATTAGTATTCTCGTCGTAGAATGGCGGGAGTCCAGTAAGCATCTCGTAGAGGAGGACTCCTAGGGTCCACCAGTCCACCGTCTTGTTATAGCCTTTGCCCATGAGAAGCTCCGGCGCTAGGTACTCGGGTGTCCCGCAGAATGTGTTCGTTCGGTCCTCATCCTTCATGTCCAGTTTGCACAGACCGAAATCACAGAGCGCAATGTGGCCTTGGTAATCGAGCAGGATGTTCTCGGGCTTTAGGTCTCGATAGATGACGTTGAAGCCGTGCAGGCATTCGAGGGCGCAGAGGAGCTCGGCTGTGTAGAATCGTGCTCGGTTGACGTCGAATCGCTGTTCCTTCTGAAGGTGGTGGAAAAGTTCTCCACCGTTGACGAAAGCTAAAACGAAGTACAGCTTCTCGGGGGACTGGAAGGTAAATTTTAGGGGCACGATGAATGGATTGTTGATTTGCGCTAGCACAGATCTCTCGGCCAGGGTGTGGGCGACCTCGGAGCGAGAGATGATATGTGCCTTGCGGATAGTCTTGAGCGCGTAGATTCGGCTGGTATCCTTTTTGCGAACCTGCATGACCTTGCCGAAACTGCCCTTCCCGACCACCTTGAGGAGCTCAAAGTCCTCGATCTTGAGCTTGCCTGCGCGGTTCTCTACATACTCGACGCCGATCTTGAGCCTGCCCGAACCATACTGTACGTCAACCCATTCGACGCCGCTGAGTCCCAACTCGCGCTCCCGGTTGTGAAATTCGGCCGCCGCTTTCTCGCGGTCTTTCTTGCTGGCCTTGGGGTCTTCAACGAATGTTCGCTTTTCCTCGAACCTAGGGTTGATTCGAACAACTCCTAGGAAGATGTCTTGGCTTCGTCCTGAGCCTGGAGGCGCAGTAGGATTGCGCATGTATAAATGTACGTTCAAGTCTGTCACGCGAGACACATCGAACTTGTACTGGGTATTGTCGCCGGCCCACAGAGGGTTCTCTGGGTTGCCGGAGACAGAGTTCACAAAAACCTGGACCTTGTCGAAATCTAATAGAGCATACGGAAGATACTTGCTGGAGATGCGGCCGTGGTTGGAGGGTATACCCGAGAAACCGCCAGCAGAGGTCTGAGGTCTGCCATTCATATATGACCCGACAGCTGGTCGCTGAGAGGATCCCGGTCGCACAGAGCCGACATTCAGCGCATTCCCTGTTGACATAGAGCCCTGGCCATGTTGCGAGAATGCACTGCGGTGTTGCTCGGGAAGTGCGAAGTTTTGGCCCTCGTGGAGAGTGACAACAAGGATCCCGGGTTTGGGGGGTTTCACGACGGGCTCTTGCACCATATGCTCGGATGCAGCTGGATAGGAAAGGTGTGAGTATACGCCTGCACAAAGGGGGCATGCGATTACACACCTATGGCATTGTCACTGGGAGTGGGAGTGGCGGACGTCGGAATGGGGGACTTCTCGTCCTTCTCGACGATGGTAGATGTGGAGGGGTTTCGCGAGAACGTGTTGGTGAGAGGACCCAGGTGGGTTTCTTTTAACTCTGAAGGAGGTATTGTATTAGCAGAATAACAGACGGCTATGAAGAACTGAGAGGCAGGTTGCCACCTGCAGCGGAGAGCATGCAAATCGTAGTGACACGGCGGTTAAAGAGCAAAGAGCATAGAATAGTATACAACTAAAGGAAAGGATGAATAGGGGATGGCACTTACTCTTGGTGAGCTTCCACGACATCTTGTAGGAGTCGGTGAGGGTCGCAAAACCAAGAAGTTCGAAGCGGGACGCGAGGGAAGGATACAAAAGAGGAGACGATATCTGAGGCGTGGCTTATCTGCGTATCGACGCCAGTTATTGTAATTGAGTAGGTAGAGATAGTTTCGAAGGGGGAGAAAGGAAGGTGGAAGAGAGGAGGAGTAGGAGGTAAAGAGAGGTGGCTGAGGAGGAAGAAGTGATGATGCGGATTATTTTGGGACCTAGGATAACTGAGTCGGGTTGATTTTGGGAGATCAATCAGTCAATTGGAAAAGGTTAAAGATCTGAGGTTGTTCAATGTTTCGGTTCATTGGGCCCAGGTTTCTTTACGGACTTTGTCGGGGGGGCGGGTTAGCTGTGTGTCACAGCTGGAGATGGTCGATACAGTGCTCGGATAAGGAGGTTTAGGGGGCGACTAGGTAGGGGGGTCCTGGGTCTAGGTAGTACCAATTAAGGCGTTGTAGATTTACGGGTTTAGGTAGTGACATGAGACCTCCCTTATTCATAACGATAAGGCAATCCAGGGCTGCCAGGATACATCCTACAAACAAAAGGCGGGGTAGCATTTGCGTGCTTTCTAGAATCCAAGACACACTTCCGTCCAAGCCGTGTGGGGCCCGTCAATGTACTGTGGTACGTACCTCCTTTATCTTAGGCGATGCCTATGTACATGTATGATGATGTACTTAACTCAGCTACTGATTCAAACCGAACCAAGTGGAATGCCCCCATCATGTCTAGGTATACAACACACTTACTCTTCGGTGTGATCATAGGATGAAGTCGGTGGCTACACATTGTATGTACAATCCATAAGAGCGGCTAACCATTCAGTTACCTCCCTTGGCAGTTGCACATCTTTATGAGTAGAACCGAGTGCGGATCGTGGCGGAGCACTTCAGGGGCAAACTCAAGCTACCTCTCAATGATATCTATAATCTTAGGTCTTAGGTAGCTACCTATGTAGGTATCCATCATCTCATGCCTCGTAAGCACCAATAATTGAGTGCTTCAAAATTAAGCGACTTACAGTCCTTGCGCTGGCTAAATGTTATAAATATATTTTTCTGGAATAACGTCACACATCTCCCAGCTCGTATGGAGATAGGAGAGGCTCAACTCTAGATAGATCTGTGGTAACAAAGAACACTGCAGTTCTGCAGGCAATATTACCCCTGTTTGCATAGATGGCTTTACATTATGACAGCTGCACTCAACCAACATTGACCCCTCCCGGTGGCTGTGAAACGATGGACGGACAACGTAACACGCAAGTCTCAGCTCAATGCCTGGTACCCTTCAGCTATTGAAGATATCGCGTACAACTAAGAAACATTGATGTCGAGGTAATCAAAGAACCTACATGTTCAGTTGAATGAAGAAAGACACAGCTGATTGGTCAGTTCTATATACATACAGATTAGTATATCTTTAGCATGGGGACGCCCCTGCTGACATCGCTAATAACGCTACGCCGCGGACGCGATTACGTATTTGACCTTGTTGTCCTCATCTTTCGTAAACCTCGTAAAGTCTCCTTAGGAGATGTGCCATGATTTTTTATTAGCCTAGTCGGTATCACCATGAATGGTTTCCAGAGACATGGCTAATCCTGATTTCCAAGAAGCCGGGATTCAACCTGCTTTAGTCGACAATGAGAATAGCCATACCGAAGATGAAGGTATCATGCTTGGCCCTTTAAGGTCGAAAGAGCCTCAAGACACCCACGTCCCGCAGGATGTCAGCCAAGATGCGCATGATACCACTACAGAAACGTCACGCAAATATTTGACAGGATGGAGATTATATGTCTTGACCTTTGCGTACTGCTCCAGCTGAGAAACCCACGTAGCGTTGCCATCTGACAACAGCACAGATTATGTTTATCACTACTCCTATCTACGCTGGAAACGACGATAGTTAGCACGTCTCTCATCTCGATCACAAATGCATTGGGGGACTTCGAGCAAAGAGACTGGGTGGTCACCGCCTATCTCATTACTTATACAGGCAAGTCTAAGAATTCATGAACCTCAAGATACTCCGCTGACCAAATCATAGGCTTCCTGGTCGTATATGCTAAATTCAGCGATATCCTAGGGCGCAAGCTCATGATATTGGTTGCGATAGCATTCTTCACCATCTTCTCAATCGTCTGCGGCTCAATCTCAAGCATGAACCAACTGTGCGCCAACACACTCCTCTTATGGCACCAATGCCTGTTCGCTAACCCTCATAGGATTGCTTTTCGATCTCTGCAAGGTGTAGGTGCTTCCGGAATCTATGCCATGGTCACCGTCATCCAACCCGAGCTCGTCCCTCCTGAGAGATGGGGTAATTTCATTGCCGTCACCTCCCTGGTCGCAGTTCTCAGTTCTGTCCTCGGTCCTATACTCGGAGGTGTGATCAACGATCAATCTTCCTGGCGATGGATCTTCCTCTTAAAGTTGGCTACCTCTTACATAAACTAATTCCAGATCGATATGGCTGACGTCAAGAATAGTGCTCCAGCCGGTGTGGTAGCAACTGGCCTGGTCGCCTTCGTTATGCCTTCGCACTTTCCAGACCTTGACAACCCAACCGTTCGAATGAGCTTCCGTACCAAGATTTCTCGTTCCTCACTTCGTCGACTAGATATTATCGGAGCTGTACTGTTGCTCTTCTCTTCTGCCCTGGTCGTTTTCGCCTTCGAAGAGGCAGGCTCTCGGTTTCGCTGGGACAGCCCGGCTATTTTAATCACACTACTAACAGGCGGTGTCCTTTTTGCTGGGTTTATCACGTGGGAGAAGCTCGTGGATCGGCCGCGTTCTACGCGGGAGCCTATCTTCCCACTTCGACTAATGAAGGAACGCCTATTCAGCGTTCTTATCATGTGAGTTGATCATGGCGGACCCAAGTTGCTGCGGCTGATTCGGAGCAGAGTTGCATTTTGCACCGGTCCTCCGTTTATGACAGTGTTGATCAATCTTCCGCAACGCTTTCAAGCTGTCGACGGGGAGAGTGCGTTCCAAGCCGGCGTTCATATGTTGCCGCTTCTACTGTCATCCCCTGTCTCCGTGGCCATAGCCGGACAACTGGCGGCAAAGTTGAAGATGCCCCCTTTCTATCTTACGTTGTTCGGGGCATCTATGCAGTTGCTTGGAATCGGTCTGGCGAGTTCGATTCGTTTCAGTAGCGGTAACGCCATGTACGGATACGAAGTTATAATGGGCTTCGGGTTTGGTATGGGTCTCGTCTCGCTGCTCATATTCACGCCGTTAGTGGTGAACCGAGCTGATATGGGTAAGCCAGCAATGTCTGGTCTAGTCATCGGATGCTAATTAAATATATAACAGCCGTCGCTATGGGTGCGATCACCCAAGTACGAGTGCTCGGAGGCACGATAGGGTTGGCGATTGGGTATAGCGAAACACCCGATCCAATCTAACCAGAGCAACATATTAACCCTTGAATAGTTCGACCGTCCTCAACAACCATCTTTCTTCTAATCTTCCCGCTCTCCTAAGTCCGGCGGATATCCGGCAAATATCAGACTCGGTGCAGTATGTCAACATGCTGCCTGACGCGACTCGAGATGCCGTCCGACAAGTTTTTGCCGACGGCTTTAACGCGCAGTTTCGAGTTATGATGTACTTTAGCATGGCTGTTTGGGTGTTTGCCTTGGCGCTTTGGGAACGTCGGCTGAGAAATGCCGCGTCTGTTGAGGGTTACTAACTTGGATGCCTTATAGATACAATGGTGTTTCTAGTTACAGGTAGATGTGTAGAATACTTTCATACTAGGTTGTTAAGCACAAGGCTTACGACTCTCACAAAGACATATAAATTCTAATCTTCTCTCTGTAATGAGGGAGGCAGTATTTAATATTGCATTTAATATACCTTATTTTAGTTTTGAGGCTTGTTAACCTTAGTAAATATTTTAAGAAAAACCTAGCGGCTTTATTCCTTTAAGTTTTTCCTTCATTTTTTTACATTATATAAAGCAGTTAAATAAACAAAATTACTTATATTAATACGAAAAGCAACTTTTTAAATGGTTAACCATTTTATAAATATAAGGTAAAATATGCTTTAAATTTTTCTATAAGTTACTTATATAAGATTAAATATATTAAATTAACTTTTAATTATAAACATTAATATAATTTTTTTTTTAATAAACTTTTAATACTATACGAATAATAAATATTAAAAAATATAATTTTAATAAAATAATATTATTTATAAATATAACGAATTAATTAATATATTATTATATTTTTATTTATAAATATATTTTCTTTATTAATATATTTATAAGTAATAAATATTAAAAGTATTTAAATAATTAAGTTAAAGTTATAATTTTTTTTAATTAATAAACTATATAATTTAAGTGTTTTTATTTAATAATATTAAACTATAATTATTAAATTATATATAATAAACACTATAATAAATAATATAAATAAATAAATATATTAAAACTTAAATAAGTTATATAAATTATTTTAATTTATTAAAATTATATATAATTAAATATTATAAATAAAAACATTTTAATTTTTATTTAAGAACGAATTAATGTTTTTATTTTTAATTTAATCTTTAATGTTTAACTTTAATTTCTTTTATAATAATAAATTATTTAAATATTATTATTATTTAAACTGTTTTTTTTAATATTAAATATTATTAAATAATAATAATTTAATAAGTAAATAAAAGGCTTTAAAAATTATTAAAATTAAAATTATAAATAATTATTTAATACTTATATTATTATATTTAAGTTTAATATAACCGACCTTTAAATTAAATAAAAACATTAATGCTTATAAACTAATTATAATAAAATTAAAGCTAAAAAAAGTGTAAATAAATTATTTATTTTTAAAAAAATATAAAAAAATATTCTTTTTTTTTTAATTATATTTATTATTTATAATACCGTTACTTAAATTAATACGTTTTTAAATTAAAACTTTTAAATAAAGTTATTATTAATTTATTAAAGTAATTACTTAAAAGTTTTTTAATAATATTATATAAAAACGTTATTATATAAAAAATAAAATAAATTATATATTAAATTAAAATATAATTTATTTTAAAAAATCGTTTATAACGAACCTTTACTTAACCGAAGTTACATTAGTAAAGTTACGTTTTATATAAAGGGTATATAAGTATATTTACTTATTTAAGTATTAAAGGTTTTAATTTAAAAGTAATAATATATATATACGGATAATAATAAAAGTCGTTAAAAAAAACGTGGTGTTTTTTTTTTTATTAATAATAAGAATTAGTAATAAACTTAAATTAAAAGTTATATAAAAGAATAATTAATTATATAAAAAACCTTTTTAGTTTATATTCTTTTTTATTTTTTATATATTTTTTTTAATTCCTTTAATTTAAATCCTTTAAATTATCTCCTTTAATTTAAGTAATTTAGATTTCTTAAATTATTTCCTTTAATTTTTATAATTTAAATTTTTTAAATTACTATTATATAATTATTCGGTTTAACCTTTTATTAATTAGTTTTTATTTCTTTATTAAGCTTTATTATAACCTTTTAAACCGTGTTAATTTATAATATTATTCTTTTTTTTTAAAATCTTTATTTTAAAAATTTCTAATAAATTATCCGTTTTTTTTTATTTTCCTTTTTTTTATTAATAATAACGGGTAAAATATAAAAGTCGAATTTAAAACCTCGTTTTAATTAAAAGACGTAACGAATTATTTAAATTACTTACATTTTTAAAAAAAGAATCGAAGTTTTTTTTTATTTTTATTATTTTATTATTAACTTTTCCTGTTTTATAATTATTAACATCCCGTCTTACGAAAGTTACATTTAATCCTTTTCTTTATTTTACGACGGTTATTTTAACTAAGATATTATATTATCCTTTTAATAAATCAGCTTTATTTAAATTAAAATTAAGAAAGAGTAAAAGGACGTTAAAAACGAGCTGCTTCGTTTTTAAGAAAAGGTATTTTAAAAGGTTAACGTTTTTTAACGTTTTTATCGTTAAAAGGACCTATTAAAACGTCGCGTTTTTTAAATTTTAAAAAAAAGGTACGATTTAAATCGTTTAAAAGAAGTAAAGGTTAAAAAAAACTAAATAAAGGCGGAAATTACTGCTATTTTTAAAGTCGACCCTTTCGTCGGTTTTTTCCTTAAAGGGATAAGTTTTAATTTATTATTAATAATTAATTTAAGTTTTATCGGTAAAAGTCTTTAAGTAAAAACTTTATATGCTCGTTTTTTAAATGTTTAGTTAGTTCTTATATGTTATTTTCTTTTATATAATTTAATTATTTAACGAAATATTTAAGTTAATTATTATTAATTTTAAAGTTTTATATGGTTTTAATATCGTATTTTTTATTTTGATTTTTTTTTATTTTAAGATTAATTTTAAATGGTGTATTTTTTAATGTTAATTTAAATAAAGAAATATATTTAATGGGATAAATCTTTATGTTTTTTAATAATAATAATTTATAATTAAGTTTAAATAATACTTTTTTAATTTTAAATAGTTTAAGTTTTTTATAATTAAGTTTTTCGTTCGGTCGTTTCGTTCGAATTTATAATGTGTTTTTTATTACATTTTATTTTTATTATAATAAATAAATTTTATTTCCTTTTTAAAGGATTAATCTTTTAATTTTTTTAAAGTTATAATATTTAGTTATTTTATTTTATAAGAATTACAGTTTTTTTTGTAAGTTTTAATATAGTTTCTTTATTTTCGTTTTAAAGGTTTTTATTTTTAAAGTTAATATAACGAATATAAATGTTTTTTTATTTGTTTTTTCTTCTTTTTTTATTTTAACCCCTTGTTTATATAAAGCTTTATGGAGTGAGATTATTATTTATTCGTTAATTAATATATTGTAATTAAATTAACTTATTAATAATTATTTTATTTAATTATTTTATTATTAATTAATGTATATTTTAAAATATTATTCGATAATTTAATTTAAACGTTCCGTTTAACCGTTTAATTATAAGTGGTTTAAAATAAAAAGTTTTTATTTTATTTTAATCTTTTTAATAAAAGTTTTTTAAAATTTAAAAGTAAAAAGCTTGTTTTTATTTAACGTAATTTTTCGCGGTAATTCGTGTTTATTAAAAACTTTTCGTAAAAAAATATACGTAAGTTATTCCGTTATATTAAATTCTTAGTATAAAATAAAATATACGTATTTAATAAATCGGTTAACGATTATTTAAATATTATTATATTTAATAAATATTATAAAATCCTTTAATTTAAATAACTTCGTAATAAAATTTTAAGCTATTTTATTTTATAATATATTTAATATTTTTATTAATTAAAGTAATTTATAAGGTTTATATCGTTTTACTTTAACTTTATTATATTATATATATTCCTTAAATATTTTTTTAATTATTTAATATAGTTTAAGGAAATCGTAATCCTTTAAAAGTTATATTATAATTTTATAGGTTTTTTAATATTTATGAAATGGGTGTTTATAACATTTTTTGGTGATTTTTTTTATAATACTTTTAATACGTACATTTTATTATTATAGGCTAGAATTCTTTTTTTATTTAGGAACTTTTCTTGCTTTTCTCGTATTATAGTTTACCGGAATCGTTATGTTTTTTTTAAGTCGGTAATTATTTTATATAATTTTAATATTCTTTTAAAGGTTTTTTAAAATATAAAACCGTTTTTTCGTTAAATTTTTAAGTTGTGTTTTCGTAGTCGGTTAAAAGTATTAACTTAAACATTTATTTTTCTTTTAATATGGTAAATACGAAAGTTAAAGTGATTTAATATATTTTTTTTTTATTTTTATTATTTTAGTGATAGTTTTTTTGTCGTTATAAAGGTTTTAAAGTTATTATAATTTAAAAAAATTAACATTAGTTTCTCGGTTTTTATTAAATATAGTTTTTAATGTTTTAATTTATTAATTATAATTAAGAGTTTTTTATTGTATATTTAATATCGTAATTTAGGTCTTTAAAATAACTTAAAATAATAAACTATTAGGTGTTATTTTCCGTTTTCTTTCAGTTATTTTAAGGTTTTTTTATAGCTTATTTTTAAAACGTTAATATAAAGTTTTTTTTTTTTATTTAAGTTAAATAATATATAAATAAGTGCATTAATTAATGCTTTCTTTAGTTTTTAAAAAGCCTTTCGTGTTTTTTTAATAAACTTAAATGGTAGATTTTTTTTTTTATAATATTTATTATTAATTTTATTATATCGTTAAAGCTTTCGATTATATTTCGTATAAAGTTTATAAATTTATAAAATAATTAAACATTTATAATAAATTATGGTTTTTTTTATTTTTTAACTTATTTAATTTTTTTTTTTTGGATTTAAATATAACTTAATGTAATAATATATTCTAGGAAATTTACGTTTTGTTTTTTTTATTAGTATTTTTTAGGTTCGATTAAGATTTTATATTTTAAGAGCTTTTAGAGGACCTTTTTTTTATTTTTTAAATGTTTTTTATAAGTTTTTAAGTATATTAAAATGTTATTAATAAAGATAAAGATAAATTCGTTAAGGTATTTTTAAAAGTAAGTTTTTATTATATGTTAGAAAGTTATTAATACGTTCGTAAGTTTTTATAATATTATTAAAAACTTAAAATAATTAAATGGTATTTATATTATTATTTTTTATTTTTTTTTTTTTGCTATTCGTATTTTGTAAAATTTATTTTAAACGTTTAATATAATAAAGTACTTTATTTTATAAATTCGTTTTATATTATATTTTTATTATGGTAAGGTATATTTATTTTTTATTATAATGTCGTTAAGGTGTTAATAATTTTAAACGATTCGATATTAAAGTTTTTTTTTTTTATCAAGTTTTAATGTTTTATTTAATTTAAGCTTAAATATTATTATACATTAATATTTAATTAATGATTTTAATATTTTAAGAAATCCTTTCTTTTTTAAGTTTTGTACTTATTTTTTATATGTTTTATATTATCGTTTTTTTAAATAATATATTTATTTAGTTTTTAAGTATTTTCTTTTTTTAAATAAAATGCAGTAATTAAACATTATGTGTTTTAGTAATCCATTTAAAGTTAATTGATTTTCTTAAAAAACTTATCGGAAATTTTTTTTATACTCCTTTAATATTAAAAACATTTTATTTTATTTTTTTTTTATAAAAATATATATACTTTAATTACCTTTTATAATTATTTATATATTAATAATTTATAAGTTTTACGTTCGTTAAGTTTCTTTTAATTTAAAATGGTTTAAACTTTTTAATTTTTTAGTTTTTTCCATTAAATTTTATTTATTAATTAATCGATTTAAAGGTTATTAATTTTAAACCATGGTTTTTTAAAAATAACTTTTTTATTTTTTATGTTTATTATATTAAATTATATTTACTTTTTATAATTATTAATAAATATTATAAAATTTACAGTTTTTTTTTATATTATTTCGTTATTATAAGTTATAATTAATCCGTTTAAATTCACGTATATTACGGATTAATACAGCTTAAAAGGCTATAGTGAAGCTTAATGGGGAAATAAGGATTAATCGGTAGAGGGTTAAACCGAATGATTATATAACGGTAATTTGGGGAATTTAAATTATAAAGATTAAAGGAGGTAATTTAAGGGATTTAAATTATTTAAATTAAAGGAAATAATTTAGGGGATTTAGATTAAAGGGATTAAAAAAAATATATAAAGAATAAAAAAGGATATAAACTAAAAAGGTTTTTTATGTAATTAGTTATTTTTTTATATAGCTTTTAATTTAAGTTTATTGCTAATTTTTATTATTAATAAAGAGAAAAATATTACGTTTTTTTTAACGACTTTTATTATTATCCGTATATACGTATTATTACCCTTAAATTAAGATTTTTAATACTTAAATAAATAAGTATATTTATATATTTTTTATATAAAGCGTAACTTTATTAATATAACTTTAGTTAAATAAAAGTTTATTATATTTTAAAAGTTTTTTAATTAATATAATTATGCGGTTAAATATAATATAATTAATTTAACTGTAGTTTTATTACTATTAATAATTAACTTATTATAAAAAGGAAACGATTATACGGCGAACGAAAATAACTTATAAAATTTCAACGTATTTTTATTTTAAATTTATTAAGACTGGAATTAAAACGAACTTAACAATTTAAAACTTATATTATTAATAAAAACTGTTAAAAACTTTAACGATAAAAATAATAATAATAAAAAATTAAATAACGAATAATTAATATAATAAACGTTATCGGCGATATTAAACTTATCGCTATTTAAAAACGTATTTTAATATATTGATAATATGGTTAATGCTTTAAAACAAACTAATATATAAGTATAATTTACTTTAATATAATAATAATTTATCGATTTTACTTTAGAACGTAACAATTTTAATTAAAAAAGAATTTAAGAATAAATGGAAAAAAATTAACTTTTTTACCGTATTTAAGAGCTAAAGGTAATTACTATAGTTAAAATGAAATAAAATTAATTATTTTTAATGTTAGTTTTAGCGTACCAATTAATAGTAATAAAATTAAAGGGGTTTAAATTAAACCTGCTTATATACGATAAAAAAAAATTACCTTATAGGTTTTTAATTTAAGTAAAAGTTTTTTTTAAGTTTTATTAAGTATTAATTTTAATAAATAATGTTAAAATTAAATATATTAATTAAATACTTAAAAGGAAAGCTTTAAATATATATAAGTTTTACATTATAAATCGATAAAAATTAAACAAGAAATAAAAAGAAAAGATTAAGGAAATATTTAAGAATTATATAAATTTCGAACAGAAAATTATTAATCGATTTGAAGACTTAAATCGAAATTAAACGACGAAATAATAAATAATATCTTTAGTATAAATAAAATTAACGGTAGTTTATACGGTAAAATTTAAACAATTTATTACATATATTATTATTATTAATGCCGGATTTATACTTATTTATTTTAAAGGATTAAAACTTAACGTTAAAAAGAAATTATATAAGGTGGATCGATTTAACACTTTTAAAGAGTATATTTTTATAGTAATTTAAATTAATAACTAAAACTTTACTTACCGACGGAAAATATATAAAAAAGGTAATTACTAAATTAATTAAAGATAAAAAAGAATAGAATTAAGCACGTTTTATAGAACTTATTTAAGATTTATAAACATTAATAAAATTATAAACGATAAAAGGGATAAAAATATAATTAAGTGTTATAATTATTAAAAGATAAGATATTATAAAAATAAATGTAAAAGCTTTTAACGATAGCTTAAAGTGTTAAAATTAACAGTTAAGGCTTATATTATAGTAAAAATTAAAGTTACGATAATTAAGATTATAAATTATACGTTAACGAATTAAATGAATTACCATAATAATAATTGTTAAATTCATTTATTAAATAAATAAAGCAGTGGTTATTTCCTTTTAAATAATAAAAAAAAAGATAGTAATAATAACGGATATATTTACGAAAGAGTACCCACTTACTTTTAATATTTATAAGCATGTGTTTAATATTTAATTACGAAAAAAAGCCAGGAAATTATTTCTAAAAAATATATATATTATACGTTAATTTTATATAATTTATATAAAAGTATTACTTTAAGAATTTTCTTTAATAACGAAAAATTAAAGGATAAAACATTTAATGTAGAAAAATGGCTTTAAAAACATAAAAATTGGGAATTATTTTTATATAAGCCTAGCAATTTTAATTTAATAAATAATACCCGTAAAATTTGCAAGGAATTTAAATAAATTAAAAAGATTTATAAAAAAAAGTAGAAAAAATTAACATGTTAAAAGTAATACAGAAATAATATTAAGGTATTATAGTAATTTTAAAATGAAAAGTTAAGATAGATAATAAAAAAATTAAAAAATAAAAAAAAAAACGATAACTATAAATAAATGTAATAACATTTTTTAATATTTACCTATTTAGGATCTTATTTTCGATTATTTATTAACTTATAATAGTTATAAAGGTTATTAAAAAGTATTTATTTTTATAAAAAAACTTACGTAAATATAATGTTTAAATATATTAAAAACTACGAATATGAGGAAAAAGATTTAAATAATTACCTTTATTTAAAAATTAACATATATAAAAACAAATATTTTTATATTAAAACTTATATAGGGTTTAAATTAAAAATCCTAGGGATTTAAAACTTAAAGCATAAAAATTATAAGAAAATTTTATAAGTATCTTATAACTTAAATTATTATTTATATTATATATTAAAAAAAGTTAAATATAAATTATAGTTAAGTTGTAACAATTAAATTTATTAATATAATAAAATAAGGAGCGTTATAATAAAAATAATAAGTTAAAAAATAATTAAAATAATTTTATTTATTAACCGATTATAAAATTATATTTATTAATGAACGATATAAATAAATTATAAAAACGATTTATATAAAGTTTATATAGTGTAAAAAGTAAAAGCTTAAAAAAGGTATTAAGAAAAAGCCATTAAATAAGTTAGCTTTAAAAACGAAAATATAATTATAAAAACGCTAAAAAGGAATTATTAAAAGGCTTTAAAAAAATTAAATATAATTTTAATACGAACGATAAAAAACGATAAAAGCGATTATTTAAAAAGCAACGAGTTAACTAAAAAACTAAAAAAGTTTTTAAATTAATTATAAGTTAAAATAGCTTATTTAAGGTTATAATAACTTAGAATGAAAATAAAATTTAAGCTTTAATTAATTTAACGGTAACGATTAATTATATATACTTAAAAATTATTAATAAATATAAAATATTATATAAAAATAAAAAGACGGTTTATTTTTATATAAATTTAAACAAATTAATTATAATTTATAATAACGAAATAATACGGAAAGAAACTATAAATCTTATAGTATTTATTAATAATTACAAGGAGTAAATATAGTTCAATATAATAAATATAAAGGATAAAAAAGTTATTTTTAAAAAACTATAGTTTAAAGTTAATAATCCTTAAATTAATTGGTTAATAGATAGAATTTAATGGGAAGAACTAAAAAATTAAAAAGTTTAAGCTACTTTAAATTGGAAGAAATTTAACGAACGTAAAACTTATAAATTATTAATATATAAATAATTATAAAAGGTAAATAAAGTATATATATTTTTATAAAAAAAAAAGTAGGATAGATTATCCTTAATATTAAAAAAGTATAAAAAAGAATTCTAATAAGTATTTTAAGAGAAATGGTTAACTTTAAATGGATTATTAAAATATATAATATTCGATTATTATATTTTATTTAAGGAAGGAAAATACTTAAAAATTAAATAAATATATTGTTTAAAAGAACGATAATATAAGGTATATAAGAAATGGGTATAAAATATAAGAAGTAAGGGATTTTTTAGGATATTAAAATCGTTAGTTAAATATTAATGTATAGTAATATTTAAGCTTAAATTTAATGGAACGTTAAAATTTAATAATAAAAGAAAGCTTTAATATTAAATTGTTTAAAATTATTGATATTTTAACGATATTATAATAAAGAATGGATATACTTTACTATGATGGGAGTATAGTATGAAACGAATATGTAAAGTTAAGTATTTTATAGTATTAAACGTTTAAAATAAATTTTATGAAATACGAATAGCGGAAAGAGAAAAATGGAAAATAATAATACGAACATTATTTGGTTATTTTAAGTTTTTAATAATGTTATAAGGACTTACGAACGTATTAATAACTTTTTAATATATAATGGAGATTTATTTTTAAGAATATTTTAACGAATTTATTTTTATTTTTATTAATAATATTTTAATATATTTAAAAACTTATAAGGAGCATTTAAAGAACGAAAAAAAGGTCCTTTAAAAGCTTTTAAAGTATAGAATTTTAATTAAACTTAAGAAATGTTAATAGAAAAAATAAAGCGTGGATTTTTTAGGATATATTATTACATTAAATTATATTTAAATTTAGGAAGGAAAAATTAAATAAGTTAAAAAATAAAAAGAATTATAATTTATTACGAATATTTAGTTATTTTATGGATTTATAAACTTTATACGAAATATAATTAAAGGTTTTAACGATATAATAAAATTAATAATAGACACCATAAAAAAAAGAAAATTTATTATTTAAGTTTATTAAAAAAGTATAAAAGGTTTTTTAGAAACTAAAGGAAGTATTAATTAATGCATTTATTTATATATTACTTAATTTAAATAAAGAAAAGAGATTTTATATTAACGCTTTAAAAATAAGTTATAAAGGAATTTTAAAATAACTAAAGAAAAACGGAAAATGGTACCTAATGGTTTATTATTTTAAGTTATTTTAAGGACTTAAACTATAATATTAAATATACGATAAGGAATTTTTAATTATAATTAATAAATTAAAATATTAGAAACCATATTTAATAAGAATTAAAAAACTAATATTAATTTTTTTAAATTATAATAACTTTAAAATTTTTATAATAATAAGGGAATTATTATTAAAATAGTGAAAATAGAAAAAAAATATGTTAAATTATTTTAACTTTTATATTTACTATGTTAAAAAAAAGATAAATGTTTAAGTTAATACTTTTAGCCGATTACGAAAGTATAATTTAAGAATCTAACGAAAAAACGGTTTTATATTTTAAAAGATTTCTAAAGAAACATTAAAATTATATAAAATAATTATTAATTTAAAGGAAATATAATAATTTCGGTAAGTTATAATGCAAAAAAAGTAAGAAAGGTTCTTAAATAAGAAAAAAATTTTAGTTTATAATAATAAAATGTATATATTAAAAGTATTATAAGAAAAAATTATTAAAAAATATTATAAATATTTACTTTATAAACATTAAGGAATTTATAAAATTATAATGCAATTTTTAAGGGATTATAACTTTCTTAAATTACGTTAAATAATTAAAAAAGTATTTAAAGAATATATATAATATAATAAGGCTAAAATAAAACGGTATAAACCTTATAAATTACTTTAATTAATGAAAATATTAAATACATTATAAAATAAAATAACTTAAAATTTTATTACGAAGTTACTTAAGTTAAAAAATTTTATAATATTTATTAAATATAATAATATTTAAGTAATTATTAACCGATTTATTAAATATATATACTTTATTTTATATTAAAAATCCAGTATAATAAAATAACTTATATATGTTTTCTTATAAAAAATTTTTAATAAACACGAATTATTATAAAAAATTATATTAAATAGAAATAAGTTTTTTATTTTTAAGTTTTAGAAGATTCTTATTAAAAGGATTAGAATAAAACAGAAGCTTTTTACTTTAAATTATTTGTAATTAAACGGTTAAACGGAACGTTTAAATTAAATTATTAAGTAATACCTTAAGATATACGTTAATTAATAATAAAATAACTGGGTAAGATAGTTACTAATAAATTAATTTAATTATAATATATTAATTAACGAGTAAATAATAATTTTATTTTATAAGGCTTTATATAAACGAAAGGTTAAAATAAAAAAAGAAGAAAAAATAAATAAAAAAGCATTTATATTTATTACATTAGCTTTAAAAATAGAAATTTTTAAAACGAAAATAAAGAAATTATATTAAAACTTATAAGAAGAATTGTAATTTTTATAGGATAGAATAATTAAATATTATAATTTTAAGAGGATTAAAGGATTAATTTTTTAAAAAGGAAATAAAGTTTATTTATTATAATAAAAATAAAATGTAATAAAAAATATATTATAAATTTAAACGAAACAATTAAACGAGAAACTTAACTATAAAAAATTTAAATTATTTAAAGTTAAAAAGGTGTTATTTAAACTTAATTACGAATTATTATTATTAAAAAATATAAGGATTTATTTTATTAAATATATTTCTTTATTTAAACTAGCATTAAAAAATACATTACTTAAAACTAATTTTAAAATGGAAGAAAATTAAAACGAAAAGTACGATGTTAAAATTATACGAGATTTTAAGATTAGTAATGGTTAGTTTAAATATTTTATTAAATGGTTAAATTATACGAAGGAAAATAATACGTGGAAATTAATTAAGTATTTAAAAAACGAACGTATAAAGTTTTTACTTAAGGACTTTTATTAATAGAACTTAAATCGACTATTAGCGGTAAATTAAAATTTATTCTTTTAAAGGAGAAACCGGCGAAAAGGTCGATTTTAAAAGCGGCGGTAATTTCTGTTTTTACTTGGTTTTTTTTAGCTTCTACCTCCTCTAAACGATTTAAATCGTACCTTTTTTTTAAGATTTAAAAAGCGCGACGTTTTAATAAGTTCTTTTAACGACGAAGGCGTTAAAGGGCGTTAACTTTTTGGGACATTTTTTCTTAAAAGCGAAGCAGTTTATTTTTAACGTCTTTTTATTTTTTTTTAATTTTAGTTTAAGCGGAGTTAATTTATTAAAGGGATGACATAATATTTTAATTAAAATAATTATTATAAAATAAAGAAAAGAATTAAGTGTAGTTTTTATAAAATAAAATGTTAGTAATTATAAAATAAAAAAGGTTAATAATAAAATAATAAGAATAAGGGAAAATTTTAATTCTTTTTTTAAAAATATAAGCAGTTTAAATAATTTGTTACGTTTTTTAGTTAGGATAAGGTTTTAAATTTAATTTTTATATTTTATTTATTATTGTTAATAAAGGAAAGAAAAATAAAAAAAGATAAATAATTTATTAAAAATTTTTAAGATAAAAATTTTAAAAAAAAAGAATAATATTATAGATTAATATAGTTTAAAAGGTTATAGTGAAGCTTAATAAGAAAATAAAGATTAATCGATGAAAGGTTAAACCGAATGATTATGTAATAATAATTTAAGGAATTTAAATTACGAAAATTAAAGAAAATAATTTAGGGGATTTAAATTATTTAGATTAAGGGAGATAATTTAAGGGATTTAAATTAAAAGGATTAAAAAGAATATATAAAGGATAAAAAAGGATATAAATTAGAAGGGTTTTTTATATAATTAATTATTTTTTTATATAGCTTTTAATTTAAGTTTATTATTAATTCCTATTATTAATAAAAAGAAGGATATTACGTTTTTTTTAATAACTTTTATTATTATTTATATATACGTATTATTACCTTTAAATTAAAACCTTTAATACTTAAATAAGTAAGTATATTTATATATCCTTTATATAAGGTGTAACTTTATTAATGTGATTTTAATTAAATAAAGGTTTATTATAACGTAAAGGTAAACTATTTTTTTATTTTTATATAATATTTTATATTTATTAATAATTTTTAAATATATATAATTAATCGTTACCGTTAAATTAATTAAAACTTGGATTTTATTCCTTTTTTAGGTTATTATAATTTTAAATAAGCTATTTTAACTTATAATTAATTTAAAAATTTTCTTAATTTTTTAATCGACTCGTTATTTTTTAAACGGTTACTTTCGTTGTTTTTTATCGTTTACGTTAAAATTATATTTAGTTTTTTTAAGGTTTTTTAATGATTCTTTTTTAACGTTTTTATAATCGTATTTTCGTTTTTAAAGTTAACTTATTTAATTACCTTTTTTTAATGTTTTTTTTAAGTTCTTATTTTTTATATCGTATAAACTTTATATAGATCGTTTTTATAATTTATTTATATTATTCGTTAATAAATATAATTTTATAATCGGTTAACGAATAAAGTTATTTTAACTATTTTTTAATTTATTATTTCTATTATAACGTTCCTTATTTTATCGTGTTAATAAACTTAATTATTACGGCTTAATTATAATTTATACTTAACTTTTTCTAATATATAATATAAACAATAATTTAAGCTGTAAAATACTTATAAAATTTTTTTATAATTTTTATACTTTAAGTTTTAAATCCTTAAAATTTTTAATTTAAACCTTATATAAGTTTTAATATAAAAGTATTTATTTTTATATACGTTAATTTTTAAATAAAGGTAATTATTTAAATCTTTTTTTTTAAACTTATAGTTTTTAATATACTCGAATATTATATTCGCGTAAACTTTTTTATAAAGGTAAATGCTTTTTAATAACTTTTACGATTATTATAAACTAATAAATAATTAAAAATAAAGTTTTAAATAAGTAAATATTAAAAAATATTATCGTATTTATTTATAATTATTATTTTTTTTTTATCCTTTAGTTTTTTTATTATTTATTTTAACTTTTTATTTTAAAGTTATTATAACATTTTAATGTTGTTTTTATATTACTTTTAACGTGTTAATTTTTTTTATTTTTTTTTATAAATCTTTTTAATTTATTTAAATTCTTTACGAATTTTACGGATATTATTTATTAAACTGAAATTATTAAGTTTATATAAAAATGGTTTTTAATTTTTATATTTTTAAAACTATTTTTTTATATTAAATGCTTTATTTTTTAATTTCTTATTATTAAAGAAAATTTTTAAAGCGATATTTTTATGTAAATTATATAAAATTAACGTATAATACATGCATTTTTTAAAAATAACTTTTTAACTTTTTTTTATAATCGGGTGTTAAATATACGCTTATAAATATTAAAAATAAACGGGTACTTCTTTATAAATATATCCGTCGTTATTATTGTTTTCTTTTTCGTTATTTAAAAAAAAATAATTATTACTTTATTTATCCGATAAATGAATTTAATAATTATTATCGTAGTAATTTATTTAATTCGTTAACGTATAACTTATAATTTTAATTATCGTGACTTTAACTTTTATTATAATACGGGCTTTAATTACTAGTTTTAATATTTTAAGCTATCGTTAAAAACTTTTACACTTATTTTTATAATATTTTATTTTTTAATAATTATAACACTTAATTGTGTTTTTATTTCTTTTATTATTTATAATTTTATTAACGTTTATAAGTTTTAAATAAATTCCGTAAAATATATTTAATCCTGTTTTTTTTTATCCTTAATTAACTCGGTAATTATTTTTTTTATACGTTTTTTATTAAAAAGTAAAATCGTGGTTATCGATTTTAATTACCATAAAAGTATACTTTTTAAAGGTAATTAATTAATCGGCTTTATATAATTCCTTTTTAACATTAAATTTTAATCCTTTAAAATAAACTAATATAAATTTAATATTTATAATGGTGGTATAAGCTATTAATTATTTAAATTCTACCGTGTAAACTGTTATAAATTTAATTTATATTAAAAACATTATTCGTTATTTTATTATTTAGTTTTAATTTAAGTTTTTAAACCGGTTAATAATTTTTTATTTAAAATTCGTATAATTCTCGAATATTTCCTTAGTTTTTTTTTTTTATTCTTCGTTCGGTTTTTATCGATTTATAATGTAAGGCTCGTATATATTTAAAGCTTTCTTTTTAAATATTTAATTAATACATTTAACTTTAACGTTATTTATTAAAATCGATATTTAATAAAACTCGAAAAAAACTTTTACTTAAATTAAAAACTTATAAAGTGGTTTTTTTTTATTATATATAAACAGGTTTAATTTAAACCTTTTTAGTTTCATTATTATTAGTTAATACGCCGGAACTAACATTAAAAATAATTAATTTTATTTCATTTTAATTATAACGGTTACCTTTAACTTTTAAATATAATAAAAAAGCTGGTTTTTTTTCATTTATTCTTAAATTTTTTTTTAATTAAAATTATTATGCTTTAAAATAAAATTAATGAGCTATTATTATATTAAAGTAAATTATATTTATATATTAACTTATTTTAAAATATTAACCATATTATTAATATATTAAAGTACGTTTTTAAATGGTAATAAGTTTAATATTATTAATAATGCTTATTATATTAATTGTTCGTTATTTAATTCTTTATTATTATTATTTTTATCGTTAAAGTTTTTAATAATTTTTATTAATAATGTAAGTTTTAAATCGTTAAGTTCGTTTTAATTTTAATTCTAATAAGTTTAAAATAAAAGTACGTTAAAATCTTATAAATTATCTTCGTTCGCCGCGTAATCGTTTTTTTTTTATAATAAGCCGGTTATTAATAATAATAAAATTATAGCTAAATTAATTATATTACATTTAACCGTACAATTATATTAATTAAAAAACTTTTAAAATGTAACGAACTTTTATTTAACCGAAATTATATTAATAAAGTCGCGCTTTATATAAAAAGTATATAAATATACTTATTTATTTAAACATTAAAGGTTTTAATTTAAAGGTAATAATATATATATACGAATAATAATAAAAGTCGTTAAAAAAAACGTAATGTCCTTCTCCTTATTAATAATAAAAATTAGTAATAAACTTAAATTAAAAGTTATATAAAGGAATAATTAATTATATAAAAAACCTTTTTAATTTATATTCTTTTTTATTTTTTATACATTTTTTTTAATCCTTTTAATTTAAATCCCTTAAATTATTTCCTTTAATTTAAGTAATTTAGATTCTTTAAATTACTTTTTTTAATTTTCGTAATTTAAATTCCTTAGATTACCGTCACGTGATTATTTAATTTAACCTTCCACCGATTAATCCTTATTTTTCTATTAAGCTTTATTATAACCTTTTAAACCGTATTAATTCGTAATATCGTTATTAAAAGTTATATTTAATTTAATAAACTTTTTTATAATAACTTATAAATTATTATTATAACGTTTTTTCGATTTTATTTAACATTAAATTATTAAAATTAATAAATAATTATAATTTAATATATATTAAATCTTTACGTTTAATAATATTTAATAAGTTTAATTTTTTTCGTTAATTAAAAAAAATGTTTAGCTTTATTTTAAAAGGTTATATTTAATTACATTTAAATAAATTTTTTAAGGATAAATATTAAATAATTATCGTTTTTAAACTTTTTAACACGTTAATAAAATTACTAACGAAAAGTATATTTTAAAATTATTACTTTAATTTTATAATTATCGTTAAATTTTTTTTTAACATTTTTATAAAATTTTTAAAATTTATAAAATACCTTAAAATTCGATATTCCGTTATATATATTATATAAACATTCTTTTAAAATTAAGTATTTATTAAACTTTATACTTTTTTTAATTTTAAAATATTATATTAAAATAAAGTTATTTTTATAATAATAATAAAAAAAAAAATATCAAAGCAAATTTAATTAAATTTTAAAAAAAATAATTTAATTTAAATTACTTAATATTTATTATTAAATAAATAAATGTATAATTATATTAAATAAGTATTTATAAAAATACTTTTATATATAATATTATAAATAAACCGTAGTAAATATATTAAGCAAATACATTTTTATTTTAATATTATACTTTAATAAAAAAAGTGGCATTATTTTTAATAACTATTATTATTATTATAATTAATTAATTATAAAAATAAATTAACGTTAAATAACGTAAAATCCATTTAATAAAACACTTTAAACGATTAATTTTACCATTTATATTTACTTTATATTTATAATATTATATATATATTACTTATATATTATTAATATTATATAATATATTAAAATTAACCAGTTAATTTTATTTATAAAAAATTATAAACATTTTAAATATTATTTTTATAAAAAATACCTTTTATTTTTAAAAAATTAAAGTTAATATATAAAAATATAATAAAATTAATTTATTTTAATTATTAAATTTATAATAATATAAATATATATTATTTATTATATTATATAAATTTATTTACCGATTAAATAATTAAATTAATTATATCTTTATTTTATTTTTAAATAATAATATTAAATAAATTATAATTAAAAAAACATAATATTTTAATTATACTTTTATAATATAAAATAATATAAAATTAATTATTTTAATAAAAAGGGGTTTTTATAAAATATATAAAAGGTATATTACGTAACTTTATATTTTAATTATTTATTAAAAAGTTTTAACGTAAAATATTTATATATTTAAATAAATATTTACGATTTAAATTTTTAATTTAATTAATTATTATATATAAAAAAAATAATAATATTTTATACTTAAATAAATAAAGTAATTCTTATAAATTAACGAGTAAATAGTTTAAAAACTTTATATTATATATATTTTAAAGATTTTTTTAACCTTAATTTTAATTATTAATATTTATTTTATTATATTAAGTAAATTATAAAAATTATTTATATAAAATATATAAAATAATAAAGTTATAAAGCTATAGCTTTTTTTTTATTTTTTATTTTTTAAAAATCTTTATATATATAATAAATGCCTTAAACTATTATTTATATTACTTTAATTTTTTCAGCTATTATTAAATATAATAAGTTGTTTTTTTTTAATTTATTATCCTTTTATATATTATATACTTTATTTAAATATTTATAAGTATTTTATATTAATAATATTAAATATTAAAATATTAAATATAACTCCGTTTATATATTAAAACATTTTATAACTTTTTTAAACTATTATATTTTTATTATTAACTTATAATTTAAATTTTAATAATTATAATTTTAAATATTAAAGTTAATAATTAATATAAATTAATCCGGTTATATATTTTATAATATTATATATTTTAAATTACGGCATTTTTAAAATAACTTATTATTAATTAAATAACCTTTTATTTTATTAATAACTTAAAATTATAAAAGTAAACATATATTATATTATAATTAAAGTAATAACTTATAATAAAAATTTATAAAAAATTTTAAAAATAATTAAACTTTTAAATAATTAAAAACGTTATATAAATAACTTTAAAAAGTTAAAATTAACTTTAATATAAATAAATTTAAACGTTTTATATTATTTAATACTTTTAAATTAATTAAAAACTTTAAGTTTATTAAATAAACTTTTTAAAATAAAGTTTTATTAATTAAAATTCCCGGATTAATAAATTAAATTTATTATAACTTTTTTTTTTAAAATATTCACTATTTTAATATTATATAAAAAAGTTAATTATATTAAGAAATTTATTTAATAAAGTTTTAATAACTTTTTTTTTTTTTTTAATATTAAAATAAAAGGAAAATAATAATAATTTTAAAATTCACTTTTATAAATATAATAAAGAAATTAATAAGAATAAATTAAACATTTTATTTAAAAATAAAAAAATATAAAAATAAAAAGATTTTAATAATTTTAATAAATATTAATAGTAAATAATTACGCCGTTTTTTTATTAATAATATAACGTTATTTTTTATTATATTTTAAAAGTTAATAATATTTTACCTTTTATAAAAAAAAAAGCCAGCCTTAAAAAAAAAGTTAAATTTTTAAATAAAAATATTAAAAAACTTATTAAATTATAAAGTAAATTCAAAGATATATATATTATTAATATACATTTTATTTATTATAATTTTAAAAGCTAATTAATAAATTTTTTCGTTAATATAATTTTTAATTACGTTTTAAACTTATTAAATACTTATAAATTAATATAATAATAATAAATTACATTTATTTATATTAAAGTTTTTATAGTTATTTAATAAAAGTAAATTTCGTTTAAAAATAAAAGCTTTTAATAAATATAATTATAAAATAAATTAACATTTTATTTTATTATTAATTATAATCGAAAAAAAAAACCGAAATAAAAAAATATTATTTATTATTTTTTAAAATTAATAATAATTTACGGACTTTTTAAAAAACTAAATTTAACGCCCGACTAAATAAATTACTGCTAAAATAAATGGCTAAAAAATGTTTAAAAATTATAAATACATTATTTATATTTTATAAAAATTAAAATTAAAATAAAAAAAACAATTATTTTATTTATAATTATTATAATAATATAAAAATAATAAACATTTTTTAATTTTTTAAACTTAATATTAAAAACTTTATTATATAACGTTTAATACTTTTAAATTTTAACTTAATATAATTTTATAAAACGATATTAATTTTAATTAAAATAATAAATAAAATTAAAAAAACGTTAATATATTAAGTTTTAAAGTTTAAAATTATAAGTATAAAAATCTTTTAAAAATTTAATATTTAAACTTTTAAATATATATATTTAAAATTTATTACTTATTATATTAAAATTTATTAAATTATAAATAAAAATTTCTTAAATTATTATAGCGAAAATAATTTATATAATTTTTATATAAACAAAAATAAATTTTATAAAATTATTAACAATAATAAATAAATTAAATTAAAATTAAAAATTTAAAATTAAATCTTTAATTTTTATTAAAATTTAAAATATTTATAATACTTTTATAATTTCTTAAATTTTATTAAATATAAAATATTATATATTAAAATAATAAAACATATAATAACATTTAAAGTTATTAATACCTTAAAATTAATTATATAAAAATGTAAAAATAACAGTTATTTTAATAAAAAATTTAATTAAAATAAAAATAAAAAGCTTCCGGAATAAAAGTAATATAATAAAATGGTTTTAATACGTTAATAACACTTTAAATTTCATTTAAAAAAGATTTCATTTTAAAGATTATAGTTAATAATTAAAATAAACGTTATATATAATAAAAAAAAAAGCACAGGTTTAAAACTAGATATATATAAAAGTATATGCTATTATAGGTAGTTACTTAAATTAATTCCAGTCAATATTTAGAGATAACAGGCAACATTAGACCCATGAACGTACCATACAAGAACCAAGATATATACCTTAAGTACCCAGGTAAGTAGACTACCTATAATACCAATTAACCAACTTCAGGCAATCTTTTGGACAGCAGCTGATGTGTTGCTGAATGCGTCATCTACATTTCAAGGAATCCAATAACAACAGATTCTAATCCGGATAGGTGAGCTCGCCGTGCTTCTTACCACAGGAGATCCTTCCCCGTGACATCCTCCACCTATAATAGCTATTGTCATAAAACTACTCCTCACAGATCCGTCAGTATGGAGCAACAATCTGAGTATGCTCTCCTTTCCGAACTCGCTCGCAGAGACCTTTCAGCACCTCGGCGCCCCTCTTAAAATCCTCTACTTCCACATAGATCATACCGCTGAGCCGCCACCACCATGCACCCCGGTACAGGACCGTCTGGAAGAACATGCCGCTCTCGCGAATGCCTATGGTCTTGAGCCAATCCGTGACTTTCTCTGCGTGTGCCGGGTCCACCTTTCCAGGAGCGTCATTGCCGATCTCCAGCGGTAGCCGCACGTTGGCAAAGAGGCATTCTCGCAAGCATGAACCGGCACAATCCATGATGTCGGTTCCTAGAATCTCAGCTACCACGGAGGCGCTGCGCTGTGCTACGTCGCGACTGTATGCTTGTATGGCAGCCTCACCACCGCAGACTTTATTGCGGAAGTCCAGCGCAGCTGCGAAAAGGAAGACACGTCGGTCAGTATAACAGGCTGTCTGAAGCAGAAGCGCGCGATAGCTATATATCGATATCATGCGGCCCAGATAATTAGAGAGAGTTGAGGCACGAACTCACCTTGAACGCATAGCCACGCCGTCCTGTCGTCGGTTCCTATTAGATCCAAACATTAGCCCCCGCGACAAGACCAGGTACGGCCGCCTTCTCCATCCATCTCATGCCTCGCAGTTTAGTTTGGACGGGTTATCTGGAGCAAGTCAGCCTACCAGGGTCATCAAACTGCTTCACAAGCGCAGCCTGCTTGTCATCCTCATTCGTCAGCTCTCCCAACATGTTCCTGGGCCTGAATCTATGGCTCGTGGGCAGCGACGTCCTAATCAGGTGGCTGTTCCTCCTGTGCACATAAAAGGCAGCGCAGCCGCGCGGCACGAAGAGCCACTTGTGCAGGTTCGAGACGAAGAAGTCGGGCTTCAGGACAGACAGGTCGATGTCGATGTGTCCGATGCCGTGCGCGCCGTCGACCAGGACCAGCGCACCCTCGGCTTGGAGGGCCGGCACGAGCCGCTCAAACGGCACGCGCACCCCGGGCAAGCTCACAATGGTGTCCACTATAGCGAGCCGGACACGGCGGCCGGGCTCGGCGTTGATGTGCCGCGCGGCGTCGACCATGGCGCGCACGATCTCGTCGTCGGACGCGGGCCACCCGACCTGCACGACGTGCACGGCGACCCCGCGCGTCTCCTCGATCCAGGAGAGACCGCGGCACAGGGCGCCGTACGTGAGCTCGTAGCACAGCATCACGTCGCCCTCCTGCCAGTCTAGGTTCTTGAGCACGGTATCGGAGCCCGTGGTCGCGTTGGGAACGAACATGAGCTCATCAGGGTGCGGGCAGCGCAGGATCTCGGCGGCCAAGGCCCGCTGCGGCGCGAGCCGGTCGTGCCACTCCAGCGCGATGAACGGGTCCGGTGCAGCGTCTACTTTGGCGCGGAGAGCCTCGTGAGTGCGCCGCACAATCGCGGGAACCGTCCCATAAGACCCGTGGTTCAGCGGCGTGTAGTGAGGGTCGAAGGCAAAGTGTGTTTCGCGCATGGCTGCGCCAAAGGGTACCTCTGAATCCGATATCATCTTCGCAGCCGCCCGGTCCTTGTCCTCGGGATGATGAATTATGGTCATGGTGTATGTATGCAAGGTATGTGTAGCAGCTCGAGCAAGAGAGTGCGGGCTCTATATGGGCGACAAAGTATATGAGTCAGGGATAGGGACACCTAGATAGATCGGTCCGTTGATGGGGTCGACGGTGCTTCGGCCTGGTTCGAAACCTAGTGTATTGCGAAGGGCGTAGGTCCTCTATGCAGGTAGTACTATCCTACTATGTAGATAAATATCGGCTTGCATCGGAGGGAATTATAATTCGCTAAGGTTAGATAGGTAGATTGCATGTTGTTTAGATAACAAGCTGAAGGTGGAAGTATTTTCATTTTCATAGAACATGAACATTTACCTGTTCCTCGTAACTACAACCAACTCAGAAATAATGACCACTTCACACACGCAGTCCTTGCATACGATGAAGAGCTTTGCGAGGCATTCAATGCATTGATTTGCAAACTTGTCTTTCGTTGCGAAACTGGGTGTCGATGGAGATAGGATTGATCAAATGTGGCATGCATCACATTAGGTAACAGTCAGTTCACTGATATCCTGTTCCTACACCAATAGTTCAATCTGTGAAGCAGCCTCTAGAGTCTACGCTTGAAATTCATGGAACGGCGTTGATTCAAGTGCTATTAGGGGGTTCATTCGTTGCTCGTAACTATTCCTTTGACTTGTCCCACATTAGATATCCTCTCGTACGCCAGATGAATTTCCCCCACCAATTCGCCAGTAGCAAAAGCCGATACGCCGTCCCCATGCAAAGCCTGCTATAACTCGTGTTGCATGCATCCTCAAGATTCCTTGTCCTCACCCTGTCGTTTCACTCATCATTCAAATCATGGTCCATGGTCATAGAGGCCTGCGAACTGCCATCGTTTCCAACGCCCTTGGAATCCATATATTGCCATCCCTACCAGTCCACTGCCCATCCGTTCTTGTCGAGGAACTCCTGGCAGGCTTCCTTGAGCTGAAGGTTGGGACGTAGGTCACCGGCATGAAGCGGCTCCCTCGTTATGGGATCGGTGGCCGATCTTCGGATATGCTCCATGATGGATGCTCTCTCGTAAGACTTGCCCGTCTTGGTCTGTCGCTCTGGTCAGCTATCCGCCCGTCTCAAAACTTATCTCTTACGATCTGGCACCGATTGTGATGAAAAGGGGATATCCCACATACCATAACAGGATCGATCATGATGCCGAAACTGATGTCATCGACGACCCAATCCGGGACTTCCCGCTTCCTCTCTGAGTCGGCCCTCGAAGCCTCGAATGTGTAGCGCATCAATTTGATCTTGTTCTCCCACTCCTCGGCCACGATTTTTTTCTCAAGGGCGTTGTAACACGATTCGACCATATCTTCCCGTTCGCGCAGCATAAGAGCGATGACTTCTTTCTCGAGTTCCTGACCCTCGCGAGCTCTCTTCTTCTCCATCTCCTCCCAGCGTTCCTTCTTGCAGCGCAAAACTTGGTTGGTAACGGGGCCGAGGGATTTGTCGTTAGTCTCGACGCAGAGGCGGTGTGCTTCTAGGGCGCTCTCGAGGGCGGAGTCGTAGTCGTGGATTGCGAGCTGGCACTGGGAGAGAATGAAGTGGGCCTTCAGGTGATTGCCGCTGGTCAGCTTAAGACACTGGTTGCAATCCGAAATGGCGGGCTCAAATAGCTCGAGTCGGATTCTGGCCATAGCCCGATTGGTGTACAATGACGGGTTGACGTCGTCCGCGATGATGCTGCAAACAATGTGATCAATATTCACCTTCGGGCTCAGACGCGCAATTGTACTTTTTTACCAATTGCGTCTTCGGTAACTCACGCTTTAGAATAGAGGCTCTCGGCGCCTATATAGTCGCCAGCCTGGAAGCGGTAGTTCCCATCTTCCTTCAACTTGGTAGATCTCTCTACGTCCTTCGACATAGCTGCTGGTCTACGGCAGTGCCTGGGTCTGGGTCGATTTTGGGTCTTCTTGTCTCGATTCGGACTCGCGCCTTAGGCAACGATTCTGATATCGAGTATCAATGAGGAACAAGAGAAGGTGTGGGTGACAACTTCAATGTTCTTTGACAAGTAGGGAGGTACGAGGTCGTGTGAAAGGTGGGAATAATTACAAAGGAGGGTGGTGCCAGAATGATCCTTGCACCACTATGGACGAGATTGGCCCATTGGATCAAAATAAATGTGAGGCAGTTGGTCTGTTGTCTGTTGTATGTAGGACGGATGAATCAGATTAATATCTAGGCTGCTAGAGGTAGGCTTAGTAGGTATGTAGAGGGATAAGTAGATAGGTATGTATGTATGTACGTATGTATACTCGGCATGTATGACATACAATATGTACTGCAGGTGATATATGAATACATACATAGGGATGCCCGGATCGGATCAGGATCACAGATCGTTAAGAGAGAAAGAAGGGACGGGGTTCATCCCATGATTCCATCTGTTTCCGAGGGCTGTTTCTGTGTTTCAGCCTCGAACAGTCGAGCTCTCGCTTTCGTCACGGAATACGGATTAAACATTGCTGTGTGGATGTTGTAGGTTTGGGAAAGCTTCACCACTTAGTACTCAATTCATTTGTCAGGCCGAAGCTTCGAGAATATCCGTAAGATACTACTATGTATGTATGTAACCTGCAATTGAATGTCATCGCGCGATAACCTTAGTGATTAGGTAAAGGTAGAGACAGTAGGACGGGTACCTCCGCAGCTCCGATAAATTGGCGGAGTCTAGATGAAACGCTACAGGTAGTACGGAGTACTAAGATAGTGGGCGCCTACTAACCTTTCTGCACCTTCAATTCCAAGTGACAAGTGTAGCTCCAGCATACCTACACGTATCAGCGAACAAAAGAATCGACCTCTTCGACGTGATGTTTCCCACGTAGTTTGATACGTGCGCGGCTTTCAGCTGGCGACGCTAAAGAAATTGGGCCTGAAAGCTACCTAATACTACCCGATGATTTGGATCACGTGGTGTTGGCAGACGAGCCGGGATGAATATCAAAAATGACCATGAGTTCTACCATAGTAACTCATACGCAGAAAACTACTGACTACCAAACACTCGCATTATAGGCGAGCTAACCACTGGGTAGGACGTAATCTTGTCATGAAGGCCGTACTTCATCATCTCGTCTCATATCACTCCTCTCAGAGTTTGCCGTTCGACAGCCCTACCACCCGCTCCTCGAACCAACTTTGATACTTCCTTCTCCTTCAGATTGAAAGAAGCAGACCGAGTTCGAAAGAGCCTGGCCGGACAGACTGGCTCGGGAAGAGGCTTGGGAACCGACGAACCTACTTCCTTGTTGCCATCTTACACGGTATTGCTACCTAGGCTGTACGTATCTGCTGGTCGAAGCCTTTCTGGAACTGCGTGCCCTTGATGGGACGGCACATGTAAATGTTGAGTGGTCAGATTTTATGCCTCATATATGACATGATCGTGTTCGAATGAATACCTAGAAGTCATATCGGGCTCTACCCCGTGGCAATCTACTCAGTTCTCGTACTACAATACATTCGTCACTTGGAGCTGGTGCCTACTACACTATATAGAAGATAATTTCTACCTGCGGTAGCAAGACACGTTGATCATTATCCTCAGAGTCAACAAACAAGTAAGTCTTACGCAATCGTGAGTTCTCGCCGCTATTTTCCACACTCTTAGAAGTAGCCAAAACAGTTGGCATAATACGTCACGGTAGCAGACCAATCCGAAAAGATGCCTTTGACTCCGACCTCGCGCGCCAGGACATCAACGAGCCTATACATGTCGCCGTCCTTGTGCGTGCCGTTGACGATAGTCGAGTAGTAGTAGTCGCCGGCAGCCGCGGCCTGTGCTAGCGGTCCCGAACGCTCGAGCGACCAGGTTAGGATCGTGAAGCCTAGTTCCCGAGCCTTCGTCGCGTAAATAGAGGGGATGTAGTTGCCGTTCTTGTCGACCGAGACGAGGTATGGAAGCGGCGGTGCCACGACCTTCACCCCGGACTTCTTGTAAAACGTCAAGTTGGAGGCAGCGATCGGTATAGTACTTGGTGAGTCGCCGCTTTCGTCTAGGAGAACGGCCTGCTTGCCGAATGCTGGATCGGCCTTCAGCCAGTAGGCCACGTCGGCGAACGAGAAGCTCTGTAGCCAGACGCGCGACGGGTCGATCCGGGCAGCCCGATACTCTTCGACCAGCTGCTGGGCGTACTGCTCTTGCGTATAATCTCCCTCGAAGGGCATCGGCACGCGCGGCTGCTTCAGCTCGCTCGTGAAGTCCCGGCCATGCGAGTCGACCAGCGCGAGGTATTCCTTATGCGAGAGGACGGTTCCGCATGTCGCATATAGGTCGGTCCGCCACGCGGGCGTGCCGTGTAAGAAATCGTTGGGTGTGGTGGCGGAAGCGTTGAAGCCGTCCATCTTGCCGCAGAGAGACTTGAATTCGGCTAGGGTGATGTCGCTCGTGCAGCAATTGGCCGTGGCCGCCTTACCGTTGCTGGCCGGCTTGAAAGGGGTTGTGCACTTGGCGTTCAGGTCCGTCGCGACGATGTTGGTCGTGGTGTGCAGGTCGCACTGGTCGTGGCGGCAGACGAGCTGGCGATCTTTGGTAAATACGGCGTCGCACTCGAGGATGCCGGCGCCCATGCGCGTGCCCGCCTCGATAGACTCTCGCGTCTCTTCGGGGATTTGGAGACAGCCGCCGCCGCGGTGACCGATGCTGAACTTGGACGGCCGCGCGACTATGTTAGAGCACGCGGATAGCCTGTCCTTCAGCCATCCGTCGTCCATGTCGTTCACGAGAAACTGCGGTCGCGGACCAAGCTCGGCGTTTAGAAAGAGCTGTTGCGTTGGTTGTTTCCATGACGTGGGTTTCCACCAGTCCGGCGTCTTCGGCAGGCCAGACACCTCGGCCGCGGCGAAGACGACAGCATAGATTGAAGCTGCTTTCATATGCATGGTGACCCAATTGATACGAAGTATGTGGCCGAGCAGACGAGCAAGCCGCAGTAAAGGCTTCACAAGATTGGAAGTGACACGTGAGGGGACCGCGTCAAGACATCAACAGGAATTGTAGAGCTGATGGTAGGGTTCTTTATAGAGTTCCAACGCAAGGGGTGAGGACGGCGATCTCGGTTAAGCATGCGACCCAAGCAGTCCAAGATCAACCAGAGCTGAGAAGATAGGTACATGTAAGTTCCGAAATCGAATCTTGACGCATCAGCCATTGTCCAATGGGATGGAGTTACGGAGGAGCATGATGCACTTCGCGGTGCACCAAAGAGAGACTTGGGCTTGGAACATTGAGCTTATCGAGGTCTACCTACGCCTAGGCTTGGAGCCATGCATCCGTTATATCCATTGCATCCACCGGAGATGCGTGAAGCAGGATTTAGGAAATGGATTTCTCTCTTCTAAACTCATAAACAGCAGGTTGTACGTTTTCAACAGGGAAGTTTGCAGAATATCCATTTGGAGAAGTTGGAGTCTTGGAGAAGCGAGATGTCCTGTTACCTGTAATAAGGCTTAAACTTATCCACACCGAGCTCGGTATGGGAGCACGTGGGGTCCCGCCACAATGGGAGCCACCGAGCCTACAGGCTACAGCAAATCGTGCTGCAACATTGTCTCATGATTCGCTGACTCAAACCATCGTTATAAACATCACCTGGATCTGCTGGCTATGGCTTGTTCTCCTGGACGTTGCATTAAATAGGCTGCTGGGAATCCGGGTCTCTGGAGTCTGGATTCTGGGATGTATAATAGAGGTTACGCTTAATGCACAAGCAAAACACCTTTATAGGATTGGACATATATCTTTTTCTTCTCTTTCTCTTCCTTCCACTTCTACTTACTCCTTTTCTACGCCCTCCTCTATTTCTTTCCCATGTTTTTCTCACTACCTGGTATTTCCAGCTACATACCCATGATGGTGAACATGTCGCGACTCGCGAGCCTTTCTGCCTTCCCACCCTATTCTCGTAGTAGTAGTCCTTGCCAGGGATAGCGTGAACACCCTAGTCCAGCTAAAAATGGCATCATGAGGCACAGAACACCCGACAATCAACCGTCATACCGGACGCCTCTGTCACTTAGGTAGACCAACCATCCTTCCGCTTGCTTGTATCTTAGCTAACGACCAGAACCAAAAGACTCCAGAAACGACATTTGTCCCTAATTCTTGATAGTAAAGGTAGGTGTGTAGCAAACATACTATGCTACCTTATGTTGATTAGAATCCAAGACTATCCAGGTTGACATGGAGATGCAATGGAGACCTCTTTGCCTTCCAGATCGTACGCAGATGCGATATGGGCCCCTGCTTTCCAGGAATCAGTCTAGCTCATACCACCTCGTGATGGCCGCCTCACACATACATATCTCCTAGGTAGGTAATATTTGCACTAACCACCGTGGCTTTACATTAAAGAACCAAGAGTCTACACATCCTCTCTCATCCTTATAATTGCGAGTAGAACGATTTAGAAACAGTCAATATCTTATACTGGTCTATAATCAAGCTGTTCACCCATACACCCAGGATTATGCTGGACAAGCTAGGGCATCCGTTCAAGATGCTACTTGAACAGATGCTACTCAAGTTACAAACTACGCACGTTCCTATTTTGCAAAGACCTAAAAATCATCTTCACATACTCACTATTGTAGTTCTAGTCGCATTCATCTATAGATTCACACTGTTCAGCAAACCTCACCCAGTCGAGCGCATTGTAACCGAGACTGGTCCTCTAATCCCAAGGAAAATCTGGCAAATCTACTTTAACGCAAAAGAGGCGGTCCTCGGTGATACTCCATCTTGGCTAGTCAAAAACGTGGACTATACATATTCGCTGGTTGGGTTAGATGGTGGAAATCGCTATGTGAACCAGCACTACACCCACAACCAAGAACTTCTCCAGACATATCACGCCATTACGAATACTGGCGCGAAATCAGATCTCCTCCGGTACCTCATCCTGTCCGTGGAAGGCGGCACATATACCGATACCGACACCGTGGCTATAAAGCCGATTGACGACTGGGTGCCGCCACACTTGCGTCACCTCGTGCGAATTATCGTGGGCATAGAGTATGATGCGCTGGGTGCTCCGCCCCGGGAGGATATGCAACGCGAGCTTCAGTTTTGCCAGTGGACGATCTCAGCAGCACCCGGCCATCCCATTTTTATGCAAATGGCAGACAGAGCCATCAAGTCATTGCATGAGATAGCGAACGCGCATGACACCAAAATCGAGGACTTGCATCCTACAGGCGTCGAGGTTGTAAACTCCACGGGGCCGGTTGGTTGGACCGACGTCGTATTCCAATATCTCCAGGAGGTAGACTCCGGGATCGTGAGGTTGGGAAATCTCTCTGGCATTACCGAACCGACGCTTTACGGCGATATGTTAGTCCTCCCGATCGACGGATTCGGGATGGGCCAGACGCACTCGAACAGTACCCACGATGGATCAATCCCAGAAGCAGCTCTGTTGCAACACAGATTTCGTGGTTCATGGAGAGGCGAAGGTGATTGAAAAGGAATTGGATGGGTCGAGACCTCAGAAAGCGAGGAGTAATAGTAAACAAAGGAGAGGTTCATCAGTATACGACTATCCTTTTCCGAAGCGCCAATAATCCGACAGTCTCGTAGGAACGAATAGTCTCGAACATAGGTAGCTAGGAGTTAATTTTCCAGCACACCGAAAACGACATTCTGGCGCTGAAGCGTCGAGATCGATACTCCTTTCGTAGGTACACAGAAAGGAGTTTCAGAGTCTAAAGCGAAGATATACAGGAACAGTCCCCTCGGAGGTTGGAGGGGATAAAGAAACAGCGCGAGGCTACATCGCGTAGCCGCATTCTTCACGAAGCGTTAGAAGCTGTCGATCTATTAGGCCCTTACCACTTACCACTACTCACTGAGCGATGCGACCGAGAGCTCTTTGGTGCAGGCATTTCCAGCGGTCAAAGTCCGATGGCACGTCTGTCACTCATCGCATGGCGTGTTCTCTTTTATTGAAGACTTCTTCATACACAGTACAGTCAGTCGGAGGCTCAGGGTTAGAATGAATTAATCCGCGGGAATAGACCTTGAAGAGCAACATTATGTTAGAACCAGGGTTTTACAGCTCTACCGGCTTATGACAGCAATAGGAGGCTATATGCAAGGATTTAAAGATATCATAGGTAGTTAATCGAGTCGATCCATGGAAGAGGAAATCGTTGTGAACATATAATTGGTGTGGCCTAAGCCGGCGATGTACATACATATGTACATACCTAGGTTACTTATTACTCCCGAAGAGCTGCGCTGGATGCGGTAGCACGCTGCACAACTGCACAGGGCATTGGATCAGGGCCTGGACTCCACCTAATTACATAGGCCCTCAAAAAGCTTAAGAGCTGACTACCTGGTCTGGTACCTTACGTCATAAAGTCTGTTCAACACCCTATGACGAAAGACTTCTCATTATTTTTTCCCATAGCCATAGCCCTGTGCGGCATACCTCAAGATTCCCGTCAGGATTCGGGAAGCGATGCCGGATGGGAGCTGGTCCAATGACCTCCCGGTTAGATAATAGCGCATTCATAGCAGCTCAGCCCACTTCGCCCACGTCACGTCACCACTCGGGATCAAGAGCTCGAGATGCCATCCAAGTTTCTACTACGCACTACGCACAGCTTTGGACGAATCGTCATCATGTTTGGGCGAATTCCCTGTCATGCCACGCCATGCTACCCAAATACATAGTCTGTACAGTCATTAGTAGGTTAGTGAGGTTCTTTAGCAGCCTTACATATATCGTAGCTTTGCCGTGCCATCTCTTCCATGTGGCTTCTCTTTTCGTTTTCACCAAAGTACTTGAAACAATCTCTCAGAGTTCGTTGTCGCTTCAAACTCTTCCGCACGCCATTAAATCTACGGTCTCCAAGGTCGCTTAGCGTTGTCTTCAACTATCAGCATCGTATAGTTTCCTAAGCACGCAATTCGACAATCACAGCAGCGATGGCGTACAATTTCGTCTCCATTGCCCACATAGTGGCCGCCGTCTTCGCCATCATTGAATTAGGCCTGACAGCATACGGTACGTCTTTCTGAAATATAGTGAAATCGTGCCAAGGGAATATGAAATCTATGAAATAAACAACAACTAATCCTCTACCAGTGGCGAGCCAGTACAATCTTTGGTGGTACGGCTACTCACCGTCGCGAGTGAACTTTATGATATTCAACTCGGTGTGGTCGCTCCTGGTGCTTTTATACGTGGGCGTGACGCCGCTGTATATGACGAGCCTATTCCACAAACTCGCCGCCCTCGTTCTCAATGCTCTGACGGCCGTCTTCTGGTTCGCTGGCTCCATCGCCCTGGCCGTCCTCGTCAGCGTCTATGGGGATTGTAGAGCCAACACCTTCTGCGGTGCCTCCGAGGCTGCTGTTGTCTTTGGTTTCTTCCTCTGGTATGCCCCCCCCCCCCCCCCCCCCCCCTTTTTTTTTTTTTCTCTTCAAAATGTAAAATGGAGAAGATGAAGTAATCGATACTAACAAACGTGCAGGGCCATATTTACCTTCCTCACTGTCCTCGACGCTCTCGAGTCCTTACGGAGCCGAGGCCACAATACCGGCACCGCCAGCACGAAGCCCCACGCCTATCCCGGCGCCTAAAGCGAGCGATCCAACCTAACGACTACCAATTCCCTCGACATCTTTCTGTTTTTATTTTATTTTACATGTGCAAGCTTGGCAATGGAGCGAATATTTGGTACTTAACTGGCGTCCTGGATTTGAACAGGGGCGCGTCTGAATACATAGTACCAATACCCTTTTCGACACATTTATAACAAAATGATTTGACGGCGTTCAATGAACGACCTATTAAGGCGCTTCGGCTACAGGATTGGAGAATGCCGGGCTTTACGAGCAAACCTACCTACACGAAGGCGCAGTATATCAGATTACTTATGGGTGGCATCCTTAATATTCATTCAACCATTGATACCAATCAATATCCTGTGCATAACATTGCCGGTGACATGAAATTGGAAGCATACCATCAATGTCGGGTCGAATTACAATATTATACTTAGCTATTGAATCAGTCCAAGGTTAAAGGGACAATACTACGATGTCCTCTACACACCAAGTAATCTGGGGTATTCCAAGTCGAGTCTCATTCTCAAAACCCCAACGAGATCAATCTGGCCAGTGGCCTGAACGCCGTAGCTTAACCATGCCATAACCCGTGCATAATGGTACACAGACGAACCCCAACCATCGCACCCACGTCTCCAAAATTCAAGAAGAAGTGTTGCTTTATTTCTTAACTTTGTCCTGCTGACAGCTCTTTGTAGAAGCAGCGTAGTTCAAGTCTACGCGGTGCCAAGCCGTGGCTAGGTTACCTCTTAGATTGTATATGCTCTTGTGGGTCTCGGGCTGAGTATTGTACGCGTCGTCCGTGGCTTTGACGACGAGGGTGGTCTTGGATTCGCCATTGGAATCTCTTGAGACCTCGGGCAATTTAGCCTCGTACTTCCACCTCTTCCAGCACCAGGCCTTATTACCTCTTTCTAGCTGGGTATCGTCGAGGAGCTGCGCCTGATCCCATGTCTCCCCGCCGTCGAGGCTGATGTCGACACGTTGGATCTCTCGTCCACCACCTGAATACGCATATCCTTCGACCTGCACCACTGGAACCCCGGCCGATTCACTGGCTTGATTCCCTGATCGCTGACCCATCGGTTTTACCGTGGTTCGAGTAATCGCGCTTGTGATGGGCATCACCTGAATTGCCTTGTATTTGTCCCAGTTTTGTTGGACCTCGTTCGGCCCAAAGCTCTTGTAATCCCGTCGTTGCCATGTCGTGTTACTCTCCTCGTCGCTCACCACGATCTTGTTCACCCACTTCACACACCTCGCCGCCACGTGCCCAGGGACAATCACCCGGACCGGGAAGCCATGGTCGCGGGGAAGAGGCGCATCGTTCATCTTGAAGGCGAGTATTACGTCTCCCATAGGATCAAGGATAGAATTGATTGGAATGCTAGCACCGTAGGCCTCGAGTCCCGAGAATTGAACGTGTTGCGCATCCTCTCCTGGTTCCTCCAGTGACAGGCCAGCGTCGGCGAGAACGTCCCGGAGCCGAACGCCTTCCCACTTTGCACAGCTAATAGCGCCTACTGTCCATTGCAAACCGTTTGTCTTCTTTGCGTAGCGGGTCATGTCATTCCGTCTGTTGCCAGAGCACTGCAATACTGCCGTTACGGTGTGTTGCTCAAATCGAGTCTTGAGCTCTTTGATACTGTACGTCCTGCTGTCGCCGTCGGGTAACTCGATTGTGATGTTATGGTTGTCGGCCTCGACCTCTTCAATAACTGGAACCCACATGTGGTTACGAACGTAGAAGACGTTGTTGGGAGTCAAGAATGACCCAGCCAATTCTTCACCTGGTGTCTCAGCATTGCACGGCTTTTGCGTGAGCTTCTTCAGTCTCGCGTCTCTGACAGGATCCACCATGAACGGGTCCTCGATGTAGTCTTGCAGCGGCCGTCCGTTCTCGAGATCATCCGGATGAACTTTGCCAACGACATACTGGTCAAGGATTTCTCGGACATACGCCGACTTATGGATGGAAAATATTTCCCAGTAGGGTTCAATGCTACCGCCAGCAGCACGAAGAATCACCTCGCCTCCGGGGTGGCCAGGAACCCAATCGGTGATGTCGTATACCTTGTCCTCGTATATTACCCAAGGTGTCTCGGACTTCGGACCGTGTTCCTTGATCTCTGCGAGGCGGTACCGCGGCAAGCCATCATTGTCATTATCACTCCGGGTTGGGCTAGGCGATGCAGTGTCTGCGTCTCGGGGTAATCCGAGAACCTCATGAGTAATGGGCTGAAGAACAGATAATAGTATGGTGAGCAGCCCGCCGCCTGCAGCAATAACGGGTAGAGGAGAACGAGGATTGGGTGGTGATTTAGGGCTAGCTTTGGAGGATGCAGCTCGAAAGACGGTACGGGTTGCAAAGAAGCTGGAACAGGTGCTGTTCGATGCTTGAATTTTGGTACGACCGTAAAGGTGGTCGTGTTCTGCTTGCCACCCTCCACAATCTCTGACCAAGCTGTCTTGGGATTGAAACAGACATCGTTGGCAGTCGGAGGTGTCCCCCTACGACCAAACGGGATTGGGATGTCAAGGCGTCGTGTCCATAACACGTCCCTGCAGGGACACCACGTTGAGCAGGCTAGCAGCGATCTAGTTTGAGTAGAAGAGCTTTCGACTCGCGGTCCGCATAATAAAGGATAAATAGAAGATTCAATTCTTCTGGCCTAGTGTTTCGGTGGCGAATCTCAACTGGAATAGAAGAAAAAGGAGAATGGGGATATGAAAAGTCAATAAAAACAGCGCCCAAATACTGTACGTACGATCTAACTACGATTTTTGGACAACAAGGGGAAAGCTTGAAAGTCAGTAGTTGGAGAGATGCTTTCTTATAATGACACGATATGAGTCAATGAAACGGGACGCGAGCCTCGAGTGTGTTCAGTCCACGATTTCCGGTTGCCGTCTACCGTCAAACCGTGTCGTATGGAAGCGCTGACGGATTTAGGTGGGAATTGAAGGTTGGTGACGACGAAGAAAAAAACTGGAGAGGTCCAGGAGGAGGTTGAAGTTTCCTTATTTGCTTGTATGCAAATTGGAGTCAAGGAAAGTCGCATCTTCCACTGTAATGCCTACCTACCTCCTTATGTCTTGTGTACTTGCCATGGGACATGACACCTTGCCCAAGAAAATGAAGCTATTTCGTGGTTCAAAAGGGATAAGATGGAAATAAAGACTGTACTAGTACATGTGACAGATGAAGCATATTTGTACCTACTACCTAGCCTACATGTGCCCCTGTCTGCACTAGACAGGGTTGGTGCACAAGGCTGCAGGGCCAACCCGCGCTCAGGGCGATGGAATTGCCAAATTTCATTGGTCAACTGACCTCCGATATCCCATCCCCGTTTCAACTTTCCTCCCGAGTCCCGAGTCCCGATGGCCTACCGGTATTCAGAATCTGCAGTACTATCACGGTCTGGCACCGACAGCCGGCTTACTGCAGCACTTATTCATGCAAGCCCTTAGTCACACCTTTGTTCTCCTGGGAAGACGTAGATGAGACGCACGTCAGTGACCCAGCAGCAACATACGTTGAGCACTCAAATTAAGCTCAAAGGCTGAGTTGACTATTAGTACACGCAGCAGCGCCGTCTATCTCACAAATAAAATACAGGTGTATGGTTTGGTCACCAAAGATGGGGTTCCGTCTACTATTCGTCCTCATCCTCGGTGTAATAATCGAAGTCGTGAGGTGGATTAGCCTCCTCATCGCCTTCGCCATCTTCGTCGATAGCAGTTAGCACACCAGCAGCAGCTGCTGCACCCGACATCTCGTTCCGACCCGCAGCAGAGAGCGCGTCTCCCCTAATTCGACTGATGAGAGCTTCCTCAGGCGTCATGTGGCTGCGGTTACCCCTGCCAGCACCGGCGACGGGCGCCTTCTCAGTTGCTACCTTCTTAAGCTTCTCCTCAATTAGCGCCTTTTCTTTCTCCGGTTGCATGTCGTGGAGGAGGATAGGGCCGCCAGTAGGCTGCGACGATGGTTAGCATGATCTAGTAGTGGGAAATAGAGGCTTATCTCACCAAGGGGCCAGGTCTGACCAGCTTAACCGGCCAATAACGACCCTTGGCGAGACCAATGTACTTGAGCTGCGCAGGCAGAACTCGGCTCATGTTGTCAATGTCGTAACCGGGCTTCTCCTTCTCCGCTTTCTTCTTGGCGTCCGTCGGGGGCGTCGACGTCTCCTTGTCGCTCGGGGCAGGAGTCTCGCTTTCCTTCTTATCCTTGGTGTCCTCACTTGACTTGCCCTTCGAGTCGATTTCCATCTTGTCGCCACCTGAACCTGGCTTGGAGGTGGTTGGCGTCGTGGTAGAGTCAATATCCATGCTTTCGCGTCGCTGTGCCTTCTCTTTCTTCTGCGCACGGCGTTTAGCTTGAGCAGTGGTTGACAGAATGGCAGTTGCAATCATGGTCGGCCCTTCTTCCGTCTTGACCTCCTGCTCCGGAGGGTAGTCGAAGAGACTAGGCTTGGTTGCACAGTGGAATTTGGTATCGATGATGTCCAATTCGTGATCAAGCGCAATGATGGAAGTTGGGCTGAAAGCCAGGGACAAAAAGTGGGTAAAGGGGAACCAATACCAGTATTGGGTAAACACGGCCATTCCGACAATACCAGCCATGTTAAGATTCCCGGTCTGCGTCTGTAAACCAATAGTGCAGTTGCGTCCACCGGCATCAATGATACCTAGAGCGAGAGCAGCACCGAACTTGGTCATGGCATCTTCGTGTCTGTCTCCCACTACTTTCTTAAGAGTCTTGCGGATCGAGGCAACCTTGGGGTTCATGACCTCGTTCTGCTGAATCATGATCATAGCCAGCGCAATCAGTGCTCCCTGTCGAACGAAGTCGGTGGGATCCTTCATCATAGGCTCCAGCAGGTCAATGGCCTCATCCAGCCCGGTGCCTGCACACGAAATGCCGAGGGCCATAGCCGAGCCGTAACGAACGTGGGGATTGTACGATTCGGAGAGGAGTTCAACCATGCGAGGGACACTGCCAGGCTTGCGAAACAGGATGAAACCCAAGCTCATGACAGCAATCCGTCGTACGTCATCGTTGACGTCGCTCACGGCGACGTGCAACAACTTTCGGATCGCCTTGTTACTGCCGGTACCGCAATAGGCCATGGCAACAGTCATGATGCCGCCGTATCGCAAGGTCGGATCGGGATCATTTAAGAGACCTTCTATCATGACATCTGCACCCTCTTGCTGGCCATACATGATTAAGGACATGCCGAGAGCCAAACCTCGCACACTTTTCTCGTGAGATGTCTCATGTGCATATGCGACCATATCTTCTAGAGCCTTCACGTTGCCGGTTCCTAGCATGATCAAGCCCATCCCGAGACCGACGGCCTCACCGTTAAGCGCGGAATCGGCGTAGAGAACGGCCTTGAGGTTCTCGAATATCTCCTCGTTGCCACTTGCCATACCAGCAAGGCCGAGACCTAGAGCGCCACCATGCTGGATGACCTCTTCTTCAGCAGCCAAAAACTGTGTCTTTAGGTAGTCCAAGGCGTCGGCGCCATGGTTAGCGTGGATAAGACCGTATGCGTAGAGGGCACCACCCTGCGAGTAGGGCGAGCCGCCGCTAATACCGCCAGTACCTCGTGGAAGATACGGCTCGAGAAGCTTTCTGGATTGAGAGAGGTTCCCACGATGAATGACCCCCAAAGCCGCAGTGGCGGTGAACTTGGACCAGTTTACGGCTTTGCCAAGCCATTCCAAGTTATCCCGAAAGAACTTATCATTGGTCGTGCCCTGATTCATGAACGCATTGCAGAAGGTGACGGCAGTGTGGAAGATGGAGTTCCGGCCCTCAAGGCTGTCACGGACCTTGTTTAGGATGCTGAGATCGGTATGGTTGTTGCGGTAGAGGAACTCAAGGTTGAGCTTGATGGTCTTGGTGCCATCGAGAATGGATCGGATGTTGCTGTAGATTCCAGCCTTCTTCTCATCGACCTTGCCAGTCTCTCCATCACCTGCATCGCTGTCACCTGCTAGCAAAGGCTCTCTCTCAGATTCACCAGCGGGCTCCTCATCCTGCTTCTCGGCTGGAGGGGGACTATCCTGCGGCAAGCCTGAAATAACCTTACCCAGAAATTCCTGAGTGCCGTTGTCGTATAAATCGAAGGCGAACTGGTAGGCAATGGCAGTAGCTTCGACACTTTCGGTCTTCACCAGGTGCTGGATGACGGTACGAGCCTGCTCGTCTTTATTGAGGTAGACGATGCACTTGGCAATGGAGAAGTAGTCGGGATCCTTGGCTCGGCCACTGGTGAGAATGTCAAGAATGAGCTGGAGGATGTCATCTCGGAAGGCTCGCTCCTGTACGACATCCATGCATATGCCCAGGCAGTAGTCAAGCAGCTCTTCGGCCGGGCCCATGGCGTCATCCTGCGCAGACTTGCCCTTGTTGCGCTTGTAGTCATCATCGGCACGCTCGATAACCTTGCTGACAACGTCGAGGCGTTTAGCTTCAACGGCGATACCGACGACCTGTTGGTAACGCCTCTCCTTTAGACAGCTGTCGAACAAGCGCTCGATAACTTTGTCGATGGCGCGTCGGGTGTCAAGCTCATTATGAGTTAGGGCGATAGAGGACGATCGGTGTTGCTTCTTCTGCGGCTCGAAGGAAGGCTCGAGGATAGTGTTGTCGGTAGAAGCTCGAGACAAGAGGGATTTGGACGGCAGGGTCGACTGGGAGAAAGGCGTAGTAGGGGAGATCAGAGCGGAGGCGTTGCCGTCGGCGGCGGAGCTCGAAAACGCTGTGGCGAGGGAGGGGAGCGACGTATCCTTGTCCTTCTTACTGACGACAGTGTGGTTCTCGTTCTTGGTAGCGATGTAGTGGTCGACGCACTTAGAAATTATAGTTTCCTCAAACTCTCCAGGGTTATCCAGCTTGAAGAGTTCACCAGAAGCTAGGGCGAAGAACATGCTCTCGTCATAGGCTTGAAGGTGGTAATAGACCTTGGCGAGAACTAGGGCGGCCAACTTGCGCTCCGGGAAAGAATCGTCCTCATAGAGAGCCTCACTAAAAGAGCGTCTTGATGAGAAATGCAGATAGGAGAGAATATGGATTAAGCTTACATCTGACCAAGAGCACTGGCGACCTCGAACCAGACAGTGTCAATATCATCGTTGAGGGTCTGCAGAGCGAAGACCTTCAGCTCGGGCTCCTCGTCAGCCAAGAAGGCCAGAACGCCAGTGGCAGTGACAAGACCAGGCATCTTAAAAGTGGTAGCGGACGGTTTCGAGTGTTGATGAGAAACGGTAGACGTTGTGGAGGACGGGTTATTGACAGGAGAAATAGTCGAGGGAAAATTGAGTGAATGAAGGACAAGAAAGACGATGTGGAAATCAGACGGATGAAACTTATTGATTGCGGGTGGGAAACGATAAATTTACATCCACAGTACCATGAAAATGCGGTACAGTATGGAATTTTCGTTGACGATGGAATGTATGAATTAAATGAAGCTATTCGAACTTGAAGTAAGGTGTCACGGTAACGGAACTGAGCAAAGCACAATGGAAGCGCAAAATAAGGTAATCCGCCAAGCACGAGCCAGCTTCCGCGTCCACGTCAGGCACAGCTCTGCCTGCGTGGTAACCGTGGTTGCCTTGGGCCTTGGCGTATACATATGTATGTATGTACCTAGGTACTACTAGGTTGGTAAATTAGGTAAGCTCATGAGCCGCAAAACATCTTGTGGCTTGCTCGATTGTCATCCGGACGCTCTTTTGCCTGTTCGAATCTTTGTTCAATTACCTTAAAGCTCGAGTTGCCTTGGGTATCCAATGGACTTCTTTGTTTCATCCTTTACAATGTCCTATACAAGAGTCTGTGTTTTGTAGGTATTGAGTACCTTAGTACTTCCTAGGAAGATGCATTAATAAGCGGTCATAATTCAAGCCTACCTCCATGCTCGGTCGTAGCAGTACCTACAGCCATGATATGTTTAACACTGAAATCTTAGTAGTCAATACTTTTATACAGCTAACAAGGATTGGAGATAAGCAGAAAAGAGACGAACGGGAGGAAGAAAAAAAAAAGATCAAAGCTCCATGCTAATTATTGATTTGATTCATTCATCTTGTCTCCACGCACTCACGAACGCATCTCGCATTTCGCCTTCACTCATTCATTTATTCATCCCTGGAACTAATCTTCATTTATAACTTAAATCTGTACAACAGCAACTACCTTAACTACTAGTATTAATGAACTGGAACTAACTGCATATATCAATGCAACGACTTCAAGTTAAGCTAACAATATTCAATATCGCACCTACCTGACATACTTAAGTGATCAGTATCTGTTTAATTCTATTTATTATTATTCCGTTACTCATTCTACCTACTCCGTTGTTGCGCCATCATCTCTTCCGATAACAAAAATCTTTTAATCGAGAACAGCAGACACAGAGAGATTCAGCTTGGTTCTTGTTCTCCTCGAGACACAAAGCAGAGCAATTCTGATAAGAGCCGACAGTGCAAGATTGGCGATTCTTGATTTTATTTGGTTTTTCTTTTCCCGTTATTTTTGCATTATCAGATCGACAAGACCGCACGCACGCACCACGTACCACGCACGCAATCACCGAAAGCAACAACTCGACAAACGAGAGTGCCTCTCATCCAGTTCGCATCGCCCACCCGAACCTTTACATGTCGCCCCCAACCACGGGCAGCCTGCCATCTCCATTCGCCAATAGCGCATTGATTATATCGTCCTAAATATTATCTCCTGGATGTATCAATGACGTTGAGGCACGCGGTCTAGTACGAGCGAAGAGTGTGACCGTTGCGCGCGCTCACCAGAAACGAAGGCTGAGTGTGCGAAAGAGAGAAGCGAGTAGGGAGAAGGGGAAGGTAGCGCGCATTGTGTCGCGACACCAGTGTACCACCTGCCATTAGAAGACATCGACATCGACATCTTTAAGGGTTACTGGCGGGTGTCACCGAAAAGAGAAGAGACAAAATCGATAGGGAACAACGCTCTAAGGGGAGCAGGCAGGCAAACAGCCGGTATCGTGAAGATGGATTTACGTGCAATGTTGAACGGCCCTGACGGCGGCGCATCGAGAAATCAGCAACAGCCTCAACTTCAACCTCAACCCCCTCCTCCTTTACAACCGTCGGCAGCTACTCCGACGACTCCTCATGCCGGTCCGCATCCCCAGTCCTTCAGAGACTACAGCCACTCTACTCATGCCTCACCCATCCCACATCCTCACGACTACCCTCCTCCCCCTCCTGCTGCTGCTGCTGCTGCTGCCGCTGCCGCTGCCGCTGCCGCCGCCACCGCCGCCATTCCACCATCCGCCCATCCCAACCATGCTCTGGGACCAGCTGGTCCCTATCCGTCGCCCACTTCTTACCACCCTCCCCCCCACGCATTTGTCGGTAGACCGCCGGTCCCTCCTCTCCAGCCTCCTGGTTCGCAAGATATACGGTCGCCTGGAAGTGCCTCTATATCTGGACCATCGCCGTATCGACGCACGCCCACCTCGTCTATCAGCACGGTCAGTGGTGGTTACCCATTTCCACAAGCGCAGCAGCAACAACCACAACCGGTGAGCCCAATACAAAGACATCAATACGGCCCACCTGTTCCTGGTACTGGTCCGGGTGTCGGTCCACCTATACCTGCTGGAGCCGTGCCGTATTCTCGGGATAGCTACAGCAACTCGCAACCACAACACGGTTCCGTCTCATATCAGCAAGCACCGCAGTTGCCGCAAACACCACCAGTGGGAACCCCGGGTGGTAGTCACCAGTACTTGCACCAGAGATCTCACTCGATTCAGTCAACACCTACACCCACCTCTGCACATAGTCACCCGGGTTCATATGGTCCTCCTTTCGTTCAGCAGGGTAGCCCAGTAGCGACGACACATCCTATTCCCACTCCCCATGACCAATTTCAACATCAACAACGTCAGTCATCGCAACCGCCTACCCCCATTGGACAGCCTTTGCCTGGGCCACCTCATCGACAGTCACCTGCGGTGAGTTATCAGCAGCCGTCTAGCCCGTACCAGAAACGAATTTCTATGATTTCTACCGCTTCCGTCTCGTACCCCCCTGCTTCTCAGCCTGTGCAGATGTCGCCAAAGCCGCCGCCGCCTGCCCCCATTCAGCGAATGCCCAGTAGCAGTAGTCACAGCGCGTACGACGCTGTTGCCGAATCTCTCCCAGGCGAACGCGAAAGAAGTATGAGTGTCTCACCCAAGACACGTGTACCTAGTCTACCTCCCAATAACCCTGGCCATCGCCCTTCATCCACCAGCAGTGACGCAAACCCAAACCCTTATCTTCCTCAACCTCAACGTCCCCCGCAAGCTGCAATGAATCCTGCTGCTGCTACCATGGAAACCCAACACAACCACAGTACCCCGACTCCGGCAAAACGAAAGTTAGAGCAGCGTGATCTCAACCCCGACGAACTGGAGAACGATAGAAAGGCTCCTCCACCCCCGCGGATGAACGGTTATCACGCCGCCCCGTCACCTGCTACGGCGCAAGTATCGAGGTTGCCTACGTTGCCGCTCCCGAAACGTATGAAGCACGACCGACCCCCGATGTGGGCACTGAGCTGCAGAGATCGAGAACCGTCTCAGAAATCAAACAAGAGTCGCAACTTCTGCTTGAGGCATCACAATCGCCAGCACGCCGTCTCAGGTGGACCCGTTAATGGTAACAACATACACGATGCAAGCGGGAATGTTATGTCAGAGCATGCCTCGCGACATGCCTCGCCTGAGACGACGCGGACAGCGGTCGGTATCAAGCTGGAAGAAGCTAACCACGCAAATGTCAAGGATCCGCATATATTCAACGGGCAGCCGTTCTCGTGGGAGCCTAGCATAGGAAATGAGACACCTAAGAACATTCTCTGTCGTGAGGTGGCCGATTTTCTGGGTGTCCACGTCTTGCAATTCCCTCAGATTGAGGAGGTGCATAATCGGGGCGCTCAGTTCGAGATCGAAGCCAAGCTCGGTACCATCATTGACAAGATGACCAACGAGCGCATCTTTTTCCCTGAGATAAGTGCCGGGGAATGCGTACTCAACAGTGGTAGGGTTGCATTTCGCAGTTCAATGACTGAGGTAAGCCACGGCATTGTGTTGGCCCATTTTCCTCATTCTCACAGTATCCGCTTTGCTAATCGTTCTCTTTAATAGAGTCAACACCGCGTGCTCAACGAATATTTGAACGAACAAGTCAAGGCCTCCTTCCCGCGGAACCCTACGGCGGGTACTCGGGTACAGGTCCACTATGTTCATCGCAGGGAAATTGACCGTTTCTTCGAGCTCCCAATCCAGCTGCGTCAGCGAATACCAGCCTGCATCACGGCTCAACTGTCGCCAGGTGCACCTATCAAAGCACGCGTCACATACGACCAGAAGACCGACAATCCGATAGCCAAGATCGTCAAGGGCCGTGTCGCTGATTTGAATATACATTTCCCTCATCTTCCCCTGGATTGTCGTATAAGCATCAACCTGGAATGGGACTGGGACGGCCCTGTAGAGGAGCTCGAGAACAGCCAGATTCCCAACAAGGAACGACCACCTGACCGCATAAAGGACAGACTCAGTTACAAGCATGGCTTCTATCAGATCGACCTTACTCAGGTGACACAGGGCCATCCGACTGTGGCAGGCCAGGGACCGCAACCTCACGCTGGTGCCGCCAAGGAGCATGAACTCGAGGTGGAACTAGAACCTCGTCCACTGATCGAGCAGGGCCGCATGCTCATGCGGGCGGAACCGAGCAGATACGAAGACCTAGTTGACGGCCTGGTTAACAACGTGCGCCTACTAGCTCGCCGATGTCCGGATCCCCAAATATGACCGCCCCGTCCACTTTATTTCAAGGCATTCGCGAGCATAACGAAATCAGATTGCCAGGCTATCCGGTGCATTAATTATCTTACTTTACACGATTAATACATACAACGGCGGTGGACGTTATGCTCTCGCCTTGGATGTGAAGAGGAGAAAACGAAAGTCGACTGCAGGAGGAGGCCTCCAGTTGCTTTCCTTCAGAACATGATACCAGTTTAAGGAGTTGGGCAGTTGATATTTACACGGGCGTACCTAGATCAGTTTTGCCAGAGTGGCACCAGTGGCGCGAAAAGCATGGCATCATGAGTGAGTTGCGAGGTGCTCTGTTTTGCTGCTCCCCTCTTCATGACTAGGAGTTTACCAGGTATTTTAGGCATGCCTCTTAAGAGACTGGGCAATTTCACGTCTTACACAGTATCTTACAAGTCAATAGTAGAAAATCAGTGTGTTTACTTCCGCAGCATTCTCGGGGCATCATGGCTTCGCTAATTGAAAAAGAATGCATCTGGGTTGGGTATGAACTTAGAACGATTCTCCTGCCCTCACGTAGAAGTCCACTGAGCTTCTCACAATACTTCTAATAAAATCATATTATCTTCGAAGCGTACGGGACCTCATGCATGTATAATTCATCGCTCCAGTTATCACGCTCTTCGAAAGGGATGAGCCCATCGCCCATCTTAAGACAAGCGTGTTTCGACACTCACGACATTACGAGCTACAACGGCTCTAAAGATGAACGTTCCCGGTGCATTTAAACAGACTAATCCTCCCAGGTAGATAGGTAGCATGGGGAGAATTCAATGAAGAGGATACCTAACTTTCCATTGATACACATGTCGCTAGGAGCAGACTACGAATTGAGCTGATGAATATTAGCTATCCAGACCAGGAAGTCTAAGCAAGGTCCCACTTCCTCCCAAGACAGAACGAAACCGATTAATACAAAGGAAATCCAAGCTGTAACGAACGGGACTGAAGATCGGATTGGAGTTTGTTATTTTGCCAGTCTTCGTACTCCCTCCCTCCTGCTTTCCGCTCCCCTTTACTCAACACCGGTGTCGCTATCTAATTTAAATGCTCGTCTATCGTCTTCCCCTCGTGCCAAAGTCTCACTAGCAACCACCCTATTCACTCTTTCGGCGGGCTCTCGTGGCCACTCTTCTGCATTGTCTCCTCGGGGGTTGAGGCAGTCTGCTGAGCCTCGGCCTGAGCCTGAGCCTGAGCCTGAGCCCTAGTCCGGCTCCTCGTCGACGGGCCCTCGCTCTCCTCTGCCGCGCTATCCACAGCAGCGGGCGGTTCCAGGGACCCACCCCGTATGCTGGGGTTCTTGGGGTCCTTAGGGTTCTTGCCGCTCGGACTGTCAGTAGGAGTGTCCCCGGACTTCTTGTCGTTGTTCTTGTCGTCCTTCTTTTCATACTTCGCCTTGCCGGTCTTGGGGTCCCACATGGGGTAGTGTCTTCTGCGATTCGGCGAATACGCCGAGGCGGGGACCTTGAAGGGAATGTATCTCGAGCCGCCGCGCGGCTTGTCGCCCCGACCGGATTCTTCGACGGCCTCCCTATCGTTGGGTGGAATGATGTTGACGACCGCGGGAGAAGGTTCGACGGAGCTGGACTTCTTGCTCTTTTTGTTGGGAGAGCTTTTCTTGGCCGATTCAGTATTTCCGAGGCCTTTGTCCGAAGGAGGGTCCCGCTTGCGCTTGTTTGGGCTCTCTGGTTGTGGAACCGGGTCTGCGGTGGCCGGGGGGGTCGGGGTCAGGATAGGGGGCCCGGGACCACCACCGTCGTCGTTATGATTGTCGTCGTCGGGTGGACCGCCGCCGCCACCGCCGCCATTATCGGATGAATCGGAAGAACTTGTGTCCAGTGGTATCACAAGGCCCTCGTAAGGTGGCCATGGCAGTTCTCGGATTCGGGCAAATGCTTGTAGGCGTCCTCTGTGATTCGGGTCGTCCTTATCGGACCCGATCGCAAATGCGAGGTCGAAAGGCTCTTCCCAAACGTTATGGACACTCTCCGGACGGACTGGGAACATAGTATGCCGATACGCCGGGTATCTTCTGATGAAGGCGTAATACGCTGCCCTGAAATTGAAGCCATGTTGTATACTCGGAGGGATCCATCCGCTTCGGTTGGGCATCGGGACATTATCATCCAACGAACCAAATCCGCGGCGAATTCTGCAAGATCCGTTTGGATCCGAATGTGCCTGTGAAGAATCCGGTGAGTTAGCTCAAATGCCATGAATCAAAGGCGCTTCTTCCCTCCCGCAGCGGCTGGTCTTACCTCTATGCCTTCTAGTGTGTATCCTGCGCATCTGAAGCATCGAGAACATCTCGCTTCCGGACTTGTTGAGAACCCGAACGGTGGATATGAGTCCTCAAGGATATCTTCCCATACAGGAGAGGTTGGTCGTTGCCGGGGAATCGGGTCAGATTCTGTTGCCCCTCTCCAGAGGACGATACGACGGAACTCGGGTGTCTGGGTCTGAGAATCATGAGATTCAGATTCGGTTTCGACTATATCCGTATCAAATAGGTCCGTATCGTCAGGATCTATGTCGTCAGGATCTATGTCGTCAGGATCTATGTCGTCAGGATCTATATCGACAGGATCTATATCGACAGGATCCCCACCAGTCTTGTGCGTGTGCTGAGGTTCTTGATTCAACGCGTTGAGGAGGTCTTCTATTGGATTAGACCTCGATGATCCACCATCTACTACGCTGCCAATGTCAGAAAGCTCATGTACGCCCTCAGGGCCGGGGCGGTAGGGAACACTAGTAGACCGTTGGCACGAGTGGACGTGCCGCGATTTCTCAGCATCATCCTTATCCGCAAGGATTATACCGCAAATGTAACAAACGTCATTCGCCAGACCGCCAGGCGGTCTACAACAAATCAAGTGTCTCTCGCGATACGCCGCATTCATGTTGTTGTCGTAATGCAGGCCGCAAGTTTCGCAAAAATCGTTCGTAAACTCGTCACAAGCACAACGCAGCTCCGACAGCTTCAAGGCCCTTCCGCAATGGATGCACCATGTCGTAAGGACGTTCTGCCCGACCTTGCATAAGCGGTCATGGTGCGATCGATCTTTAGGATTGTACAATTGCTCCTGATCACGTCCGCACAGGTTGCAAAACTTGGCCCTCGTGGCGCCGGGATGGGTCCTGGACCCTGTGAAATGCTCTTTGAGATCATCGTAGTGCACGTCGAGAAAGTGGCTCCTGATGTTAGTGGTGTTATAATATGGGAAGAGATGCTTTTCTCGAGTACACAAGAAGCATTGCATAGTCTTATGATCCTCTCTCAGATGACGATCCAGACCTTTCGCATCCTTATACGCAAAATACTGCTCGCAGTGCACGTACGGGCACTCTCTGACTCTGTCGAGGAGGGTCCCGCGGAGCCTGTGAACCTCTCTCTCGAGTCGCGCGACCTCACTTGGAGTCCGCATAGCAGTGGTGAACCCCGGCACATTAGGGCCCGTCATGATGATTGATTCAAGAGGCGGGGCGTGGATGGAGAACGCGGGCTTGGCTGGGTTGGTGAATATACTAGGATTGTCCCAGAAGTACCTCTCGCGCAGCTTTTGAGCTCTGTTGGCGCCGTCTTTATTGTTTCCGGATCTCTTGAATAGTTTCTCAATAGGTTCGGAGAACGGCGCTGGCTTGCCTGGTAGATAGTAGCGCGTGGTGAGTTCGCGAACACCGAGACTCGTCCTCTCGTAGCGAGGGCCCCATCTCCATTTCTTGTCCACGTCTGCTGGGAAATTAGCTGAGTCCATATGTCAGTTTCGCTCAAGTCTTACCCCAGTCGCTGTTCCAAGACTCGATGGACACTTCAAGATTCGGTTCGGTAATGTGTCTCACCATCCAAGCCCACTCGGCCTCGGTAGTGTCCCGCTTGACGACGAAATCAACTCTGTTCGCTCTCCAAGTCGACTGGGCTATGTGCAGAACGTCATCATTCTGAACTTCGTAGCCGGCATACAGATTCTGCTTGACAGCTACCATGAATTGGTTTAATGTGACCTTGCCGACGTTGAGGATGAAATGGCGATCGGCATGGCCCTTCACGTGAATCTCGTAATCATCCCACACCGGCCGCGCTACGATGCTCGTCGGCCGTTCCTCAGCGTCGTGTCTTCGGTACGTATAATTGTGTACCAGGAGACGCCAGTCTAATATCGTTTGAGGAGTATTGTCATCACCCAGAACGCTGACACGGGTAGGACCGTTTGTAACGTCCAAGAAGTCTTCGCCTGGGAACCAGACGTCTAAGCCAACCCTCACTCTAGTGCTTGTCTTGGACGGACCGGCGACGCCTACCGCGTAGAGGAACCGGCTCAGGCCGTCCCGGTCGTTGTCCGTTTTATCGTGTATGAGGTCTTCCTTGGAGAGCTTGCCAGTTGTCTTGGACGCCTCGAAATTAACGCTGTAGTTGTAGAAGCCTGGTACCAAAACAGGCACGTAGTTTATGGGTATGCTGATTTCAGTGAAGAGTAGCATAGGGTCTCTGTCCGCCTGAGCGACAATCTCGTCCCAGACTCCAGGGGGAGGGTTGTGGTACCCGTAGGCCAGCCCTTTTTCCTGCGTCAAGTCGCTGAAATCCAAGAATTGGTGAGCCAGTTTTGGATAGAGGACGTACATGACGCGGCTGTATTCCTCGGCGAATTGGTTAGGCTTGTGTGATGACTGAAGATTTTCTGGAACTCTCATGTATGCCATCTTTCCATCGTTATCCCAGAGTCGGACTATGTGACGATCTCCGGAATATGGTGCGTAGGCTGGAGGGTGTTCTTCTTTGTCGAAGTGCACAAAACCAACATATCGATCGGTTTCCTCCGTCTGCAGAAACCAGCGTTGCACCAACGAGACCAACGGATCATCTGGCCGTGGTACGAAGTCGCCATGGTATACCACGCCTGTTACGCTATCTACGACTTCTGTTTGACCGGTGGACGTATCCCAGATCTCAAAGCATATGGAATAGTTATAATTGTGCAATGCTCCGAGAAGCTGATCCACAGTCGCAACAAAATCCTCGTACCGCAAATGAGTCTGAAGACGGCCTTGGTAGCCGCAAATCCATACGGCTTTACTGTCTTGATCGGACGGACCAAAGACAGGTGGCAGAGCACCTCCCCGGAGAGTCGTAGATGTGAACGTCTGTGTTGGTATAACTTCCGGGAATTCATCGTCGAAGACTGGTAAAGCACCGTTAAGTTAGTCTGCACGCGTGTAGCAATGTCCTCGGCACAGAGCGGCAGTTGCTTACCGCGTTTCTCAGGGTCACCGTAGGTTCTCTTGCCATACGCTTCTAGGAACTTCATGTTGTCAAGCTGAACAGCGAGGACGTCCTCATGGTTGTCTAAATCAAATGGGCGCTGTATCTTGACACCGCCTGGCAGCATTGGTGCGACCGGCAGCCCGAAGTAGAGAAAAGTCAGCTTGAGATGTAGAGAGGAAGTGTGTCCCTCGAATCGTGTCTTCAAGAGCTCCTCGTAGCGAACAGAATTACTCTTTTGCGTCTCGATCAGCTCCGGCGGATGACTTGCTGGCTTAAAGATATTGATCTCGCCTGGCTCAAATAATCCGTTAAGAATCTCGTCGATTGTGAGCCTGGTATTCCGGAGCAACGACAAGAAGTACTCTTTTATCTGCAAGAACTCTGGATCGTTCCCATTAATGAGAGGGTTTGCTCGCTGGTCGTGAGGCGTCCTTTCTAGCACGACAGCTGGCGGGTTATCGTAGTAATCTCTTGGTTCCGGGATCGGCTGGTGGTCTGGGACGTTGTGAACCATCGTACCGACAAGGGGCGTAATTAACAGTTAGGTACCTTATTCTATGTCAAGAGAAAAGGAGAGAGCGCTGGTCACCCGGGGGACTTGTGACTGGGGATTTCTTATGGCAGCATCGAGTGGTAGGTATGGGACTCAAGGCAGCACACCGAGAGAGTGCAATCCTATCGTAGCATGTGGCAGAAAACAAGTGATGAGAGAAGAAGGAAATGGCCGATTGTTGTATTTAGAGAACAAAGAGGTTAATCTTGCCTTCGTGATACCGTAGAATGACCCGATTCAGTCAACTTAGGGACATAGGCAGCATTCCTACGCTTCGATTCGGCAAGGAAAATATATTGGATGCGTTTCGGACGAATACATTCCATCCCATACCTTTAATTCATTGCGACCCGTTTCCGCCTGGGTGCAGACAAAAGACACAATAGTTGGCTTTAGCCACATTCGGATGGCATATATTCTAGGATCTTTCATCCAGGCACCGTTTCCGGATGTTGTCGATGTGTATCGAGAAGATGTCTTGGGTAGGATATGCCTCTTCCTTCCTTCCAGTAGTCAATGGGAGTTCATAACTAAAGCTTCCATGATAATGTCACTCACTGAGTATAGGCCCTGCATTCTGATCTTGATGCAAGGCAGCTGTTATGTGTGGCTCTAAAATAGATATCCTTAGTATCTTTGTTGTCTTTATCATAGTATACCTTAGGTAGGCTTACGACATGGACGAGAAACTCTCCGCTGTCGATGCGTGCTCAAAAAGTTATCTGGGTACCTTATATCAATTGCGTATATCTCAAGCAATAGATCATAAAATCTATAATCTGCTACGGGATCAATCTTCAGCGACATTGATGGTTGAGACCAGCGACGCAAGGGGGTCGGGTGTTTAGCACGTACCCGGATGATACAAAACTCGACGCTTGAAGACCCAATTGCATTCCATCGTGTTACGCATTGCACGATGTAGCACAAAATGCCTCGCTCGGATCCAGGACTTTCGTCGGTTTCGTTCTATCCTTGACAGCCTCATTGCGATCTCGTGCGTGACAATGTGAACGTGGCGTAGTGTAATGGGGAAAGTTGAGGCGAAGCATGTAATCCGTACAGTGTACATACTATGTAATGATGATGAAGGTTTTTACGCCTATTTATGTCGCTAGGCGACGCACACTATGGTACATTAAAGGCGGCCAGAGTGAACAAATGTTCAGAGCTGACGTTCCGCGGTACATAGGAAATTTACACATACTATGTAAATTGGGTAGCATATTAAGCATATTAGTAACGACGTTCCCTGGATAGAGCGTCAGTATGTATGTTCAAGAATATCTCTATATAGTCGCGAATAGCGAACTGCTCGAATACCCAAGGGTCTATTATGTCACGCGACTCATTACCCAGCTTCGTATAGGGGGTATAGGGGCAGAGGGGAGACTTTAACCCTCCGATGCGCCAAGTGTGCAAAAGCGATGGCACGTAGCAAGTTACCTAGCTTTATCCCTTGGGGAATAATTTGACCCTCCCATCAACCAGAGTGCGCGCCGTTCCTGTGCCGCTATACACACATAACAGAACGTAAACGATTACTATTAGTTAGCATCCATATTTTCCCCTCCAATTCCTCTTCCCCGTTCCATCCGAAGTCGCTTCGATGTTGTATTTCACCTGACTAATGACAATATGATCCATGGCATCTGTGACCAATGTACTTCAGAGTATGGTTGATTGTTTAACCGTGGTTCACAGACTTAAGGAACATGGATATATATGTAGGTAGTCAAGTAGGCGGCGGGGGAGTGTCGTGTGTCCCTAATCACTACTGCCTACCCTCCTATTCCTAACTTCATATGAAGCGATTGCGTAGTTCCGCCATTAACCACGTTGTTGTATTACATTTCGGGACAGCCGGAGGAACCTTCGTTGACGGTCAAATTCTAGTTGATCAGAATGGCGTCTAGCCCGCAGCAGAGTCTATTGGATGTGCTGCGATCGTATAGCGCGGTGGATTGCGATACTTTTGGCGTCGATGGTGAGCAAGCATTTGCCTGTCTCGTCAAGACAAGATGCATCCATGAACGTTCATAAGCTTACAAGGCGTCGCAGTTCCAAAGAAGCTTGGCTTATTCGTGGATGCCACGTCGAATCAGGTTGGCTCCCTCTAGATCAACACTACATGTATCACAAGACGCAAAGTTACTAAAAGTACCCAAGGCCATTGCGTACCATGAACTGATCCGCGTCGCTGATGACGGGAAGGTGATCCACGCCCAGCTGATTCAAGATGCGATTGGCTTTGCTTCGTCCAGGACTCCGGCCTATCCGAATGTGTCCGTAACTGAGCTCGCGGTCGAGACTATGATGGTCAAGTTGGCTCTTAGAATAGCGCCCTATGTGAAAGGGTATTCTCACATTCAGACCAACCCGAAGTACGCCTACAACAAGCAGAAGACTGTCGAGAATGGTAAACGTACGCGTTGTACTTGAGGATATGAACATGGTGCGTAAGTTGCTGACCGCTGCTTAGGGATCGTGGCTTTATTTGGCGAGCTGGACCCAGCGCACGACCCTGGCAGGATCTGTATCAAGATCCCGTCTACCTGGGAAGGACTGCATGCGTGTCGCGAATTGGAGCAACATGGAATCGCCGCGTTGGGGACGACTATGTTCTGTATGGAACAAGTCGTTCTCGCAGCTCACCTAGGTTGCACCTATATTGCACCTTACATCAATGAGCTGCGAGTGCATTTCGATGAGTAAGTTTTGCAATACCGTACGACCATTCCAGAAAGAAAAAAAAAAGGTACTGATTCTTGTATGCATCCAGTTATGTCGACGAAGACAAGGCCTTTGACTTCTGCCGTTCTGCTCAGCGATACCTCGACAAGCTTGGCAGCAAGACACAGGTCATACCAGCCAGCCTGACGTCCATTCAGGAGATCATGAAATTGGCTGGAGCTCATCACATCACAGTTGCTCCACACCTGTTGACCGAGTTAGCAGATACACCGGCCAAGTCCTGGTCGGGGGAGATTGGGAGTGTGTTCAAAGGCCAAACTGAAGCAGGCATCGTCGATTACGGCGATATAGCAGAAGACGAGAGCGCTTGGCGCCTGGCTTTCACTCGGAGCCAAGAAGGCAAGGCCGAAGCTAAGAATATCCAAGCAATCAACATATTCTGCAATAAGCAGGATGGTCTGGAGCGTCTGGCTCAGCAGCATTGAGGAAATGTAGATACTCTCGCGACCACAGAATAGTTCGAAGGTACCTAGGTATGATTCGGAATCGATTCGCTTGATGAATAAAACTAAAATCCAATACACAAACGAGAACTGGTACCTACGTACGTGTAGGGATGAACCTTGGTTTTGTTCTACCGCGGAAATATTCCGAGAGCTTTTTGAATGAGTTACCGGACTTGGATCTGGCGCCGATACGAAGTACACACAGTCAGAAATTAAAAGGCGTTCTGGTGGAGACATCCGCTCAACTCCTCTTCAGTTTGATCGGCGAATAAGTAATCGTGGCTAACGCTACGGCCCGCATCCGCAAGGATTGGGAAAGGCCGATAAGACGCTCACCTCTCATTGGGTTCGAAGCCGTACACCTGGATCCTGGGCTGTCTGGGCTGACCGGCATTGTAGGTATCTTGCACCCCATGCACCATCTGCTGTTTATTTGTCTGGCGTACCACCTCTGCATCATGATGGCAATTTGGGGCGTTTATCTACCTAGCTTTCGCTGCATCCCCGGCCTTGCGTTGGTCACTTCGAGGAGAATTCCCTGGAGAGTCAACCCAGCTACAGCTTGAAAGTGTCGAGCCCGAGTGAAAGATCTGCTACCATGGTAAAGCTATCGACGGCCGATCTGAGAAGGAGGTTCATCTCCCTCCACTCTTGGGAGCTCCCCAAGAAGACCGGAGCCCTCGCCCCAGCCCACGTTTGGACAAATCGTGATATGGGTATAGCTATGTGCTCCATTGCCATAGGAGAGAGATCAAAAGCTAACTTGCGAATGCCCCAGACCCGACGCCCATTGAGGACCAGACGTGGGGCACGTGGAGCATTCTGGGCTACTGGGCTACCGATACAATCAATCTGGCTACATGGCAGACTGCTTCTGCCATTCTCTCGGTGGGCTTAAGTTGGCGAGAAGCGATTCCCATCATGGTCGTCGGTAACTTTTGTGTCGCCGTGGCTCTAGTGCTTAATGGTGCCATTGGTGCCAAACTCCATGTTCCTTTTTCGGTCATCGCGACTAGCGGCTTCGGCTACTATCTACGGTACTTCTGCATTGTCAGTCGAGCAATCTTGGCTATGTTCTGGCTCGGTATACAGGTAACGATGGTGTTCCCGAAGGATAACTCCTTACGAAGGCTCATAAGTTAATCACCTCAAGTCTCTAGGGCGCGAATGGTGCTCAATGCGTCACGATCATGCTCCGTGCCTGGGCGCCATCGTACAACGACATACCAAACCAGCTTCCCGCGTCTGCGGGAATCACGACTCAGGGGATGATCTCGTACTTCCTGTTCTGGGTCATTCAACTGCCGCTCCTCCTTATACATCCGACAAAACTGCGACCGCTTTTCTGGGTCAAGCTTACCGCGGCGCCCATCGCGGCGATTGCGACGATGGGATGGTGCATCCACGAAGCCGGAGGAGGCGGTAATATTTTTACTCTACGTGCGACGGTCAGCGGGTCGCAGTATACCTGGCTATGGCTGAGCTGCATGTCGAGCGTCGCAGGCAATTGGAGTACGCTAGCGGTGAACATACCCGACTTCACGAGGTATGCAAAGTCAGCGAATGGTCAATACGTCCAGCTCCCAGCGATGCCCATCATCTTCACCTTGTGCGGCGTCCTGGGTATAGTGACGACATCGGCAAGCAAAGTATTCAGCGGAGACTACTTGTGGAACCCCTTAGACATTGTTGCGATTTGGCTTGATTATGGCTCTGGTGGGCGTTGCGCGGCTTTCTTCGCCGCGCTCGCCTGGTACGTTGCGCAGGTAAGTTACCCAAAATACCAGCGGGAGGCAGCCGATAGCTTCAATGCTACTGGAGGAGTATCGAACTAATATGTCATGGTACAGGTGGGTACAAATATCACGGCTAATTCCATCTCGGCGGCCAACGACCTGACCGTCCTTTTCCCGCGTTGGATCAACATCAGGCGAGGCTGCATGATCGCCGCAGTCATTGCCGGCTGGGTGCTGGTGCCGTGGAAGATTTTGAGTTCTGCGCAGACGTTCCTCGCCTTCATGGGCGGCTACGCCGTGTTCCTCGGGCCCATTGCTGGCATCATTGTCGCCGACTACTGGCTGGTTAAGAAGGGACATATTGACATCCCAAGCTTGTATAACCCGGACGGTCGATACCGCTACGTCGGCGGCTGCAACTGGCGCGCAGCAGTTGCGTTCATCATTCCAGTAGCACCTCTGCTACCTGGCTTAGGTCTGAGCATCAGCGGCCCCGATACAGTTCATATCAGCGACGGCGTCACTGACCTTTACACCCTCAACTGGCTGTTCGGATTCGTGACCTCGGTCGTCCTATACACGGGACTAAGCTATGCCTTTCCGGCAAAGGAGACCCTGCTGAAGGATACAATTTGGGATCTGGATGATACTTCTATTGAGGCGCACGTTCAGGACGACGATGTAGGAGCCGAGAAAGCTTCTGAACTTGATCGATCTAAGGACACAGCGACGCCTGATGATAAGAGGCTAGGCTAGGTATGCATGTACATAGCTTCTTCTTTCTAGGGTGAGAAATCTAAGTACTACTTATTTGGGTATGTACCTACATATGTAGGTGGGTGGCTAGGACTACCTACATCCTTGGCACCTGAGAATGACTATATTATTCTTGATAGTGGCACAGCTTGAATAGAATATTCATAGACATAAGAATCATCACCTGCGTTGCACCATGAGACCCAAAGACTAAGATGGTGTGATACCTCGGTGAATCGATCTAAAATGTATTAGTATGTATTTTGCGAGATATCTTGCGAGATGAGCCTAACGTAATAGAACAGTCGAGTCCTGCATGGCCTCTGTTGCACCGTTGTCTGTAGGATAGTCAGCTTATACCCTCGTAATGCTTACCAGCGTACGTGTTGTGTCTATATATGTTATATGGTGCAGTAATACTACATATGTCTTGGGACTCGGTGATGGAATTAACTGAGACATCGGGGTCTCGGACTTAAAGCGATGGTATCGGGAATAACTTCACATTGTTGGGTGAGCAAGCCAGCACGCCGCGCACGGTTGACGTAACATTAGATCTTCATGATGACGCTAACGCCACCTCGCTTACAGGTTATCCCCGGGTTCTTGCCGAGGGCGAGACGCGAGGGGAAGAAAGTAGGTACATATGGATGCAAAATGTAAATTTGAGGCAATTCCTTTATGAGGCTCTTTGACCCATCTGAACCTCGTCAGGACTCTTTGGTTTTGAGAAATGTCCATAGTCAAAAGCAAGCAAGCATGGTTCAGCTTGGGCGCATACTCTCGCGAGCTACAGCGAAGCCATACAGGACTGGAGATCTGGAGCTTGATGAACGCCCGTACCTTAACGAAAACGGATATGTCGACTTCAAACCTGATGACATCGAAAACCCCCACAACTGGCGAGCCGCTAGGCGTTGGTATGTGACGGTGTGTGCGGTTTTGCTTGTGGTTAATGCGACCTTCGCATCGTCAGCCGTGTCTGCCTGTCTTGGTGTAAGTCATCTGCATCAGTTTTTACCCTAATCCACATACATAGATGGGTACCTAGTTATCGTGTCTCGTAGCAATCAAACCGCTAACCCGAAGGAACCAAGAGCGTCTCCGAAGAATTTGGTATTTCCGAAGAAGCGGCTGGCCTTACGATCACCATCTTCCTCCTGGGCTATTGCGCGGGACCCCTTATTTTCGCTCCCTTGTCTGAGGTACAAACATTCTCGACGCCCTCCTCCCGAGACACCTCCCTAGCGGATATACTGACTGAAGCGGTATAATTAGTTTTATGGACGAAGATGGATATTTTACAGCACTTTTCTGTTATATATCGCCTTCAACTTCCTCTGTGCTTTTGCGCCGAACTTTGGTAGCTTGCTCGTCGGAAGGTTCCTGACGGGAACATTTGTGAGCGCCCCCCTAAGCAACGGCCCCGGTGTGCTCGCCGACCTTTGGGGTCCAGTCGAGCGCGGGAATGCGATGGCGATATTCTCGTGCATGGTCTGGGTTGGGCCAGCTTTAGGCCCAATCGTTGGAGGCTTTCTTGAACTCACGGAAAACTGGAGATGGAGTTTCTATGTTTTGCTCTGGTTTGGAGGCATCTCAGCATTGTTCATGTTCACCATCCCAGAGACTTTCGGTCCTATGATACTCGTACATCGCGCCCGTCGCATCAGATTGGCAAAAATCCCTGGATACGAAGATGTCAAGGCCCCGGTGGAGGACGGTGACCGCACACTCATTGGAATCTACAAGGTGGCCCTCACAAGACCGTGGATAATCCTGTTCGACACCATCTCCTTCCTATGCGCGGTATATATGTCTGTCGTGTACACGTTACTCTATATGCTCTTCTCCATCTACCCTATCGTCTTTCAGCAGAGACGAGGCTGGAATGCTGGCGTGGGCGAGCTTCCCCTGATTGGGACGACGATTGGCGCCTTCATTGGTAGCATCATCGTCTTGTTCGATTCCAAACAAAAGGCGAAGAAGATAGCGAACGGTGGGAAGCTGAAGCCCGAAGACCGTCTGACTCTGGCTATCATTGGGGGAGTAGGCTTTCCTCTTTCAATGTTCTGGTTCGCGTGGACCGCCGAGTACACGTAAGTCAACTGACGGACCCCGGACCCCGGACCCCGGACCCCGTCAACGAGACATGACTAACACGGTGCAGTTGGATTCACTGGGCCGTTCCAACCATTGCGGGCGTATTTTTGGCTGCCTCACTCATGCTCATCTTCGTAGGGTATCTAAACTATCTAGTCGACTCCTACTTGATGTACGCGGCGTCTGCGATCGCGGTCAATACTGTCTGTCGCTCGGCCTGCGGTGCCGCTGCACCTTTGTTTACCAATTACATGTTCCAGGCGCTCGGTATTGGAGGTGGCGGATCACTGATCGGTGGCGTTGCGGCTGTACTTGCGGTAATTCCGTTCGCTTTCTACAAATACGGCGAGCGTATTCGGATTCGTTCTAGATTTGCGCCCACCGGCTCTACGGGACCTAGCGACGAGGAAGCTCAGCGAAGCCAGGATGATGAGAAATCACCTCGAACCGATCAACCTCTGCCACTGTCGGAATCATCCAGCACAATGTTGGAGGAGGGACGTGAGACGTTCAAGAGAGGAGATCGTCAAGAGAGTCAGGATGATGATATTCACGCCATAGAAATGTCGAGGGATGGTGATAAGGATACCGAGACCCTTTAACAGGATTTGAGCTGGGTTTGAAGTGGGAGAACAGTGGGAAGTGCGTTGGCGTTTCTAGATATCAACGGCTAATTTTGTAACATATTTTACGGTCTCTTCCTGAATTCAGGTAGATATTGGACTATGTAGGTATATGACATAGTGACAACCCATTAGAGCAAAATTTTCATTTTCCCAATGGTGAAGTGTTTTCAAAGTATTTCCGTAAGCAATTCCATACAAATACCCAAATCAAGACCCATTCACACTGTTCTTTACGCCATTCTGGCCCTTGTGGGTTCCAGCGGAGGGTGCGCCGTTGTTGTTAGTGACACTCTTTCCCTTAGTTGCGCTTCCACCATTCGCATATCTTAGCTTAGCATTCTCAGTCATTCCGTTGTGAGTCCCGTTGAACCCCATGTTTGAGATGCCGTCATAACCCTTAATGCCCGTCGCCTTCTCAATACGTGCAGCAATCTCCTCGTCAACCTCCCGGAATATTGCTATTTCTCGTTTGATAAATTCCGGCTCTTTGCACAGAGCCATCTTCCCCGCGACGTTGCTGATGAACCTCGCTCGTGCGGGCTCATCCCACACCTTCCGCCAGAGGGCCCTCGGGGCATTGAAGTCCTCCGGTCTAATCTCAGACAGGAACGTGATAGCTTCTCCGGTGAAATGGCCGTGGGTCTTGTCCAGGTCGATGGAACGACTACGAAATTGGATCGGTTCGATGGAGCTTAAATAGTTCGGTCGCGACCCTTGGTTGTAAAAGGCCATCGAACCGTCTCGCTGGAAGTTCCCAAATTTGAAGCCTGTCCGTGAAGCGTTCACAGGCAGCTGCTGATAATTCACACCAATGCGATGACGATGGGTGTCGGGGTAGGAGAATAGGCGCGACTGGAGGACAGGGTCTGCAGAAGGCTCGATGCCAGGGGGCATGTGAGCAGGGTTGAAGGCTACCTGCTCAATCTCCGCGAAATAGTTGACGGCGTTCTCGTTCAACGTGAATTCGCCAACCTTCTCCAAGGGAAATTGGCCCTGCGGCCAGACGTGGGTCAGGTCAAAGACGTTGATTCTCTGCTTCTCCCAAACCTCCTCTGCCTGCTTCGCCGTCATCGTCTGGATTTTGACATCCCACTTCGGAAATTCACCGCGTTGAATTGCTTCGTATAGATCCTTCTGCGAGTAGTCGGGCGACTTATCAAGAGAGTCCTCCTGAGTAATAAATTTGGTACCCTGCTGAGACTTGAAATGAATCTGCGTATAGATCCAGTCGCCCTGCTTGTTCACTAGCTTGAGAGTGTGACCGGCGTATCCGTGCATGAAGCGATAGCCATCCGGGATGCCGCGATCGCCCATGAGAATCATGACTTGGTGAATGCTCTCCGGATTATTGCAGAGATAATCCCAAAACATGGTAGAGTCATCGGCATGCGTCAGGTGAGTTGACGGATCTCTCTTCTGCGTGTGAATGAAGTGAGGAAACTTAGCTGGGTCTCGCAAGAAGAAGACGGGTGTGTTATTGGCAACGAGATCCCAGTTGCCTTCCTCCGTCCTGAACTTGACAGAGAACCCTCGAGGGTCGCGAGCGCAATCGTGAGAACCAGACTCGCCCCCGACAGTGGAAAACCGTGCGGTGATGGGGCACTTCTTTCCCTTCGCCGAGAAGATGTCGGCAGAACAGAGATTCGGGATGGGATCTGTACATTCGAAAAACCCACTACCCGGACATAGAAGATTAGATTACTTCCTTCAAAATCCATAAGCGACAGTCGAGAAACTGATAAACTTACTGAGCACCGCTTCCTTTGGCGTGAACTACTCGCTCGGGGATACGCTCGCGGTCGAAATGAGAGAGCAGGTCGACCAGGTGGAAATCCTGCAGGAGAAGTGGCCCGTTCTCTCCAACCCGCTGAGTCTCATAAGGATGTGGCATAGGGACGCCATTACTGCGTTGATTCATCAATGAACTTGCACGGTGGTTCAAAAATCGTTCCAACATACCTGGTGGCATACAACGCGTCCTTGGAGGCTGTCTGGCGGTCATGCTCATATGACGTAAAATGACTGGCTACGTGGCCAGAAAACGACGTGTCTGCAGACGGTGCCATGTTTCGATGAGTTCCCGTCCTTTGGGTTTTAAAGATGTCTCGACGACTAAGCTCAACTAAGGTGGAAAATATCTTATATATATGATAATCATCTACTTTCAAAGTCGCCTTAGAATTACTTAAGCTACCTACCTCCTATGCGGCTCGAGAACTTTGACGGGAGTGGCAAAAGTATCCGAGTCCGATGAACTGATCAAGTTCCCACAAGTTAAACATTACAAGGGGCTCTTCCCGGCATCTTTGCCGGTTCATGGATCATTTCCACTTCTAGGATGTTGACCAGCTGGGCGAGAAATGAAATCCATGACGATATGGTGACGAAGTCTCGCCATCGCAGCGACAAAGAAGAAAATCGAACTTCATCAACATGGATGGGAGTCGCAGTAGGGTTTTCTAGGTTGGCTAGACAGAGACACATACGGGTAGTCGATGATGCAGTGGAATTCCAAGCGGCAGCTAGAGCTCTCTGCTCTCGATCCGACTGGCCTAAGTCCCGAGGCATGATCTAAAGTGGACTTCGTGCGGCGCAATCGAGTCAACAAAAAAACCTTAACGAGCGCGTTTTGCCTTGTAGATGGCAGTTCTTAAGGCAAATGAGTTAGTTAGTTCTTTGGAGCGGCAGAGCGGTACCCGCATGCATCTTACAGGCAATATGTTGTTATGCAAAATATCGAATCAACGGGGTAATTATAATACATTGTAGGTATTAATAAGCTCTACCAAGTTGCCTCAATCAAAATGCTTCCGTTAAGGGCCCGGTTCTCGTCAATGATCGATACCTCCGGTATAGTAGAAACCGTAAGCTACCTGGTAGTTTAGATGCTCGACATCAATCTATCACCCGTTTCACGGGACGACCATCCGTTTGTTGCGCATCATCCCTGAATCTTCCATACATGCCTGAGGTAAGACGCCAGCTGCGTACTGGCAGCTACTTGGATACCGGCGCACTTACGACGAAGCAGTCATCTAGCCTGTCAGCCTGTGCTAATGGTTAGCTGTTTCGATAGGTATCTCCATCTCTTTGGGACTTAAACTTCCAACATTCCAAATTGATTGCTTCACGAAATATCGGAGCTCTCGTGGCGCCCACATTGCAAACGTTTGGTATTGACTGTCGATAAGTTCCATTGCGATAGGACTTGTGAACATAGATTTGGGCGAATCTGGACTCTCGAACTGGGGTGATTGCTGGGTATTTGAGTTCGGTGCATCGTCGAGAACCATCGGAGGTTTTTTTTCTCCCATCGAGATTTGCGAAGTTTTGGCTTCTATCAGCTTGCCGCCACCCATCAAGATAACCGCATGCAACCCTACCTACCTCCTACATCGTTCGCTTTCCTTTGTAGGGAGGAGCACGACAGTTACGATGTATACAGCTATCCAAAGGAAGTAAGGAACTCTCGCGTTATTCCAACTCGATCCAGGACTCGGACTACAGCTCTAGGCGAGGAACAATCAGTCTGCCAGCACATACTAGTCAAACAAGACTCCGAGATGTTCACGCCCACCTCAATCCTCAAAGTGGTGACGCCCAACCTAAGCCTTCTTGGCATTTCTGCTCCTGCTTACTGTGTATTGAGTTGCATCGTGTGGAGAGCATATAGAGTGGCGTGGACGCCTAGAAATCACGGTTGACGCGCCTGCGGAGTTAATAGGAGACTATCCCAACTACCGGAAGAGGAACCAGTGTCACATCGACTTGTGGTGATCAAATAACTGTGCACTGTCTTTGCCTAATCCATCATAAGCTTTTCCAGGTGGTATAAGACCTGGATGCCCGCCCTCTCCAAAGTCCCAGACCAGCGCGTATCCTCGAGGGATAACTACAGCACGAGCCAGCGGCTTCTTTTTCGCCGCGAGAATCTAGCAAGGGCAACGATAGGTTAGCAATTCTCCGTCGTCGATCATGGCCACCAGCAATCAGCCCGCCGATCCCCTCGCAAAGGGTATCTTTGCGACTGCAAAGCAGTCGTGGGGCGATCTTTTCCGATGGAAGCAGAGAGTCGTCGTGACAAACGAGCTCGGCGAGTCATACACGGAATGGCATGCTCCCGAGAAACTCCAAAATCCCATCTCGCTTTTCATGCAGCTGAGTGCCAAAGAATGGGCTTATTTTCTCGTGGGGATGTTCGCCTGGACTGCCGATGCCTTCGACTTCCACGCTCTGTCGATTCAGACTGTCAAGTTGTCGACGTACTTTGGGCGTACTAAGACCGATATCACCACCGCTATCACGCTGACACTGCTTCTACGGTCCGTCGGAGCTGCCACCTTTGGTTTGCTGGGTGATCGTTTCGGTCGGAAATGGCCGATGGTTGCTAATTTGATCGTTCTTGGTCAGTTTTAACGATGCTGAACAAGATTGATGGGGACTCACACGTCGGCTAGGTCTCTTGCAAATCGCGACAATCTACAGCGCCACATTCGAACAGTTCCTAGCTGTCCGCTCGTTATTCGGTCTCTTCATGGGTGGTGTATACGGCAATGCTGTAGCTATGGCTCTTGAGAATTGCCCGTGAGTCTGGTTGTCTGAACGTGTTCCCCTGCTCCCCTATATATTGCTAATACATACATGGCTAACAGAACGGCTGCCCGAGGATTGATGAGCGGCATTCTGCAGCAGGGCTACGCTCTTGGATATGTGCTCGCAGCTTGCGCGAACTTGGGTGTGGGAGGTGAGCCGGAGACCTGGAAGATCGTCTTCTGGATTGCAGCTGGCCTTTCTATTGGTGCTGGCCTCGTTCGGTGCTTCTTCCCCGAGTCGAAACAATTCAGAGAGGCCAAGGCGGCCGGCCATCACATCTCAGCAGGTGATTTCTGGAAGGAGACGAGGTCAATGCTTGCTGAAGAATGGCGCATGTGCCTCTACTGCATCATCCTGATGACCTGGTTCAATTACTACGCGCATGCGAGCCAAGACAGCTACACTACGTTTATGATAGAGTCGAAGGAGCTTCCTAACAATGCGGCCACCCGCGCCAGTATCCTTATGAACACGGGGGCTTGTGTCGGCGGCACCATAATCGGCTACCTATCTCAGTTCATCGGTCGCCGTCGGGCTATCGTGGGTGCTGCGCTGATCAGCTGCTGTCTTATTCCGGCCTGGATCCTGCCCGAAACCGAATCAGGTCTCTCTGCGTCAGGATTTACAATCCAATTTTTTGTTCAGGGCGCCTGGGGAGTGGTTCCTATTCACTTGAACGAACTGTCGCCACCAGCCTACCGATCCACGTTCCCAGGCCTTGCATACCAGCTCGGAAATATGGTCTCTTCGCCGGCGGCCCAGATAGTCAACGCCATTTCCGAAAGTCATTTCGTAATAAGTAAGAGCGGAAAGCTTGTCGATGGTTATGGGCCGACAATGGGAATTGCGCTTGCTATCGTTGCTCTTGGCATTGCAGTCACAGCTGCTCTGGGTCCAGAGAGGCGTGGGCGGTCCTTCGAGAACGCCGGGCCTGCTGGTGCTAATATTCACAACGACGTCGAGAAGGCTATTGATAATGTGTCGATGGCTGACTCAAAAGTCCATGGCGCGGTAGAAGTCGAGGCAAAGAGGACTGGTATTTGAGTAGATACCTAAGAATATTCTCCTCGAATTAGTAGGTACCTAGTCTGGGCTTGGGCTGATTTGCTAGGAAATACATAACCTGATGCTATGTTGGTTCAATAAACAAAGCTGATTATCTTACTACTTGCCTGGGAGGCCATCACTGCTACCTGTGCAAGGGGAGCGTGAGTGACTTGCTTCTTGAACCTCAAACCTATCTATCACCCAGCAAACAATCCTTGGAGGCCCAGGATGTGCTAGTAGAGTCGAGGTCTATGCTTTGAGAGAGCTTCTTCACGAGTTGGAAGATAGGTACACGATATTGTTTCCATTGCCTAAATGGAACCTACGCAAATTTGCACACAGTCAAGCGGCCAAGACACACCATGAATAAGGGGCTTGTATTCACTGTGTGATCTTACAACCCTTCCATAATAAAACGGCGCAGTTGCCAAACACCGAGTCAGTGTAGTTGCCGTGGAGCTCCTGCCTGAGGACCTATGTATACCGCCCTGGGCGGTGTGAACCGCTAAGAGTTAATCACCAGTTCTGCCGGCGTCACTAAGCTACCTACTACACCATTCGCAACAGACTCTCGTGCCCAACCCATCTACTTTACCTACCTACCTCTATTCTTCCCCACAACGCGCCAGACCTTTCTACTTCTTTTATGTAAACACACTCAACCCCATCAGTTGACGCATGTTCCATCTTCTTCGACGCGATATCGAACATCGTTGAACCTTCATCGTCGTCCACTTCTTTGTCCTTGGTAAGTTGATGTTTCTGATTGCTTCACGCAAACACAAGCCATCTTCCAATTGATTCTGCGCTCTTTCCCCTAGTTCTCGTCGTGTTATACTCCTAGAGCATCTTCATGTTCTTTGAATCCTACCCCTTTGGGTGTCGCGTCCCTGTCGCGTCTCCCATCCCCATTTTTAGAACATCGCTCATCACCATCCACTTCTGTCCTTGAAATAGTGTAACTGCATTTTGCGACAGATTAGCATACTTGACAAAGATTGCTAATTGATTCCTACTGGGCAAAGCAAGGATCTGACTCCCAATTGCCGAAAGACCAAACCGAGCCCCTGAGTACCTAGATAGTCAAGCTGGCGTGCCACCCTCTTCACCATGGATTCACGCCTGGAAAACGTCAAGCCCGGCGAGAACAAGAAGTATCAGTGTGAGTGTTCTCTGTCGCCAATATTTTTTTTAGACATATACTGACCCGCAAGATAGCCGAACTGTTCCCGCGCATGCCACGTTAGTTACCTATTCTTGTCATAGTCATACAACCCACTTGCTGATAATCCCAGGTGTTGGCGAGCTCAACGTCGATGAGGCCATGTTGAAGGCAATCTACAAGGATTTCGCCTACAAGGAGATTCAGTCACACGTCCAGGAGGGCGTCGGCCTTGTTCAGATCTGGGCAGATCTTGAACGCACCATCGCAGCTAAGTCAGAGGAAGCCATGAGCCAGAGTGTCGAGGCTTCGGCGGATCCCTACATCAACTATCTTCAGATGGCCAAGAAAGCTGCTACCCGTAAGTAAAAGACCTTCAGCCATGATCATCCAACAGAATTACTAACAGCAAAATAGTCGTCACCATGGAGCAGTACGGAGTCTCGTCAATGAATGCCGATCCCCAACATGCAGCTGAGCTGGCTATTGCCAGCTCCTACGCTGAAGCTGAGTTGGCTAAGGACGGTGCTGAAGCCTTCTTCATGAACTACAACGCCACGGGAGCAGGTGACAGCATGCAGGCCAAGCCGGAGATGAAGACCAACGCATCCGTCCTATCTGGCCTCAACCCGAAGGCAACAGCATTCCGCCCTTGGACGTCGGTTCAGGAGTCGCCATTCACCAAGGTCCCCAAGCGAGATAACCTCCACGGTCTCAGCTTCGAGGAGCGTTGTGCGAAGATCGGAGTCCGTCTCTTTAAACAATCGGAGGACTAGGTCTAAGGATGGGATTCACGGCGATGTTCGGACCTGCTGTTCGCAACTTAGTGCCAACCGCATCCACTGGTCATTTCACACCTTTTGTCCTGACTCTGAAAATGTCAATTGGCCCGCGTCCACTGGTTATTACATCTTTTGTCCTGACTCTGAACATGTCGACTGACACCTCGCTTCCTATTGATAATCAGTCGATGACAATACCGAGGAGTTAGGACACATTTTTTGGTGTTTCTTTTTCTTTGGAAATTACACCTAATAATCAGATATTACACACAGAACCCACACCTCATAAATGTGCCATGTGATATTCGTGAAGAAAAGGGAGATGTTGGAAAGTTCACCGACTAACTTTGTGTCCGTCACTTGGTAGATAGCGTAGGCATATTTCCCCCATCGGCCAAACACCTAAGTATGACACACGGAACCGGGTATCTGGTACATTGCCAATAGCCATGGCTGTGATACCTTACATGAATATCCATAATCGAGTTTGCTTTTTGGCGGTCGGTAGGCCACGTGGGTACATCACTGGCCCTGCAATGGAAGAGAGCGCCTAACAGAGCCTCTGCCCGAGCAAGTAGTAAGTGTTATAACTTATAGAATCTAGACCGTCGAGATTGGCCGGGGGGAAGTTAGATGGTAAAATCTGACGCATAAGCGATTCTTGGAAATGACAAAATATGACATCGGGCTCATGGGCTGAACCAAGTCAAGAGTGGAAGATGAAAGGCCGATGCGTACATAGTAGGCACCTAACTTATAATGCTTGTACTACGTATTTCGTTTGTATTTGCATATGCCATACCTTACATGGCGACAAGGGAGATGAATTTCTTTTGCGGCTTACTCCACCAACGAGCCCGACGAATCTGGCCAGGTAGTATTGATGTGACCCATCGAGCTTCGTGCTATATGCTAGCATTGATTGCGGTTGTATGTACACAGTCTGTCGTCTCTGTATCATTACTAAGCCCGAGCAGTAGAAACAGTCGAGAGTACAAGAATCGACGCCTTCGGTCTCTCCGGACAATCCCGTAGACTGGCTTCGTTAGAATGGCTTGTGGCTTGTCGACGTATGGGGATATGTATATAAATATACAAACGAGACATAAATGCATGGCTGTCTCCGATGTAAGCTAATAAGCTAATGCCTACTATGTAGGTGATGATGGAAGCATGCCTCGTCGGAATGGGTTGTTGGAGGCGTACCTACCCAGCTCGGTAGTCAGTCTCGCTTGCTGCGGTGCTTCTAGCTTCGGCGGGTCTACCTACTACCTAGCTGTTAGCCTTCATTGGCGATGGGAAGCTGAAAAGGTGAACGAACACGAGAGGAGGGCTGTTTCCTAAACCAATTGGCGGTAGTATTGGCCTCGGAAAATAATATGAGACGGGGCCTGAATTATCCGCAGTGACAAACTGTGCCGAGAGTCCCCTCATAGATGATGGGGGCCGATGAGGCAAGGGACACATACCTGTTCAGGGGAAGGTGTCAATGTTCGGCGGACCAGAGTCGGTGAGCATCTACTATGTATGTATGTATGTACATAGGTATGTATGTACAACTGCATACTACTGTACGTAATCGTTACTGGCCGGCGAGATCCGTAGATGCTATCGGTGTAGTTGACACAGACATCTTGAACTATTAGCGGCTAACAGACTCATCGTGATAATCCCAATTAGCGGACGGGTGCGAGACGGGTACGGAGTTGTCAATCCTGCAAGTTCGAGCCTAGCTGAAGCGCTAGAAGCAGCCCTGCATAGATCCTTGTCTTGATGAGGGTCCTGATTTTCAAGCGTTATTACACGGTATTTGGATACCTAACAATGGTGGACGACGACGCAGCACCCACACTACTTTCCGCGATGGCGTGCGGCCGACTTTCGCATCATCTGGGTGACATGCCTAGGTGCCTACCATGGTTGAAGGATCTGGACAACAATACCAACAATACACAGGTATGTTTTTAGCAAACCTGCTGACTACACGCATATTCTTATTAGCCTGTATAATCTCGATTACGTGGACCCGAACGAGATCTCTGGTTGAGGTCATGCAATTACTATCGTTCTCAGCCTTCGATGAAAAGAGCCAAGGCCATGGGCAGCCCAAACTACTGCAGCTATATGGATCCGAGCAACAGGTAGACAGGGTGCCTAACCTGATCAGTTCATCCCCTACATTGCCCTAAATCCGGGGTCCTACCGAACACCCCCTGTACCTGTATACAGTACTGTATGCATGTACATACATACCTCCTCACATCACATGTATCGACGTTTCTGATCGTCGTCCTGCTTTGTTGCTGTCGCCATGGTCTCGACCCGCTGCCGCAGTGAACACGGCATACATTGTAGCACTTAGCACTTGTATGTACATACATACCTAAGTGAGAACACCCGGGTCTTTAGGCTGGCCCATGAAGATTTCTCTCTAGAGGAATACATCACCCATTAACCCTGGTGCTTCACAGTGCTTCACATTCAGTCGGCCAGTTAAGGGTGCTCGATTAGACTGGTGTCGATTGAATCTGTTACATACTGCCTACCTACCTATGTAGAGGTTAACCCTTGTCGAATCGTGGCCTCGACATCCTTAAAAAGGCATCTGGGAGGACCCATGAACGAAACCATGCGATTGGGATATCGACTCCAGGGATATCGAAACCGATGCATCGTGGATGAGGGCCAATCAAATTGTAGGCTGGCCACACTACGGGCAATGTTCCAGAAGGTAGGCCCTCTGACCCTGTACTGATAACTCCTAGTATACCCCCCACGTTATGTAGGATGATTTCCGAATCGTTGATATCCTCGACATCCCCAACCGCTCACCACGAGAAAACGTGAGAAGGTATTCTCCGATTCAACCACCAGGGGCGATGATATCGTAGCAGGATCGTTTTTAATCCATATACTACTCGTTTCTCAAAGCATGGCCTACTACGTCGTATGAACCCCATCTCATTTGAATCTCTTCAAGGGAAGCAACTCGGAGCGAGAACCGCAAAAAAGCAATCCATGGTGGACGCCACATGCTTATGAGTGATCGGATTTAAATGATAGATGTCAACGCCTCCCCTCTCGTCCGAGACCTCGCAACCTCGCGTTCTAGACTATCGATTTCTTCCCCTGTTAATCCATAGGCGTCAGTGTTTCGACAGAATAAAATTATTTACTCGAACATGCTGATAGCCTGATACAAGTCTAGGATAGCTCATGTTCTTGGACAGTTTGAAGTTTGTCAACACTATCTGGCCACGATATATCACCTGGTTTCGTCTGCGGAGTATCGTTCACGTTACCTGCTTCTTTCGACCAACAGGCAGTGGTGATCTGTCTGATCCTTCGGGCATCTCTTCGGCCTCTGGTGGTTACACATAGCCAGCCCTGTTTTGCAATCCATCAGCACACAATTCGAATTCGTCATCGGACATCTATCAGCCGCGCCGTAAAACGCCTGTTTTCGCCAAGAGAGGCGGATTGGGCTGCTCTATGCAGTCATTAGGGGAACCCCCTCAAGTTGATTACCAATATAACCCAGTAACTTTCGAGTCGTGGAATCTCGGCAGCTCCAGCAGATTTTCATTCAAACGAGTAAACTTATAATATCAAAACGCACGCAGCGTCGGAGATTGGACTCGCCTGGACTGCCATGTCTGGACGCAGCGCATATGTGAGGAAGAAGATCACGGAGCCGAGGTCTGGCGTACGGTCCCCTCCGGGAAGCAGTCGCTACTCCGAGCAGGATGATGTGTCAATCAACGACTCCGGCCTGCCGCAAGGTACCGGCTATGGCACGACGAATGCGCGGTTCCTCAAGTTCTCGGAACCTGTTCGGGAGACTGAATTGGCAAATTATCGTTCCCAGATCAACAACTTCGATAACCAAAGCAGTGGAAGTCAGAGTGGCGGCAGCGATTCGGGGAAGAGAGAGGGCGGTAGCAATTCCCAACGCCAAGGGCCGATGGCCGACTTTGCATATGCCCGAGCAAGAAAGCCTGTGTTGAGAACAGAAGACGTGTCTGGCATCGAGCGGTCAGGCTTTCGAAGTGCTGTGGACAAGAAAAGCGACGAGTTCCGCAAAGGGCTCACAAAAGCCTTCACCTTTGGGACTAAGAAGAAGAAGGCCATTGAGGTGCCCCTTCGCCCCGAGTCTGCTGCCACCGTTAGAGGTCATGGTGAGGCAGATGGTTATGACATGAGTGAGGTGCCTGGACAAAATCCGCAGCATCTGGTATGGGATCCGGAATATCAGCAGATGATTTCGCCGCCGCCTTCGACTAAGCTACCTCCAATCCCTCCACCATCAAATATGCCTCCGATAAAACGTTGGATTGGTGCCGGGAGGCCGGTGCAACGATGGAATAAGCTCCGCAAGGATCCCGAGCTATGGGATCCCAACGGCGATGTCTTAGTTTTCTTCGGCCGTAAGGGACATGGCCCAAGGCCGAATCCGTCTTTTCGTCTGTCATCCCACATCATCGAAGCCACCGAGTCTCGCTTCCTTATCACTCTCCTTCGTGAGGGGTCTACCGAGGATGACTATGACCCGCGGATGCATATGCCTCCGTCGCCCATTGGAGCGCCGCCGATGCTGCGGCCACACGGCTCTCACGCACAGCTTCCCTACAACTTGGGTCGAAATGGCCAGCCCACACCGCCAGTCTCGGAGGATACCAGCCTTGCCGATGCTGACGGCCAGATCTCGTACGAGATGTACTTCCCCACGCCTCCCAACTTAAGCAAGATCGAAGCGCACCGGCATGCCATCACTACGCGTAACGTGTTTGCTCTTTTGTACCACGCTTCCTTAGTCGGCCTATCACTCTTCCAAGCGCTATCAGACCTGCTTGCGCGCCTTGCGACGTACATGCCTCAGGAGACGGATAATGTCGGTACAATTATTAATTATCTGTCCGCCCGCGGCATTGACGATGCTCGCAACGATCCTGAGATAGCCGTGTCCATGTTGGCGTGGTCGGAGACTCCGGAAGTACGGTGGGAAGAGGGATGGTGCGAGGCGTTCGTGCACTGCGCCGGAATGTTTTCTCGATTGGAGGCCTGCGCGGACTTCAAGAACGTCACGCCGATCACCCGTGCTCTTCTTGAGCGTGCTTGCCTCGAGACTCAGCTCCGTGTGCAAGCTGCCGAGGAACGTCTGGTGGAGTTCTCTTACGGAGATATCTGGCCAACTTCAGGCCCTGGTGCTCGGGGTGCTGCGCGAGATGCGGCCGAGCGCCTGCGACACTTTCTCATAAGCCATTATGCTACGATGCATGGCGAATGGCCTCCGCCCGAATCCGGTGCAAGAACGGTGGAAGGTGAGGAGATGTGGCTTACGAGGACACTGGCCCGGCGAATGCAAAAGGACTTCGGCGCGCTCTATGACTACCTCGTTAGCCGAGACATCGTTTGGGACGAGTCCGAGACCCGGAGCAGTCGAAAGTGGATGATGGTGTCAGAGAGTGGCAATAGGTCTTTTGATCCTGACACGCCTGACCTTCCTCTCACAGACATGCTGATCGAATTCGATAATCGAATGCGATTCCCGCACATTCCACACCCATACCCGCTTGTCCCCGAGTCTATTTCTACGAACACACCCACTTCTGCCAGTTCCAGCCGCGAGAAGCTGAGAAAGGATAAATATAACAATAGTAATAGCAACTTAAAGCAGGGTGGAGATGAGCGAATCATCGAGCGGCGCGCACAACTCGCATATACCGAAGCAACTAACATATATATACTAGGATCTGACTTCACGCAATCCGATCTCATCGAGAGCTTCGTCAAGTTCGAGAAGACTGATCAGGTTGGTATTGTTGACCCCTTCGTTGCCCGTCGCGGCCGCTGGGTGTTGATCTACGGCATCTTGCAGACTCTTGCGAGCGTCACGGTCGACTCGCCGAATGTTCGGTACAAGGACAACGTCACGTACCACCTATCCCCACGCTTCAAGGGCATCAAGGCACCGCCATGGAAGGGCGCGTCTACGCCTGCCGCCGAAGCTCGTCACGAGCTCTCGCACTGCTGGACCGCGCCCCGAACCTGGCTCAACGGGGGCAGCGGTGCGGAGAGTGCCGACTCGGACACGTCGGTCACTTCAGGGGGCGGCAACTCAGATCCCGTTCTACGGATGATGCGAGCCCAGGCGAATAACTTTCCGCGGCCGCCCCGAACCGTGACCAGCCGGTCCAGCAACGGCGGCGGATGGAATACGCCGAGAAGCGTGCAATCTAGAACCACCGGTGATAGTACAGCTGCGCCACCAACGCCGACGATGTGGGGTGGCTCGTCCGCCATGAGTGTGAGCGCGTACTCGGAAGACGTCACGAGCATCTCGCGGCCCCAATCGGCGAACCAGCACAGGAACTACGCGAGCTCTCGCGGCGCTAGGAGCGAGCGCAGCTACGCCACCTTCGGACATTCGAGTGGGAGCAGAGCTGACGAGGGCGGCAGGTGGCCAGCGAAGCCGCAGGGTCTAAGTGTACGCCGGGCTAAACCGCCAGCCCCGCTCGATCTAAACTTAGATGTGGCCCGCGGGGACGGGTTTACGGATTCGGGTCACAGCCCCACGAGCCTGGGAGGTGGCGCGCCGATCCTCAGCCCGAACAGCTCGGACGGGCTGGGGCCGGTGATTCGCGATTTCGACGAGCTCGATTCCGTTGCCGAGGAAAGCGTTTAGGATGATGAAGATACGAACACGTACATATCCAGGTACATGGAGATCTAAGGCGGAAACTAAGCTTGTCGATACTTTTTGTTTTTGATGCGAAAGTTTGGTTGCCTGTGCTGGAGTACGGAACTGGGTTAGCGAAGTCATTCGTTGAGGAGGTATCCGATATGTCTGCGATGCGTTGACAACGACGTGTGTATGGTGACATGTATCCGTTTTTTTTTTCCTTTCTTGTCTTTTTCGTTCGATCGGATGTGATGAGCATAAAATAAATACCCTTATTAGAGGTCGTGAAGCTATTCCAGTAATGTATGTACTCAAGTTCTAAATAGGTTACCTATCTACGCCTGGCGGTTTGGAGTCAAGGTACGGATTCGTACTAGGGGAAGAGTCACGAGAAACAGAACCATTTCTTATCTGCAGTGGTTCCATATTGTCGGTGGTGCAGTTGGCATCAGTCAAGATGTGCTGTGCTTAGAATCATGAGCCCCACCAGTACGTAGCGCCTGCCAGCTGTGCAAACCAGCTGGCAGCAGCTTACCAGCTTGAAGCAATGGGGCACAGGTGGCTGTGTCAGGTGGCAGAGGTCACATGGCCACCTGACACCATGTACCCTTATGGTCCGAATTTTTGATGCGCACCTCCGTACGTAATAGTGCTTATTAGTGACATCACTGAAAGTTTGAAAACAAGTTGATTCAATTACCACGACCAAAATCAATTATTTTACAATAGTACCATCTTACCAAAAACGTTGAAAGTGAGAAAAGTCGCTTGATATTCCGTCATGTAGTGATCATACCCATCTCTGGAGGCCGTGCTCCTGTTGCGGCGTCGCTCCGGGCTGAGACGTATTTATCGCCAATGCCGTGAGCAAATACCTGCAGGCTTGTCAGTCCTCACCAGCTCCTCCCAACTATGGACTTTTTCTGGTTCGCGGATTTCATCTTGCTATATAGGCCTCCGCCTACTACTGAAGATGTCGATATGGTTGTGTCTCTCTCACGGTGCTCGGGGCATCTGTGAGCCGGTGCCTGGCCCTGCGACTCATAGAAAAACTTGGATACGTCGAACTCGTGCGTTGGCCCTGGCCCATGGCAAATCCAATCGATCTTAGATGAATTCAACTGTGGCCAGCAACCGTCGCACCAGTGATGACCTGGAAATTCATCCGATTTGTGAGCGCTGGTCAGGCGGATGATCTTGCGGCACAGCTTGTTGGAGCAGCACACGGTGCTCTCCAAGCTCGGCCACCGCTCTCTGAATTCGTACCGCCCAGAGGCCATCATCGTTTTGTTGCTCTTAAGCTCCAGCTTGCGACAAAAGGAATTGCATTCGTGGGTGGCAAAGAAGAACATGAAGCCGCTCTCTCCAAGATTGGCGTCGCTCAGCTTGAACCTGTCGGAATCTTTGGTTTGAATGGCCGGGTCGGTCAGTTGATGGCCTACCCCCTGCAGATCGGTGACCATGAAAGAACCCCAGGTGCGCTCGAAGGTGAAGTGCGAAAACGCCTGCGCCGCCTGGTTGAACTGGTCGTCCGGGTCATCTCTAACATAGCCGGAATTGCTGTTGTACTTGACGTACTCCCCCTCGATGAAAGGCTCGAGCGATATGCCCCGGTCTCGCGATTCCGTTCCTGCTTTTCCTTGGAGGCACGTCGTCACAATGAAGTCGAAGTCAATCAGGCGATCATCGCCTAGAAGGGCGTTGAATTCCAGAGCAAATGCCTTGCACAGAGCCTGAGCCCGCATGTCCTCAGCTAGGTGTGCCATCCCCTTGCCGCCCTCCTTGAACGTCTTGGCTACAAACCGATTGCTTGAGCACGCCGTACGGGCGTAGGATGCCACGCGTAGTGCGCCCTGGGCGAACGGCTTCGATCGCGCGTAGATGGTAAGTTCCGCAACGCCCAGCTTAATATTCTCGTCGCTAGCCATCATGTCGTTAAGGGTGTCGCCGCTGTGTACCACCATGTCCGGGCAGAATCCTTCCACCTTCAGCGTTTCATCGAGCCAGCCGGGCGTGTCCCACTGCGGCTGGACAGTCTCCAAGAGAACGTCCACAGAGCCGCCACCGCTGTCCTCGTCTTCAACGATAGCTCCCAGGTGAGAAGGTAGCTTCTTATCCATCGCACTAGTCTTGCCCCCGCGGCTCAAAGACGACGTCAGACGACTTGCCGTTCGCGAAGCTGAGCCGGTAACTGTCTTGACCACCAGATGTCGAAGCGCGCTATACGTAGTGCCGAGCTCCAACTCTTCAAACTGCAGCGCAGCGCTAGCAGTGTGCCGAGAGCTTGTTGCGCCCCGGAGGCCCTGACTGGCCTTGGCGCGAACTTCGTCCAACTTGCCCTTGTATTGATTGGCCGGGAGTAGGTTGATGTCTGCGCTGGCCTCCGCATAGATACTGGAGAAGGCGAAGGCCATGCGGTTCGTATACGAATTGATGCGGAGCAGAGCGTAATTGATATTCAGTTGGACCAACTGCTTGAGCAGCGGCTCGTACAGAAGTTTGTGAGGCTCACTTCCGGGGTTGATGTAGTTGTCCTGGTACTCGCTCAGGTCGTGCAACGTGCGGCCGTGGGGAGGAGCATCGGCGATGTGGACGAGGCACCGGGATTGTTGCTTCCAGGATGCATTGATTGCCTGCCGAATGCCGCCGAGGATGTCTTCAGGGCAGTCGTCCCCGCCTGTCGCGATCAGCTCGTCTAGAAACGAGCGGACTCGTTCGGCAGACGACGTGAAGTCGAGGAACTGAATGTTTGGGCTGTCGCCGTGATCCTTGTAGCCGACCACTGCTACGCGCACTTCGGCCTTGTTGAGAAACGCGTCCTTGATGTCTTTCACGATGCTCCTGATCTGGTCCTTGGCGGCTTCGATATAGCTCCCCATAGAGCCCGTCGTATCTACGAGGAACAACAGGTCGGTCGAACACGCCTTTTTGAACAGCCCTGTAGTGGCGAGCCTCGGAGCGTCAGCGCTGGCCCGGTCCATTTCGCGCTGCAGCTGCCGCACCCGGTGCTTGGCCTCAGCGGCCGACAGTCCCGATGACAATGTGCTGCTAGCCGTGCCGCTGCTGCTGGCCTGAGTCGTCGCAGGCCTTGATTCCGTGAGGCGTGGCAGCCCGTCAGGTCCTATCTTGGCATTGCGAAGCTGCTCACGAGTGAGCGAGGTAACACCTAAGCTGGAGCCTGAACCGACGACTGGCGGGCGGGAAACCAGAGGAGACTTCCTGTGGCTAGACATCGGCGGATCAGCTGGGCCACCGAAACCAAGATGAGAGGCTGACGATGCTGGGTGTGTAGAGTGTTCTCTGCTGCTTGTGCTGCGGTATGAAGGTGGGTTGGTGGAACTAGATGTGGCCGACGAGACCCCACGAGTCATCGAAGAGCGCAGAAGCTCCTCTGCCAGGGACTGGATGTCATCCCGTGAAGTTTTCGAGCGAGACAAAGACGCCGGTGTCGTGTATGCAGGCGGACGAGAGGTCATGATGATAGGTAAGCAGGTAGGTCGGTAGGCGAGTAAATAATGGAAAGATGAATGGACTCGGCGTACTGCACGCGATACTCAAAAGAACTAATACTAAGATCATATAGCTCAACGAGAGATCTGCTCAAAAGCGGGGGAAGCTCGAAGGATAAAGAGGGACAGATCAAATGCGTAAGGCTTCATCCTCGGTGCCGACTGGGAAGCCCCCCAGAGCCCCGGCCAGTACGCCTTGATGGCAGGTCGGGCGGCATGGGACCTGCAAGTGTCTTCATTCGACCAATTACGGCGCAGCTGCAAAGTACACTTCTGGGCGTTGAGCTGTTAAAAGTTGCACTTTCATGTAGGTGTGCAGTGATCTGATTGGCGCAAGTTGCCAAAACGACCAGTCAGCTATAGCATGTACGGTTCCTATTAATAAGGCGACAAATGCAGGATTTCCATAGCGTGGGGTCGCGTAAAACGAGGGCATCCCATAGGCTAATCGCTGGCAGGGCTCTCTGCGTCGTTCAGGGGTTAGGTCCAGTACACCTTGTAAGGCGAGCGCCTTATTTGGTCACTTGGCGATCTAGATTCTAGGCATCCTCCCAGCCTCTCCAAGATCGACGCGGTACGAGGCATTGTATTCCGAACGACAGAAAGTCAGCTCACTTTAGCTCGAAAGTTTTCTCAGTGCTCTTCACTAAGTGTTCCGAATTCACCAGCAAGAAATATCTCTACCTCTCGGCATTCTAATGAAGTCCAAGCATGGAGATGGCGACGGCCAATAGCCACCGAACCGCGCTTTTGCTAAGCGAAGCTGGGATCTCACCACCACAGCGGATTCCGACTTTGGCCGAGCTGCCTGTCCCTGATCTTCTGTTGTTTGACCCAGAAAACTCTCGCGAGGTACGTTCCTTGCTCGTCCAACAACGGATCAGCCAACCTGATTATCGGCCACCGGAGTCACGCTTGCTTCATCGCGTGTCCGAGTCGCCATTACTGCATCGCTTCAAGTCTAAGAAGGGGAGGGAGGCAAAGTCCAATGAAAATAACTTGGTCTTTAGCAAGCACGAGGTAGCCAAAGCGTTCAACAGCCTCCTGTCTACCGTACCGCTCCCACCGCTTGGAATTGCGCATGCGCTGCTATCTCGCGCACCACTAACCTCGCTGGAAGAATTGTGGGCTCATCTCCACGATCCAAAGCTAGAGAAGAGAAGCTCGAGGCGCTTTGGCAGGAAATCATCATCTGTCGGAGTTCCCGAGATCACATGGCTAGACCAGGTCATTTTATTAGAGAGCATTGAATACGTCTATCTGCTATGCCGGGCTCGGGTGGGACAAGAGGCACTGGACCGAGCGTTCGGTGTTGCTCTATCGAAGCACTCAAAAGACGCAATGGAAGTACTTCTGCGTTCTGGGGCCGTTGCCTCGTCGCATCAAGATCTTATTCGAGAGCGCGTTAGAGTCCGTGATGCTCCTCTGGTACAGCTTCTATTGTCGGCACCAAGTGCGATGAGCGTTGAGGCCTGGCGGTATTGTTTGGAGCCGGAAGTCGATGGCATTCAAGCTTCCAAAGAACAGCCGGCTGCTATCCTACATGTGTGCATCGCCCATCGCCCCGAGGTGGTCTGCGGGGATATGCTTATCAAAGCGTTAGACTCGCAGAATATCCAGGCCACTGCGATCATCCTCGCTTATGCCTCTTCGGGCGAGGAATTCCGCGACATTGGACCGCGTGTGCGCGAGCTGGCCTCTCGTGTCCAGGACGACAGCAGTAGGTACCGGGTTTTCTCGATGCTCGCCAAGACTGGATTCGTGATAGATGACCTGGTGATCCGCGAAGAGCTGGTAAAAGACGTGAAAAGCCGTCGACTTCAACTGGTCCAACTCTTCACGGAAGCTGGCGTCACCTTAGACGCCGAGCCTCACAACGCAGTCTACTGGGCTATTTCGCGAATGGATCTTGAAATCCTGGAGTTGTTCAAACAAGGCACTTTCTCTACGCCCGTCTCGTCCTCGCTGAAATTCGTCCCCAATTCACCGTCAGAAGAGGACATGATACAACTTCTGGAAATTTTAAGCCCGTTTGGTCTGGCTGGTGAGCAGCTAAACCTACGTTTGGTTTGTGCCGTGGAAAAGCAGCAGGTTGCACTTGTGGCCAAGTTGCTTTATCATGGCGCTTCGGTTGAATTTGACCAAGCTTCCGCTATTCGGGCAGCTTTAGAAACGACCGACTTCGACGTCCTTGCATTGTTGCTTCAGAGCACGTGCTCGCCAGAGATACTGTCGACCACTGTCCTCACTGCTATAAATATAAACCCAAGACCGAGCAGACTACGAGCATTCAAGGCTCTCCTAGAAAAGGGAGTGTTGAACCAGGACCTTGGCGTTCCGCTGCAGAGGATCGTGGCTGAAGACGGGGATATGGATTACGAACTAATCCGTCTTTTCCTTCAGTACCGGGCTCCCGTGGATCAGGAGGATGACGACGACAACAATCCTATTTTGGCGACGGTGCGAAGAGGTGACTTAGTGGCACTCGAAATTTTATGCAGTGCCGGGCCGCGGAATGACACTTTGTCCAAGGCTCTCCCCATCGCCTTTGATGTAGTAGAAACTCGCGGCTACGAAGTGGCAAGGGATATGATCAAGTTACTGCTCGAAAAAGGGGTGCCGACCGGATTTCCATTCCACCATACACTTCTGGCAGCAGCCAGGAGGGATACCCAGCTTGACATCGTGCGCCTTCTTGTCAAACATGGTGCGGATGCAAACTTTGCAGCCGGTGCTTCGTTTGCCGTCGCGATCGAAGCAGCAAATACGAAACTGCTGGCGATACTATGCTCGGAATGCGCCCCTACCAGAATGAGCCTGGAATCCGTCTTGCTCAAGGCCGTCGACCCGCGATATTATAAACTGCAAAATCTAGAAATGCTTCTCCTTTGCGCCCAATCTTGCGCCGATGCGTTGAACGCTTCGTGGTCTTCCAAGAAATTCAGAGGCAACCCTCACATGGCCGAGATCATTCCCTGCTTCCTTCGACACGGATTAGATGTCAATCTTGAAAATGGGGTTCTGCTATGTTTCGCTGTCCAAGAACAGAACGTCGCTCTACTTGTCCAAATTCTCTCCGCGAAGCCCAACACTGCATCTTTAACCTCCGCCTTCAAATCTGCCAATGCCGTCGAACCTGCCAGAGATATCAAACTATGGATGATGAGGCTTCTCCTGGAGGCCGCTGAATCGGCCGAGATTGGCCAGTCGGCTGCGCTCTTGAAGGAGACACATGTGGCCGTGACCGGTGATCTCACGGGCCTCAAGCTCTTGCTTCATCATAGGGCAATTGTTGAATTCGGTGATGGAAAAGCTGTGCAAGTAGCGGCTGTAGCAGGGGCTCTCGAAGCACTAGACCTGCTACTTTTACGCGGCCCTGGTTCGTTGACTCTTCGAAGGGCATGCCTTGCGACGGCATCTGCGGCAATAACCCCGGCCCAGAAACATTCGGTTTTTGAACGCCTCCTCGTTCCTAACCGTGGGATATCAGCAGAGGATATGTCGAAACTATTAGCAGACTCTGTCGAGAAACTTCCCGAGTTCGTACAGCTCCCGCAACTACTCCTAGCACGGGGCGCCGAAGTCAAACTCGAAACTGTTAAAGCAGCGCTCACGAAATCGTCTCGCGATTTGCTCACAATCCTGACTACTGGCATCACTAACCCCTTTATAATACTGGAGATGTTTAGGCATACCCGGAAGATCATGATAGATTCCGACAGGAGATATTGGATCTACCAGTATCTACTGGGCAAAGGCATCCCCAGCGAGGACGTTTCCCAGGCTCTCGTCGACTCCATGAAGGCTTCCGATCTCGGCGATCTATCATTTCCTAAGCTGCTTCTCGAGCACGGTGCCGCGGTAGGCCATGACAAATGCGCGGCTTTTGCTCTCGCTATGAAGTCCAACTCCCTCGATGCTATAAAGCTTCTCATCCAACATATCGTCGACCATGACATGGCTAACGTCGTGTTTGACCTGGCTCGCAAGTCCTCTTCGCTCAGCACACAAGTGCGCCTGGAGGTCTACCGCCGCTTGTTACAGTGGAACATTGGCAAATCTTCCTTGTACAACGCCCTTTTAGAGACAATCAAGGGTAGCTCCCCCAAGACGGAAAACGGCCCTACTGTTAAGTTACTCATTGAGGGTGGCGCCGACCCAAACCAAGACACGGCCCATTGCTTCCTCGTGGCAGCTAAGGCAGGGGCGTCGGCCGAATTTCGAGCCCTGAGTAAGCATGCAAAGCTGCCAGTGGTCACCAAAGCACTTTTAGACCATTTTGTGGAGGAGTGGGAGGTGATATGGTGGATTCGCGCTTGTCTTGAGGAACAAACTCGTGAGGTGAAAATCGGCCACGATGAGCTATTATTCAAGTGTCTTCAAAAGTTCCCACGGGGGACCGCGCTTTTGACCCTTCTTCTTGAAAACGGAGTGTCCCTTTCTGCCAAGAAGACGCACCGCATCTGCCCTGGCTGGAAATCTGAACCATGTACGGTCTTGATCTGGGCTCTATTTTCGGAGCCTCGGGTTGGAAACGATGTGATCCTCTCAATACTCGCCCGAGGAGGGCAGGCAGGTCTGTTGCATGTTTTTTTCCCTACATATCTCCACCGCTGACAGGCAATGTAGCACTCCCGGCGTACTCGACGCCGGTGACGAACGTATCTGCAATCTTTGGCTGTCTGCTAAGCAAGAAGCGGACTCCCGTCCTGAAAGCCTTACTCAACCTTGATAGAGATGGGGTTTTGGACAGCATGATTCTTGGATCTACGTTCGTCCATCTAGCCGCACATCCCCAGCAAGTCGATCAGGAATCGAACTTTCTGGACGACGCAAATGAGATCACTCCGCGTGACGCCGCTCTATACTTGGGCAACTTCGACGCCTTCCGTCTCATGAAATGTGGCCAAACGCCGAACGATGGCACCCTCCACCTCGCTGCGCTATTAGCACTGCCCAACTTCGTCCAGTGGCTCCTGGACAAGCACGACGCTAACTACAGAGCAGAAGAATTCGACTTCATGATCCCGCTAGTCCTTGCTTGCGAGTCCAAGCCACAGCCTTGGTGTAAGGCCGCTAACGAAGAATCGGACTGGATTACTCGGCAGAAAAAGACGATAGAAATATTGGTTCCCAAGACCAAACTCAACTGGCGCTATAGACAAAAGACACTCCTTCATATCGCGCTAGATAACGGGCCCGAGATTACCAAGACCATGATAGAGGCACTAGATCTCCGTCGAGATCCGGAGAGGGACGAGAAGTACCTGTACGTTGACCGAACCGGGATCCATTACTCTCCGGACCAATATGTCGCAAGGATTTTGGAAGTCGAGAAAACTGAGAGGCAGGCCCTAATCGAATGTCTCGAACAAGCCAACGTCAAATCTCGCTACTACAAGGCCGTAGAGCCCAAGTCTGATAGCCAGCCTGAAGGGTACTGCGGCCTTCCTCCCAGGCTTGATAAATTATGGAAAATTCACGAGGAGAGTAAAGTAATCTCCACCTATAGCAGTCCTCCCTCTCCCGACTTCTCAGATTTAGAATGAGTAAATAGTTGTTTGCATTAGAGAGATGTAAAGATGTACAGTAAGTGGAAGATGTATGCGACTAGAATGAAAATTGACAGTCGTGATTAATGATGAATTTAGATTAGCATCGATAATGAGAGACATTGCGATAGGATTGTCAGTCGCGACATAAGAAACAACCTATAGCTGAGGTGGGATTCTGATATATCTTCATTGCCCAGTCTCTACCTGTATGTACCTAAGGTTGGGTACTCAACTAGGCGTTGATTATTCAGGTAGCACCTCCATGCCTTTACCATGGACGACCAACTAAGGAATTCTACCTCCATCACGTCCTAACAAGCTTGGTAGCCTCCCGCATGAACCCCGTGTCGTCGAGCAGCTCAACCGCAACCTGCGCCAGCGTCCTAGCCACGACCTCGGTGCGGCCGTAGCTGAACTCGGTACCCGCGGTGTGAGCAAACACGGGCTCGTGGTTGAAGCCGCACGGCGCGCCGGTGACGTTCTCGCAGATGCCGAAATTCGGATGGAACACGGCCTTGCCGACGCTCAGCACCTGCTTCGTGTCGGGGTCCAGCTGTGCGTCCTGTACGAACCCCGCGTCCGTGGCCGCCGGCGCGATGGTCGAGTAGTTCCAGTTCGGCTCTCCATCCTCGTGCATGATCGCGAGGAACCTGTCGCCGAGAGCGGTCAGCACCTCCAGTGCAGGGTACGGGCGATCCTTGCTGATTGAAACGGCCTTAGAGGCTATGGTCGAGGTCACCTTTTGGAGGACCGAGTCCGAGTCGCTGGTGTACCGAGTGCGGACCGATACGGTGATATCCAGCTCCGTCACAGTAATGTTCCCGGGCAGGAAGAACGAGACATCACTATTGCCATTGGCAGTCAAAGTGCGGAAAGTCTCGATGCTGAGCCTGAGGGGGCTCTTTGTGCCCTCGGATGCGTGACCACCCGGACCCTCCATCGTGAGCGCGACGCCATTCTCTACCTCGCTGTCTTCCACAATGGTGTAGTTCACGCCCACGTACGTGTTGTCCAACAGTTGCGACACCGTCGAATTCACCTCCTGCAGGCTCAGGCCCGCGACTCCGAACAAGATCTGCTCAGCCACCACGTTGATGGCAAACATGCCCACGTCCTCTACGGGGGTAGCAGTCGAGGACGTCCCGGGAAGCGTGCCGGCCAGATCTGTAATAAGCACAAGCGCCTCATAGGCAGTCCTGACCGCATCGGCATGCGTGTCCCCTACGAAGTTCGCCTGCGCGTCGACGCGCCCTTGCATAGGCTGTACGGCATTGCCGTTCGTCGGGTGCGCCTCCATCCATACATCTATCCCATCGAATGCACCCGCGTCGTTAAGCCGGGCTTTGCCACCAGTGTTCTCCTCGTCGGGCGTCCCTAGGACCTTGATGTGGCCAGGAATTTTCAGGTCGATGAGCGCCTGGCGCGCCATGGCGGCCGCAGCCAGCCCGTTTAGCACAATATGGTTATGTCCACAGGCATGGCCTATGCCCAAAAGTGCATCATACTCGGCCATGAACCCCACGACGGGTATCTCATCGTCGGAGCCTGAGAACCCGGTGGGCTTATTGACGAAGTCCAGCACAAACGCGGTAGGTTGGCCGTAAGCGTGCGGGGTCACATCCCAGAGACCGGGGTTCGTCGTGGTGAAGTAGTCGACGACGGTATCATGGGCGTGGAACTCTTGTGTGGAGGTCTCGGGGTGAGCGTAGATATCTTGAGCTATGCCCTTGAGGCCCGGGAACACATCCGCCGAGATAGTTTTCAGGAGGTCGGGGAGCGTGCTCAGATCTGTTGCTATGCCAAAGCCTACGGTGGCTAGGAGGAGTAGCTCAGAGCGTGTCATTATATCTACGATATCCGCTGGTTCGAGTCGCAGTGTTTCAACTACCTAGACACGCCTAAACTCTACGGAACGCGGCTCAGTATTTATTATGAGAGCTCAGCGGCTTAATCTTTGCTTCAATGCTGTATTCAAACCACCGAACACTGAAATATCGGCCCTGTTGCGGATCAACGGGGCCAGGAGCCATAAGATAGGCCCATCACCATCCGGTAATAACAATAATTCGGTACGATGTCTACGAGCGGACGCATAGAAAGCCCTGCGGTCCGCAGGGACCGTATATCTCAGCATCCTCGCTGACTACTGCGTGCCAGCTGCGTGCAAGTTCCTAGGCTCGGGGGTCTGAGTCACCGCACAACTCAAAATCAACATCACGCAACATTGTAGGCGTATGAATCTCGGAGAAGACCAGATCTGCGATGTAGGTAAGTCAAGAATGTCCCTCCTCAAAGAAGCCTAGGACATGAACTCTTATCTACATATATAGACATTTCGAGACATAGCCTATCTGCTAGGAATTTGCCACGAAGTAATGACCAACTGAACACCGAGCTTCCTGAAGCTGGCGTCATCATAGCCATTCTGGAATTTCGTGATCCTGGGTGGGAGTTTCATGTAACCATATTACAAATCGGTTCTACGAAGTAGGCAATATTCAATTACCTGGGTGTTACTACTAGTTGCAGCATCACCCTTGCGATGACGTGAGAGCCGAACAAAAAAGCGAGGACCGAATATACATGTGGATTACACAATCTCGCAATTCCTTACCAATCTCCATAGCGGTGAGCAACGGCGGACACAATTCTTTTACACATACATACTGCGTAGTACATATACGTGCCTTGGGATGCTCTTCGACACCATGTCGCACAAGTGTAACCCCACACTCCGGTACCCTCGGGCAATTCAATCGTCATGTTTTTCGCAGTCCTCTTCACCATTGCTCCCGTCCTCGGGGCCCAAGTGCTCCTCCCGGCACTCACCGGCCCCCACAACATCGGGCTCAGAAACCTAGAACTCGTCGACCACGGAAGAGTGGACCCGTTCTCGCCGACCGGCGCGCCGCGGGATCTCATGGTCACTCTGCTCTACCCCACGACCAAGAAATCCCTGGAGCATCTGCCGCTCGCGCCCCAGTTCTCTCCGGCGGCGGCTTCCTACTTCGACGGCTGGTTCTCGTGGCCTTCCGGAACGGCAGCCTCCCTCACGACGCGCGCCCGTCTGGACGCCCCGCTCACCGTCGAGACCGCCAGAGCGCCGGTGCTGCTCTTCAGCCACGGGTTCGGGAGCCTCGGGTTCACGCGCAGCGTCTACACGGCGCTGCTATCGGACCTTGCATCCTGGGGCTGGGTCGTGGCCACGGTCGACCATCCGTACGACTCCGGCGTCGTCGAGTACCCCGACGGCCGCGTGGTGCCTGCGCGCAACTGGAGCTGGCCGCTGGACCTGCCGACGATAGAGCTAGCGATCAACACGCGTGTCGCCGACCTACTCTTTGTTCTTGGCCAGCTGGGTGACGCTTCGGTGATGGGTCGTCTGACGGAGGGCCCGCACGTGCAGCATCGCGTTTTGGGACACGACGAGAGCGGCGCGATTGCCCCTATCTTCAATACCTCGCGGGTCGTTGCCCTAGGCCACTCCTTCGGTGGCGCGACGGCCGTGGGGGCGTCGTTCAACTCGTCCGCCATCGTGGCAGCTACGGATCTAGACGGGTTCTTGTACGGGCCAGCAGTGCAGGAGGGGACCGACAAGCTGGTGCTAGTCCTGGGCTTCCTGGAACACTACGCTACAGACGACCCTAACGGTACGGCGGGATGGCCGGCTCTGCACGGCTGGAAGAGGGATTTCACGGTGGCCGGCACGGTGCACACGAGCTACTCTGACTACGTTGTTTTTGGGGATATCCTAGGCGCCGAGGGTCCTTCGGCCGGGACGGTGCCCGCGACGAGGATGGTGCAGATTCTCCGGACGTATGTCGATGCGTTCTTCAGCAAGTTTCTGCTGGGCGTTGACGACGGGGGATTCCTCAGCACGAATAGCAGTGCATTTCCGGAAGTGCTGCTTAGGAGATGGGGACCATAGGGGGCAATCCACCTTCACTCATTTCCATGGTTTTACAATACACTTGGCTTCTATTGAACGGGATTCCCCGTGCTAGTTCCAATGCATCTACTCCTAAAAGGCAGGTTAGCAGATTTTGTACTCTTACTTGTCATCAATAACATTCTATATACAAGGACTTTGCCTGCAGAGTACATACATACGATATTATGGAAGAGGAAAAAAGGAAGAAGAACGGGTTTCCAGGTAGCTATACGAAGTACGTACGGAGTACTGCCATTAGTATTTACCCTCAGCAGACACAAAGTCAACTGCGCTACCAACCACCTGCAACCCCTGCACCCTGTTAATTAAGCCAGCCAACCCCGCCAATTTTCAAGAAATCTGGACATGGCAGCTGCATGGTGAGCTGAACCCAGTAATGAAGATGAAGTATTCTGAAGGGTCATTCATCCTGTCATATACTTCGTGGGTATAGTCAAAAAGATTATCATGAGATTTGAATTACATACCATCATTATTTTCTATCTCTCTCCTCTAGGGTTGCAGTCCAAAAACACCACGAAAACACCTTACCCAGGATATCCAGGTTACAAGTTTCGGGACCCTTAACCTTGCGACATCAGAACTGGGAACCGCCAATTAAGGGAACAGGCGATAAGGCGTTGCCCTGCCGCAAGCAATTTGTTTACCTCGAATTACCCCACCATCTTTTCTCGCTACTGCAGTTAGCGACGGCGACCTACCTACATTCATACCGTATCTGTACCTATAAATACTATCGGAATCGAACATATCATCATTCACACTCGTGTCACCTCTCTTCTTTACCATTGGACGACTTACTAAGACCCTATCACCAATCATCCCGACTGATTGAAGCCTCTCCAATCCTTTCAGAGTCCCAACCAATCTCATAAGATAAACCACCTAACCGGCACTCTCCGTACCGGGTTATAGCGTCATAAAAATCACCGCATAAGGCCTTTGGTCCATCTCCCAGCCGCCTCGCCTTGCAGCTCTTGGCGCACGGGTCAGGTCATCCATCCTCAGAGTTTCCTTCTAGTACTTGCATAGCTCTTGTCTCTCGGTGTTTAAACTTCTCGGATCTCCGCTCTTGCTGGTTCGTCGCTTTCTCACACCTTCTTACCTACTCCACCCGACCCATCCGTCACCGTCTCGTTGGTCGCAGACCTGCGTACATCCTACCTCTGTCGCATACCAACCTAGGTACCTAATCAGTTTTCGCATTTAGACACCCAGTCAGGTCTACAGAGAGAAGTATAAGATAATACCGGCAAGATGTTGTTCGCCATCTTCTTCGCCTTCTGGCGATTCATGCAGATCATCACACTGGTAAGTATCTCGTCCGTGCGTCGCATTCTCCCCGGCGCATGAACGGAACACAACAGCAGGAGCAGCAACTGACCGATAAACCCGCTACAAAGATCCCCACGATGGGCATGCTGGCGTACTTCGTCAACGGCTATGTCAACCTGAACCAGCTGACACCCAACTACATATTGGTGCTCTTCATCGTCTCGGTGATCGCGCTCGCCTGGTCCATCTACACCTTGTTCAGCTACCACCGCTCGTCCGCGAACGCAACCTTCGTCGCCGTCTTCGACCTCTTGTTCGTCGGGGCCTTCATCGGGGCCGTATACGCGCTGCGCTTCATCGCCAACGCCGACTGCACACGCATCCAGCGCGGCGACGCCTGGGACCTCAGCTTCGGGCCCTTCGGCAGCGCCTCCGTCACCACCTGGGACGCCGACGTCGACAAGACCTGCGCCATGCTCAAGGCCTGCTTCGCCTTCGCCATCATGAACTGCGTCTTCTTCTTCGTCACCTCCATTCTCGCCTGTCTGCACGGCGATCGCGCCGCCACTGGCTCCGACCGCGACCACCGCTCCACCTCCTACTACCGCGAGACCCACCACCACCGCCATGGCCACCGCAGCAGCCGCAGCCCCCATAGCAGGCACAGCAGCCACTCGCACCGGCGCGTATATGTCTAGGAGTACATGTGCGTCTGAGTCTGAGCGGAGGAGGATATGTTGTAGTGTAGTGATCACGGCGCTGGCTTGAAATTTAACAGGACTGGGGATACTATCGAATGTGTGAAGACTCGAGAGTCATACAATACACACGCATATCCATGGATATGCGACAAGACATATGGAAACGACGAAACTGTTGAAAGATTTGTATGTGTGGAACGATCAAGAGCTATAAATCAGCTTGAATTTGCAATGCAGTGGCTCCTAACGGAATGCAGCAGGGTTGTGTGGTATATATTGTAGGTATGGCGCGACACAAACCTCCGGTTCGCAATGATGACGACTTTTACGACTGCCCATGACGTTATTCTTGCGGTATTGGTGTTGTCTGTGCCTCAAAGATGTTTATTTCACTTTGCGATTTACTGCGAGACGCTTTTGGTCGTTGGTAGTGGACGTTCCGTGGAAGAGTGAGATGAATTATGTATCTCTTGTTCATGAGCCAGATTTGGTATACGTCTACTAAGACTAGATAGAGTAGAGTAGCGGGCAAACCCACATTGAATCATCTTTGTTGCTGTATTGTTCGTATAATTGTTGATTTATGTAGGAGTGTGCACCTATCTTTGCCTCATAATACATATATATCCCCGAAATCGGGTGAGCCTCATCAATTGAATGAGGCTATTAATCCAAGGTAAAGAGGTACATCTAACTCTATACATATGAAGCCTCTGAACTCAATGTCGCTTGAGTATTGAATGACTTGAGTGTCTCCTTTCGGATATACTTTTTTACACGGACACCATGGAAGATGAGGTCTTGGGCAACTGCGACACCGACATCCATGGCCCAGATAGCGATAGGGATTATTGTATCATGCAACCGGCCAGCTGAGTGCTCGCTTAGGAGGCTGCTTCATAAGCGGCAGTGTGCCACGCGAATTCCTCAGGCCAGGGGAGAGAGGGACGAGCCTGGTATAGTAGTTTCGATCTCGACTTGGACAGAGAATATCATCAACTACAACCAGACCTCCGCCAAAGGCACATGCGTAAGAAACGTAATCGCATGGCCTCCGATTCGCAGCTTGCAGTCTCTCTCCTAAGAGTCAGCAAGGGCCGGCATGGACGATATGTTCGTACCCGTTTCACTCGTAAAGATGTAGACAGGAAGGATATGTCACGTCCGAACCTGACCCTGACCAACAGTATATCCACTCGCGATACCGCTCCGTCCTTCCTCAACAACCGTACTCTCCTCGTCGTCATCGGCGCCAAATTCCGTGCCCAAGCCCTGCCACGTCCTCTGCGACCTCAAGAACTCCGCCCCGGGGCTCGCCACACCGTTGACGAGAGCCACATCCCCGTTGGCTCTCTTGACAATCGACGAGGACGACGGTGCGCCGCCAGTTTCTGTCCCGTTTCGCGGTGCACTTCGTATGGCGAACTTCATCGGCCGGCTGTGACTGACGAGCTTGCCGGTACGGAGATCGAAGACGGGCGGCTCTGACTCCTCGTCTTCGACACCGCCCTCGACGTCTTCTGCTTCGGGCTCGACCTCTTCGTTTTCCTCTGATTTGGCGACACTCTCCGTAGTCGCATCTAGAGCTGGAGGGGCCTTCACGCCCTCGATACCGCCCCACCACTCGCCTGTCCAAACCCTACTCTCCTCGCCCTGCAAGGCTAGGCCGAGCTCGAATGGGGTGATGACTGGCTTCCACAGACCTTCATATTCGACCAGCCCGCTCTCCCAGCACCCGACTACGACCCACCCATCCACCTCCGCAAAGTTGGCCAGCTTTGCCGCATTTAACTTGCCAACGACAATAGTATAGCTCTTTTTGCCCGCCGCAGCAATCTGGCTTTTGAGAGTTGAAATAGTAGACATGTAATTCTTGACCGACAGTGTATTTACCAAAATCCCGATTATGGACGCCGTGGCAAGTCGAATGACGAGAGCGTATCGGCGGCGGAGCAGGGCGGGTGTCGCGCTTGGATCTAGGGGTGTGGCGAATGTTGTCGTGTAGGGAGAGGAAGGTGTAGAATAGATGCGCAAAGACGCGAGGCGGGAGGAGAGGGTTAAAAGGAGGGACGTGGGCGGCGTAGCTATGTGGAATAGATGGCATTCTTTCAGATTATAGTCGAAAGTCAATGCATTGTCGGAAATAAGTTTGCGATTCGGTATTGGCCCAGTAGGATCCCGTACGATATCTGTAGGTATGACGTTGGTATAACCCCTTTCTCTTAGTAGTTCGCATACGGGCGAAACATGCTCTTGGAACATGACGTCCGCCATGACAACCAAATTCTCTGCCTTTTCTGGAAACTGCTTCTCAATCTCCACAGCAACAGCATTGTAATCCAGCTTCTGCCTCGTGAAGATGTGTAGAACGGGTAATCTCGAGGTCGGGCTTAGACAAGCACGGCCGTAATGTACAACGCCGTCGGCATCTGCGTGTTCTGCGGCGATCTCATCGACGCAGCAAGCACTATATGACGTATCGGCTAGGATATATAATCGCCTTCTCTGCTCAACTTCTTTCTTCTGGGCACTGGCCGCATCCTCACCCTTCTCATGTGCATGCGCCGATGGCAAATCCAATTCCTTACCCAGCGCGTTAACTACCCATGGCGCATCTGGTAGCATAGCGTCTGGGAATTGGAGTGCGATGCGTCTCCAGCCATTGTGCTGGATCTCGGCGGCCGTCCGCGCAATCTCGTAGACATTGTAGAGCTCGCTCTCGGATCTATGTGGTAGCTTCGCTTGCGCGATCGTAATGGATGGTGTCGAGTCTTCGAAGAACGTATGTTCGGCCGGGGTCGAGAGGACGGGCGGCGCGCTAAGTTCGGATGTCATGGTGACGGTCGTAAAGACGAAGAAGTTATAGCTGTTCTGCCTCAGAGAATTTTAAATTTTTCATTCTTGAAGATACTTGTCATAGAGGGGCAGAGGGAGGGGTCCTTGAAGTCAGTGGAGCTTTACGCATGCATTAGTGGAGGAGTGGGGCTAGCTTAATGCTCCTAATTACAAGGTGTCAGGGTGTGCAGCGCCCGTCCAGCCCGCCAGCTTATGGTGGTAACAGCCTACCTGGACTATTACGGCTTCAGTTATTACAAGGCCTTCGAGGTCATGAATACCCTAATCATGGCACCCAACCCCCTTTTAATGGTATAAGTTGATGCCATGAGTCGATATAAAACTACCTTGGTCTTACAAGTTGGCTCATAGTTCAAGTAGGATCGAGAGTTTAAGATATCATTGCCAAGTAAGAGATCTCGATGGATTGTAACAGTTCCACTCGTGGATCCGAAAGCTTCTCCAAGCTATCTCATCATCACACACATACCCGTAGGTTGGTAGGTAGATACGCATGTAAGTGTATGTACGCGAATAGATCTGTGTTCATAGCTCATTAACTTCGTTCCCTCGACGTAGATATCTTCAACCTCATCAAAGTTTTACTTGGCCTGCATTCAGCCGGCTCCAGTCGCTCTTGTTGAACTTGACATACGTCCCGTTTTTGAGCCAAAAGAGCTCGTCGTCCCCAACTAGCCCCGGATTCACGCCCTGCTCCCTCAAACCGTGCTTCTGTTGCTTATTTGTGCTTGTGACCGCTGCCATCAGGCCCCTTCCTACTCTCAGGAAGATTGGCACGGCATACTTAGGCAGTTTGTTCCGCGCATGCTCGGCTAGCGACCGTAATAATGCGTCGTCCGGCTGCTCTTGAACTAGTGAGAGAGCCGCACAGCCTGCTCGACCGTCATGGTATGGAAGCTGCACGCCATACACATTGGCCTCCTGTACAGCCGGGTGCGTGCCGAGCGCCTCGCTCACTTCTGTCGTGGCTACGTTCTCGCTTTTCCACCGGAACGTGTCTCCGATGCGGTCGTGGAAATACATGCGATTTTCCGAATCCAAGCTGACGAGATCGCCTGTCCGGAAAAAGCAGTCGCCTTTCTTGCGCACGTCGCGGATAACCTTACTCTGTGTCGCCTGGCTGTTATTGTAGTACCCCTGGAACGCGTTCTTGGTGTCAGGCGGTAGGACGAACATCATCTCGCCGACGGTGCCAGGTTTAACTTCCTTGCAGAGGCCGGTCTTCGGATCCCGTACGGGGGCGTCCGTCTCAGGATCTCGCTCTACAATGGCGGTGGCAGTCCTTGCCATACGTGCGTATATGAGTCCGAAGCGTCCGATTGCGCCACTGGCGAAATTGTTCCGCGTGAGGTTCCACATAGCAACAGGCGCTTCCGTTGCTCCGTAAAATTCCCCGATGGTGTCAATACCGAAGCGATCTCTGAAGCTGTCCCAGATATCTGGCCGTAAGCCGTTGCCGAATGCCACGCGGACACAGTGCCTTCTGTCCATGTTCTCGCCGGTGGCTGGGTCTATCTCAGGCGGCGCCGCGAGCAAGTACCGGCAAGTTTCCCCTACGTACTGAATTATGCTTGCGTTATGTTGCCGAGTCTCCTTCCAAAACGTCTTGGTGGAGAACTTCTTGCCTATTGCAAATGCGCAGCGGGCTTCCAAGCAATGGATCAATCCCATCATAAAAGCCGAGCTATGGTAGAGCGGCATACACTGCGAACTGACTGTCAAATCGCAGCCCCGAAGCAGCACTTGGGAACAAGTACTCACCGTGTAAAATACGTCGGATGGCTTTGTTCGTAGCCAGTTGCTGACAAATTGGCCGGATTGTGTCACCTTCCCCCACGATACGATAGCTGCCTTGGGCAACCCAGTCGTACCAGAAGTGTAGATGAGAACAGCCATGTCTCTCTTCAGTTGGCCAGAACGGGCGGAATCGGGTTGTCGCACGGGCTCCGTGGCAGAGGCTTCGGCCTTCAGCTCGTCTGTCAGTAACGCAATTGGCACACCCGCCAACTTTTCGAGGACACCGTCGTGTACATTTCCGGCAATTTCGGGGCCGACCACCATGAGTACTGGGTTTGCCGTCTTGACGCAGTGGACCAATGCTTCCCCGATCAAATTATAGTTGATGAAGGCGGGCTTCGCCCCGATGGACCACAAGCCGAAGCAGACGAAGACGAAGTCATCTGAATTCTGTAGATCCACGGACACGACATCTTTGGATTTGACACCGAACTTCGTTTTCAACAAGTTCCCGTACCTTAGTGCCATCTCGTAGACCTGAGCGAAAGTCCATGACTTCTCTTGGAAGAGGATGTATGGCCGGTTCTTCGATGACTTATTCGTGGCGGCCTGTTCCAGCACGTAGAAGGTGTTGCACCAATCATTCCGCTCGCGAGTGATCTGGTAAAAAATCGATGGCGCGAGGGCACCTATCATTGTCCTGTCGTACCACAACCCCGTCTTAGCATTTACGTAGGCCAGGCCAGCAGCCACTGCTGGCAGAGAGAGAGCCAGAGGTACTGTTCCCATGGTAGTTAGAGAGAGAGGCAACAGAAATGATTTAAGGACAGAGTTCTTCCAGAATCACTAGACCTGAAAATTGAGAGATTGCGAGAATTTACCGGCCATGGTCCAGTTCTAGGATATTATTGTATTGTAAAAAGCAAGAGAAAAAGCTAGATAGACATAATGGTTAAAGTAGAACGGTGAGAAGCATCACACGGCTTGTATGAATCTGTTGCTATTTCTGTATGAGCTAACCAAGTAAGGGGGAGATGGGAAATAATGAATCCAACAGAACAGAGATTTATGACTTCACCAACTGAAGCCAAGGGGAGGTCCAGTGTCTAAATATATAAATGATGATGATGATATGGTAAGAGGGACAAGTTTCGCCTCGAAATATTGTAGGTGGGCTAAGTGGACTTTACGCGCATTTGGAGATGCCGCCGCCCACCATATCCGGGAGGGCCAAAGATCCTTGGTCTCCAGAAAGACCTGCAGGACAGATTTTTGAGTCTGGATACAAAGCAAAGTCTCAAGATGAGTAAATTATCGAAGCCACTAATTGTTTTTCAAATACTAACGCAACGACGGCGTATTCTAGCCCCCAGGGGACCGGGAGTTCATAATGTAGAGTGATGAATATTGGTCGATCCAAGCTATCCCCTGCTAGCTTTCTGTTGATGATTTTCCCTGTCTGACCTCGGCTTGCGACGCTGGGCTTCTTGCATGGAGCCACAGGCATGCTGTGCTTCACTTTCAGTCACGAGTATCTGTAGATAGGTAGCATTTACCATGTAATAAGACTGCATGGCTCCTTGAGTAACCGATCATATATATGTAATGATTCGTTAATTAAGAGGGGAGGCGGTCAGGGTGTGTATGTATGTCTTATCCCGGATAATATCAATGATTGACCAGGTCGAAAAGCCACCAGTCCATCAGCAGGAGGGTTCAAAGCCACAATTCAGTACCGAGACTACAGATTGCGGAAGCGGCGCCAGAGGCAACATATCAAGCAGAATTGGTAAAATTACTTCGTAGTGGCTGGGAGGATTGATATATGTTGGTACAATGTCATGTTGTGACCTACGTATAACCTCTTCAGCTCTTATTATCATATGCACATCCACGCTGCCACGGCGATGCCTTTGAAAAATGAATGAAGACAAAACAATCATATATCGGAACAAATCTGGACCGGATTTCGATAGGTTTAGTTGCATATTGCAGCTTCGAGGTGGGGGTACCTACTGTATGTACCTAACCTATGGGAAAGCTCTGTTTCTTATTTCTTAACAAGATCTTGATATTTTGCGCCACGCTGGCTTATTAGTACCTATGAGTACGAGGTAGTCAAGCACCAACAACACAATTGATCTCAAGCCATGCTTCCGAGAAGGTGGCGCCGCTTCATATAGTCATGTCGTCCATTTCTGAACTCCGACAAGATGACATTTCACCCAAACCCAAATCAGCTGCACCTTTCGGTGGCGCTACCAGCAAATCCAAGACCGATATTGACACAGCTGTACCAGTGAAGCAGAACCTGCCTCCTCCCGAGAAAGCAGAAGATATTCAAAGACGAGCTTACATAGTCGCATCCTTTTGGTTCATCGTACTATTTCTGGGGTTACCGATATGGTGGAAGACGACTACCATATACCGGGCAGACCTGCCCCTGAACAAGATGATGGACTGGGCTGATGGCAGGGTTAGAATGCTCTCTGGCCCGTCACCGTATCTACCATGTGGTTACTAACGTACCTGTGCCTACCACCAAGGCCTGCAATCCAGTATTCCCCATTATAGTTGCTATAGATGCGCCGACTCTACGAGGCGAAGAGACGGAGAACCTTGTGCGCATTACACAGCAAGCCTTGGACTCCACAATCGACTTCAAGGGACATCAATTCCAGCTTGAAGTGTCTCCGTCGGCCAACGCAGACCACGCGAACAGTCGGGCATACGATTCGAACACCGCTCTTACAATACGCCTCAGCCCTGGCGATGCTGCTACATCCTTGCTTCATTCGCAAGCGCCCATCCTCGAGGTCACCTATCCTCCAAAGTCGATACCCTCCCCCGATGCTGCCTCTTCCGGCTTCGCGACTTACCTAGCGACGCAGCTACGTGAGGTTTTCTCCGAAGAGCGGGATGTCATGTCATATCTCTTAGCGTCATCTTCCATGCCCTTCGAGCAGCGACCCTTAGGATCCCCTCAACACTTGGCCGACTCGTTGTCGAAGCGAATGACAAGGTCGCTGAAGTACTCTCGAACCTACCATCTCACTTTCTCACTTTTCACAAGCGGGCCTACACCGAGTGATTGGGATATCGAGTCCGCTATAGACGAATACATGAAACCGATATTAGATATGCTACGGCCCATTCACAACTTCACCATCGATACGCAAGTTCAGCTGTACGCCACCCCCGGTGTTCAGTCGCCGATACTAAGCAAGGAAGACCTATCTTCCTTCATCAACGCCGCCGAGTGGCCGCTGTCGCCCTCTATAGGAGGTGCGCCAACTGTTAACTTTGTGGTATTCATCGGCAACCAAAGCATTGGCACCGCCTCAGAACTGGGCACCTCGCAGTCCTGGCTCATACCGCAATGGGGCTCCGTCTATCTCCTGCCGCCCCCTTCTAGGACTCGTGTCACATCAGAGCTACTAAAGCAGCCAGTCCTCACCTTTACTTCGCATCTACTCTCACTCCTCGGTACCCCGCAGTCAGGCTCCTTACCGATGCGTCTTTCGACACTGACGCGCATCCGATCTGCCGACTTGCTCTTGCGAGCTTCCTCTTCGCTGGGGTCGCTAGCTCGCCTCTCACTAGCATTGCCCAGTATATCCATCCCGTCCAGCGTCGCAGACGGTGTGGCTAAGTCTATGCATCACCTCCAGCTCGCATGCTCCAACCTCGGCGGGATAGCAGGCCTCGAACACGCGCGGATTGCCGATGTAGAGGCCGAGCGCGCCTTCTTTGAGAAGAGCATGGTTGGGCAGCTCTACTTCCCCGACGAACATAAGATCGCCGTTTACCTACCGTTGCTCGGACCGGTGGGGGTCCCCCTGGTTATCGGCCTATTAAACCAGATCAAGGCTTGGAGGAATGCGAGAAGGGAGAAGACTAAGGTCGCGTGAATGGCCATGGTGAATAATAGAAATTATAGAAATTACCACAGGCTCTGGAGAGTCTCCTATTTATGGAGTCCTGAACCCAACTCTTCACGAGAATGTAATGCCAGCCGTCTCACGTCAGCACCTTAGGGCTATGACTAAACGCACCTTATGCTTGATTATGGACGAGGACATAAGTTGTAGGATGGCTACCTTATTGTGTCATCCTCCATCTTGGACGGACAGGTATATATGTACTTTGAAACAAGCATTAGCTGCACGAGCCGCGAGGTTGATGCCGAAAAGGCACGCATTGTGCGAGGTTCTGAGGACACAGCATCGCTTGATAAATGATATTCTAATCTATAGCCTATCACTTCTCAGCTTCGCAATATCAGGCCCTATCATAGCTGAGCTGTGGAACGTGTCTTGCTTTTTCTCGTCTGTTGGGTCACCCCCACCGCGGATGCTTGTTCCTCCTGCACCCTGCCCTTTTCTGCATCTCCACCGGTAGAACGCTTCCGAGTGCTGGTGTCAAGGTACCTTGTTTGGTGAGTTGGTGAATTATCTGCCATGTCCCCTTTGGGCATGTCTGATGAGCTGTGTACGGTCCAAAGTTCATCTTCCTACCTAGGCAGCCTAGGTACGGACTTATTAGAGCATCGCATTGTTGGTAAGCAGGGCGTGAGCCACGAATAGAATGCAGCGGAACTCGTGGACCCTAGACTTGGACATACCGGTACCGCGTGGGGACCGATGCGGGCTCACTCACTCTACCGGACACACCAACTTATATATGTAGTATGTACTTTAACTCAGCCCGTCCCCGCGCACATGAGCTCTTACATGTAGTAACCTTGCATTGAATGGCACGACATAGCATGAGTTGGTGACATTGACATCACAGCTACCACCCGACAAGTAATCGCATCGCACCGCATCGCGGATTGTCCGCAATGAACCTCTCAGCGCCCACCATCGGGACAGCAGCGAGCTTCGTACAACCAGCATCAGATATCCTATTCTCGACGTCATGGAAGCAGCTCGTTGTCCCGGGAGTCCTGCTTTACGCCGGAGTATGCCGCGCGCTGCGGTTTCGCCGCGAGAAGGCAATGCGCAGGAAGATGGGCTACCCGGACCGGGCGTCGCTGGCGCGCATGACGGCCGTCGAGGCCCAGCATATTATTAACTTCATCAGTACGTGGGAGATGCCTCTGCTCCAGTTCCAGGCCCTGCAGTTTGGACTTTTCAAGGTGTGTGGTTTTGTGTCTATGCGCATAACCTTGTGCTATTCTCGAGTTCTTTCTGATTATGGTACGGCTTATTAACGCCCGTACTCGTGAGGGATTAGACGTACGGCGTCGAGAGCATAAGTCGCCTACTCCTGGCTACGGGGAACTTGACGAGTCCACTCAGGAGTCCAAAAAGGTAAGTAAGGCTTATCCGAATTTCCGTTTGATATACCATGGCTCTCAGTGAAATCAGCTTGGGTGAAATTCGGGTGAATTTGAGAGTCGCATGGCGGGACAAATTTCTCATGATGGATATCAAACTACGGGCGCAAGATCAGGACTGAAAGCTTTTCAGATTTGAAGACACAGCAGCCTTGATCGGAGAATGGCTGATCAACCCGCCGACCTCAGACAGAGCCGTGCGAGGGGTTGCCCGCATGAATTTCCTGCACGGCAAGTATGTCAAGGAGGGCACCATCTCCAACGCCGACCTGTTATACACGCTGTCCGTGTTCATAACAGAGCCGGGGCGCTTTGCACGGTTGTATGATTGGCGGCCCCTAAACGAAATGGAGTATTGCGCGTACGGCGTGTTATGGAAGAGTGTGGGCGATGCTATGGAGATCCAATATGAAGGGTATCTAGCACACGCCGAGTCTGGGTGGCGCGACGGCATCGAGTTCGCCGACGACATTGCCGCCTGGGCCAAGTCCTACGAAGTCGTCGCCATGAAGCCAAGCACAGTTTGCGCTAAACCTGCCAGGGCTCTCATTCCCATGATCACGTACTGGGTTCCGTGGTTCGCGAAACCTTTTGGAACCGAGCTCGTGATTAGCCTCTTAGGTGAGCGGGTGAGGGAGGCTTTCATGTGAGTCGATCCCCCCCCTTCCCCGTTCCATGATCATCCAGCAAGAATCAGATTTGACAAGTAGTTCATGTGCAGGCTTCCCGAGTCCGGAGTTACGGCTAGCGCGACAATTTACTCTCTCATTGCGCTCCGGCGGTTCGTCCTGCGGTACTTGACGCTGCCGCGCTTCTTCGAGCTTAAGAGGCAATACGAACCGGATCAGCAGACGGGGCGCATAACGCAGCGTATGCCGTACGGGAACTTCCCCTTCTACATCAAGCCGACGCTCTGGAATCGCTGGGGCCCTGTAGCATGGGCCATCTGGCTGTACGGCGGCAAGCTTCCAGGTGACGACCCCCAATATATGCCAGAGGGCTACATGTTTCAAGAGTTGGGCCCTGAAAATCGCAAGGACTTAGGCATCGAAGAGATGGAGAATGACATTAGGAGAATCAAGTCCAGTAGTGGGTGGGAAGGCTGTCCGTTTGGATAGAGATTAAATTACCTCGCTTCATTACCTACGTCGTGGAGAACGGATAGAGCCGAGATGTTAATGGAAGTCCTTCGAAGCAACGGAATTGTTCCTGTGACACCAATCTGCAACATGGTTATCATCACTAAGTCGTTGTCGCATACGCCACACTGACAGATTTGAGGCAGCAATGAACAGCGATATTCGAAAGCCGGGCGGTTTTCCGGTGGTTCCCATTCTTTTTTGGAATCTGTAATAAGTGTCAAACATGTCTTATGGTATTGTACAACTAGAACACCAGGACAGCCTTAGTGAGCCTTAGTGCTGATCTCTGGAAATCTCATTGTATGACGAACGACGACTTTGTCTTCTTCTGGGATAAGAGAAAGGATCCTCTGGTATGATTTGTCAAGATCTTCGGGTAGATGTCGTAGCAAATCCCTTATTTTGTCGGTAGTTCTCAAGCGTCTCAAGATATCACGTTGACAGACCGCCCAGCGAAAGCTGAAATAGGACATCTCGGGTCAGAGTCGGTTAGTAATGGGGGTCAATTAGTAGTTCACGTACATTCCTTTTGCACCCTCTGCGAGAGCATCCTCAATTTCCTCACGTAGCCCTAAAGACCAAGGACGAACCCATTGGCTTGATTTCAACTTAGCACTGACGTAACACTTGATGTCCTCTTCGACTAATGGGTTCGACATCAAAAAGTGCGTTGACACCTGCTCCATGACCGTTTTGATATTGAAGTATTCCCGGCTTGTGACAAACAGCCGGGTTTTCTCAAATCCAAGTTCGGTTGATACCCTGTGTATCACTCCAAGTAGGTTAAGCCTTTCCTCACTTTCATCTACCGCGTCGAGCGTAATGTAGACGGCGTCAAACCCCTTTAGAGAATCTTCGAGACTGGAAAGTAGCCCTTCTAGCGTTGGCCGAAGATGTTTGTCGTATGTTTTCCAGATAAGAGAAGGGATAACCTGGCTCTGTTGACAAAGTTGGCTTAGGGTCCATCTTAGGAATCGCATGGACTCGTCTTGGTGGTTGGCATGTTAGCAGTTATAGTAGATACTCGTGATGTTCTTGTTAGCTGCTCGTTCGCAATGCTCCTCGATCTCTCTGATTAGGTGAGAAGCCAAGACTGTTTTTCCAGCGCCTGGGACGCCACGCATCTAAACACAGCGTCTTGACCCGTTAGTGGAGCTCAGCCAGTTCTTCCCTGAAGTCTTGAGGACCCAGTCACCAGTACCTGGTTCGCAGTTGTCGCAAGCGCGATTGTGGATATACGATGGATTCGTATCCACCAGCCATGTGCTGAACTCTCGAGTCTTCGTGCCTTGAGAAAGGTCAACAAGGGTTAATCTAAAGGGTTGTTCGTCCCATTGAAGGTTGCAGTGCAAATGATGGTATGGACTTACGAAATATCGGAAGAGAATTCCACCGTTATTGTGGACTTGTATACTTCGTACAGACAGTTGCTTCAGCAACTCTATGGCTCTAGGGCCATGGATGGGCCATGGATGGGCCAAGCCAACCTCGCCAACGTAGCATTCAACTTCTGCCGCTTTGACTTGCCTTGGACGGTCAAACAGTCGGGCGGGAATAGTTGCTCTAGCTTCTGAATGCATTCATTGCAACCTTTAAAAGGTTTTGCAAAATCAAGGACGAATCGTCCTTGCCACGAAGGTAGTCGAGGCTTTTGAAGATGGCTTGCAGCGCAGAAGTTTCGATGAGAACGACCTGTAAATCGCTTGGGGCATTTTCAACGGACTCGATGTACCCTTTGCAAAGTGAGATAATCCTGTCGGCGATTTGGACGAACGCAATAATACTCGCTACGAGTGTAAAAGCATCGGCTATGAATGATACTTGTGACGAAAATTCAATAAATTATAGAGTCACTAATTTCAGTACCTAATGTTTGACCTTAGACGATACAATATTATGGCAGAGCGCGTGTTTTTGAAAGATCATGGCTTCGTGATACCCATCCGGTATTTAACCGGTCTAAAGCACCTAGCCATACGGCTGCCCACTATTGAATGAGCAAGCTTTATAATGGCTGATTTGAACCGAAATCGATATCTTCAGATCGCTCCGGTTGGACACAGTATCCAATCAAACCGCCCGCTTGGCACAGCGGTAATGCGCCTCACTAGTACTTACGTACTCCAATGAGGAAGCTATGAGGAGATGACTGGTTCGACTCCAGTAGTGGGCAGCGATTGTTTTTTGAACGATGATCTATTACGTGAATTTACCTTATGTTTTTTTGTCTGTTTCCCGCCTTGAATCTCATTTTATGGGTAAACTGTAGTTTCTTCGAAACCGACATAAATGCAACGTTACGAAAGATATGCTCGTGGATGAACTCTTTTTTTGTCTCCCTCTCGTTCAGACCAATCTTAAATGTACTTGGCTCTGAGCCTTATAAGGTTTATGTAATGTAACCAACAGCAGGTCTTGTATCTATGTATGTAAAACTGCGTCTGATTTGAAAAGTCGGAATATCTGCGAAGTACTGAATTTGATTGACTGGAGAATCCGATATTGAGTGGATCATTGACAGCGGAGGCTTGGCGCGAGCGAATCCGTCTGACCGCATTTATGAATCCTGGTACAGTAGTATTCTAAACGAAGGATGATGACGATCTTCTGCATCTCGAAAGTAAACAGGTATTATTAATATACATAGGTCTACCGTACATGCATTTCATCTTCAACTTCAACTTCAACTTCACACGTTCACGTGAATCACGTCGTCTACCTCTTTGATATCTAAGACATTCGGCGGAGCCGAACCGGCTGAGAGAATTCATAATCCGCAGTCCACAAGCATGCAGGTAGCCGGAGATATCTCTCAGGGTGTTGCCAATCCCCGCTGTCGGTACTTCATACGGGTTATTATCTTACATAGTATGTACATACATAGTACGCACGGGGCCAGCAGCAAAAACTCCCGATTCTTTAAATGTAACGTACCTAGGTCTAGTAGCTACTGAGGTGAGCCTGGTGAGGCTTGAGCAGAAAAAATTTCAAGCTCCAGCCTCCAGGGAGTCGGGACTCTAGAGACTCAGCACCGACTCGAGAAAAGCTTTCATTTGCATGGCTTACCCAGACTAGCTTCTCACTATCATAGAGCCCAACAAACCGGGCCGTTCCATGTCATATGCCATACATAAAAGGAGAAATATTATCGATGGTTCTCCGCGGCGGGCGTGAGTGGGACTTTTGGGAGGAATGGTCTTTTGGCGAGCTGCTCCACTTCGGTATGCGGTTGAGATGCGACAAGCCGTACAAAGTTACTCGACGGCTTCATGGCGGTGTCATGGGTGTATATAGGGACGTATTCAACCGAGCTGGGATTACAAAATATGACAAATGACGACGAGTCACCGAAAGCCTTTCGTTTGAAGCCAGTGGGAAACTGTTCAGTATCTGGGTACATGTATAACATCAGTTTCCAGTGATAAATTCGCGGAATTGGAGGCTTCAAGATTGACGATCTCATGTAGCATCCGGATCATCGAGTGCAACTTTCCGGCCAATACGGCACAGACGGTCGGGTATCAGAACGTGGCAGGCGAGCAGTGTGGCGGCTTACATTGTATGGGTACCAAGTACCCTGGAAAACATCAGCAAGAAATACCACAAAGCGGATATCTTCTCCCCCTGCTCGACCATTCAAGGTAAATACTACCTCATGTAATTCACCCTACCCCTGATCACACCTGCGGGTGCATAACACACAGACACAGCTAATTACGTAGTATTCGTATTATCCTAACCCGCAAAGATATCATTGGCGCAAGAGACCGAGTTGCGTCGCAGCCGTTGCAGACTGCATAATGTATTGATTGAAAGTGGCCGCTCACGAGCCCCCTTTACTACCTAAGGTAGCTTTTACGAATAGAAGATAACCTAGATGGGAATTAACGTTCTATCCCTAGGTACGTTAGTTGTGCTGTGCCGCGTTCCCCCACCACAACTACTACACTGGTATGTACTATTACAGTCTACCACCAACAGGAACAAATACATAGTACCTACCATCAGCTGCTCATTTTTGTTTTATTCTTCAGAGAAACCTGAGAACTCAAGGATACCTATCTTAGGCAGTTATATACGATATAGCAGGCAGCCAGCATGTCGGACGAGCCTGCGTCTACGGCTACTCCAGCCGCGCCTAAGGCAGCACCAAGCACACCACAGCCGGAGACTAGCACTGCTAAATCAACACCAGCGGCAACACCTGCAGAAAAACCAGCGACGATAGCCCCAGTTCCTGTGGTGACCACGGCGACGGGCACGACGTCGTCGACAGACGCTGCCGCTACACAGCAAACATCGGATCCCGATATCCTTCCCGCGTCGCACTGGCTGAATCAACCACAGGTGCGCTGGTCTCTCCGGGAGAAGAAATCTCCTTTATACTTGCAGTAGGGGATAGGAATTAACTGGCGTTATCCTAGCTCAATGACGAGTCTGATTATGAAGATTCTGCTTACGGGGACGACAATGCCAGCTCAACCGCATCCTTGACTGCCAGTATTCTTGAGTATCGAACCGTGCATGGTCGTACATACCACAGCGAACGCGGCAACGCTCAGTCTTGGTGCGACTCATTTCTCTTGGACCCCCCTCTCTATTCATCGTACGTAAGATATCGGTGCTGATTCTTCTTCAAGGAATCCGAATGACTCCCAACATGAAGAAACTATGGATATTCTGTGAGTTTTCGCCCGACCAGCTCAGCGAGATTCTGAATTCACTTGCTGAACGGTCCTGTACAGCCACCACGTCTCAACCTTACAGCAGGACGGGAAGCTTTTCTTAGCCCCAATCAAGGACAATGTCAAAGTAAGAGGCCGCGCACTGTTCTTTTATCTCACGATTGCATTCTGAACGTGACACAGAGAGTGCTTGATGTAGGCTGTGGTACCGGTGAGTCTCACGATACAACACAACCTATCCATCTCAGTTGAACATCATGTTAATATGTCCTCAGGAATTTGGGCAATGTAACTATCCTCCGCCCCCTCTTCATGAGTCTTGGGGTGGGATCTAACATAGTTTAGCGACTTTGCCGACCAGTTTCCTGGCGCTGAGGTCATCGGGGTCGACCTCTCGCCGCAACAACCAGTCTGGATTCCGCCCAACTTGCGATTCGAAGTAGACAACGTGACACAACCTTGGACGTATCAACCCGGCAGCTTCGACTACATCTACATGCGGTGGCTAGTAGGGACCATGCCGGATTACACCGCCTTATTCAAGGAAGTGTTTACGGCCCTGGAGCCGGGTGGGTACTTCGAGAGCAAGGAATCTTCGGCCGTGATCACCAGTGATGATGGCACCGTTGCTGATGACTCTGCTCTTGCTCAATGGGGGAAATGTTTTGGAGAGGTAGGTAAGAAAATTGGCCGGTCGTTCCGCGTCATTGAAGAAGGTACCCAAAGGAAGGCCATGGAAGAAGCTGGTTTCGTCGATCTCCAGGAATACGACTTCAAGGTATGGATATCTGACCTATTTTGAGGATCGGAATCTAACTCTCGTCTGTAGACACCACTGGGAGCCTGGCCAGCGGATGACAAGCTCAGTGAGATTGGCTCGTACAATCAGCTCGCCCTCGAAAGAGATGCCGAAGGTGAGTCTCGCTGCTGGGCCCCGAGCCAGAGCTACTGTTTGCCAACAGGGCTGACCTTTATTCTGTAGGGTTTGTGACATTTTTATGGACTAGGGAACTGGGATGGTCTATGCCAGAAGTCCAAGTCTATTCCGCGCACTTACGACGCGAATTGCGATCCGGCAAACACCACGCCTATTATCCACAGAAGGTGTTGATTGGTCGAAAACCCACCGACGGAGAAGTATCTTGACAAGGACCCTCGCTAGGGTTTGGTTAATCTCGGCTGATCCAAGCTATGTGTCTGCTAAGTGTCAAGCTGGAACGGTTTGTGTTCAGTGCGCTCTCATTGGGAATGGAGACGAAGACAATGTGGTCGTCGGAGTCAGCTGGCGGCAGCGAAAGCCATGAGTACAATTCTGTATTCTCAGGTACCTGGGCAGATCGTCGACGAAGTATGAAGATGAATACCCGTGCCTTTCGGATAACCATATACACAGAATAAATATGACTCTTTCAGGATATGATACATACTCCAGTTAATACCTTTCCAGCTACTCTCGACGGAGTCTCCCGGTCGAAGGCTTGTTTCAGTACCTACATTAATACTTTGTAAGATCTACTCCTTATATACCTACCTTCCTATGTACCTATGTGTTGACAAGGGAGGTCTTTGGTCTTGATATTCTATGAGTCAACATAGCTCTTTCTCATGCTGTCTAAAGTAACCTAATATTCACAATGGGCACCTTGGTCGAGCCGTTGTTATGACCAAAACTTATTTGCAGAGCAGACACGATGATGACGGAATCGTTAGATTTCATCGTCCATCTCTATAATTCGACAGTGAAATCTATTCCCATGTGAATACCTACCTAGGTACCTTCCTGTAACATAGTACTAACCGGCTACCTCCAGTTGCAGGTAACCTACCTCGCATACCACCTCGACGAGAGCCTCCTAAGTAAAGAATCACTATGTACATACAGTCTGGTAAGTCAGGTACATACACCCGGCTCATTTCACCCACCTGATGCCACCTACCTACCTCATACTTCCCAGCTTACCTACCTACCTAGGTATCAACTTAGAAGGATTGCATTACACTGCAACCTATACTACCCATCATCATCATTCGTTTCTGTACTCACATTTCCTTACGACAATATGGAGCCTCCGCAAAGCAATGATGGTGATCAGGCTGTTACTGGCGAACCTCAGCCGCATCAGCTTGGTGCCATTCTCCGTAGCATCGACGAATTGGTAGAAGCGACCCTCGCTTCGAACGAACCCGTTGCCAACGAGGGCTCCGAACTTTCGGCCTTCCAATGGCCCCCGGCACTTAAGAAGCTCGATGAATTCAATGATATGATGACCGCGGTCCGAAACAAGGTATCCGAGGCAATGCGCGAGGTACAGGCTGGGTTGGGTGTTCGCAAAGTGCTCAAAGACCTGGTTAGTGTCGGCCCGATGGACAAGAAGAACCAACTTCTGAGCCGCTCCAAGGGAGTCAAACAACAGAGCCAACAGAGCTTCAAGCTTCGAGAATTCTCTGCTGGAATCACGAATCCCCAACTGATCAACAAAGTCGACGCCGATACAACTTCGCAGTCGAATTTCGTAGATCCTTTTCTGGTTCTGAAGCCTACGCGGCGAAACGTCGCGGTGCTCCATCATGCCTATGCAAGACTACTTCGCTACAAGGAAGCCGCCATCAAGTCTTATCTCGCTTCCGTGGACCCGAGAAGCGCAGCAAATCGATACTTCAAGCGCGACAACTATGAAAACCAGGGCATGCTCGATCCACCCACCAAGAACAACTACGGTAATCTGCTTGACGTCGAGCGTTCTTCCTACAGCAAGAATACCCAAGACCTGACGTTGGTCCTCGTCTTCAAACTTCCCGGCCACGGCTATCATTGTGAAGAACCAGTCACGGGAACCGTGATGGACAAACAACAGATCGATGACCACGATTCATATCTGGCCCTACCTGCGACTGAAACGAGCCTCAAGAAACTATACGACGCATACGTATCTCTCAAGAAAGCAGTTTCAGCACCAGGCGGGGTAGCCAAGGATAGAGAATTCGAAGGCAAATTGCGCGAGGTGCAGAATCTGTTGCGCCCCATTGAGGGTGGAAGAAAGAAGCGTCAGCTGGCGTTGGAGGATGATGCTGATGAGCCCAGAAGCAGAAAACATCCACGCATCGGCACACCACCGGAGTCAAGCTAGGCCACTTACGAAGGCTATCGTTCCTCCCGCACATCGTGTTCCGCTCCAAACGAAGAGGAGGAAAATGAGACGTATCTCTATCAATTCAGAAAATCATGCCGCGCAACGAATACCGAGAGAAGAAGCAGATCTGGCTCTATTAGCCTGCCGAGTACCTGATACAAGCACATCTTCGAGGCTACGGGAAGATTCACAAGAAGGTCGAGAATGGCAATACCGGGTGGAGTGGTTGAAGGGTGCATTGGACTTGATGAGATACCTACCTGTATGATCAGAGAGGAGGTTAGCTCCCTAAGTACTTACCTCAGGCAGAAACAGGACGAATCAAAGATTTTGTGTTTCTTAACTTGACTTGTGTGCTTGACCGTAAGCCAGCTATTTAACGCTGTTCTAGCTGCGGCTGTAGCTCTCGTAATTCTGTTCCTGTTGCCACTGGCGCTGTGACATCGTCGGCTGGATCTATATCCGCCGGATCTTCCCAACCCTCACGATTATCGTGTACGAGCCTCACGAAGCCGATGTCAAGTATCAAGGCTGTGATACAGAGACCAACTGCGAAGTACAAAGCACCCCTATAGCCCGTTACCATGTCGTGACTCTTGCCCACTTCTGACTCCACCGTCGACGCGAATCCAAGCCCAAGACCACTGCCGTATAGAAGCAGGGACCCTATCAGCGATCCTGCAACGCCCTGTTGCTTCCGGCTCACGGAGTTGCTGGCGATGATCTGAGCAGCTGTATAGACTAGATCGGGGCACAGCGAAGACATGATGGTGCTCGGGAAGACCTGGTACCAATACGACTGCTGTTCTGGCATGGTTGCAATGAGGACAGTGGCGACTAGCATGCAAGAGGTGCCCAATGCCAAGATCCACTGTGCCGGTACTCGCGGAATGAGATAGGCTGCTAAGAACGTGCCGGCCGCGCCTCCGAAGCCGAAGGGCGTCCAGCCGATGGCAAACTGCATCGGAGTCCAGTGACGGATCTCTTGTAGCCAGATAACGGTGTACCATAAGAGGGCGCCCGTAGCCATGAAGTTCATAAGAACGACCAAGATCAGGGGTGTCATTGACCGCGCCTTAAACATGCTCAAAGGCATGATTGGGTCAGTGGCGAAGTAGTGATCCCAGACATAGTACGCAATGAAGAGAGCCACAGATATGATCAGCGTAGATACGATGATGGGGTTTGCCCATCCTGAAGCCGGCGCTTGACTAACGCACAGAGGACTGTATCAGTAAACGCATCTAGTAATCAGCTGGCTAGGGGTGCTTACTTCCATACGACGTTGAATACTATAAGACCGCCGAGGGCAAGAACGGACCCGATCCAATCAATCTTGCCGTAGCGGTCGACTGGTACTTCTCGCGGAAGAAGAGTCCACAAGGTAACTGTGAATGCCAGACTGACAAGTGCACTGTCCATTGAAGTTAGTACCTAACTAAAACTCCCGGATGAGAATCTCAGGAAGCATATGAGTAACCTAATAGGTAGGTAGGCACTTACATGAAAACAAACATCCAGACCAAAGACGCGCTCCCAAGAAAGCCTCCCGTGATAAGAGCACCCAGATAGCTGCCTATAGGCGCGGATGCACCGAAGAAGGCCAAGCTCAGATTCCGCGCAAACCCGGGTGGATTAGTGATGCCGATCATAGCGACGGCGTTGGGCATGATGAAGGCTCCTCCAATGCCCGACACGGCGCGCATGACGTTGAAGGCGACGAAGTTGTCGCAGAACCCGCACGCGAGGGTAAAAACGACGAGGATGAAGCTCCCTAGAAGTAGCATGTTCTTGTGCCCGTACACGGCGCCGAAGCGGCCGCTGACCAGGACGAACGTCCCTTGCGTGAGGCTTGCTCGAGTCAACTATTGCTGAATAGGTAGGTAGTTTCAGCACTATGAGGGTCACGTACGGGTAGGAGGCCCCGAGCCAATTGGCGTGGGCACCCGAGACACCGAGTCTGCGGCTGATTTCAAGACCGCCAGTTACGCCTATTATGTTGCAAATCATCTGCATGAGATTACAGGCGACGATGAGGGTGGTAGTAACGAGCCGCCGGTTCTTGTTGGCGACGTTTAGCGGAGCAACATCGAAGATACGCTGAATCTCCTCCGCAGGCGGTGTCATCGGATGGGTTGCCTGGGCCACGCCATGATCGTTTAGGGGAAGACTTAGCCTCTCTTGCGATATCGCGGGTTCTACGGTTTCGGTGACGGTGACGGATGGCCCTGCATGGGAGCCAACACCTGGGATCAGTTTGTGATGTATTATAGAATGGAACGACATTTTGATTTCGTGCAGGACCAGAATGACCTGGTCAGGATCACGCAAATCAGTGTGAGGACTTTTATCACATTTATAGCAGAAAAGGACTGCGGAGTTCACGATGGGAGCAACACCCCCTCATAGGATAAGCGGGTCTATCATCCCACGACAAGTCCGTTACCGGATTATGTGACGACAAGGAATCAGTAGTATACCCGGGCACTATCCTCGTATAAAGTCAACTGACAAGCTGCCAGCTAATCAGACATGCTCAATGTCCGACACAGCAGTTACCCCAGCATCAACCGTGAGCACGCTCCCGGTCATCCACCGAGCTTGCTCACTAGCCAGAAACCTCACAGCCGTTGCGCAGTCCCACGCATTTCCCTCCGTTCGTAAGAGGCTTCGATTTCTTCGAGCCTCTCGAGTCTCGGGACTCATACCCTTCGCGTACATCATTGGCGTGTAAAGCATGCCTACATGTGACATGGTAAATATGTTAGCTTCTTGAGGATGGAGATAGACCAGACAACATGGTACGCTTCCGTTGGCCTTCACTTACCCGGACATACACAGTTGACACGAATGCCGTCTGATGCATGATGCGCCGCCATAGCTCGCGTCATATTCAGAACAGCCCCTTTGCTTGTCGGATACAATAGATGGGGAGTGCCTCCTACTAGCCCCGCGACGGAACCCATGTTGACGATACTTCCCCGAATCTGGCCTGACGACTCGGTATTCTTGCGCAGTTCTGGTACGACGACCTTGACCATATTTGCCATACTCGTGACGTTTATGTCTAGCCCGCGACGCCACTGTCCCAAGTCGAATTCTGTCGCGGTACCCTTGGCGCCCATGATGCCCACATTGTTAACGAGAATGTCAATTCGCCCAAACTTGGACAGCGCCGCCTCTACGATTCTTTCACAATCGGCAGGTTTTGTAACGTCTCCCTGGCAACTGATGCTGTCCCCGTTTTCCTCCGATCGGATCATGGCGCTCGTATTCTCGGCCCATTCCGGATTCAAGTCGGCGCAGACAATCGATGCACCGTCCTCAGCTAACAAGATCGAGATTGCCTGGCCGTTTCTGAGACTGTCGCCTTCGCATCCTGCTCCCGTGACGATAGCAACCTTCCCCGCGAGGGACCGTGAGGGCCTTGGGGGAATGTCATCCGCCACTAGATATGAGCTTAGCCCTATTCAAGGTCGTAAGATCCTTCCGTGGGATACCTTACGTATTCTCCTCTCCGTAGCAATCCCACGTCTTCCTATCAAGTGAAACTCTGGCATTGCCGCCTGTCTTGATTTTTGGAGTCTACTGCTCCGAGAAACGCCGTGCATGCGGCATACTCGTGTGAGGGGGTCCAAGCCCGGGGAGGGGCTGACCCTCCCGAGATTTAATGAGGAGATTGAAGTCTCGTGCAAAAAATGGGCTTTATGGCTACGACCTAACATACACCTGATAGGTAAACTAAACATATTGAGCGTTGGGGTATCTACTTATGAAGATGAGATTACAGTATCTGTTAGGTTGGTAGGTGAATGGTGTATTCACATACACAAATAGGAGGTACGTAGCTTCGGGTTTTGGTTCTCCAACTCGCTATTTGGGGTGATACGAACTACGAAGTACTTTAGCAGCATATAGTATCGTGCTCGGGAGGATTGCCATAATAGTGTAACGGGATGAGCCTCGACGGCAAGACGAGTTGCGCCCTGATTATCTTCGTCAGACTAAAATTATTTACAAAAAGATATATGGTGGTAATATGGTAAAGCTTGCTTGACATTCCATTTACACGGCAAAGCCGGCCGAGTTCTTTTGTCGGGGCTCACCGGCCGCCTCAAAGGTCCCGTTTGGCAGCAGCCGAAGGCCTTGCGCAGTGCTCTGTCCCGGCGCTATCCACGTCACGTTATGGCCTAGCGACTGCAGATACGCGACAGTTTGGTTATTGTACGCGTATTCGAAGCTGACTTGGTTAGGGCTGAGCTGGTCGTGCAGTCTGGGCTCCGCTAGGGCTTCTGCCGTCGTCATGCCCTGGTCGAGCACATGGTGGATGTTCTGGATCGTTGCAGTGATGATGCGACTGCCGCCCGCCGACCCTATGACGAAGTACAGTTTCCCTTCGGGAGTCTCGACAATGGTTGGCGAGATCGAGGACAGCGGGCGTTTGCCTGGGCGGATAAAGTTGGCGGGGCTTGGTATGTAGCCAAAAGCGTTGCTTGAGCCTGGGATGGAGAAGTCGTTCATCTCGTCATTCATGATGACGCCGGTTTCGGGAACCACGAGCTGCGACCCGAACAGCAAGTTGACCGTCGTCGTGACGCTTATGGCCAACCCAGACTTGTCAGCAGCAACGACGTGGCTTGTCCCCGGGGTCTCGAGACTCTCGAGGCCTGCCGGGTCGTACCACGATACATTCTGGGTGTGGAAATCCGATATTTTGGTCCGCACTTCAGCAGCGGTCGCGTCGGAGAGCATTGACTCCTGGTAGTCATCTAGACCTTCGACAAAGGATGGGTCGCCAAGTTCAGACCTTTGACCGTATGCAAATCTCATTGCTTCGTCCAGCCTGTGCGTGGTCAGGTTGATTGCGGCAGGGTCGCCGAACCCCTCATAGCCATCGACGATCTTCAATGTACTCAAAGCCACTACCCCGCCTGACGGGGCACTGGTGGCCGCAAGCTTATGGCCACGATAAGTAATCACCGAAGGCTTTCGGATTGCGACCGTATAATTCTTCAGGTCATCTAACGTCATTGTCCCGTTCTTCTTGGCCAGTGCTGCTATCGTTGCCTCGGCTATGGGACCGGTGTAAAATGCATCTGGACCTTCCGCGGCGATGACCTCCAAGGTGTCAGCGTAGCGCTTGCGGGTGATGGTCTCGCCGAGCTTGACTCGGTAACCCTTTGGCGCGAAGTCGATGGCCCAGGATGGGTCTTCTGTAAGGAAATTTCCGTTTGGCGTCACGGAGTTCATGTACCTGACGAGATCCTCTGTCACATTGAAGCCGTGTCGAGCAACATGAACAGCCGGGGTCACGACCTTGTGCCATGGAAGCTTTCCGTATTTCTTGTGCAGATACTCTAGACCTCGAAGTTCTCCCGGAACACCACTACATAGCTGTCAGCTTCACACTTCATCCTAGGCGTCACGCGAGTATCGCATCAACTGCGTCGTGCATGCTCGTCGACTAAGGTAGGTAGGTACTTACCTCGCCAAGCCGCCGTACAAGCTGGCAGCGGTGTTGTTGTTGTACATCGTCTCAAAGGCAGCAGCCGGGGCTGTCTCTCGGAAATCAATGAACTCGTATTTCCCATCGCTGCCTCGGACCAGCATGAAGCCACCGCCACCAATGCCACTGTGATACATGCCAATCACACCAATGCAGAATACGGTACCAACAAGGGCATCGGCGGCATTCCCTCCCGCCTGGAGCAGGTCCGTACCGATCCTAGAGCAGACGGCGCTCTCGGAAGCGACAGCACCCAGCTTGTCTTTGTCTTGACATGGTGTCGCAAGCCCAGAGTGCGCCAAGAAGCCGAGCTGTAAGACAGCGGCTGCGACACGGGTGAGAGATAGCATGGCGTGAAGCAAACCGTGTGTGTCGCGGAGATGACGCTAGACGAGCTGAGAAGAGTAGCAACAAAGATATTTGAATAGGTCTTTTGGGAGGGTTTTATAGTGAGAAGCAAGGTACCTATGCTGCACGTTTTGGTCAGGGATTGCACCAGGGGTCTATACTAATCATATTCTCATATTCTCATATTCCAGGGCCAGAACTTGAGAACTTGAGAGCTCTCTCATTTTGGAGAAGCTCCATCTCCAAATCCTACTCAATTACTCCATTCCGGCTTGTTATCGGGTTAGTACCCTATCCCAGCTGCCCAATAACTCAGCATGACCTGCATAAGCATTTTTATCGCGACATTTTCCAAGAAGTTTGCTTTCAATCTCCTTCCTATTAAGGAAATCAGCTTACTCCGTATTCAGGAAGGCGGCGCTGGCGGCTCATCGAAGGATCAATTGATGTTGACGCCATTAACACTTCTTTTGCATTATCACAAAAAAACTCTTTTATTTAGCGGCTCAGGTACAACATCCTGATAAGCGTCAACCATCGCGCCGGGGCGTTCTTTTTTCACCGTTCTAAGGTCACCTTCGCATCGTTACTCCGCTTAAAAGCATAACTAGGTAGGTGGACAGTTACGTTTATGCGGCCAAGAGGAAAACCACATGCGTTTGCACACTTGATGAACTCTTATATTTCGCATCTAGCCTCTCATAACCCAGCCTATACCTTACCCTGTCTCATAATATACCAGAGCGAGCAGGTGGCAGTCCAGTTCCTTTCGAGACTGATATCTGCCTACCTGGAAGGCACCAACTCAGTCTATCGAGAATAGTAGACAGGCTCTACACCAACCTCTAGTTCTTTTTGAAGATTTCCACTCAACTACAGAAAAAGAAGCATATTTCCAATATAGTATCGTAAAAGGCGCAGCACCACACCGGCAGTGTTCAAACGACCCATCTGGCTCACTCGAGGTCATACTCTTTTCTGTCCTAGCATGGCCGTATACCAGGACTAACTGTTCGTTGAAGATGAAGTGTGGCCATAACTTTGCCGAGTGTCGCATTTTATTCGTGGTTGTATTCCTGTTCCTCTGATATATCGACTTCCCATGTTCGTGTAATGGTAATGGTATTCCCCTCATCCGAGTTCAGCGCCGTATGGCTGGGAACATGAACAGTAGTAAGAGGTATGTCATCCTCGAGCCCTTCGAAGTTGCGAACAGAGTGGTCTCTAATGTTTATGGATCGTTGATGTTCGTGACCCCTAAAGCCGTCAAGGTTCGTTGTGCTCTGAGACTCGCTGGTGGTCCATCTGAATGGACCTCTGCTAAATATTCGAGAGAGAGCGGGTTTTATGGTTGGGAGACAAGCATTCACCACACCAAGAGTTGGTTCTAACATAGAGAAGATCGAGACCTGTGTGCTGGAAAAGGTAACATCATCCAGATTCCATTGAGAAACCCAGGTGACTCTCAACAATGAGAGGATGCAAATCCTTTTAAGAGATATTTAGCTGTATTCCCATCTATAGAGACTGGCTCGAACACCTATAATCCTCCGAGGCTGAACATTATAGCAATGCTGAACCTCTTGGCAAGCGGCATCTTCAAGCCGAACAACATAGGCATCGGCAATGCGACGATGAATGCGTCGATTACCATGTTTGTGATGGCAGAAGAAAGGAATAACATGGTTTGGTTTCCGCAACTGCCCTCATCGATGTCCTTATTCCAATTGAAGTCGATCGGCCTACAGAGCAAGAATGCTCCCAGAACTACACTTATGAAGTAAGCTACGGATATAGCCATAGCACCGTAGCAGAAGTAACGGAACCTCTTGCTCGGAAACATGAGCGTATATAACGAGAGAATCGACAATTTGACGCCGGTATTTGCCGCACCCCAGAATAGTTGATTTGGGACCAAAAGCTAGAGACGAGGATGTCAAATTTGACCTCCTACACCTGGACAGACTCTGTACTAACCATGAAAAAGGTTTCGAGGACCCAAGGATCAATGATATCGACAGCGTGTGTGCCAGTAGCTCCTATAAATGCCGCTATAGTGATGTCAACAACCTTTACCGGAAGGTGAACGACTCGGTCATCTTACCTGCGAGGGAGCTGGAGACGTCACCAGCGGCAAAAACTGTTGCGGCTACTGCTGCGTAGTCATTGAAGGCAAGCGATGTCTGCTGGATAGTCCTTGACCATATCCGTAGGCCCAGGGCCATCACAGAAAGGGGATATGAGATGAATCCTATTGCAATCACCCCTATTGCACCAGAAGAAAACGTCATCGTAAATCCAATGTCCAGAGGTATAAGCCTATGAAGCAAAAGGTGAGGTTTCAATCCGGACACAGAAGTTGGCGAAGACTTTCCTCTGAAACTTGTACTAAATCAAGATGGAAATATGTGCACAACATCCTGAATTCAGTCCTTGGGTGTTCTCACATAAATGAAGGGCAATCTGGGTCACTTACAAGAATTCAAGACCCTTTCCCTCTCATGTCCCCTTAGAACTGCCCTGAAATGAAATGAAATGAAAATGAAATGGCCTCGTTAATGCTTTCAGGCCATATATGCATTTACGAGCGGACTTTCTTCAATGAGGCGTTGCTTGGCGCCATCTCATAGGGGTGGTTGTTTGGAGATGTCTTGCTTGGGTTGTACATATAGATGACTTGCAGGAGAAGATCTTGCCGGCGGCAAATAGTACTTGTACTGGTCCTCAGATGTGAACGCTGCAAAGGTTACGAGTTCCTGTACAGTTTTGGGATATGTTCATGTGGTCTGTGAAGACGAAGATGTAGGTAGCGATTAATGCTCTGCCTTTAAACTTGATGGGTTCACTGTGAAGTGACACTGATATCCAGCCACATACATTACAATAGGTAATGGTTAAGACTGCACACCAGACTACCTAAAATCCAGTTTCATCACTGGCGTTTTCTTTCGCCCCAACACGAGTTTCGCCCCCATGAACCGAACTAGGGTTCCGCAGATTGCCTAAGATCGAACTGCATCATCCCGAAGTCGGCGTCGGCATCCGATGATTCATCCATCATATTTCCAGTATCACCGTTCAAGAGATCACAGAATTGCCAATGCGGGACAAATCTAGTCCCGTCAAGCACAGTAGCGACAACGACTTCATCCTCCTCCAGACCAAAGCCGACACGCCTGGTAGTAAACGTTGGGTCCCTGCCGTAAGCCGACTTGTACTCGTTGATCCAATACTGCGACAGCTCCAATTTGAGCCGCGGTAGAGGACCTTGAGTAGATGGAAATTTCGGGTGGGTCTTGGCAACCTCGCGAGGTACGAGAAGGAGATGGTCTTTGCCGACGTAGAGTGTGTAGGGTATGTCCGGTCTGGTGAGGGAGCACTGATACTCGATTGATTCGACTGAGATCATAATATTAGTATACGCTGAGGGGGAGAAGGAATGCTACTCACAAGTCACGCCCATCGTAATGAATTTTTCCTTTCTTGTTGCAAGACTTGAAATTATGTATCGGCTGCGGTTGTTATTACCCCGGGACGACTGCACAATTTGTACTTACTTACCTGGCTATCTTAACTTGGTCTGTGCTTCGAGTGTTTGATCATGATGCATGATGAGGTGGCTAGTCATAGTGAGCCTTTGTTTGTGCTTCAGACGTTGATACAAATCCATGTACGGAGATGCCTACCGCCATTTTTCGAATATCTCATAGCCGGCTAAGCCCACTCTCTTGCAGATCACTGCTATATAATTGGTTCAAACACGAAATGATCTTCTTCCCCGGAAAGCTTAAAAGCTGTGAACTAATCCTAAAGCAAGAATTTTCAAAAAAGAATTTTCCACAGGGTATGTACGAACAAACCTGGCCAGTGAATCAAATATTGTGGATCCGCAAAGCGCCAAGGCTGTTTCAAGTGATAGAATTATTTAGCAGTGGCTATAAGCTACTGGCAGCTGGCGTCGATGGCTGGCAAAAGTCACATAGAGCTACTTCGTACATAGTAGTTTACGGAGAATACTCTCCTCTGTACGGATTACGATATCAACTTACCTTGTTTTAGCACCTTTCATCGATACCCGTAGGCATGATTAGGTACGTAGCACCGGCAATTGGCTTCTGCCCGACTCTGGAGATCTCCAGTCGGAGTGAACTTCCTCGGTGACATCAGCCTGGAGAGAAATCTCCGACAAATCATGGGTTCTGCACATAGTATCAGCCCCGAACCTCATGCAACACAATCCGGCTTCCGGTGTCTAGGTACTTATAAGAATGGCGATCTTGCTCACTCCCTCAACGGAAACACCACCCATGAAGTTCAAAATGGCCACTTCACTATGAATTGTTTTCGCGAGCCAGTTGCGCAACTCCACCGCCACAAGCGAATCGACGCCGTAGCGGTAATCCGGAATCGAAGCGTCAAGCTCATGGCGCTCCAGTGCAAGCGTTATTGCCATCTTCTGGGCTAAAGCCTCGGTGACGGCCTGAGTCCCAGCCGCGAGCGTAGTGGTCCGAGTCAACGCTGCCATCAGGTCCATTCCCCCACCTGATTTCGTGCCTGGAACGTCCACCGATCCATTTTCGATTCTGCCGAGCCCGACATCTGATGCTAGGGAACTGAAATCACCTTCTCGAGATAAAAAGCCATCTGGCCTTCTGCGACCACCCTTATCACCACAGTCTGGCATTCTATACCCGCTGCTCAGATATTGGTTTTGATGGGTTGCAGAAATAGTCGAGGAGCGCGAACAACTCAGCCTGAGTGACGGGGCCATTCGTGATCCGCTTGTACAATGCCTGCAGGTTCAACTTGTCTGCCATCCACCCTACCTCATAAATTGGTTTCAGGTCGAAGGCAGTGGCTCTCTCAATTTGGGCAACTCGATATCTAGCTATACTGTCCTGGAAAGCATTCCCAGCAGCATAATTGCTTAGTCCACGAGAAGCTATTGACGAGAACATGACGAAAAAGTCCATGCCTTTAACAAGAAGAAGGGAGTGGAGGTTGTAAGAGCCAGCGAACTCTGGCGCAACGGCCGCGTTCCAAATATCAAGCCTCAAAAGGGGGCCTCGTCTAGCACCATAGCGGCCTGGATGCGGCCCTTGATGGGCGGCATTGTCAGCAGACACTCCTGGACCTCCTGGACAGCCACCCTCAGTACGTACAACCTCGCTGCTAATACGGTCTTGAATGAGCGCGCTTACATCGAAGGATCCTACCAATCTCGACGAAACGGCCAAATGGACCACGCATTCCCACATTCCCACGAAGCAAGGAGGGAATTGCACCCCAACGGCCTATAACTAACATCACTGTGTGTCGCTTACTGTATATGCGGCACCTTTATCTTTTCGGTGCGCCTAACAACGAACATCCAAATCATCCGCACGTGCCCGGACGCCGTCAAGCTGCTCGTTGCACTTGGGATGAGCCCTTATAATCTTCCCAAATTCTTTATCATTTTAGTAACAAATAAGTAAAATCCCAACTTGAGACACTCCATCATGTCTGGATTTTACACGTACCAGCCAGGCAAGGCTATTTACACTATCCTTTTCGGTCTGCGAATTTTGCTGCATTTGCCTTGGCTGCTACTGTTGTTTCTATTTCCATCCCGACGCCCAGATCGGCATTGGTCCTACCGTCAGGCTTTGGGACGGACGTTTGTCTACTACGTTAGCCAATACTCAGCTGCCGTCGAACTAAAGCCGCCATTCAGTCTCAAGCCGGGCAAAGAGAAGGATCGCTTCGTCCTCGTCGCACCACTTGAGGATCATTTTTACCGTGCTATTCTGCATTGCGACCCTGAGATTCAGCCCGCCACCATTGGTGCTGTGTGGTACCCCGAACGACTTAGCGAGACCTCACAACACCACACAGGCCGTCGAGTATTCTTGCATTTTCACGGCGGGGCCTACATGATTGGAGGTGGCCGCAATGTCGACGTCGCATTTTCCACTTCACTGCTTACTCAAAACTCACCAGGAAGCAAAGCATTCTGTCCAGAATACCGCCTAGCCTCATATCCAGGTGGCCGGTTTCCAGCGGCTCTACAAGACGCCGTTACGGCATACGGCTATCTGGTTCATGAGCTCAACATACCATCTCAAGATATTGTTCTATCTGGCGACTCAGCCGGCGCGAACCTTGCGCTTGCTTTGCTGCGGTATATTAGTGACCACCAAGGAATCCTTCCTGCGCCAGCAGCAATCCTTCTCTGGAGTCCATGGACTGACCTGACGGGGGAAGTCGAGGACGCAGCCCGGAGACCGGCTGCCAAGGTTGACCACGTGGTGCCCGAACTGATATCTTGGGCCTTTCGGGAGTTTCTGCCTGGAACAGATACCAAGATTTCGCGGGACAACCAGTACATCTCTGCCAACAAAGGTGCATCTCTTGCGACTATACCCATGTGGGTGCATTGGGGCAGTAACGAAGTCTTGGCTGAGGAGATCGAGGAATTTATACTCCTTCAGAAGAGTGGCAACAACGGAGAAGATGAGCGGATGGTTAGGACTTTTGTTACTCCACATGGACCTCATGACGTATTCGCATTACCTCCCTTTCTGGGCTGGAAGCATGAAGCTGGTATTGCTGCTGAAGATGCCATCCACTTTCTAGATGACCTGAAACCATGAGATATCGATTTGTCGTACTCTCTCAAAGCTAGATCCGTAGGGTGTATGGTGTATGGTTTATGGTATAATGAACTAAAATGGCCGAAGATATGAAGATGAAGAACCTCATGCCTATAGTCAATCTACCACTTAAAGTAAACCCCTTTCGTATTTTATATCTGTAACACTACTGCCATTTGACCCCTTCTCACATGGCCACCCTATTATGTCAGTAATCATCAACATGTTAACAGTGTTGATAATGCCACAGGCATATGTTATCACAGGCACAGTCTCATCAATCCTCGAATATGGTGCCGTCGCCAGTTCCTCTCCATGACGCACCGACACATTAGTCAGAGTAATGTTCCAATCTAGCTTATACTTCTCTCGCCTAGACCACACGTACTCTAGTACTGCGCAGAGAATTGCATATCGGTACTTCAAGGAGCGGATCCTTCAATTTCCATAATATGAATTGATGAATCCAGGATTGAACTAAATGTGTACATCTGTATAGCCGAGGAAATATGGTCCTTGGTACCTGGGAAGTCCAGGTGGTCATCAAGTTGTGCCACTGTAAGACAGTGCACAAGTTTCCTCGGCAACAACACCTCTCTCATGGACATATACAAGGTGAACCGTGTCAGATGTTAAGAGTTACGCGGGCTTTGAGGTTCGAGGCCACGATGTCTTCCGGCTTGGATTTAAAGCATTAAACAACGGCGGCAATAACGAGATACTTCAAGGCCCACGGAAGACTAAATATTCGGTGGTTAGTTGGGGATGGTATGTCATTCCCCTATTGCTCGCAAAGCTAGAATAGAAAAGTCGGGTTCAATCAGGGTCTCTTCGACTCCATACCGTGAGCTAAGCAAGCCCCTTAGTTCTTCATATCAGGGGTCTTGAGGATGGATGATTATTAATCTTTACAACTGGTTGCCGAGCTAGGAAACTGACCTATATATCAAACCTTTAGAACAGTATTATGTTAGCAGAATCGCCTTTGACCATGAATGTATTTGGTGAAACCGGCTATTTGAGGAATCTGGTTTCTCATCTGGCTAGGACTGTTCGGTGAGCAAGTCCATCTACCTACCCATTTGACCGATCCATATCTGAAGTCTCCCTAGCTTTTCGAACCTTGGCTCTTTTCGCCAGGTATCAAGTAGAGCAACGGGGAATCAAGAAAGAATCTAGGTCGTGGTGGGATTACAATCATACCAAGGTAGGTTGAAGATCCGTGTACATCAAAGCAGTATCAGGGTGTCATTCCACGATATTCATCATTGTGAAGTGCATTTGCTTTTTCGGTCCTTTTCGCCACCAATCCTCTTAACCCGTCCGTATCCCGCTCCGGTTGACCCTATGTTTCAAGGAGATTCGTATGACTGCGTAGAGTCGTTTCCTCGGGATAGTCACATTATCTAGGGTACTTCCATTTGCCCCATCCGGATCTAGTCCTGCAGTTGCTCCGACGGTACCACAGTACCACGATGATCTTCAGAGTAGAATCATTGGCAACAACTCTTCAACAACTTTTCAAGGTCCGCGTGCTGAGCCGAACTGGGTAGAAGTTGCGATCATGTCAGAATCGCTTATAGCTGCATTGATGCTTGATGGCATGGGTGAGAGGGTTGGCAAGCACTGGGATAGTACTGCCTACCTACCTACCTACACATATGATACATTGGGTAGTGACGCGTACGATGACAGGCTTGACTTTCATGTATCCAGGTAGGTAGAGTAATAACAATGGAATGGATGCTTTCGAGGTATACTTCTGCCATACTAGAAATCTTCAAGATACCTAAGCATGAGGGTGTGCCAATACTACTACATCTACATATGCGTTGGTTCAAGCGTTAGGCAGCAGTCTGAAATACCATGTTCACGAACCTTCAGCCCATGCTTCATCGTTGATAGTGCCGGCATCGTGGAAGATGCCAGCCTGTAGTGGGCACGAAATCCTGGGAAAAGAATTGTAAAAAAATCTTCCGAGCCACTTCGTCGACTTTGAACAGTTCAACGTCCTCGACAATCATATCTTTTCTTACCATGCTGTTTTTGAATAGATTTGAACAAAATTGGAACAATAAGCTTAAGGTGCTGACAGATCGGTACCGATACGCATAGGGGGCTACCGAGATCTCCCGAAATTCCTTCTCTCACTTCAGCCGCAAGGTCTTTTATCATATACAGTACTTCGTAACAGTACATGTATATCTATACAGTAGAACGCAGGCGGTGAATCACTCATCTTCTTATGTAATAATTTCGTGACCTCGGACTTTCGGGATACTTGTTTCTCTCCGTACGACCTTTCCATGCTGCCATGGCCTCTCTCCTGAATGCGAGTTCCTATCCTGCATGTATGTACGTACATACATATAATACGTCGTATTAGAATTTGATACGGCTATAGGCCCTTTTGCTACGTATCATCTGATAGCATGCATGACATCTTCATTTATAATGAGTAGACTTTCATTCGCTGGAGGCTTCAGGGGAAGAGATTACAGACCAATTTGAGCCAGTCGGAAAAGCGACCGTGCTTGAAATCTCTGGGCGCGCGGATTTGCCCAACTCGCGAGGACTGCTGCGCCCACATACTCGGTAGGTACTCCAGGCAACCGCAAAACAGCTATTCGCTCACCGACTGCCAGTCACTGATTTTAAGAGGTTGAAGACTTTGTTTCGGCTCTTGCATGGGAGCTAACACGGGACGCTTCGCCTCCCGCGGGCCCCTGGTGACATATCACCCACGCGGGGCTTCTACCTGGATCATGAGCTTTTGAGTGAATTTGGACATCTTCGAATGCAGTCAGACAGCACACCCGGGCGATGTGAAGACTTCTTTCGGTGCAGAGGTGACGCGGCACGGTCAGTTCATCATGACCGTCGGAAGGATTTGATGCTCCGCCATTCAAATTGGTCTGCTCCCATTCTGTTCCATCCGTTTATCCCGTGGCTGATATTGATTATATATAAGGCAGTAGGTGTGACAGGTGTTTCCGTGATACGATACAAGCCGGTTCCCAAGCTTAAGTCAAGAATCAAGATGAAGCCTACCTCATATCTGTCTATCGTCGTAGCCTTTGCCTCGGCTGCCCATTCAGCCTCTCTACATGCTGGATGGAAGCCTGCTGGACCAAATGATGGTACACTTTGAACCTGGAAGAGTAAGCATGATGCATCATAACACGGCTAACACTCGACAGTCCGCGCTCCGTGTCCCATGCTCAACACCCTAGCAAACCATGGGTTCCTGCCGCATAACGGTAAAGCAATCGATGAGAACAAGACAGTGGATGCTCTCCTCTCCGCACTGAACATCGAGCCTTCTCTTGGTAGCCTGCTTTTCACATTCGCCGCCAGCACAAACCCGCAACCCAATGCGACGACGTTCGACCTCGATCATCTTACTCGTCACAACATCTTGGAGCACGACGGTAGCTTGAGGTATGTCTAACAAACTCCGTTTAGACCGTGCTATTATCGCCTCTGAAATGATCGTGATGAAGCTGTCTGTTCTACATTGAACGGTAATCCACTAACGCAAACACTTGTAGTCGCCAGGATGCATACTTCGGGCCAGCTGGTACATTCAATGAGGCTGTCTTCAACCAGACAAAATCGTACTGGACGGGAGACATAATCGACGTGCAGATGGGATCCAATGCTCGGGTAGCCCGCCTGATGACATCGAACCTCACGGACCCCGAGTACTCGCTCTCCGACCTAGGTTCCGCTTTCAGCATTGGTGAGACGGCAGCCTACATTATTGTACTAGGTGACAAAGTGTCCGGAACTGTGCCTAAGAGCTGGGTCGAGTACCTCTTCGGTAATTTAACTATTCACCAAACGTCACTATACTCAGCAACTAATAGATGGCAACGTGACAGTGAACGAGCGTCTTCCGTACGAGCTAGGCTTTTCGAAGCCGAAGGAGCAGTTGGTCTCCAATGACCTTGGGGACATGATGAATAAGATCATTGCAGCTCAACATTTCCCGCAGTCACCCGGAAAGGTATCCTTCTAGACGCGGTCCTCGAGACAGACTTAATTAAGAAGCTTTCCGTTCTGATCAACGACCTGGAGATTGGATTTTTTTCATGTGGCGCACACCAAGTACAGAGAAGCAGGATAGGACGAGGTTTGCGTATATAGAGGTCTGATACAAGGGATTACATAACATTGCGTTCTACAAACACGATCCTCTTAGCTGCAGCATCACACATGCCCCTTGCCCCCTGGAGCCTCATGCGTGGGCAACAATCCGAGAATTCTCTGGCGACGGCACAAAGTGGTGATGGCTGACGATTTTTCAAGCTGCCTATTACAAATAAGAGTTTTTAATTATTACAGGGCTGAAATACCCCAAGCAAGGATGTATCGGAACCTAGGTACAGTGTGGCTGTGCAGAGAAAGCAGGATGTCTCGGAGATGATCTTCCAGGTCCATGATGGAGGTTTAAGGCTGACTCGCGAGGATACGATGTAAGAGGCGGTGGCGTGGAATTTCTGCGCGTGAGATTACTTAACATCTGCACCGGTACGTAAAGCAACTGGAAATCCCAGTCACAAAAAGTCCGCGGCTGATGGTGATAGTACTGTGCAAAACGAAGGAAGAGGGGCTGTGTCAGGGAAGTGTACCTATATGTCTCGTGATCGCAAGATATATTCTGGAAAATGAGTCACTTATTGTGTCACAGATGTCAGCTCGAGCCTCGGAGACGCATATTGTCTACTTCTGCGCATCCTAGCCATCGAGGAGAGTTCACTCGGTAAGATGTAACTCCTCTGCGTACATACATGAGAGGCCGACGCGTAAAAGCTTCATTTATTTCAGTAGGGCAGAATGTTGACACACCTTTTCACGTTCTTGAAAGTTGAAAAGACACCAAGCCAGAGATGGTTCAATCCTGAGTTCAAGAACGTATGCGGGCGATGTCTGCATTCTCAAATTGTTGACTCCGAAGGCTTCATGGGATGAAAACCTCAGGGAGAGGCATCATCCCGCTCACCAGTAGCAAGTGAGTGGCTACTCTCCTCAAGCTCAGCGGTGTTGATGTTGAAATCATCAGTGCCGGATCCACTATCCGATGCGACATTTGGTGATGATGAGGTTGAGACGGCTGGTACGTAAACGATCAACGACTACACCGGGTAATACGAAGTGACGGGACAGACAGACGAGCCTCGAATCGGAACGCTAGAGATGCGCTATGAGCGGAAATAATGACCATAAAAAGGGAAATATGATAAAGTACGGCTTAAGGAGATGGCTATCCCGTTCTTCGGACATCGTTCTGCATTCCCGACACGACGGGTTCGATTGGATGATTTGAGAGTAATAGTATTTTCTCGATCCCCCGCTAACTATGGTGACTCGAAGAGCCATGTTGACCCTAAGGAAGGGCAAATTCATAGCATCTGCCCTTGCTTAGAGTTTCTACCCAGCGAACGGTGCTCCGTTAATAGCCCGCGATAGGTGTCATCTCGGTGTCCGCATTTACCTTTCAGCCATTCACGGTGTGGCATATGACGTTAGAAGCGGAACCTATCCATGCAGCGAACCTTACTGGATGTGATATCGGACGATTAGCACGTCCGGCTGGCCTCCGGTGACAGACAAAGACCTAATCCACCAAACGTCCGCTCACCATGTACTCCCCCCAAAGGTATTGTAATAGACGAAAGAAGCGTAGACAGTTGACCTAAGGGACTAGTCACCGCATCTCAATCCTGTTGACTATGGCTCACGATCCCAGACTCTCGCTGTCGGAGGCAGAGCATTATCAAGAAGTAGAGACCGAAACGTTGTCCCTGGGCCTGAGTACAAGCGCCTTCCCCTCCGGCCTTGCCTCTCCCGATCCCCTGCTAGGCCCCTCGGGCAACGACTACTTCCCGATTGACCGTAAAGCTTTCGCCCAGGCTCTGAGACAAGCCCACGACGGGAGCCGGAGCCAGAGTGAGAGCCAGAGTGAGATACAGACACAGACAAGGGACATCACGAGCCACGACTACGATGATGTGCTACCCGACCCGATGTTAGAGCTGACTGCCGTTAGGAGCCGGCGTGCCGACAGCTTCTTAGCCACCGGACTCCCTCCGGATGAAGAAGAGGGTGGCAGTCCGGCGACCACCGCCCCGCTCTCCCAGTCCCAAGGCGTGCCGCCTGAGCTCCCCAACTTCGCAGCGGAAGCCATCTTCGTGCTGGTGTGTACGGCGGGCCAGCTCATATTCTCGCTGACGTACGGCCACGCCACCGTGACGCAGATCCAGCTGCGCGAAGCCCTCGGCCTACCGGCCGCGCAAGCGCCATGGATCCTTGGCTCTGCGCTGCTGGCCAGCGGCCTGTCCGTCATCGTAGCCGGGTCGCTCGCGGACCTGGCAGCCCCCAAGCCGCTGATGGTCGGGGCCTTCGCGTGGAGCGCCGCGTGGCATGCCGTCGCGGCGGGCGCCGTCTCGCCGCGCCTCAAGGTGCTCTTCTTCGTGGCGCGCGCGATGCAGGGGCTCTCGCTGGGCGTGATCGTGTCCGCATCCATGAGCATCCTGGGGCGCGTGTATAAGCCCGGCGTGCGCAAGACGCGCGTCTTCTCGCTGATGGCGGCGGGCGCGCCGTTCGGGTTCTGGATCGGGTGCGTTCACGGGGGCGCGCTGAGCGCGCGTCTGCCCTGGCTGTTCGGCAGCACCGCGGTGTTCCTGGGGCTCGTGGCGTTGGCCGCGCAGATGTCGCTGCCGGACCTGAGTCCGGCCAAGGATAGCCATGACGCGGACGCGCCGTCTCTGCGACAATTTGACTACGCTGGCGCCGCGCTCTCGTCTATGGGTTGTGGGTTCGTGCTCTTTGGGTTGACGCAGGGGTCCTCGGCTAATTGGAACCCATACACCTACTCTCTCATCATCGTGGGTCTGTTGATGTTCATCGCGTTCGCGTATGTCGAGCGATGCGTCGCGCGCCCCCTGGTCCCGAACGGTCTTTGGAAGACGCCGGGATTTGCGGCTTTGCTCGTGTCATATTTCCTCGGGTTCGGAGCATATAGTAGGTTTCCTATTTCTTGTGCTACTTATACCACGGTAGGTACTGTACCTACAAGTAATCACGACTTGCTGATAGAAGCTTTTCTCTCAGGCGGTGGGTGGCAATTCTATGCCGTGCAATTCTGGCAGAGGTACCAAGGCGCCACACCGCTTACAGTAGCGCTGTACATCTTGCCGAATGGTATCGTGGGCATTTTGGCGGCGTGGATCGTATCCAAAACATTGCATGTGTTTCCCGGGCACTGGATCTTTACGGCCAGCATGGTGGCCTTTGCCATGGGGCCCGTGTTCTTCCTCCCGCAGACGCCGACCACGTCGTACTGGGCGCTGTCTCTACCTGGTGTCGCTCTTGCCACGTTCGGCCCGGACATGAGCTTCGCCGCGGCAGCCATCTTCATCACCAGCAGCGTGCCGAGGTCGTACCAGGGGTCCGCTGGGGCCCTGCTGGTTACGGTGCAAAATTTGACGTCAGCCATCATGACGTCGATTTCGGATACGATCGGTGTGAAAGTGGACCAGCTTCCGACGGGCGAGGTCGGCCTCGAGGGGCTGAAGGCCATCTGGTGGTTTGGGCTGGCGTCCGCCTCGGCGGGGGCGCTCATCACGGTGACCATGGTGCGGATTCCGAAGGCCGAGGAGAAGGAACATGTGCAGTGAGGAGCCGATGGGATGCCGTGCTGTGCCACCACTGGCTAGGTATGCTTAATTTGATAAAAGCTGCCGGTATTGTTGGGTACCTATGATATTGTAATCCATATATTCAGGTAAGGGTTTGAAGTTTGACAGTACTCGACAAACATTTTCAAGACACCTGGGTCTTTACAAGGGGTATTTTATCAATGTCGGCATACTTGTCATCTGTTGTTGTCACCTACCTAGAAGGGTTTCATCTATCGAGAGCTGTGAAAAGGGGCCTTGCAACGAGGGATTCGCAGATGCAGGAGCTGCTAGAGACGATGCGCCGTGATCTTCGCAGAGTATTCTCATCTATAGTGGAATAAGCATGAGGTATAGTCGAACTTCCTCCTTCCTAATCCTATGTATACGCGATTTTCCTCGTAGGAATAGCGTCGAAAAACGTCTTCTTCTCGATCGTTTGTTTCGAATTGATTCTTATACGATGTGCCAAGTGCTGTAGGCATACGATCGACGTTAGGATCACCACGCTGGCCTGAATGAGAGAAAGAAGCATCAATGACAGCCTTATGTAATTGGCTAGGAATCGAAAGTGCCAACCGTTTCAGGCGATTATCAATCGCGTAGCCCAATGAGGAGTAATGAAGGCTGTATATCTCCTACCCCACAGCCTCAATCAGGCGTTCTTATGTACTTATGTACGACCTGCCAAATACACATCTGCACGAGAGTGGCAAATATGATGGATAGGTAGGTAGGTATATATTCAAGTCTCGTTGCCGTGCTGTCTTGCTGGCATCACCTACGTACTTCGCGACTAAGAACGTCTTCGAGATTCAACGCCTGATTTCAGCGACTTCGAAGAGCTCCTAAATACCCGAGCCTAGTGAGACATTACCAGAGGACTCAGCACAACACAGAAGGATACTACCAGAAAAATGCAACGGTATGAGGGAGTTTGGCGCAAACGCAACCTGCTACCATGCTGGATCCTGCAAATGCTCTGCGGGACAATCTACGCCGTAATCGCCGCCGTTCTTCTCGCGGCTGCAGCCAATGTGCAGCGGCACGAAGACGACCCTCAGTTCTACAGCACCCAGTACGACTACTACGGATATAGTGCCTCGCAGCTGGTCGAGTACGCGCAGATAACGGGGGCCGTGGTGCTGGTCCTCGGTATTGGCACGCTCATCCTTGATTCTGTGGAGATTACGCTGTTTGCCCGGCGCCGGCTAAGCCCCGTGCTGCTGCTGTCGACGGCCTGCATCAAGACCCTCGTTTGGGGCGTCTACTTCATCCTTACTATTTGCGCTGCCGCGACCGGATCGATTAGTGCGGCGGACCTGATACTTGGATTGATACTTGTGCTCACGAGCAGCGAGCAGCTCGTCCTCGGCGCGATATACACGCACCGGAAGCGCAAGGGCTTACTTTCAAATTCGGGGAGCACCAAGAGAGCGGAGTTTGAGGAGGATTATGAGATGGGATATCGCGGCGCAACTTGATAAGCCATGTCCGATGAAGCAGTGTCTTGGGCGGATGGCGGTCGAAGAGGCTGACTGGCAAAGTTCGACACGACGGCATCCAGATCAACATTCTCCAGACCGTGGCAGATTTGAATAGCGTAATGCACATAGAGCATGTCCGTCATCTGCTGGACCAGACTCGGTATGTTGACAGTATAAGAGAGATTAGATAGAAGCTTCGAAAATAGAAGCTCGTTCCAGACCTTGTAAGACTGCGTGAGACGCCACAAGGCTTGTTTAAACCTCGATTGCGGGGAATTGGTTATTTCATGTGCCACCATCTCCCTCTCCCTTTTCCTCTCTATCTCTACCGACCGTCATGTGTTTTACGTATTTTAGCACAGTTCAGTTCTTCTTACACATCATTACAGCAAACAGTTTTCCCTCAGCCGCAACGGGGCGTTGAAACAACGCAGGTCTAGAGCCTTGGCAGCTGAAACGTCCGATGCGCCGTCATGATCCATCGTCCCATCTTCTATAGTCCAGGTTTGGAAGTCTGAAACGGGGAAATCGAGGTCGAGTCTGTCCCTGCGTAGGAGAGATTCTCAAAGGAGTGAAAGGCAGCGTTGATTGATTCTAATAATAGGTACCTATGTATTACATGTTGGCAGTGGGAGAGCGCTAGCTTGGTGTTATGCAGCATGCTACTCGAAGGCGGCCTCCAAGAGTCCAAGCCTCCAGAGTCCAGCCCTCAATGTGTCTTGTCTCGGAAGAACAAGAACCAATGAATCTAGCAGCGTAAGGCGAATTCAGGGTGCCATAGCAAGAGAAAGCCTTGCGAGCAAAAGATCGTGTCAAAGAAATATTAAAGCGCAAGTACCTAATGAATAGCGTCTTGCTAGTCTGGGCCAAGAGAACCTCGGGCGACAGTTGTAGCTTGTAAGTTGTAACGGGTTGATTCGATCGGTGTAGAGTTGGGACGTTAGCTATGCCCTCTTCTTAAGGCCACAGCTAACTTGTACTAGCTCACGTCTTGTTGTGGGCGCCTCGACATTCTAGATTCTCATCTTGGCTGCGCCTCTTTTAGCACGATGTGCCGATGCGGATAGAATCTAGATACACCTACCTTATACATACCCTTCAGGAATCAGGAATAATACAGCAAGATTACCTAGAGGTAGTTGGGCGTTTCGGGGGTAGCACGCGTACCTATAATAAGTGTGAGAGAGTTGGGACTCGAGAGGCGAGCCACGCAATGCAATGTAGATAATGTAATGTAATGTATGTATGTACCTAAGTAGATCCGATTCAGACAAGCTTCGTCATCTAATCTCATTTCTTCTTCTCTTACTTGGCGGCATCGACTTCATCTTCTCCCCCCTACACATTTCATGCTATTTCTTTCTCTTCCACATTGTTTTCCTACATGTATTGATATCTCCAACGTGGCGGGTCCTGAGTAGCACACTCCATCATATAAATAAAAGATTTCAGCTTCTACAAAGTATTTCTTAGCGATTCTTTTAGCGACTCAGCTGATTAGCTTCGCCCAGCTTGGCTCGTTATTTAGCGCCCAAACTTCTTGTCGCCGTTTCCATTTCCAGGTTTTGTAGGTATCTTGGCATTCCGGGCTGGTTCCTGGTAAGGTTGCTTGTTCTTGTTGGTAGTAACACTACTACACTGCTCGGCGCTCGCAAAAAGGCCTTGCGTTGCAGCACATGCAATTCTCGCTAACCGTTTCACCTTAGTCAATTCATACCTCCTTCTTCGTCGCCTCTTTGTCTTCCTTCACCCTGATTTTGGACGCCTACTCAATTCCCTTTTATATCAACTACCCTTACCCGACCCCCCTCTCTTTTCTACACTGTCGTTCTTGTTCCTCTCCTTCAAGGCTCATTCTTTATTCATACTGTCGTCATAGACACTGAGCTGTGTCATCCCAATACCCAGAGCCGCTTTCAACCCCTGTCAACCTCACGAAAACTTCTGGACGGCCCCCTTTACCTACGATTTCGAACCAGAGCTTTCCACCACTCCAATTACCTAATCTTTCTTACCATCCAAGCTCCGAAGCCATGAAGAGCGTCGGCGCGCTTGCGGCGGGCGTATTATTTGCCTCTGTCGCCCAGGCACAGGTCGTCCAGTGGGATGTTGTGAAGAGGCGTGTGATACCCCAGTTTCGCAAACGAGCGGATGGCACGTTTACGGAGGTCATTACGAACGAGAAAATGAGAGGAGGCTACTTTGCTTCTTGCCAGATCGGGACGCCTGGTCAAAACCTGACTTTACAATTAGATACCGGGTCCAGTGATATCTGGGTGCCTTCGAGCAGCGCAAGCGTCTGCCAGTCTTCCTCACAAGCTGGCGGCTGCACCTTTGGTTCTTGTAAGAGTTTACCTTACTGCCTGTGGTGGTCATCAGGATGCTTACACTCGCCTTAGTTGACGAAACCGCATCCGACTCTTTCTCCGTCGTAGGGAAGAGCGATTTCGATATCTCATACGTCGATGGTAGCCACTCAAGAGGTGACTACATCGCAGATACTTTCGAGATTGGAGGCGCCAAGCTGAGCAACATGACTATGGGTCTTGGACTCTCAACGGATATCCCGTACGGCCTGATCGGTGTTGGATATGCGCTGAACGAAGCCATCGTCGGCAGCACCCAGTCCGCCTCTTCATCCTATGACAATCTCCCGGTTTTGATGCAGAAAGAGGGACTCATTTCCACCAACGCGTACAGCCTGTGGCTGAATGACCTCGATGCTAGCACCGGCAGCATCCTATTTGGTGGAATCGACACGGAGAAGTACAAGGGCGACCTTACTCGTATCAATATCTACAAGGACACCCAATCGGAAGCCTTCACGTCTTTCTTGGTCGCCTTGACATCTCTACAGGCGTCGTCTTCGTCGGGCACCGATCAGTTGTCTTCTAAGGAGTTTCCCGTCCCCGTCGTCCTCGACTCAGGCACCACCTTCAGCTACGTGCCGACCGATATTGCGGAACAGGTTTGGAAAGAAGTAGGCGCCATTTATTCCTCTCAGGTGGGCGTTGCCCTCCTCCCTTGCAAAATGGAAACCAGCGCTGGACATTTTGCCTTTGGCTTCGGCGGCCCTGGCGGTCCGGTCATCAACATCACGATGGACGAGCTGGTCTTACCCTTGACGTCGGACGGCTCGTCTACCCCGTTCAAAAGTGGACCGTATAGTGGCCAAGATGCTTGCCAATTCGGCATCCAGAATTTCAGCAGCCCAACGTACCTCCTGGGCGACACTTTCATGCGATCAGCTTACGTGGTCTACGACCTAGTCAACAACGAGATCGGAATCGCGCCTACGGATTTCAATGCTACGGGATCTCACGTTGTCGCGTTCCCCAGCGAGGGTGCCCAAATCCCGTCCGCCACCGCTGCGCCCAACCAAGCCCAAGTAACTCAGACCGCCTCGTCATCAACGAACACGTACGGCGCCAGCGGTGGCTTCCAGAGTGACAAGAAGTCTTCGGCGTCTCTTCTGCCGCCTCCCTTCGACTGGTCCAGGATAGCCGTCTTGTGTGCCAGCATGGGTATGGTGATGGTTGGCAGCGGATTTTTCCTCCTCTTTTAGATTGACCGTGAATCTAAGATGGTTGCATCAAAGCTTAGATGCTCATTGTTCGTTTCTTCCGTGTCATCGTGTTCGGGTTTACCTGTGGGTCACAGGGTTTCTTGCATTTAGGAAAGATGGACGGGTTGGCATTCTACGTATAGTGGCAGATGATGGCATAGACGACATGGATCTGAAAGAACACCGGGAAGCAGTTAAGGAGGCAGGGCAACATGAACGAATGGCAAGGCGGTTCATGACAGGCCAAAGAGCTGAGCGCTCTAGCGAATCTTGGTCTTGTGGGTGTACACAAGGAAACTGACCGGCTGGTAGTAGGAATACCTAGTGAAGCCTCAATTGTCTTCAACTAAAGAGTAAACCTAACGGCTGGAGGTATTTTGTTGCATTCTATCGATCTGGTACAGTTGTTTACTAACAGCAACGGACATAATCTGTCGGATCTTCTAGTCATAATAGGAGTGATAGTCAAATAGAAACATCCATGTAGATACCCAACCTTTTGTCTTCCAAAGATACTTCCTACCTAGAACATCTGAATAGCTGGTAGTAGAGAGTTGGCTGTAATTGCCCGTGGTGTGTACTGTATTAGGTACTATGTACCTGGAGGTAGGGGCGCTATTTAACTCCCGATAAGCCGTTATCAGCCCAAAAATTTCTTAAGCTTCGGTTCCTTCGTGCGAGTCAAAAATGGAATAGTATTAGAAAGAAATTCAAATACAATCGCGACACGTCTCTTTCTATTCACTCATTTTCCGTCTGTACGATACCTTTTGATTTGCTCACAATGAGGGTACAGCGGGCCGTGGCTGCCCTCAGCGACAGCCGCATTGTAGGGACCAGATGCAGCGCGCGGTTCCTCAGTGTGCGTTCCATGGCTGCAGAAACTCGCTCCCCTGCAACGTTGATCGTGGCCCCGTTGCGCGTCGAAGGAAGACGATACTTCAATCTGACGAAGCCGAGATATGCTACTCCTCATGCCTCCGCCAGCGCTGCGTAAGCTGCCCTCCAATTGACCCTTAAGAGCCGAGTGGTGGTGGCGGTGGTCGTCGTCGTCGTAGTGGTGAGACCAACTAATTAGTCCCTGCTCAATAGGTTGAAGCGAGCTGCGGAGGAGGCTGCAAATCTTACCCCTGAAGCTGTCTTGGCGAAGATGAGCCCGGAAGAGAAGAAGCGATTATCGAGAGTGCGCAACATTGGTATTGCCGTATGTTGCAATTGGCTTTCACAGGAGAAAAGGCAGGAAGAAAGGGGTATGCTAACAGGGCGATAGGCGCATATCGACAGCGGGAAGACGACTGCTACCGAACGAGTACTATTCTATACCGGACGAATCAAAGCTATACACGAAGTACGAGGCAGGGATGGCACAGGCGCAAAGATGGACTCTATGGAACTCGAGCGAGAGAAGGGGATTACCATCCAGTCTGCCGCCACGTTCTGCGACTGGAAGAAGGTCGAAAACGGTCAGGAGGAGACATACCATTTCAACCTGATCGACACACCCGGTCACATCGATTTTACAATAGAGGTCGAGCGCGCTCTCAGAGTTCTAGACGGTGCGGTCATGATCCTATGCGCCGTTAGCGGTGTCCAGTCTCAAACCATTACCGTCGACAGGCAGATGAAGCGATACAATATTCCCCGAATAAGTTTCGTGAATAAAATGGACCGCATGGGCGCCAATCCCTGGAAGGCTGTCGACCAGATCAACTCCAAGTTAAAGATCCCAGCCGCGGCCATTCAAATACCCATTGGCGTCGAGGAGCACTTCAAGGGTGTTGTCGACTTAATAGATATGAAGGCTATCTATAGCGAGGGACACAAGGGCACCATTGTTCGAATTGGCCCAGTTCCCGAGGATTTGAAAGAGTTCGCGGAGAAGAAACGCCAGGAATTGATCGAGAAGCTTGCGGATGTCGACGATGAGATTGCCGAGATCTTCCTCGACGAAGGCACCCCATCAAACGAGCAGATCAAGAATGCTATCCGTAGGGCAACTATTGGTCTAAAGTTTACACCAGTTATGATGGGGTCTGCCCTCGCTGACAAGTCTATTCAACCCCTACTTGATGGAGTCTGCGATTACTTGCCTAACCCTTCAGATGTCGAGAACGTGGGCTTGGATAAAACCAAGAATGAGGCTGTAACCAAGCTGGTACCATACAACTCGTTACCATTTGTCGGGCTTGCTTTCAAGCTTGAAGAGAATAACTACGGCCAGCTCACCTACATCCGAGTCTACCAAGGCACACTAAAAAAGGGTGCCTACCTGTACAACTCGCGAAATGACAGGAAAGTGAGGATTCCCCGTATTGTGCGCATGCACTCGAACGAATTGGAGGATGTCTCCGAGATAGGCGCCGGCGAGATCTGTGCTGTCTTTGGGGTAGAATGCGCCTCGGGCGACACATTCACAGACGGAAACTTACCGTACACTATGTCTTCCATGTTTGTGCCAGACGCGGTCATGTCACTTTCCATCAAACCCAAGCGAACCACGGACGCAGACAACTTCAGCAAGGCGATGAACCGATTCCAGCGTGAGGACCCAACCTTCAGGTTAAGCTACGACGAAGAGAGCGAGGAAACCATTATCTCCGGTATGGGCGAATTACATCTAGAAATCTACGTCGAGCGTCTCCGTCGCGAGTATAAGGTTGACTGCACAACCGGGCAACCTCGCGTCGCGTACCGCGAGACTATCACGCAGAAGGCCGAGTTCGACTTCTTACTGAAGAGGCAAACGGGCGGTCCAGGCGACTTCGCCCGCGTCGGCGGATGGATCGAGCCGAACACGGAGCCGGAGAAGAACGCGTTTGAGAACCAGGTGGTTGGTGGCTCCATCCCGGATAAGTATATCTCCGCCTGCGGTAAGGGTTTCGAGCTGTCGTGCGCGAAGGGCCCGCTGCTGGGGCACAAGGTGATCGGGACCAAAATGGTGGTCAACGACGGCGCAACGCACGTGACGGACTCTTCGGACTTCGCTTTTAGTCTAGCCGCACAGATGGCGTTCCGCAAGGTGTTCCCGGACGCGGGCGGACAGGTGCTGGAGCCGCTGATGAAGACGACCATCATGGCGCCCAACGAGTTCCAGGGCAACATCCAGATGCTGCTGAACAAGCGCAACGCGACCATCATCGACACCGACATCGGGGTCGAGGATTTCACGCTCATCGCGGACTGCAGCCTGAACGCTATGTTCGGCTTCAGCACCATGCTTCGGGCCGCGACGCAGGGGAAAGGCGAGTTTAGCATGGAGTTCTCGCATTATGCGCCTGCGGCACCGCATTTGCAGTACGTATTTTTCTTCTCTTCTTTTTTTTGCTACTTCTCCCCTCTTGCTTTTGGTGACTGGTGAAGGGGGCTGGATAATGTACGATATTGCTTGGATTGGTTTGCTAACGATGCCCATAGAAAGGAGTTGATTGAGAAGTACCGGGCGGAGTTCGAGGCTAAGAGGAAGTAGAAGTGTTTTGCCTCCCTAGCAAACGAATCCGTATCGTTCACCGCCTATAGATGCCTCAGATAGAACGAACCAATCCCGTACAGGAAACAAGTGCCTTCACCTGAACACTGCATGATAGAGAGCTAACGAAGGGATGATGAGCTGGCCATGTCATACATATTGCGAGGCCTGTATATAGGCAGGAATGGCTTGCTGGTCCAGTTATCAAGCTGAGAGACTAGTTAGATCGATCAAGGCTTGTTCCATGTATAAATGATAAAAGAGCAAAGACGGGCGTCTACTTTCAAGGGCGCTCGCAGGTTATGGCATTGAATAGAGAAAGGATCCAGGACGTGAAATTAAGAAACTCTTCCCTCTATCGTCATGATCATTTCCGATTTAAATTCTTTGACTACTGCCTGAACTCTAGGTCTAGATTGGTAACGTTAGTTTGAAAGACATTGACCGTCCCATCCTGCCTGTACACTTTCGTTCTCCTTTTCCTTTTCCAGTACCCCTTTTAAACCAAGACAACCTACTGCATATCTAAGGTAGATAGGTTCTAACAGTCCAAGATCATCAAAGCCATAGCAGATCCGTATGGGTAAGTAGGTGTACAAGTACGGTAGCTACCTAGTGTGCAGCCTCTATGATAGCCTCTTAACGATGTCCGCAACGACCTCCTCCGTGGTAGCACTCCCGCCCAGGTCGGGCGTGAGCAGCTTGCCCTCCTCCAGGTTCGCGTTGACGGCTTCGTAAATTTGGTTGGCGGCCTTCTCCTCGCCGGTGAACTCGAGCATGAGCGCGGTGCTGCGCAGGGTGGCGATGGGGTTCGCAATGCCTTGGCCCTCGATGTCGGGCGCGCTGCCATGGCACGGCTCCCCGATGGCGAAGCCCTCGCCCACGTTGGCGCTGGGCACCAGCCCGAGCGAGCCCACCAGCGCTGCCGCACCGTCCGAAAGGATGTCCCCATATAGGTTCGGCGCCACGATCACGTCGTACGCTTCCGGCTGCCGAAACAGCTTGTACACCATGCTGTCGACGATCTGTTCCTCGATCGAGAGGTTGGATTGCTTGTACACGGGCTCGGAGAGAGCCTTGCGTGCGGTGGTGCGGAACAGCCCGTCTGTCTGCGAGAGCACGTTCGACTTGTGGGTTATGGTGACGCGAGGTTCTCGGCCGTGGTGGATCGACGCATCATCGAGCGACCGCATCTTCATCCGGCGCACGGCAATATCGGCGGCCATGGTGGCGATGCGGTGGGATGCGCGTTCGGAGATGCGCTTGATGGCCTCGGCGTATGGGCCGCCCTCGGCCGGGGAGCGGTCGACCGTCCTCTCCTCCTTTACGTACAGGTCCTCTGTGTTCTCGCGCACGATGACCAGGTCGACGGGCCTGGGGTCGGTGCGCACGGACTTGACAGGTCGCACGTTGGCGTACAGGTCCAGCTTCTTGCGCAGCGCCACGATGGGGCTCGAGTAGCCTTTGACGAGGGTAGAGGGCGAGGACACGGCGCCGAAGAGGGCGCCGTCGCACTCGTGGCGCAGGACATCCACAGTGCGGTCCGGCAGCGCGACGCCCTCGCGCTCGAAGGTCGAGAAGCCCGCGTGCAGGTCGGTGAACTCGAACTTGAGGTTGAATCGCTGCGGCAGGGCTTCGAGGATGCGGCGCCCGGCTGGGATGACCTCGCGGCCGATGCCGTCGCCGGGGATGAGGCCTACGGGGAGTGGAATTGTTAGGTATACATGCGTGGTACTACGTTTTTGAGCAAGTCACAAGATCAATTGTCTGCTGACCTATTCTCAGCGTTCTGGGGCTGACTCTGGGGACCATGGTTGGAGTTCAATTGGGATTTTGCTTTTGTCTGGAGACGGCCTCTCGTTCACGACAAAATAAAATTTCTGGATTTGGAGCTTGACCTCGGTGCTGGGTGCCCACGCTGACAGCCCTGAGGCCCCTGACAGCCCTGACCAGAGCTGCGGTACCTCCATAGTGGGGTCTAGGTTGTCTTTCTGCCGGGATCGGAGAGACGGGAGGTTATTCACTAAGGTTTCTGCAGGGGCTTGCATCGCGGCTCGTCTCTGTCAGTACATACATAATACCCTCAACTTTCGATATTCCTTCACTTGCAGCAATATACATATGTGCAACGGACCACATTGGAGCTGTTGGATTGCATCATATCTACATGTAATGTATGCATGCATGCTTTCTCCTTGAAGAAGTTGTTGTCTGGGACCACCCACTTCCTAAAAGGCCTACCTAGGCAATACTCCGCTGCATGCTATGATACCTGAAGATCTTAAGAGGGGTGAAAGGGGGGTTCTGTTTGCTGTCAGTCAAGTCCAACCTGAAACATCCTACTCATCTATCATTGACGTTGTGGCCTTTGATGGTCTCAGGGTGATGCGTGCAATATTCCAGGTCTGTTCAGCTGGGCATCGTCAACCTGTAGTATTGTGTTCTGACTTTCCGAATATTATGTCTTCTTAAGATTTGTTACTGTTAGTGTAACCTTTCGATGATAATTCAAGTTTTGAGGTGGGTAGGTTAGTTAGCCTCTCTTCTCCGGGACTGCCAGACTTGCCAGCTAATAGTCTTTGATAGCCTCGCATAGTCACCACACTAGGATCGAGCCAGCCGTTTAAGTTGAAGATGATATAGAACTCACAGAGTGAAAAGTGACTATCAAGACCTAAACTTCAAATAGATAGACATACCTAACCTAACCTACCATACTACCTAGGGCGTAACACACAATTATTATCCTGACGAAATACACCATGAGAAGCTCTTCTAGAGATATTATGAGTTGGTGTATCGCTCAGGTCGCCTCGGTAAGCCGTTAGACTGCGTTTTGGGTGTTCATGCAAGCCCCTGATCCCCTGATCCCCACTCCTGTCGTACATTAAATTGTTAAATTATTATTCACCCCTGCCTAACTGGGCAATTTATTAGAAGACAACTGATTTGTTAGGCTCATTAGGCCATAAGCCATCTGATGAATTGATAGCTTCGTTAACTTTCCCTCGTCACGATACCCTTTACATCACATCGCATCGCATTGCATTGCACAGTATCACATTTTATACTTTTCCGCTTTCTTCTGTTTACGCGTTTCTGTCACATTCTTTTCTAGCTGATTATTTACTTAAAAGCTCACTATTCGATAAATCTTCATAGCTTCGATTGTTCATTTTAGCTTAGGTTACCTAGGTACCTGTCAAGTTCCATACCTCTCCTACCTTAGTACTTACTCATAACTTCTCTACGCGGTCTTCAAAATTCTTCTTGTCTCGGCACTTGAACCCCTTTACCAAAGCTCCACGACGGTACACTAGCGATAGCTTTACCTACATTGTACATACCCCTGAGCTGGACTGAACTTGAACCAAGTTAGCCAACTAACTAATTCCCTTTCCCGTCTCTCCAAAAAGCTCAACTACTTGTCCTCAACCTTGAAACTTGTCCAAGACACCAAACGAATAAATTTCCAACCTGCCAACGGCCAGCCAACCTCCACGATCAACAAGAGACAACACAGGGGCATGCCATCCTTCTTCCAAGACAGGAACTGCACCTTCCCGCGGTGACGATTGTCAATATATGATCAGTAACAACTGATCACCGCCTTCTGCTCTTTCTTCCCATCTAAGGCACCTTTATATTCGGTCGCGACCAAACCAAGTCAAGAGTCAAGCCATGTCTGGAGTCAGGAACCTCCGCGCCATGTTTGAGCAGAAGGGCGAGAACAACCCTCCAGATCGAGGAAGATCTCCTGGCCCCGGAGGTCTCTCAGTCGGTATGGCGCATCTTTTGCCCCTGACATCTGTCCTAACACCTATCCATCTACCAACCTCCTTACCATTTCCACTTATACCTATATTGCTACCATGAAACTCACGAATCCATCTTCTAATTATCTGCTTAACTCCACACTTCCGTCTCCTATTCTCCAGTTCCTAGCTCCATTGACCACGTCATCTGTGTATCATCTTACTAGACAATCATTTACACCGCCATAGCTAACATCAAGTCCTACTACTGCTAGGTTCTCCTTCTCCCTCTCACTCGCCTCGCCCACTCTCCAAAGTACGAACCACATTCGTAGCAATTGAGAAAGACGGTCGGGTAGGACTGAGAAGAGAGCATAGCGGTGACTCGATCTCGGTGTCCAGTCGAAGATTTAGCAACGAGACAGAAGCCACCACACCACAGCCCGCCTTAGAAAAGACTGACGTTTTCGCCGAGAATATGGCCAAGAACACTTCTTCCTTCAAGACTAATCTCTTGCAAGAAGCCATTCCCGAATCGCCAAAGCTGGACGCTCTGTCTAAATTATCGGCGAAGAAGGATAGTCAGAGTTCCAACATGGCTCCGAATCCGAATCCAGACAAGTTCACAGACGAGGAAGAGACTAAGACCAAGTTACTACCTGGCGACCCAAAGGAGGAGGCAGCAACAAGGGGGAATGGTGCGACTTTTTCAGGACGCATCGGCGGTCCGACCACGAATAGCAAGTCCAAGACCGGCGCTACCACCAAATCTGCTCCTAAAGCTGCCCCCAAAGCTGCTCCAGTCTCAACCACTGCTAAACCCGTGTCGAAAGCCCTCAAGTCACCTAATACCCTCAAACCGGCGAATAACACTACGAAGGCGTCTGCCAGTAGCACAGGCTTAGCTCCAAACCAAAAGGCACCGCCTACGTCTTCAAACAGTCATGATACCTCGAAGAAAACTGCTCCTGCTGCCGCGAAGGCAACTGTCACCTCTGGAAAGAAACCAGCGCCAATCGACCTTCCCCCGCCAGGGACTGGATTTGTAAAGCCAAAGCCTAAGTCGCCAACTCGGCCTGTCAAGCTCCCTGCTTCCCTTACTGCCCCTACTGCTGCTTACGCCTCGAAGCTCGGACCCGGTAACACAGCTCACCCGCCAAGGCAGTCTCTGTCGCGAGCTTCTGGTAATGCCCAACATCTTAACATGGTCCCCATACTGCATAGGTCACCTAGTAGAGCCAGCGTTTCGACCACCGGTACACTTTCGAATGCGAAGGGCTTAAAGAGGCAGAGTTCGACTATTAATCGACCACGCCCAAGTATCGGTCCTCCACCGAAGCAAACGGCCAGAGACCACCCTCTTGCGAAGAGAGAGAGCCACGTGGACGAGGGTTTCCTGGCTCGTATGATGCGGCCAACCCAGAGCAGCTCCAGCAAGACGGCAGAGAAAGCACCCGTTACTCCGCCACGAAAGCAGAGCGCCCCGTCGACGGTTCTCAAGAAGCCCATAGCCAACGATGCCGAGGGGAGTGCGAGGAAAGCCGCAGCTAAGATTCAAGCGTCTACGAACAAGGCCAAGACAGCAACAGACACCGTGAAGCCTGCCGCTAAGGAAGCCGTGACAGCGAAAGAAGTTGCACCTGTAGTAGCCCAAACTGAGACAGCAGAAGCAGCTATCGAGACCGCCAAGGTATCTACAGAAACCGTCGCTACTTCTGGGGTAGAGAAAATGGGAGAGCCTATCGCCGCATCCGTTGCTGAGGAAACTGCCGAGGAAACAGTTGCAACCGGAGATGTCGTGGAAGAATCCCCTAAGCCTGTAGCAACGGTTCCTACCATTACCGAGGACCCAGACAAGGTCGAGGACATTGAAGATTTAGTCCAAGCGAATGCAGAAGAGTCTTTTGACCAGAAACCTACGGGAATGGCTCCGGAAGGATCTAATTCTGACAAAGAGGAGCTCAAAGAGGTGCAGGTTCCTCAGCCCATCTCTGAACCAAGTAGCGAGGTTGCGCCAGTGGATGATGAAACCATCACCCCAGTGGAGGATTCCAAGCCCGAGGGGCTTGATGTTGAGGAGCCCAAAACTGAAGAGGTGCCTGAGACAGACGACCTCAAAGCAGATGACTCCACCACAGAAAAGGAAGAGGAAGTGACAGTGGAAGACCCCCCAAAAGAGTCGACCAGAGTGGAAGATGTCCAAGTGCATGAGGCAAAGTCTGAGATCCCTTCAGAGGATGTCTAGGCAGGTAACCCGTCGTGGTTCCTAGCTATAGCAAGTCTTTACTGTGTACGGAGTAGCAAAGAAAAAAGAGAGGGTCTAAATTTGGTTGTATTCGGCGAGGCGCAGATGATACCTTTTTTTCTCTTCATAAACCATGGGAGCATAGGGAATTCGATTCTATTCTGTTCCCTCCTGGTGCAAGCATTGCTGTGGAGTTCGGGGACGGTGAGACTACCCATAGCATACCTAGACTACGTGTATTGTTCTTTTGTCTCAGAATAGAGGAAGACGAAGTCAGATACTGGAAAGGGGTATTCCAAGCAATTCACTGGGGCAAATATTGCTGTGCCCAAACCACTCTCTCTTTAGTTCATGCCTCCTGAAAAGTAACATAAGCGAGGTGCCCTCCTACCTGGTTGGTTACCCGTCGTTGAGTAAAACTAAGCACATTATTTATGATCATGTATGGATAGTGAATACGAGTTGGGGTCGATATAGTACAATAGCTACACAGGCCCAGGGCTCAAGCCTTTGAATTTATACACGACTTCTTCGTCACACCTTTTATCCGCCAATATATCCCCGAATCCTTTCAGTCCAGAGAGCACTCGAATTTTAAGCCTCTGGCGGTGTACTAAGGACAACGGCAACTCCCTTAGGAGAAAGTGTTGGCATGATATATCTCTTCTCTGTAGTCTGGCCCGACTGAATCCATCGTCATCGCTTGAGTCCCCCTTCTTCCATCGACCAGGAACCTTACACTCGGACGCTTCATATGCCCACATCCGCCCCGCTCTCTCTCCTCCGGTCCAGCGTATTCCAATCCTTATGATAAGAACCCGCTCGTGTGAAGCTCCACTGTTCCGTCGTAACGGTAATCATGGTCCAACCCTGCACAACAGCAACCCGCCAACCTTTCGCTCGATGGCCTCACGGGACTCCAGAGTGCCGAGGTCGGTGCTCACCATGATACACTCCCCCAGGTTCAGCCCGCGATGCGGGTGCGAGTCGAGGCCCCTGGCAAGCCGCTCCAGCTGGCGCAGGTTCACCCTGAGCGGGCGCTTGGGGGTAGCGATAGGGGTCATGGCGCGGAGGACGGGGTTGCCGCCGCCGATGCCGGGTTGGTACTTGAGGCCGAGCCATAGGCGCTGGTTGGCCACGTTGGCGGTAGTCAGCTGCTCGGGCTCGAAGGTGCTGATGGTGGCCGGGTCGGGCGGGTACGGGCCGCCGCGCGTGACGAAGGACAGGAAGCCGGCGCGGTGCAGCGCCAGCGCCAGGTACAGCGTCGACCTGCAGTGCGGCACTGAGGTCAGGCCTAGACGCGCCCGCGACGCGTTCTGCAGGTGCGAGCACATGTTTACTACGTTTGTCAGGCCGGGCATCTTGACGGCGTGGCGTGCCCTGGCGGGCGGATCGGGGGGTTGGAGGTAGGAGGAGGTTCGGAGTTGGTGGTAGAGAACCGAGGAAGGTTTCCCGGATCGGGAGTGGGCTGGTCCCCGTGGCTCAAAACGCTTGTATTTTCGCAATTCGAAGTTCGAGATACCTGGTGCCTACCCAGATACGTGACTGGGAAGATCTTGTTGGAATTGGTTAAACTAGAAGCTATCACGAGTGGAATACTTCTCCAATGGGAATTAAAAAAAAGAAAATGGGTCTCGATCAATTGAATTATCTCGGCGGAAAATCGCAAGGCCGATGTCTCTTATCGATAGAGAGATAGTAGGTCTAGTTTAATTGGTTGGCAAGAATACCCCACCATAGCATCGAGAGTGGCTGAGTGGGTGGTTAAGCGCCCGACAGCTCTCTTCTGCGACTTGCTCATGCAGGGTCGAATAGACGAGTGGTAGTAGTAGTGTAATTTATTTAGAAGAAGCCTCTAGGCGGGCTGATCATCACCCAGTTATGGTAGGATCCCGAGGGTGAAGCTCGTAGCTGGTAGGTTCGACTTTTCCCATAGTCTTCTCCTTTCCACCACCCTACCCATTCGAACTCTTCGCCTCTGGTGAACGTATGCTGTTGTACGAAACTGTACGAGACTAGCACGTACAATACTATTTCGATTGCTATCTCTCTTTTAACTCCTATATACCTATCTGTATCTGCCGTGTTAGCGCAACCAGGCCGAATCGCGATCAAGATGGCCGTTCGGCCAGGCGAGGAAAACGTTGCGACCCTGTGAGTGCCCAAGCACCACGAGAGCTCCAGGAAGCCCAGAGCCTTGCAGTGACTGATCTTGCTTCGTACCTGCTAGCTTCGGAGATGTCCATTACTTCTACGGACCGCCCGAGGCAAACCCTCCACATCACCGCTTCGATAAGGGTTCATACATCTACTTGTTCGAGAATGCGAACGACCGGAGAGCGCGTATTGAGATTGCCAACAAACCAGGCGCAGAAGATCAAGATGCCTTTGACGGACGTAAGCATATAGAAGATGTTCTGACATGTCAAGTAACTGTGCTCGTCCCTAACGACCATACTTTATAGTCCTAGATAGAACACGGATCCGGTATTCTTACAAGCAACAGTGCCTCGTGAACATCTTGGTTGAAGGCGTGCCTGGAGCACCCCTAGACCAGACTCAGTGGCATCTCCCAACGTACGATCCACGGAATGAGGCCAAGTACCACTACAAGCTCCATTCGCTCGACATCTACTTTTGGACTCACGCCGACGCTCTGCAATTCATTAATGGCGTACGACGAGTTCTACCCGCGTCCCAGGTAGAGGTCACAGACGAGCCGGCTCCGCCATCGCACCCGTACGGCCAGTCTCAAGACACAAACCCTCTAGTTCAGAAGCTGGAGAATGTCGCCATCTCTGATCCCAAGTATTCGAGCCCTAAGCCGGCACCTCAGGGTATACCTACATTTGCGCCTCCTCCCACCTCAGGATCAGCAGCTAGTGGTAAGAGCGGCTCGCCTCAGAGCTTTGCGCCGATGGCGTATAACCCGGCTGCGCCAGCTGCTGCAGAGCAGAGGATACACCGAGAAAAGACACCTCCCCCACCAGAGGCTGAGGGTCAAGATCCCCTTGCGGCAGCCGTAGCTCGTGACTACGCTGCTCCACCGTACACGCCTGGATACGGCGCTCCGACCTACTCAGGCGGTCCCGGCCTTCCTGGTCCTCCACCGCAGACGCATACCGGTCTTATAAGTCCTGGCTTCCCAACCCCAGGCCTCGCGAGCCCGGGTCTAGTAAGCCCAGGCCTACCTACCCCGGGTCTCACGAGCCCAGGCTTCCCGCCGTCCCAATACGCGCACCTGCAGCGCTCGACCACGATGCCGGTCGGCGGCCTAGCGTCGCCGGGCCTCGCCAGCCCGTACGGCTCTAATTTTCCGGGATCGCCGGGCTTCGCTCCGCCGCCCCCGCCGCAGAGCACGCAGCACCACGCGACGCCTCCCCCGGCAGTCAAGAGCCCCGGGCTGCCTCCGGCGCCACCGGGTGGCTACTCGCACTACAGCTACAGTGGCGCACAGCACGCTGGCAGCGTGGACTATGGTATTCACCAGCAGGTGTATCGGCCGACTGAGCAGGAGCACGCGGCGAAGTATGGGGTGTACAAGCCCAAGGCGGAGGGCCAGAGTAAGCTAGGCCAGAACGCGGAGAGGTTGGAGAAGGGCGTTACGGGGATGCTGAAGAAGTTTGAGAAGAGGTTTGGTTGAGTGATTATCTACCTTGAACTATCGATGTTTATACATACCTACTTGGGTATGTATGTGCAGAGAATGAATAGTGCCGGCTACTAGATACCACTTAGATCACATCAATATTTCCTGTACCGGACGCAATTCATGACATTAGGGAATTCGAAGACACTTGGTTGGATTGACTAATGCGGTATAAATCTTGAAATTTTGAAGCAAACGTAGGTGCAGATGTAGGTACACGCTATTCGGATATTTTAAGGTGGCTGGCAGCATGCAAAGAGACGGCGCTTCCATGCACGGCAGACGTGCACAATACAGTAAAGATAAACGAGACGGCAACCCTACCTCCATGCAACTCAAGAGATGCGATTGAACCTGGTTGACTTGGATGAAACATCGTGCAGTTTCGCTGTTTAAAAGGCTTTAAAGTAGCTATCATGAGCCGGCGCAACCGTGATAGGAGTGTACCCGAATATTTACTCTGTACAGCATCCATAAGGACAGCATCAAATATAAGATACTATTCTAATTAATAGCTGACACCCTCGAAGCGCGGTACCTTATGTATGTCTCACCATCCTGAGACTATCCAGCTGAAGAGTGTCAAGTTGGCTGCGATTCATTGGATACTTTTTCTGTTCGGGCTCATGCAATCAGCAAGCTAGATCGAAGACGTGTCTGACCTGGCTGTATGTCTTACAAGCCTGCTTCTACGGAATCTGAGACACTCAAGCTCCAGAATGACGGAATAATGAGCGCACAATTGTGCTCGAATGAATTGCTGGCTGGTTTAACATTTCGTGATGATGGTATTTGGTTGTTTCCTTTAGGTTTGCACACTGCCACTTGTCACTGCCACTGCCACAGCACGGCAAGGTGTGTTTCCGCTGGCGCTGAAGGGAATCGAAGGTTCCTTAAGCGCTGACGATACTTGTGGGGAAGGATGGTGTTCGCGCCGATGTCACTTCAGTTGCATGTTGCAGGGAGGAACCCAGTGACCCGGCAGCCCTAGCACGTTGGACGCATGGCCAACCCAAAGAGGCGCAGTTCTTTCGCACCGCATACCCTCGAGATCTGAGCCACCGTGCCGCACGCTCTTACCGGTGATATGATATTCATTGTATCTACATAGTTCGTAGGCATGTACTATTTGCAAGGCGGAGACCAGGCACGGCATTGTGTAGCCGAGAAACGACAAGAATTGAAGCTCGCTTTTGTATGTTCCGTATGTTTTGTATGTTATGTAACCTACGATTATAGGTTCTCGTAATAAGTCAAGGGCGCTCGAGTTGTGAGGCAGCCTGCATAAACGAGCAGTGGCAAGTAAAGCTTCGTATCCTGCTCGTGCGTCTTTGGTTCTTTTCGAAGCTAATTATCATGGAAAGATGTAAGGGGGTAGATGTCCTATTGCTTTTCGAGTCTCTTCGTCTCGAAAGAATCAGAACCTGAATATGATCCCTACGTGAATGTAGGTACTCCAGACTCCAGAGGCAGGTTGCAAAAATATGTAGGTACGTGAGAGTTTACGGTTAGATCGTTGACTGGTCAAACCAGTTTAATCGAAATAGGTGGATGGACTTACGGCGCGGCACTGGAGGATTTCCTACCTTCGGTATTCTATACCGTACAGCCGTCTATCCTAGGGATTCCATATTCTCGTGTGTTTCTGCTCGGTCTTCGTAGCATTTTCTTTGTAGGCATCTACTTGTATGTAGAATTGCGAGGATTTTTTCCAAGTTGGAGTATTCAAAATGTCATGAAGGTACTGTACTGTATCATCAGTGAAAGAATTACAACTTCAGCTTGCCTGCCCTGCCTTGCTTGTATGTACATACTTTGTTCTGCAAGGATAAGCAGCATCGTAATAGGTAGACCAACCCTCGATTTGGAATCCCGTGTCGAGGCTCCCATCGATCCCCCTGCGCATCTTACCGTTGCAGCTATCCGATTCTTGGACACCTGGAGGCGAGGCACAGTACAGCGTACCTTGATCTCTAGACTCTCCCCCACTTCGCTCATCATCTTCTTCCCTTCTTCTTCCTCCATCTCCGACTGGGTAACCTCGACGCTCTCATCATCTTCCATCTAAAAGTATTGTCCGGTCTCTTCGTAGATTACGAGTTCACAGCTTTATATACGTCTCGCGGGTTGATGTCTATTACTTATTGACTATCTATACCTTTCGATACCCTTGTCAACTAAGTTCGCATCGCATGTTTGCCAGTCACGGGGACCGCTGATCTCCAACGCCTTGTCCCTTTCGGCTTCGATAATTCTAGGCCTCCTCCTTGGTCACTTAAAATCGACGAGAGTCTTAGGATAGTCTCTAGCGAGCACTTTATTTTCTTGTCGTCGTCAGAGCTTGGACTAGTTATTAACCAAGCTAAGGAATTGGTGACTTGTCAATCTTGTTACCTGCCCGAAAGGAAAGAATTCGCCATCTCTAGCGCCGTCACCGCAACTGTTGGTTCCCGTCCCGCTTCTCTCCCAGTTACCATCTCTTCGGTGCCTGATCAACCTCACTCCTCCCTTCAGAACGGGTTATTGGAATCATCGTCTACTCTTATCGGGTTAGCCCACTCCCAGCTGAATTCTTCAACCTGTCCCAGCTGTCATGCGAACGACGTCTATCCTGGGATAATCTCAGGTGTATCAGTTAGCAGCCCTGTGGCATCTGGTGGCGTCTTGGACGGTGTCGCATATTTCCACACTCAGTCGCTCGTTCATTTTTCGCTATGCTGCTCCCGCATCGCATTCCAGTGCCTCTCCGGCCTGGCACAGAAACTGTTTGTCTCTTCTGCAGTAAATTAATGTCCAGAAACCAAGATGTCCCTTCCAACACCATCTTCATTGTGAGTCCTTTCCACTTTCCTTTAACGCCAAGTTCGCCCTATTAATCATAGACACTTTGCTACTGTAGGTCGTTGGCATAATCGCGGCTATATTGGTGTTGGTATTTGTCATATGGTGCTTCTCGCGCCACAAGCTGAGATCGGGTGCAACAAAACGAGGCAAATACCACCAGACGTCTGATGGTGAATCCCTCGATGTATCCACCCCGCGTAACAGGAGGACGCGAAATGGAGCCTCGGCATCCAATACCTCAGTCTCCGACTCGAATCGGAATAGTACCGTATCGCAGGTGGATAGAAACACATCCATCCGATCCATAATGACCTTACCACCGTACCGGACGAAAGCGAACGAGAACGAGCAAGTTATCGGCCGCGAAGGTGAGCGTGATGGGGTCGATGTCGTGGTAGAGTATCCAACCGCCGAGGAGATGGAAAACTTGCGAGACCAGGAAATGGAGACGTTGTTTCAAATCCGATTGGCGAGGAGACGCGAACGCACCGAACGAGATGAGCGCCGCCGATTAATCCAGGAAGCGAGAGCTCGCGGTGATGTGGTTGCAATGAACCAATTGGCCGCGCAGCGACGAGCCGCCAACGAGAGCACCGTCGTGGACGAACTGCGGGATGCATACGGGAACATGAAAGACAAGCGACAGCGCGCCGTCTCTAGCGTTAGCTATCATGATCTTGGCGTGGCTCAGCTGAACGGTACCAGAGTCCGCGCAAACAGTCACGGGAGCGAAGGAGTTGGCTTATTATCAGATGCAGCCAGCATCGCTGCATCAACGCGATCCCCGTCGGCCCAATCCCACCGCCGCGACCGGAGCGCAAGTTCTGTTTTGAGTCTCGATAGCGACATGCCGTCTCCAGGATTAAGGTCTGGTGCTTCGACGCCGCGACCTGGAAGTAACCATACCCGGGCTGGATCGAGCCCAGAGATAATTGGCGAGGCAGATCTTGGTGATGTCGATATGCCGCCGCCTGACTACGAAGACGTAAGCCTAGACGATGCCAGATCGGGGGCAACGACCCCTATGTTCAATGAGCCTCCACCTGTCTATGCCGATCCTACTCTCGGCCGCGAGCAAAGACTTGGCGGACATGGTCATGACATGGCCGACAGGATGACGGAGAGCGGGGATCTTTCGGCTACTAATGAATCAAATGATATATCCAGGCCAAAGAGGTCTTCGAGGGGAGTAGGCGGAGTACCTCAGCTGCCCAGTCTGCGAATTGGAAACTTGCCACAGATTGTTATCGAACCGTCAACTGCCCATCCTAACCGTTCCCAACATTGAAGACCCCCTCGACCAGACTTATTGAACATTCGAGTTCAAGCAAGAAGCACTGCACAGTTCTCGCTTCATCGCTATGGAAGAGCAGCACACACTTCGAAGGCCATGACCTTAACCTTATACCATTCTAAATACACAGCCTCCCTGCCTGCACCATAGCTCGCTGTTGCCACTCACGACATATCGCACGATATATGAATAATGGTCAGATTAATCATTTGTTAACATTCAACCACCACATACTTTTGGATACCTACCTTACGTTGGATATTGGAATGAAGAGGCGAGGCAGTGGCACCAGAGTAGGAGGAAGAAAATCCGTTGCGAACAGCAGCCGACTGATATTCTGTATCATAATGATTGCGAGGCGTCTTGGTGTCCAAGGTTCATTCAGGAGCTGTAAGGGATAAGCTGCCACCCGGTAGATATTCCATAGTGGCCCTACCTTTCGGTAATCATAAGCCGTCGAGGTGAAAAGGCCAGGCTATGTATGTACATAGCACGTAGCCAGGATGATACACATATGGCTAGATAATTCATGCTATTTATATTTACATGCCTTTGGTCATGCATCGGTTCCAGGGACCTCAAATTACTTCCTCTCTGCGTGCCTACCTAAATATACCTGGCTGTGCCTGGTTATACCAACAATCTCACCTATTAGTTTTTGTTTGAGCGCTCGTATTTCGGATCGAGTATAGGCCTTGCTATGTGCATGCGTTACCGTTGCATCGAAGATCCTTCTTACTCTCCATCTGCGGCTCGCGGTTCCACGGCCCATGGCACATGGGTAGGTGCGGGATCCCTCGCAAATCTCTGCCATCCCGAACTATCGGTGTCTACCGATGAATGGGGTCAGATTCGGTCTTGGCAAATTATATAGATTGTGCATTGCCAGACCGTAGACACAGACAAATACACGGCATCAAACTCCGAGGTATATCGGGGTTCGATTTGCCGATTAGTGATGGTGGAGAGAATCAGGCCGAGCACGTCACGGAAAGGTTCCCACGTGTTTGGTAGACTTGTAAACCAGCGCATTTGGAAGGTATCTTTAATACCGAGGTAGTTTGTTAGGAACATTGAAGCCAAGTATGTACCTTGAGCGATAGGTAGATATTATCACTCTTTACGACCGGAACCCCTTGCTCACTTAAATGTGTGGGTAGTACTTCGTATGAGCTCCCCTATCATATCAGAGACTTTCTCATGATACCTCCGGATTACTGCTCATGTCCGATCACTAATCAATTGCGAGACCAAGGTCCCAGTTCACATCATTAGCTTTCAGGACGCGGTGTAGAGTAGTAGTAGGATGTGATTAATAATGATGGATGCATGTCTCATATCTTATAACAAGACCTCCCTCCCTCTCTAGATAGTCTAGCCTGGTCTTGTCCTCGAGCAAACATTGGCAAAATATACTGTAAATGCACTAGAAGGCTAGCAAAATACATCTGATTATCTGAGAATCTGCGACATTATATGTCACCTCGATCCATAGCCAAACATCGACCGTAAGTGCAATATCAAACCGAAACCGTACCGATCCGAGTAGAGGCGTACGGCGAAGATCAGCCGGAGTCTCGCATCCGAAGCCCAGAATACCTTTACCCGAACTATCGACGATACGGAATAGGTGCTGTCAGGTGCGCGGCTTATACCTACGACCATGGAGAAGGACAGGGAGAGCGATAGTGACCTCACCGCTCAGGTTGGCACGGAATCGGGCGAGGGCTCGACCGACCGAATAGAGGATGCAAAAGCGTCTCAAGCCACAGAGACGCGGGTACCGGCGCCGCCGGGACCACCGAACATGAGTGACATTCCGGAGTAAGTGTATTCTACAGATCGGTTGTCCAGCCGTTCCTCTATTTCAAATATCGGCTAGACCGATAGCATACTTTGTGTTATTTCCTCATCATACTTCTTCCCTAAGACGAGTCACGACTACCAGACCAGAATTAAGCAGAAAGACGCGCCAACACGAAGTACCCAGACCAAACTCATCTACCTAGCATACCTGATTTGACATACATCACTGACTTACCTATGTGAACTACTCGCTAACTTCTGAACGCACAGTGGCGGCCTGGACGCCTGGCTTCAAGTCCTCGGCGCCTTCGTCATCATGACCGCCACGTGGGGCCTCGTCAACACCTTCGGCGTATTCCAGACGTACTATGAAACAAAACTTCTATCATCCAGCAGCTCATCGCAAATAAGCTGGATCGGCTCACTTCAAGGCGCGCTCCTCATGCTGGGCGGGCTCGTCTCTGGGCCCCTCTTCGACGCTGGCCACTTCCGCGCGCTGATCTCCGTCGGGCTGTTCATGGTCCTCTTCGGGATCTTCATGACCAGCCTTTGCTATACGTACTGGCAGGTGCTTCTGGCGCAGGGCGTATGCGTGGGGCTGGGATGCGGACTGCTCTTCCTGCCATCGACCGCGATCATGAGCCAGTACTTCGCGCGCCGGCGGGGGCTGGTCATCGGCCTCCAGTCGATCGGGTCGCCCGTTGGCGGCATCGTGTTCCCCATCATTTTCAGCCGGCTGGAGCCGCGCATCGGGTTCGGCTGGGCCACGCGCGTCATCGCCTTCATCCTCCTCGCGCTGTCCGTGGTGCCGCTGATCTTCATGCGGCCGCGCGTGGCGCCGCCCCGGCGCCACCGCGCCATCATCGACACCACCGCCCTGCACGACCCAGCCTTCGTCACGTTCAGCCTGTCGGGCCTGTTCTCGTTCATGGGCCTGTACGTGCCGTTCTTCTACCTGCAGCTGTGGGCGCTGCGCGGCGGCGTCGCCACCCCGGACTTCAGCGCGTACCTGGTCACGCTGCTGAACGCCGGCAGCGTCTTCGGCCGCATCCTGCCCAACTTCGCGGCCGACCACCTCGGCAGCATGAACGTGCTGGCCTTCACGACGCTGGGCGCCGGCGTGCTGGCGCTCGGCTGGTTCGGCGTGCGCGACCTCGGCGGCACCGTCGTCTTCGCGCTGCTGTTCGGCTTCTTCAACGGCGGCGTCACGAGCTTGCCGCCTAACGCTATCGTCAGCCTCACGCCCGACATGGCTCGCCTCGGCACGCGCATGGGCATGGTGTTTGCGCTTGTTGGGCTGGCGGTGCTGGTTGGGACGCCGATTGCTGGCGCGATTCTGAGGGGCGGCGAGGATGACGCGGCTTGGAGGGGGCTCATTGCGTTTAGTGCTGCGACGCTGCTGGTGGGCGGGATTGGGTATTCGGTCACGCAGGGCTTGCATTGGAGGCAAGTGAGGAGGAGGAAGGAGGGTTGATTTGGGTGTCTGGTGTATGAGGTACATAGAGGCATTTGCATATACAGCGCTGGATAGACTGATTAGATGGGAATGGAATATAGGTAAATCACAGACAGCAGTGTGAATCCAGTTTCATACTGCGTGATAAACACTGGTTCTCGAGACCACTAGGCTGGCGTCTATCTCGGATTGGGGAGCTTGAAGTTGCGCATAATGAGAGCTGGACTAAGCTTATGGATATGTTGGAATGGCCTCTACTTTCGTGTATACATACCGAGACTCATATGTATACATGTATGGATCAGGGTAAATAACAGCGATTGACCTACCTAAAGTGGTTGACGTTAGGATGGCGTATATAGTTACTGTAGGTAACATACGCCTCAGGATGTGAGTGAAAGCACAACTCGGCTAATCAATTATCTTTATTAATATATTTCTATTGCTGTAATCTTTCTTATTTCGTATCAGGCGACCCTTATAGTATCACGCACTTAGCAGGCAATCCGCAGGGGCCCTCGCTTTTCTTCTTTTTCTCCTTGGTCACGACCGGTACCGAGGTAGTCTTGGGCTGAGCGGCCTTCTTCTCGGCGCTACCATGCAGTCACGCGGAGCCGGAGGCGTACTTGGCAACGGTCTTGTAAAACTCGGCGCCCTGGGTCTCGGCGATCAGGATCTCCTTTTCGCTGGGCTGCCTCGAGCCGTCGGGGCCGGTGAGGGTGCCGGCACCCCAGGGGCCACCACCGTGGACCTCGGACAGGTCGGCCATGGTGCCAAATGCCTTGGCGTAGCCGAAGGGCACGTAGATGATGCCGTGGTGGGCGAAGGTTGACATGGCCGCGAGCGCGGTCGACTCCTGGCCACCGCCGAGAGAGGCGGTCGAGAGGAACAGACCGGCCATCTTGCCGTAGAATCCACCGCTCTGCCATTGCTTGCCGGTCTGGTCCCAGAACACGCGCCACTGCGCCGGGAAATTCCCGAATCGCGTCGGGATGCCGATCAGGAAGGCATCGTACGACTCCAGCGTGGTCGGGTCGGACAGGACGGTGATGTCAGTGGGCTGGCCGGGCGCGTACATCTTGGTTAGGACCTCCTGGGGAAGAGTCTCGGGGATCCTACACTTCCTGTCAGAGACCTGGGACCTGAAAAGGAGTCGTGTATGCTGCGGCTTACTGGAAGAGGTCGGCAGTGCCGCCAGCCTTCTCGATACCGGCCTTCTCGGCCTCGGCCAACTTGCGGATGTGGCCGTACATAGAGTACTAGATAGTAACGTCATGTTAGTGAATTTTGCTCCACTGCTTCATCGAAAGCCCTGACTCGGAGTAGAGAGATATCAAATGCTTATTCGATATGACCATGACTCAAGACCAAAAAAATCCAAATCGGAGCGGATGCAACCCTATCCAACTCATGCTGCAGGTCTCGGTACTGAGCTTTGGAGGGGTAGTATGTTGACTTAGAGCTTCACCCCCCGCACATCTTCTGGATAGTTGCATATTGTAAGAGAAATGACTTACAAAGACGATGGCAATCTTGGGAGCCATTGCGAATGAAGAAGTTCTAAGGGTATCTAAAAATGATATTGGGCAGAGAAGAAGACGGTGTATGGCTTGGATGCTGTAGGAGATTCAACTGTGCTTGTATTTGTTCTGGATGCTTGAGAAGAATACAGGAGATTTACCCTCGACGGGATTATTGTCGACTTTATATGCTCGCTGACTCGCATGTATGTATCTACATCATATGGAGTATAGCCACTAATGGGCACCCTTGATTCGAGATGTGGGGATGGTGTGCCCGGTGTGCTTTGCTTCTGCTTACTTTTGATTTTGTTATCATTAATAAGACACTGTGAATGATCCTATTCGGCAGTAGATATGCGGTCTGAAGTCAGTTCGATACACATAGTAGATCTGCTAGCAACTGTATAAGCCTTACTTTGATCCCCTATCCGGGCCATCCCCATATTCGACCTAGCCTACGAAGTAGCCTGCGTTTAGTTGCCCAGACTCCAGAGTGCAGAGTAGCAACGGTGCCCGCATCTCAAACGGTAGCTTGTGCATGATTATGCCGCAAGGGTACCGGTAAGGTAGCTATGTAAAGCTTTCCCCTCATGTTTGATGTATATTGGTAATGCATCCCGGTATTGATGTAATCGACGGGTTGCGAATTACAGATTTGGATCATCTCTTGTTTGATGACAACCCTCAGTTCAGTGTTACGGATCCCTCAGTTTAGACGATGGATAAGCGGAATTCTCGTGAGTAGAGCCAAAGCTTCTGGCCTGAACGTATTATCCCTACAGCTTCGCGGGAAATGCGTGAACAGGTGGGTACTTGAGACTTGAGTAGGTATCTCTCGGGTATCAATACCAAACATTATTGGTATGACTTGGGTCTGCGGCTCAGCATTTTGGTGGGTCGACGCCCGTTCTGGTACTGTTGTTTTCTTATCTTCCCAATACGGAATGATGAGAAAACGTCTTGAATGCCGATTATTGATGCTTTCGTAATACCCATGCGAGGCCTGGAACCGGCGCTACCCAAGTCGTTTTGGAATCCCGGACCCGCACCGTCGTGTTCTCTGCTAGTAAGTATGTACATGCATAGCAAAGCAAGATGAAGTACTACTAGGTGTTACTGAATGTATTATGTAAAAGAGAGGCCGTCTGTTAGGCCGGTATGTTGGCTTCGACGGAGCAGAGCCGTTTTGAGTCCCTGACAACACTAAGGCGGGTAGGGTGACAGACCATTTGCCTCTTCGGTCAGTCAGCACCCTCTGCTGCAGTTCTAAGCAACGTATAACCAGAATACCAGAGAGACGCATCGATCCTCGATCTCGTGATTTCCAATACTACATGTGGACCCTACCTAAGTGCACCACAGTTAGGTACGTCGTTGCATTCAACCACGCGGACCCAACACATTGCAGATATATAGAAAGTCTGTTGTTAGAACGTTCCAAATGTCCTTGTTGCAAGCGCCTACTCGCTCGATACCACAGCTTTGCGCTCGTGATAGAGAGCATCATATCCTCACTTCTTCCCTCTTTGGACTTCGATGCTGGCTACGCCAAATCAGAACCCATTCCATGTTTGCCCAGAAATCCAAATTCAGCAATACCAACAGGCCGACTGTAAGATAGCAGGGAAAGGCTGCTTGGGTATTCACCACTACCTACCTACGTACCAAGTGCCTGCTTTATGCTATTGTTGTCCCGCCTATTTCGTCTCACGCTTAATAGCAACAATGAAGATACTCGGAGCGATATCTCTGACAAGCTCCTGAACAGTAAGACGCTCCTTTGTACACCTGTCCTCCCATACATGCAGGCGAGATGCTCATCACCTTTCTTACGCGATACAATCGATGGCCTCAGGCTTCTTGTCACTTGAGATTATCTATACGTGTTGCTAGTAGTAAGAGAAAAGCCGAGACTGAGGAGCTCCGATATCCCTTTCCAATGGCAACGAGGATTAGGAATGTTAAGACTGCGCTGTTTTCTTCTAATAGAATTGCTCACTTTCATCACCTAATTGTATCCAGCTGTCGGTCATTGCCAGCCAGACATATGTCTCGTTGGACCGGGACACCGCTGCTGATTTTGCCTGAGCAATGCCCGAAAGAGTATCCAGAACTCTCAAACGGAGGCAATATAGACCAAGCGTCATGGAAAGCTTAAGTCGATTAATTGCGCTCAGCACGTCGAGTGCTGGTACAATAGGAAAATAATAACGGGAACTTTGTCAAGGCTCAGAACGTCTCAAGTCAGGTGGATGAAGATTGAGAACTTGCGGGAGACGCTGAAAGAATTCTAGAAGTTTTGTGCTTCTTAGGAACGCCGAAGCAATACAACAAAATAGTGTGACGGGAGTGTGCTTAGACTCCATCTCCAGGTACAAGTATCTAAGTGTTAACCAGAACGTGGTTCTATCAGGTAGGTGTAACTTTATAACAGCAGTCATATAATACTTGAACATCTGACCTATCCTAAGTTTGTATACTTCTCAGCTGAGATGATCTGCTAGATACGCCCCAAGTTGCTCCAACGCCCGGCGGAGTATGTCCGTCTCGTTCACATACCCGATGCGGACGAAGCCATCAAATGTGCGAGTCTGACCGTGTCCAAAGCAGCGCGACCCCGGCAGAAACATGACTCTTGTCTTGTCCAACACGTCCTTGCAGAACGCCTCGTCTTCAACTGGAGTCCCATCCGCCTTATTAAACTGCAGAAATGCCGTGGTACCCGCTGTCGGCTTCACCCAGGAGCACACGTCCCCGTGGTCTTGCACGAACCGGTCCAGTATATCCAAGTTACTCCGCGCGAGAGCAAGGTTTCGCCCTAGAAGCTGCGGACGCACTGCGGCGCTTAGAGCATACCTGGCTACCTGATCGTCGAGCTGCGATACACTGATGGTGGTGTAATCACGTGCGGATGCAACCGCCTCGATGATAGAGGGATCTTGTGATGCAACCCAGCCTACGCGGATACCAGCCAAGGCCCATGATTTGGACATGGAGCTCGTTGCGACCACTTTAGAATATCCCATTGAGAGGGCGGAGGGCGGAATTTGGCCAGGCTCAATGCTGTGGAAGAGTGGCCTATACACTTCGTCCGAAAACACGATTATGCTATGTTTCCGTGCGATATCGACGATCTTGGCTAGGACTTTCTTTGGAATCGTTGCTCCAGTTGGGTTATTGGGATTGTTGATAACAACCATCTGAAATGGTTAGCCAATGGAAGGGAGACATGAGCGGTCTGTTGATGGTGGTAAAGTACGTGCCTTCGTATTTTTCTTGATCATGCCCTCGAACTCCGCGACGTCGGGAATATAGCCATTCTCCGTTTTCAGCTTCCATAGCGAAACTTCGGCTCCCAGAGACCCGGGGACGGAGTAGAGCTGTTGATAGGTTGGGTACACGCAAATTACATGATCCCCTGGTCCCACGAGACTGTAGAATACCAAGTGGTTGGCGGAGATGGCTCCCTGCGTGACAATGATATCCTCTGGCGACAGCGAGGGTAAAGTGGTTGCAGTCTCCGCCTTGTTCTCGTCTTCGAGATATATAGCTGCTATATTCCGGCGCAGCTCTTCGGAGCCCCGTATGGCACCGTACGTCAGCTTCGTGGAGAAGTCGACGAGCGGTTGAGCATTCTCTTCCTTGCTCTTGTTGAACTGCATCAGCTGATTAATCGAGATAGATGAGCAGCACGTCTCGGCAATATTCAGGACCCCGGGTGTGTTCTCGTATTTGTCCATCCATTGTTCTACCTCGAACGCCGGGATCTGTACCATAGTGGCGTCGTCTTTGCGTATAAGATATCGAGATGAGGTCTTCAGCTTTCAATAGGATCTTTAATAGTATTGTTTAAGGCGGTCGATGTGATACAGATACAGACTGGGTTTGGCTCATGTTAAAGATGGTTATTTCGTAAAAGAAGTATCTGGCTGGCGCGAAGGCATGAACCGCGTGCACATAGCTTGCGAAGGGCGTAATGTGGAACTCCTGAGGCGCCGCGATTCGGAAGTTTTGCGGAGCTGGTTGGGGTAGCCATTGGGAGATGGTGTAATTGCTGTCTAACGATGGCTTGGGATGATATTAATGTCATAATTCGTATGGAGATTTTCAAACTGGTCGTTGTTTAATCGTTCATTGAAGAGGTTATACAAGTATATGATGAAGCACCCGCGACTTTGGCGGCTTGATCGTATGATACGCATGCCATCTATCAAGTATGTACCTACGCAGCCTTGATATGATATTCTGTATATCTCTCCATAGTTTATGTTTAGATAGAGATGCTTCACATCTACGAGCGAGTCCTCAATCTTGTCACTGTCGTAGTAGGTAGAGTAAGCAAACACAGTACGATCTGTTTAGGTTGGGAATGCGTCTACTAGCTGAAGAGCGTATAGAGTTGTGTGGAGCTGTGTTAACTGGGAGTTTAGAGTTTCGTTAGTGTCTCTTGTGAGACTTTAAAAACATTCAGCTTTGGATTGGTCTGTGTGTTCAGTTGAAGAGTGAGGATGAATATTTTTCAAAAATAATAATGATACCGCCATTTTTCGAAAACTTGATCGCAACGAGGGCCCACTTTTTGCTGATCCTTTTAAAGCTTTACCCTTTTTAAATAAGGCTTTTATAGTTAAATATTAAAAAGCTGTGTAAAATTTTTTTAAAGTTATTCGTAATTATTATAATTTAACTTTAAAAATGCTTAATAACTTTATTATTAAACCTTTAAAATTTTAAAAGCCGGGTTATATATTAAAAAACTTTAATTAAAGTATAATTAAACGATTTTACCTTTATATTAAATTAAATTTATACCGTTTAAAAGCGAAAAAAAAGGGTTTAATTTAAATAATTAATATAAAAATACCTTTAAAAAAATTAATCGTTAAAGCTTATAAATTATATAAAACTAGTTATTATTTATATATTAACGGTTTAAAATTTTTAAAACTAAATTATTATTAATTAACCTTTAAAAAAGCTTTAACTTTTTTTAAAATTTTAGCTTTTATTATAAAACGTTAATAATATAAACGAAATAATATTATATTTAATAATTATAATAAATATTATATTATATATTTTAAATAATTTAATTTTAAAAAACGTTTTTTTAATAAATATATTAAACGATAAATTTAATATTAAACTATTATAAAGTTTTAATTTTAAATTAAGTTTAAAGCTTTATTTAAAAAAATGTACTTTATTAATTTATAAAGCGTTTTTATTTTTAATTTAAAGTGGTTTATAAGGTTTTTAAAAAAGTATTACTTTAATTAATAATATATAATTAAATATATTAATAAAGCTTTAAATAATATAAAAAAAAAGTGTATTTAATATTACCTTTTTATTTAAAAACATTCTTTACTTTTAAACGATAATTTTAATTAAAACCTTGTTTTAATAAAATAGTTATAAAGTTTATTATTATTAATATATAAATTTTATAAGCTTAATAAATCCTTTAAATTTTTTAAATTTTAAGCTTTATATACACGTTATTTTTTTATATAATAAATCTTAAATTTTAATAAAACCTTTATACCTTTTAAATATTAAAATAAGTACACGTATAAAATTAAAGGTGTATAAATAATTTTAATTAAAATAAATTATAATAATTAAAATAAACGTTAAACTACCTTATTACTTTATATTAATATAAATGAAAATATATTTAAACCTTTAATTATTTTTTATAATAAAAATAACGAAAAATATAAGGATAAATTTAACGAATATTTATTTAATATTATAATGTTTTTTAACGAAAAAGCTTATAATAATAAAAATATGTTCTTTAATTAATTAAAAGTTAAATTAACATTTAAATATTAAAGTAAAAAATTACTTTTAATAATAAATATAATAAAATTCCATTACATTAATAAAATTAAATAAATTTTTTATAATAATAAACTTTTATTAATTATAATATTTAATAAAATAATAAATTATATTTAAGTTTTAAATATATATTTTAATAAAATTATAAAATAATTACTTTATAATTTTAATAACCTTTAATTATAACATTAAAAAAATTTATATAATTAATAAAAGCTTTTTATATTATTATTTATAATTTAAAATTAATAAATTAAAACCATTTAAATTATTAATTAAATTATTAAAATTTTATAAAAGTTAAAATATTAAGCTTTTATTATTAAAAGGTTTAAATAAATAAATACTTTTATATAACTTAATAGTTATAAAAATCACTTTATTAAAATTAAAGGTTTAATTAATAAAAATTATAAAAAGTTATAAAAAACCTTTTAAAAATAAAGTAAAATTACTTATATTATTAAACTTATTAAACTTATAAATACTTACATTAATAAAATTAAAGGACTTATTTTTAATAAAAATAAAATTATTAAAAAACTTAAAAATATAACATTAAATAATTATTTTACATTAATTATAAAAAATTTAAAAATATTATTAAAGGATAAAAAATTAATTTAAATAAGTTATAAAGTTAACTTAGTTATATAATTATTAAAAAATAATAAAAATCACTTTAATTTAAATTAATAATTTAAATTAATATAACTTAATATAAAATATAACCGTAACTTTTATAAAAATTCCTTTTATTTATAATTTATTTAACCTTTTTTTTATTATATATATAATTATAACCTTTTTTTTAAATAATAATTTAACTTTAATTTATAATAATATAAAATGCCGGTTATTATTAATTATATATTTTTTAAGTTACTTATAATATTTATTTTAATTATTATATAAAAATATATTAATTATATAATTAAATATTAAAAGGTTTTAAAATTTAAAGGTATATTTAACTTAAAGCTTAAAAATAAAAGATTCGTTAAAATCGTTATTGCAATTTAAAAATTAATAAAAATTAATAAAAAATTAAAAAATTAAAACTATATTTATATACTTATAAATAACCTTAATAAGTTTCGTAATAATTATTTTAAATTTTTTTAAATTTTTTAAGTTAATTTTTAAGTTTTTTTTTAAATGTAAATAAGTTAATAAATTTTAAGTTAAAAACTTAAATATTTAAAAAAAAGGAAAAGTGTAATTAAATTTTAATTTATTTATATTAATTAAAAAAAGTAAAGCTTTAAAAGGATCAGCAAAAAGTGGGCCCTCGTTGCGATCAAGTTTTCGAAAAATGGCGGTAATGATGAAAATAGTGGCTGTGCTTACTACGCTAAGCCTATATTTGGCAATACTTTTCGAGCTAAGGTTCGATTAGGCTTTCCATCCAACCAAATTTCCCTTAACTATTGCCCATCTAGCATCTCCCGAAGCTCGGCCGTATCTGTCGCGGCCTGTTCTGGCCTGGTTCCTCAATTCCATCTTCTCACTTTCGGGTTCTCTTTCAACTCGAAATCGCATCTCTACATCTCGCTCGACTGGCTCTGGCAAGTCGGTAGCAATTTCGTCTCTTCTCTACCACTTTCACCATTCACAAAGTCTTATCCGTCACACCCATTCCATCTTCCCTTGTGACCATCGACGCCCGGGAGAAATCAGCGCTGACATCATTCACGCGCACTTAGCTTATCCAGCATAGGCCTGCCTAAGTGGCAGCTTGCAAAGCTGTGGGTGTAGTAGGTAAGGGTGGCGCAGTCAGCTGGCCAACCGTACGAGCCTGTAAACGACCTTGTAACCTCAAGCTCGCCTTTCCCTTGCACGCACCTGTCTTGGAGAGCTTCGTGGGGCTTGTCTTTGTAGTTTAATGTGGCAGCCTATCGCCGACTCCCGTCTTTACCTCATCCAACATCGTCCCGATAACATTCGCAAACATCGATATCGGCAACTCGAGCCCAGACCGGCGATTTTCCATCATGTCGCCGTCGATTTATCGACTTGCGGCCCTAGGCGCCCTCTCCTTATCATGTCTGGTCGTCGCTCAGAGGAATTATACACAGGTCGACATGATGCGGGCGCAGTTGGCTCTATTAGACGACCGACCGACTGATTGTCCACCATGGTATGTGAACAAACTCGACCTTGTTCTCTTCGTGTCGTAGGGTAGATTGCGAGCTAACAAAGTCTCTCCTGATTAGTTTCAACTGTCTGCTTCCGGCCTACGAGTGCGGCCAGTTCGCCAACTGCAACGAGTACAACGGGAAATGCGAGTGCCCGCCGGGATTTGGAGGCGACGACTGTCTGGAACCCAGTACGATAGCTCCTTTGTACCGACCTTTTCCCAACTGAACTAACCCTCTGTCACAGCCTGCGGTTCGCTCGCTCGAGGCAACGAACGGCCTATAAGATCGGGTGATACCTGTCAATGCGACGAAGGTTGGACTGGAATCAACTGCAATGTCTGCACACAGAATAACGCCTGTGATGCTCTGATGGAGACTGGAGATGGCGGAGTCTGTTACCAGAACGGCGAGGTTGTGCAGCAAAACCACCAGATGTGCGCCGTTACGAACGACAAGATCTTATCCATGCTCAAGGGCCAGATTCCCGAGGCGACCTTTACCTGTGACAAGGAAAACGGTTTCTGCGACTTCCAATGTAGGTGAACAATCCTTGTGTCCATGTGTAGAGCAGCTTGGCTGACTAGATGGCCCGAATAGTCTGGATCGATCGAGTCGAATCCTTCTACTGCCACCTCGAAGATTGCGAGTCCAGCGCAGAATTCACCTCAGACCAGAACAGCACCTTCTACAAATGTCCCGGTGTTAAGTGCGGTTGCATCAAGGATCGAATGCTTTGCGGATTACAAGGCTCCATCGATTTGACCGACTTCCTCAAGGAATCGGTCAAAGGACCTGCTACCTTTAATTGCCTGCAGGAAAATGGCGGAGTTAACAACTGCAAGTTTAAGGAACCGGCCCTGGACTGGATGACGAAAAATGTCTTCGGCGACGACAGTATCATGTTGGATTGCCGGTCTGGTGAATGCCTTTATCGCACCCAAGTCCCTGGCTACGAGCGCCCTATCAAGAAGATCAACACGCCTCTTATCGCCGGTGTCATCGCAGGATGCTCTTTGTTTCTCGTCGCCATCATCTTGGTAATCTGGTACCTCTCCCACCGACAGTACCGATATGGTCCCATCCATCTTGATGATTCCGACGACGAGGCTATGAAGTTAATGGTCGATCACAGGCCGGCTACTCTATACTTCGAGAATGTTTCCTACGGCTTAAATGGGAAGACAATTCTCAGCAATATCAGGGGAATCGCGCATCCGGGAGAGATTACGGCTATCATGGGCGCATCTGGTGCCGGAAAGACGAGCTTTTTGGATATCCTTGCTCGCAAGAACAAGCGTGGCCAAGCATCCGGAGACTTCTATGTCAACGGAGAGAAGGTCACGGATACCGAATTCAAGAGTGTGGTCGGCTTTGTTGATCAGGAAGACACGATGCTTCCGACACTGACAGTGCATGAAACAATTCTAACCAGCGCTCTTCTTCGTCTCCCACGGGATATGGGCCATGCGGCTAAGGAGCAGAGGGTTTTCGAAGTTGAAAAACAGCTCGGTATCTATCACATACGTGATTCTCTGATCGGATCGGAGGAAGGCAAAGGACGGGGCATATCTGGTGGTGAAAAAAGACGTGTTGGCATCGCCTGCGAACTTGTTACCAGTCCCTCAATCCTCTTCCTCGACGAGCCGACAAGCGGTCTGGATGCTTTCAACGCATTCAATGTCATCGAGTGCCTTGTGACGCTAGCGAAGACCTACAAGCGCACCGTCCTTTTCACTATCCACCAACCGCGTTCGAACATTGTGGCCTTGTTTGACCGGCTTATCCTTCTTGCGCAAGGAAAGACTGTCTATTCCGGTCCCTCTTCGCAATGCCAGGAGTATTTTGATCAAGTCGGCTATTCCTGCCCCCCTGGTTTCAATATTGCAGATTATCTTGTCGATCTCACAATGCACGCAAGCGCCTCCACTACCTTCGACGACGGATCTATTACGAACGATGTTGCCAGTGTCGGCCCGAGTAGTACCATCGCTGTCAAGTCGATTGCGAGTGTATCTGGAGCTACGAGTATCGCCGAGGATAGCTCGGTGGAGCCATCTACGAGCCGACCTAAGGGCAAGCGCAAGGATTCTGTTAAGGCGAGACAGGACCGGGAATTGTTCACGAGGCGTAAGAATACCATTGATACTGCTACATCTTCGGATGTGGATGAAGATGTTGGATCATACAAGCTACGCAAACAATCTGCTGGCGCGGTCCCTCAAGTCGTCGTTGATGACGTCCATGACCTCCCGCCATCCGCGGACACCAATCTCGATGCCCTTGTTCACGCGTACGCCGAGTCGAACCTCGCGGGCAGCATACACGAGGAAATCGAACAGGCGGTGGCCAGCGCCCGGCTTGCTAACGGTCAGAACGGGAATAGCCCTGACGGTCCGCACCCCAACGGAAGCGCAATCGGGCGAGGATACGCTCGTGTGGGTTATCTAAGGCAATTCGTCATCCTGTCGCAGAGAACGTGGAAGAACCTCTATCGCAACCCGCTTCTGATGTTGACTCACTACGCCATCGCGATAGTCCTAGCCGTGCTGTCGGGATACCTCTTCTATGGCCTCACCGACGACATCGCCGGATTCCAGAACCGGCTTGGCTTGTTCTTCTTTCTACTCGCCTTGTTCGGTTTCAGCACGTTGACTAGCCTAAACGTCTTCGCCTCCGAACGACTTCTGTTTGTTCGGGAGAGAGCAAACGGATACTACTCGCCTATCACCTACTTCGTCGCGAAGGTTCTATTCGACATCATTCCCCTGCGGATCATTCCGCCGATTCTCATGGGAGCTATCATCTACCCCATGACTGGTCTTATACCGGATGCATCCCACTTTTTTATATTCATGCTCGTTCTCGTTCTATTTAACCTGGCTGCCGCCGCTATCTGCCTATTCATCGGCATTGTATGCAAAGACGGCGGAGTGGCGAACCTGATTGGGAGCTTGGTTATGCTTTTCTCGCTGCTATTCGCAGGACTACTCCTCAACCACAACGCGATCCCAGATGCCGCGCTTTGGTTACAGTCTTTATCCATCTTCCATTTCGGCTTCGAAGCTTTGATCGTCAACGAGGTTATCAAGTTGACCCTCATTGATCAGAAGTACGGACTCGACATCACGGTCCCTGGAGCTACGATTCTGAGCACGTTTGGGTTCGATAACGCTGCGAAGTGGATGGATATCCTGAATCTGGGCATCTTCGCCGCGATATTCGTGATGCTGGCTTACGTTGCCATGCATTTCCTGTTGGTAGAGAAGCGATAGAACATGGTTGGGATATAATGCCGAGGGCTATTTGTAGAATTACATGGGTGTCATCTTCACATTCGAGCATTGGCCGAAGCAGCATTGTTGCATCTCCTTTTCTATTCTGCATAGCTCGGTGATGCGTTGATGAGCTGGGTCACTCGAGGCGTTAGAGGTCAGGCATGTTTGTCGAGGTCAACCATTTCATAACATAAATGTGGTAGATGATCGATAGTTCTATACAGATGATATGTACATTGAGCTGTGCAATTTCTACGTTGATATTCGTAGCCGATACTGACCCGTTCGTCAACCTGCTGGCCTCTGTGCCGAGGCGGAGACAAGTCTGCAGTCTCCCCTATTCACTTAAGCGTGGTGTCTGCAACCTCGTTCTCATTTGTGAAGACGTCATACTTCCTCTAGCTTACCGCCCGTGAGTTCCTCAGCAACCTGCTGCTGCCTCTTGAGCGTGCGAGTCTGCTCGGTCTGCTGGGCCTTGGTCATATCGCTCGACGTGCGCGACACGTCCCTGAGCCTGTCGGCAACGCTCATGGGCCTGCCGTTCATGTCCCACACGTTCTGCACCACGAAGCCGGTGGCGGTCTTGGTCTTGCTCCAGTAGTCCTCGGCGAACAGCTTGTCCACCTCGGCCTCGAGTTCCTTCTCGTCGACGATGAACGACCGCGCCCTCATGTACAGCTCTTGGATGGCGTCGCGGCGGACCTCGCTGCGGGTGGCGTGCAGGATCTGCGTCCGCGCGAGCGAGGCCTGCGCGCGTTCGAAGCGCTGCGGGTCTGGGAGCACGGCCGTCTGCAGCGTGTTCGCGTTCACGGAGCCGCGCGTCAGGCGGTCGACCTCACGCTCGGGCGCGGCGGCGGCGGCTCGGTTCACGGCTTGCGCCGCGGTCTGGGTCTTGCTACGGATGGCGTCGAAGGCCTTCTTGCGCGCGTATAGGCCCACGACGCCCTCGCGCATGTTCTGCCGGCGGTTGGCGGCGACCTGGCGCTTCCACGCCTGGAACTGGGAGCGGGCGGGCCGCGCCTGGCGCGCTGAGGTGGGTGCCGGTGCGGACTTGGAGAGCCATGCTTCCCGCGGCTTCAGATGTCCGTCTTTTTTCTTGAAGACTTGCCGTGGTATGGGCATGTGCCCCTTGACTGGTTTGAGTTCACGCAGGGCCTCGATCGATTGGTCTTGTGGCGGGTTCGGTACGTTGATGAATAGGGGCGATTCTGGAGGGATCCGCTTCGGTCGAAAGGAGCGGGTGGCGCTGGAGGAGAAGAGGGCGCGGGTTATGGGGGTGGAGGTTGTTGCTGCTCGGGGGAGGAGAGCTGATCTGGGGAGTATGGGTGGCATTTTGGATTGAGTAGGTGTGCCGGGAGGCACGGCAGTTTGAAGAATGGAAGCTCTTAATTTGGTTGAGATAGTTGATTATCCTGCTCTTGTGCGTGTTTCGACGTTGTGAGGACAAGCACGGCGCACTTCTTCAAGCCATGTGCTGAATTGGGCTTTCTGGTCATTGAGAAAATGAAAATGCAATTGAGATTCCAAAGAAATTCGTCGAGACCCACTTTAGACAGATGATGGAACCAATCTGGTGGGCTGGATTAAACTCGGGTCAATCGATTTTCGATTTTCTTGGGCGGTGAGCTTAGTCACGGCGGTCAACATCGGCAATATTTATCTCTGTCTAAAAAAAAGTTGCAATTGAATTAATTATCCACTAGGTATCTCTTCTTACACCATACAACCCATACAACCACCAGAACCCAACCTTTCCTCCTACTAACCTCCACCACGCTCATACTTCTGGGCAAGATGGGGACTGGTAAGAAGGAACGAAACCGGCTTGTCCGCCAGGGCAAGTCGGGTACAGGCATGGACAATATTAAGATCAAGGGCGAAAACTTTTATCGTTCCGCGAAGAAGCTCAAGACCTTGAATATGCGAAAAGATGGCGCCAAACCTGTGCGAAATGCCGACGGAAAGATTGTCCAATCTGCCAAGTACCAGAAAATAGACATTCCAACCGCTCGCGTAGAACCTAATCGGAGGTGGTTTACCAATACTCGCGTCATCTCCCAGGACTCGCTCAAGGCTTTCCGCGATGCCATGGCCGAGAAAGCCACTGACCCATACCAGGTCCTGCTCAAGACCAATAAGCTACCTATGAGCCTGATTCGGGACAACTCGGACACCAAGAATGGAGTAAAGCAGCACAAGGCAAAGATGACCATCGAAAGCTCGCCGTTTGCTGATGCATTTGGTCCTAAATCCCAGCGCAAGAGAGTTAAGCTGGGTGTGAGCAGTCTGACAGACCTGGCCGAAGACACCGAGAAGAGTATGGATACATACAAAGACCGACTTGAGCAAGCAAAGCTGCTGAGCGGCAACTCCGGTGCCGACGTCGACGGGATTGACGACGGTAGACCTGATAGTGAAGGCACACTTACCATGGCTATCGAGCCAATCTTCAACAAGGGCCAAAGCAAGAGGATATGGAACGAGATGTACAAAGTAAGTTTATCGTCACTATGACACGACCCACGTACATGTCTGACAAAATCTAGGTATTGGACGCTTCAGATGTCATTCTACACGTCCTCGACGCCCGCGATCCTCTTGGCACTCGTTGCCGAAGTGTCGAGAAGTATCTCCGAGAAGAAGCACCACATAAACACCTCATTTTCGTCCTGAACAAAACCGACCTCGTGCCCACGAGTGTAGCTGTAAGTTTCTTTAGCTTCCTTATTCTGTTTGTCCTCTTCCCACCCCAATACTTTTAGTCAGGGTGCTTGCTCCAAAATTCCGTGAGAAGCAACCCGTTACGGCATTGGGAGATCAAACTCCAAACTTACTGCCCCTCATGTCCTCGGGCTGGGGGCTGGCGGGGCCCGTTTTGGGACCCTGCCATCAGGTTGGGCCGTGTTTCATTTTGAGTTGAGATCTATCTCTACCTGTTTGTGGTGGCCTATGGTAGATTTCTTAGTAATGATTCACACATTCCATCATCCCTTCATTCTTATTCCAGGCCAGACCATCCTCGAGTTAACGCTAACTCTTCTCAAGGCTGCGTGGGTTCGTAACCTCTCTACCGAATATCCCACGCTCGCGTTCCATGCGAGCATAACGAATTCTTTTGGCAAGGGTTCCCTCATCCAACTTCTTCGACAATTCTCGCAGTTGCACTCAGATCGTAAACAGATCTCTGTGGGTCTGATAGGTTACCCAAATGTTGGGAAGTCAAGCGTGATCAATACCCTGAGGAAGAAGAAGGTTGCCACGGTGGCACCCATTCCTGGTGAGACCAAGGTCTGGCAATACATTACTCTCATGAAAAGAATCTACCTTATCGATTGCCCGGGTATAGTCCCTCCCAACCAGAACGACACGCCTCAGGATATTCTACTGCGCGGAGTCGTTCGGGTCGAGATGGTGGAAAATCCCGAGCAATACATCCCGGCGCTGCTTGCAAAGGTCAAGCAACATCACATGGAGCGTACCTACGAAATCAGAGGATGGGCCGACCACATCAACTTCTTGGAGCTTCTTGCTCGGAAGGGTGGCCGTCTACTAAAAGGCGGCGAGCCGGACGTGGACGGTGTCGCCAAGATGGTGATTACCGATTTCATGAGAGGCAAGATTCCATGGTTTACCCCAGCGCCCGTTACTGAGGGTGCAGAGGGGAAGACTATCGAAGGCCGCGAGGGTCGACTTGGAGAGATGCCAAGGAAACGGAAGAGAGACGACTTGGAGAGTGTTCCCGATACTGTAGCTGCATCGGCCACATCCGTTGCTGATGATGACGAGATTGGGAGTCAAGATGAGGAAGAGTTTGAAGGCTTTGAGAGTGGCAGCGCAGAATCATCAGACGACGATGCTGCAGTTGGAGACGAGGACGAAGAAGACATGATACCCCTGGAGGAGCTGAGCGACATTGACGATGACGAATCAGGCGAGGATGGCGAAGCAGATGAGGGTTGAAGGAACTCCTCTGACGAAACAATCAGAAAGTCAAGTAGCACAGAATCGACGATTCATCCGGGAGCCGGTATCGATCATTGAGGCCTGTGTGAATTGCTTACCAAGCGAACATACCGCACAGGCTATCCCTGCCAGAAGCTACATGTCCTGGCCACACAACAGATTAGGCGTTGTGATACCCCTTCGACCTAATGGCAGCTTTACATGACAAGTTGTCCATAAACTCATGACGTTTGGCAGCTCACAATATCTTGCAGGCTGAGAGATGGTCTTTTAGCCCTTTGCAGCTGTTTGCCTGCCATGCGCTGAGAGGATATACGACGATTTGATTTCAACGACTGGTCAACCGTTTTTATCTTCTGTCGCGTGACGGCAAAGTATCCAACCCATAGTGCCAATGACACAAGCCATGTGCATCGGTTAAAAGTCTTGGGATGACTTCACTACGAGGTATCTAGAAAGACGTCGGGTGTCTGCAGCTAGCTGCGTTGCTGTGATAGGACACGAAGGCCTATGGAGGCATCGCCATATACCTACCATAGATACCAAGTTTGGGCGCTATGAAAAGCTGCCGACCCAACCGCATTCCTGTTGTCGCTTATCTGAATGTGATATGGTCCTATGTGTAGCTCAAAGTTGATCGACTGGAAGTCTGTCGTCTCGACATATTTTTCTTCGTTTACATGGTGGTCTACTTGCCACACCCTCGGTGTGTAGTTGCCCCCAGCCCTCCTCACCTCCTTACCTCTTCCTTCAAATTAAATATTTAACGTCCAACCACGATCAGCTTTCCACCTTCCACGAACGAGGAGTTATTAGCAGAGGCAAGAGTTAAGCTTGGTTGATTACATGTCAGTCGGAATCACCTGCCAGTGTAACATATTCATATTTTGACTACCTCTCTTTCTCCTGTATATGAGATCCATCCCTGGATCCTGGATCATAACCGGCCAAGCCTCACTCTCTTGGATTCCCCAGCCTTTCCAGTTCACTGTTTTGGGGCCTCTTCTTGGGATGAGGAAGAGGTGTCGCACGTTTACTCTTTTTGGTCTCATCGTAAATACTCCTCAAGATTCTCACTGCACCTTGCCTGTGTTTGGCTACGATGCTACTGCCGGTGTTGCTCATTGCCCTTCTAGTCTCGCTCGACTCGGCGGGGAGTTCGCTAATTCGTGTCAACGCCGGATGTACATTTCATCTTACGACGTCGGGTGGCTTCAACGGCTCCGTGGGCCAGCTAGCGAATGGCCAAGCACGAGCCGGGAGCGACCTGGCGCCGTCCCTGTTCACCTGGTTTGGGGATGCTTTCGTTGATCAGCAGAGCAGAGGCTGTTGGTGGACTCGTATGCCAACTCATCCACTGCCAAGACTCCTGGAATGTCTCGCGGTTTCAATTGATTTAAGCAGCTAATTCAAGTTTCATGCTGTAGCTCCTACCTCCGTCTTCCAGTGCGACTGGAACCAGCAGCCCGACCATGGATTTACCATCGGGTGTTACGGAGGTGTGTCGTACAGGGATCAGTCCACATTTTACGAGTGTCAGACTGGCGACGGTGACGAGGTCAACCTTTACCTTCAGCCGAGGGGCGTGAATTGTTCTAAGATTACACTCCACGCTGATAGCTGTCGGCCTCCGTGCGCGGGACAAAGCTCCTCGGCACCACAAGCTACGAGCCCAGCAACGCCCAGCCCTAGTCCGACAACAGCGCCTGTTCAAGTCTCAACTACGAAAACAGGACAAAGTTCTTCTTCCAAGCCATCAAGTACTACATCGGGCACACCGACACACACCCACGCCCCTGGGGAATGCGACGTAGTCGTCGCGCAGGGCCCAGACGAAATCATCCTCATCGACAAAGGCAACCCAGACACAAGCTACGGCTCAAACCCAGGGATGACAGTCCAGTTGTCGCCCAACGCATCCGCCATCTTCGTCTTCAGCCTCGGCGGCACGACGGACGTGGGGAAGGCGTGCGCTCTAGCCTTTGACCTGCCGCCGCTGCCGTCCCCGACTTCTACTACCACCCCACAACAACAACTACCACCGCCGTACTCCCTGACCGGCTCCGGACCAGTGCGCTTCGCGCTTCTAGACGGGCCACCGGCGGACCCCGGAAACACGAGCTGGAATAGAGCGCCGGGCATCGCGATGAAGCTAGAAGCTGCGGCGCTAGCGCCCGGGGTGGCTGTGCGGCCGCTCGATTTCGCGTGCCCGGGTGCTGGGGAGCGGATCGCGGTTCTGATAGGGGATGAGCCGGGAGCGGATACGTGCTTAGAGTATAGCCAGTTTAGGCCGAGTGTGTTGGTCGGGATGTATGTTTTGAAGTGTTGAGTTTAAGGGCTAAATAGGGAGTACGAGGTACGGGGTAGTATGGGAATCGAAAAAGAGGAGGAGGTTAGGAAAGACACGAAAAAAGGAAAAGATACTCTTTGGCAGGTTTTACATTGTGGTATACATGGTTTGTCTAGGTACCGGCGTCTTTTTGGAATTTTGGACTTGGGCCGGATATGCTACTCCTCGGGTTGAGGTCCCATCTTAGATTGTCTCTTCTAACAGTTTTGGAACCCTCTGGGACGGAATGATGTTGGCTGGAGTTATCCTTTATACTAGTTACATCGAGGCAGCTCTCGAGTAGTGGATGATTATCTCAAGTCTCTTCATGTGGTTCAGTTGCGAAATGTGTTAAATCAAGCTGATGGGAACGCTCGTAGTTGCTTCATGTACTTCTCACACTGGTATTCGTGAAGTGTGCCGTGTTGTCCAGTGTGATCTCCTCAATTTTCTCCCATGTCATCGAAGAACGGCTGCATCGCCGCGGCTACTAAGTCCTCACCTCTTCTCGTGGTAGGGCAGACTCGGGACCTTAACCCAATACAGTAATGGAATCGAAATCCCTTTGTATTCGTCTCCGCTCCATCGAAGCCTAGATAGGTACTACAACCAAAGCCACGATGTTGGTGCAGAGATAGGGGCTTGCCTTGTAAGCGGATATATCCCATAACTTTGATGATAACACCTTTCTGCATTTAGAAGTCGCGTATTCGATTCAAAGGAGGTACTGGATATTTCTGTTTGATACTAAAGACTCGAACACTTGATATATTTCCTGACGATATTCGGGGTAGAGATGCCCAAGTGGAACAAAGGAAGCTTGCCGAGGTTAGGTGTGAAAGACAGTAATAGGAGAGCGGATCTTGTTTACGTGAGGCTAGCCGGTGAGGAAACAGTTTCTTCTAGAAGGTTGACATGAAGCTACTGAGTCTAGAACAGTAAGGAGTTGGAAGTTCATGTTGACTGCCCTGGGCAAGATTATGTACTCTTTGTCTGCCGTTTCGCGAGCTTGATATCGGAATTAAGAAAACAATAACAAGTGAGTGCCTGGAATACTTCATCTACCTATTCACCTGTGGTAAAATTTGATGTAGCCGTTCGTCCTCTTTAAGACATGCTGGTTAGTTTTACCTCATGTAACAGTGATGAGTCGTTGGCATATTCAAACTGGCATATTCAAACCATGTTCAAGTCAGTATATCTATAGCTGAGTATAACTCATAACACCCAAGACTCATAGAGATCGGTTCGAGGTTCCTACCAAGGTAGGTACGTAGTAGATAGATGTGTTTAGACGTCTATGATTACCGAGGTTGCAGCTTTGCTTACCAAACCAAGTACCGTCACGACGCGTTGGCAATACTACGCGTTTCTCGTGGGACCATTTCGATGCTTTCTTCCTTCTTGATAGATAGTGTTGGCTACCTAATCACCCCACAAGTTGCTGGGTGGCTATTTGCAATGTAGGTGACAGTTGAACAATGAAAAAAATCGAGATGAGGACTTATCTGTATGATGCCAGATTCCTATCCTAGACATCTAGCAATCAGAGTCTCGTGGGTATCTCAAATATTCTTTCTCGCCTTTCGGCATTCTGCCCTGCTATACAAGAAGAAAGTAACGACAGGCCTCGCTAAAGGTGAAATCGACTCTATCGCCGTGGTAACGTTGCAGAGATCGCGCGGGAAGTGCCTTCACTTGCTCGAATTTATCGCCGGCGGACGAGAGACTGAGACGGAGAAAGGGGAAAGGGTAGCTGTTGGGGGGAACGACAAAATATTGTTCAGATGGACACCACTATTGAGGGATCGTTGCATGGAATGTGAACCTGCTCCCACCTCATCTGACCTGGATTCCCCAGATGTCTGGCGGAAATGAGCATGAAGCTTAACTCGGTATGCCTAGAATGTGTGGATGTATCACTAGCAAGCTTGTCAACGGACATGGCAATGTTGCAATGACGCGCATTAGCCCTGTCAACCCCCCTTTAAAGTGCCTGCATGTCCCTGTCGCGAACCGAACAGGCTGATTTGTTGGATTCGGCCCCCTAATCCCGAAGAGGAAGCTGTTCATGCCAGGAACTATCACACTGCGGGATCTGCTGAGAGTCAAGTGTCTCTGATTGTCTCTGATCCAAGATAGCGAGCTTGGCCTTATCGTTCTTGTGATGTTACAAAACGCGGTACAAGTTAGACAACATACCTACCCGGGTACATTGTGATGGTGGCACGTTAGACATTTTCGACCGGAGCCGCAACATGTCTCACACAGATGGAACGGTGCGGCCGAAGGTGAGATGTTTGGAGCTGGTTGGTTCCTTTGTCCGAACATGGAAGCTCAACTCAATTACTGATTTCTGGCCGGGGGCGCCACGCGCGTAGGATGAGCTCCTCTTCATGCTGCCGATACCAAGTCCCCCCGATAAACGGTCCGCACTTGCGCCCCTGTCGATCTCATCTCTAATCGACTACAACTCGTGCGACCACGGTGAACCAAATTGCACCCCGTGAATTTGGCAGCTAGATCACCTGCTCGAACAGGTGCCATTAGCGGTTGTAATGTGATGACCGGTACTCTATCTGGACTCGGCCCACCCACGCCGCCTGAATGCCGATGCGCGCGGTGGTGCCGACCCATTTTGGTTACCTTAAGGAGTGATAGTCTACCTACGAATCAGGGAGGCTCGAGATAGGACGACCGCATGTCATGGGTCTGGTAGCACGAGTTTGCTTGCCGTCTCATGGCAAGTCAACGACTGCAGCCCTGTAACGTTGAGACAGCCACACGAAGGCACGAGGGGGGGGATGCAAAGGTTCCGGGGCATAAAGGGAATATATATAGGCATGTAGATCCCTTCGATCGATCCATATCACCCTTCCGAGACCAGCATCCTTTAGTTAAGTGACTGGAGCCTCAAGATCGGCGTCACATCAAACATGGTTTCTTCCACGCTAGCTCTGGCGGCATTCGCTAGCATCATGCCATCCGTCCTCGCAGGCTTCAGTGCTGGCTCACAAAGCAATGTCGCCGTGTACTGGGGTAAGGATGCATGGGACATAGTCTTGTATGTGAACTCACGCTGAGATATGACGATAGGCCAAAATTCGTACGGCCAGGCATCTTCGCAGACACGGTTGAGTACCTACTGCACAAGTGAGAACATCCCCACTCCACATGGTAGAATGTCTGCTAATGTCCACCGTACAGACAGCGAACTCAACGTGAGACACGGAAATTCCTCGCTTGAAGTTCACGAGTGCTTTAACTTACCATATCCTCTATAGATCATCCCCTTGGCTTTCATGAATGGCATCAAGACGCCCATCACGAACTTCGCCAACGCTGGAGACAACTGCACAGTGTTCGCTGGCACGCAGCTCCTGGACTGTCCACAGATCGAGGCGGACATCAAGACATGCCAGTCCCAGGGAAAGACGATCCTCGTGTCCATCGGAGGCGCCACCTATACCGAAGGCGGTTTCTCAGACTCCGCGTCGGCCCAGAGCGCCGCCGATAATGTTTGGGGTCTGTTCGGCTCCGACACCAGTAAGGCCAACCGACCTTTCGGTTCGGCCGTCGTCGACGGTTTCGACTTCGACTTCGAGTCCACGACGCAGAACTTCGTACCTTTCGCTTCACGGCTGCGCTCGCTCATGGATGCTGACACCAGCAAGAAGTACTACCTGTCCGCAGCGCCGCAGTGCCCCTACCCGGACGCGGCTATGAATGATATGTTGAACGGCGCCATCTCGTTCGACTTCATCATGATCCAGTTCTACAACAACTACTGCGGGATCCAGTCGTACGTGTCCGGATCCTCGACGCAGAACAACTTCAACTTCCAGACCTGGGACACGTGGGCCAAGCAGACGAGCAAGAACCCGGGGGTTAAGATCCTGCTGGGCGTGCCGGCCAACAGCGGCGCCGGCGGCGGGTACCAGCCGGCGTCCGCGCTCGTCCCGATCATCCAGTACTCCCGGCAGTTCTCCAGCTTCGGCGGCGTGATGATGTGGGACATGTCGCAGCTGTACCAGAACCCGGGGTTCCTGGATACCGTGTTCGGCGCGCTGGGCGGGGCCGCGCCGACGCAGTCCACGACCATGGTGACGACGACGACGACCAAGACGACGACCACGGCTCCCGGGGCTACCCTGGTTCCTCAATGGGGGCAGTGAGTACTATCTCTTTGTTGCCTGTTGTCGGTTTCAACTTTCCCGAAGGGGCGCTCTACGTTTCGTTTCGACTCGGCACGAGACGGCTGCCGAGCCTTCCGCGTTCGCTGGCTGACTTTGCGACTTTCTAGGTGTGGAGGCGAGGGCTACACCGGTCCGACCCAGTGCCAGCCGCCTTATACCTGCGTGGTACAGAGCCAGTGGTGGGCTTCGTGCAAGTAGGCTGATCGCCACCGAAGATCGTTACGTCGACGACGGCGTTGGCGTTAGGGGGATGGCGGTGAAGGTTGGTAACGCGGATAAGGCACATGACCGATGTCCCTTACAACCTACCACCTGGTCATCCAGTTCGGCTTTCGAAGTTCTGTGTACATATTTACCGCTGAATGTATCGCTCGAGATCTGTATATATGGGGGAACTCGACTGACAAATACATACGTATATTCTTCATTGGCATCATTGCAACCAGGTAAATGGGTCGCGGTCAATGCATTGACACTCGGATTTAATTCGCTTGGTGCTCGGTCATTTGTAAGGCGGGTGAAGGAGTTTTCGGAGTAGCCACTCTGCTTAGTCATAGTACTCCGGTCGCCTTCTAACCCAGCCGTTGCCACTTCGCCTTCAATCACCTCCATGCTGGCCTCGATCCTTGCACTGTCTGAAGCTGAGCCTAAAGATTCAAAATACTCAGGATCCAAGCTGATGATGTCTTGTCTCGGACATATGCACCGTATAACTCAGAATCTGCAGTTTACTGTGCCTTTGCATGGAATGACGTAAGAGCAAACATTGATTCAGTGGACAATCCCATGATGTGGGGTATTCAGGAGCTCGGAATGCTTATAACATAGCCAAAGCCTCCCCTTTTCCAACGTATTCCGATCAATTGTCTGTGAATCATCTTCATTGACTATCTGAAAGAAAACACTATTAGTTCAAGGTAGTCAAGGTTCAATCATGTCGTCTCTTCATAATGTTCTTCTACTTGGTGGCAGCGGCAAGATTGCTCAGCTGCTGACACCCCTGCTTCTTCAACGATCGTGGAATGTCACCAGCATCATCCGCGATCCAGCGCAGGTCGCCAACTTGCAGAAGCTCGGAGAGGGACAGAACGGAAAACTGAATGTCCTGGTCCGTAGCTTGGAGGACGTCACAACTGATGCGCAGGCCAAGAGTCTTATAGACGAAGTCAAAGCTGACTATGTGGTCTGGAGTGCCGGTGCAGGCGGAAAGGGTGCGCCGGAGAGGGTATGGATTATCATTCAGACATTCATCTCATCTTCACATTTACAATTCTTCATGAACAGTGCTAATGATCTCTTTCACTAGACCTTCAAGATTGACCGTGACGCCGCGAACCACTTCATCCGCGCATCCGTGGCGACGCCGTCGGTCACCAAGTTTGTCATGATCTCGTTCGCGGGGTCTCGCCTGAAGAAGCCATCATGGTGGACTGAAGATATATGGCAGGAGCTGCTGGGCGGGATACGAAAGTCGCTGCAGAAATACTACGAGGCCAAGGTGGCAGCAGACGAAGTCTTGTACCAGGAGGCAAAGAAGAGAGCCGACTTCGCCGGAATCGGCCTCCGCCCGGGCATGCTCACACTGGAGCCGGCGGGAAAAGTCACGCTCGGCAAGCTCCCCTCGCCAAAGGGAACTTCGAGCCGCGCTTCCGTTGCTCACGTAACTGCCTTGCTGCTCGATGCTCCTAATGTCAAGACTTCCTGGATCGACATGCTTGACGGTGATGATGATCCGGAGGCGGCAGTCAAGAAATGCGTTGATGAGGGTGTGGATGCTGCTGAAGGGGAACCGTTCTACTAGAGGGTGACGCTCTGTCTATTGGGGTTCCTTGTGAGATACCTTATAATAACGAGGAGATTGTTGAAGGAAAATTCGGGTTGTGGTGAAAATAGGGGATTCCAAACAAAGGGCGCAAAAAACTATGGTGGTTACATTGTCGACCAGTAGAATGGTACTATTGCTTTCTGTTAAGGCGTCATCTCCCTGGGTAATGGGTATGTGTCTGAACCCGAACGTACTACATAGGTTACGTATGATGAGATGTCTACAGGGAGTGGATCACTGGCACGGAGATGCCAATGGAAATGTGATGATACGCGTGGTCCTTATCGCTGGATAGATGAATGGTGTATCACACGAGCAGTTCCAAGCAGCCTTAGAGTTTGTACCCAGAGACCTGTGAACGCATTGTCTTATCTCATCTGTGTTCTCATTTGATACCTGGATAGTTTACGAGATGCCTGCATGGGAAGACCACTGTTCTGTTCATGGATATACTGAGTCATGAGTATTCGCTTAGCTGGTTTATGCTCACTCGACAGTGACCTGCACAGTTTCCCGAGACCTGGGACTTTGCTTCCAGAGGCCAGGATACCAGGAATGAAAGGAACGTTTCACCCCATGATAATAGGAATCTACATTCCTGTGCTTGATATTTCCCTTGAGGATCCCACGAGGGGTTGTCTGCTAAGTAGGATCAACCCCTATCGTGTATAGGCTCGAGTCTTTCCTGCGCGGTATGACGAAAGGACAGGGGTCCACACTCACCATACTGTTCAACCTGACGAAGTCATGACAGTCAAGTATGTCTTAAGCCCTCAAGCTTTGACACAACTGACTTGGGCGGAGACTGCTTGCTCACGATGGCTTCATAGGTTTACGTTCTTATATCCAAACTATTCCAAGGGGTTGCGAACATTCCTGTATATAGCGGCAAAGTCCCTATCAGCGGTAGAAACGGCGAGCAGCTTGGTGTGCCTTACTTTGGTACGTCCTTGATGAATTTGTAGATACGTGATGAATACCTGTTGCCTAACTGTTCAAGGTGAAGCAACCTCGACTGGACTAATCATAAGGAATAGCATATTGAAGCACCTTCAGATGGACGTTCAATCTCACCGTCTACTCTCAAGACTACCCCAAGTTGTATTCTCGACACAATTGAACAGAGGTAGTGAAGAACTCCGCTGGAATGTAAGTCAATCTACCTTACGTTTGATTTATTATGCAGAGCTAAGTCCTTAACATATCCACAGATCTTTGAGCACGACTGGAGGGAATATAAATGGAGATACCCGCTGTGGCGGGAGAGAATAAATATATTTGCAGTGTAGCATACTGGGTCAATTAGGCCACTTACTACTATTTCGACCCCGAAACTGATGATGAAGAACTTCACAATGTCCTTTCGGCTAATAGACTTCCAAGGTGTCACTTGGTTCAGCTACTGAGGAGTTTTGATGGCTTAGAAAGCCTGCCAACGGTTCTCAGATTGCAGTCGGTGATTACGTGTAAGCATGGTCCTATTGCACGAGTACTTACATTGATTGACATATGCATAGCATGCGATTCGCTGTTCTGGCACCGCTTGGAAACCCGTAAGTATCAGATAACTGGGACACGTTCACGCATGACTTCTAGGTGTTGCCTTTGCTGTCGATGGGGGACTAGCTAGGTACTCTAGGCAGGTGGACAGTAGTTGGAGAAGAGAATTTGTACTATTAGATGCTACGTATAACAGTATGATAAATGTAAAGGAGGAACTCTACGATACGTGGAGCTATCCAAGACCTAAGCTCTTACCGTATCCACGTAGGTCAGGTATCTAAGGTACCCTTAATTCGCTCCCTTGGATTTCTTTTCTTGAATTCTCAACCGTTTACTATGTTCTGTCCTCCAGGCCCAAAAGAGAAGGACCAGCAGAACGACGACATTCAACATCGCTACGCCTGCTAAGAAATGGATCTCTGCCATCCGAGATGAGGCCAACCGGGCGTCCATGGCGAAATTTGTGAGCTTGTGTTCTGTTATGTGTGTTGCTTTCCTCAACTTCTCTGAGACGTCGCGAGTAATGTGGTGACGGCGTAGATTCTGATTTGTTACAGTGATATGCAGATGGATTGAGTGTCAATGACAGTGCTGGGTCTACGGTTATATATGCATAGACGGAGATAGACATGTTCTGGTACACAACAAGAAAAACAATCCATTGTCACATAACGTTTGAGAGCTGCGGTATCTATGACACGAGATGGTTTACGGACGGTGGAACAATGCTATTGCTCCCAAACAATCTCTTTGTATGCTTTTGTCCCTGATTTCCAGATGTCCATAGGTGGATTTCATGATCTTTGACTAGGGCCAATTGACTTCTCTCATAAAGAGTCAGCAGTCAACAACTGACAGTATGTAGTGCGTCTCATTGGCAATTTAGGATTAGTAACAGTCAGTGGTTCGGGAGGAAAGGGGTCGCTACCTAGGTACCTCTGTATCCCTACACGACACTGGAACCCTTTTCACTGAACTGCAATATTTTCTAGTTTAGGTACCTACCTAGGTAGGTAGGTAGGTAGGTAGGTAATCATCTGCCTTCGGCCGTTGTGATTGACTATGCCTTCGGGAGGCGTGTGTGTCTAGGACTACGACAATGATATGGACGAAAACATGAAAATGACAATCCTCCGAAGCCACGAGATCGAAGTAATATCGACACTGATATTACTCGCTCCGCCGCCTGCGGGTCCTAGTGCTCACGTGAGGATGGTTACGCCGGTGGTATCGGGGTTACATGCTACAGATGCAAGGCCGGTCGCCGGGGGTGCTTTCGGACCAGCAAGAACCGAACTCTCATCTGGTAGATATAATTCCATTTCACTGACCATGACAAATCTTTTGGAGTATATATCAGTGCCCTAGATGCTTTCACCATTGCAGCGGTATCACGGCTCAAACGCCGAGAGGTAGTGACCGGTGTGAGGAAGTCCGTGGAGATAGGTAAACCAGCATCAGGGGTCTGGACACGTTTGGTGGCTTGATACAACCTGGTATACCAGTGGGAGCGCGTGTTCGAATATCGTAATGCCTGTCTACCACGGATTTCCTCTGTGCCCAGCCTCAGTATGGAGATGATCAGGAGCGTGCTCCATGAGCGGGAGTTTTTCTGAGGCCGAACATGGTTCTAGCTACGGAGTATAATATAGGCTCAAACGTGTTCAAATTGTATTGCAGACAAATGCCGTTCCTCCTCCAATATTTTAATTTGAAGAAGCTTATTCTATTTCCATCTCATCTTTGCGTTGTTCTGTCACGATGCAGAACCGAAAGGTGCGGAGACAGCAATATTGGCAATATTGTCGCACAAGGAGATGTGGACCCAGCTGCAAGGGGCTGCCTCCGAATCCAGCCCCCCTTATCCGGATCAACACTGCTCGCTATCCGAGCTAACACCGCCAGCTCCAATCGAAGAGATCGAATGCAGAAAGGCTAGAGCAATAATATTTCTTTCCCTGCTTGTTATTGCATCTTACCTTTGTCACATGGGAGATTCGAATTTGTGACCTACGCTGCGTTTTCTACCCAGGTAATGTACTTGTGAAAATCTACAATTGGAGATTCAGTATTATCAGGTAGGCATTACGACGGAAGTTATTAGAGGTAGGCCGTATGGTTATACTCCTGTTCCCTTAGACGGACGGCTGTCCTTTGAGACATGAGTACCGTTTTCCATCTCCCATCTTTGAAAGGACCTTCTCCTACTCCCCCATCGACGATGTTTTCAGCTGTCAACTTTTTTATACTCTTACTAATTCTATAGAGCGGGTGTTCTCAGTTATAGGTAGTCAGGTAGGCAATGTGAAAAGGGTATATCGTTATACTGTGCCGTGTCGGTCACCTGTAACCCCGTTCAAGCCGATTTCTGATCGGTCCGTCTATGACGGTCTGTCCAGGGCCGGCTACCCGACCCATCTGCACACCACGATAACTGCGGACGGAGAAACAATTCACGGACAGGGCTCAACGATGTTGTTCCGGCCTCATCTGATTACTTATTTCGGCGGTGAGCCTCCCAATTGGTTTAAATTAGCTCAGATATGTTATCTACGCCCCTGACGCCACAAGCCACGTCCCACGTGGGAGAATCTTTTCCTTCTCGGAATTTAGCCGTGCCGTGGGGGACGAAAAGTAGCACGGCATCAACAAAGAGTTGGGATAGCAAGCAACGACTATTAAAGCAATCCAGTCAGCCAGCATCCGAGAGTGACTTGGCAGCACGAACGGGCTTAATTGGCATCCGCTTGGACACGATACGACCATCTTGCCTGTCATGCCAGAAACCGCAGTAAGGAAAATGCTGTCCTCTGCATTCCTCTTGCTGTCGGCCGCTCGCCTTGTCACAGCTGACTTGGTTGACAATGGATCAGTCCTGTCGCTCAATGGAATCTCGTACTACGTTGGTGGAGTTCCAATCGGCCAGTTGGATTCAACTAGCACCCAGGCCGCAATGGTTCCCGGCACAGACCTATTTCCCATCACCGTCATCGACACGCCCGGCCCCGACTTCCAGGGTCTCGACCTACTGGACATCACGGGGCAATATGACGAGGAAGACGACGTGTTCCAGCCAGCCTTCCTCGAGAACATATATCTTCGCTCCGCTTCAGCAATGTCCTTGATGCTCAATGGCACGGATCTAGAAGGAGCTCTTTCCAATTTGGACACCTCTTTGTTGATCACATCCGAAGGGGTGTCCGGAGACCTTCAAAGAATCGGTGGCACACGTGTCATGATGGGTCTGATCAGTAGAGATGTGCCCAAGGGCCCGTATTTCATCTCAGCTGCTACCGGAAACGTGTACAAGGTCCACCGACTTTACGGCGACGATAATCTGGCCTTCATCCAGGGCGTCGTTAGCGACGAGAGCGGCGGCTATAAATCTCTCCCGGCGGTGACCGAGAATGTCATGACCAAGAGCATTGCGGTGCCTTCGAGACTGTACTACACAGCTAGCGATGACCAGCCGCTGGCAGGCCTTCGTTTCGGTGTGAAGGACATCTACCACGTCAAGGGAGTTGGCACCAGCGGTGGCAACCGCGCCTACTACTATCTGTATGGGGCCAGGAACAACACGTGTCCATCAATTCAGCGCTTGATTGACCTTGGGGCTGTTCTGGTTGGCAAGATGGGAACAGTCCAATTTGCCAATGGCGACAAGCCAACTGCAGACTGGGTTGACTTCCACGCACCTTTCAATCCGAGAGGAGACGGTTACCAACTCCCTAGCGGTTCGTCTACAGGATCTGGCGCCGGTATCGCCTCCTACGATTGGCTAGACCTGGCTGTAGGGAGCGATACGGGAGGATCGATGCGCGGACCTGCCGGAGCCTCGGGCGTCTTCGGCGGCCGACCGTCAACTGGTGTTATCTCGATGGACGGCGTGATACCATTAAGCCCCGTCTCAGACAGCGCCGGAATCTTCGCCCGAAGCGGAAGCCTATGGGCCAAGGCCACGCAAGCGTGGTACCAGAACTTGACATCCAACTACACGTCTTATCCGAGCATCATTCACCGCGGTGAATGGGCCTCGGCTGCCATGAGCCCAGAAGCGAGGTCGGTGGTCGACGACTGGGTAGTGAAGCTAGAGGATTTCCTACAGGCGAAAACCACGCCAGCTAACGTGATGACCCGCTGGGGGGAGACACACGGGAACGCACCAGCGAACGTCATGGAGATGTTGAATTTGACATACGGCGTCTACATCACCCACGACCAATGGCGTCTCCTAGGCAAACCGTTCTTCGACGACTATGCTGCAAAGAATGGCGGACGTCGGCCGTTCGTGAACCCTGGGCCGCTGTCGCGATGGCAATGGGGTCAGACCTACGCAACGGATGCTGCCTACGACCAAGCATTGCGCAATATCAGCTTCTTCAAGAGTTGGTGGGAGAAAGACGGCTTCGGGCGGCACGATCCCGAGTCCTGCTCCGAAAGCCTATACATCTACGCTTTCTCCACCGGCGTGCCTGCGTACCGAACTGACTACTTCGCCGCCCCGACAGGTCCGCCTTTGGGATTTACCGACCAGAACGTGGCAATCATGGCTGGGGTCCCAGAGCTAGTCGTGCCGATTGGCGAGGTCCCGTATAAGAGCGCCATCACGTTGCAGACAGAGTATTTACCCATCACCGTGGCTTTGAGAATGGCTCGTGGGTGCGATTACGTGTTGGCAAGCCTGGTTAGTGACCTTGAGGCTGCTGGCGTGCTTCGGGCTGTTGCGACAGGCAGTAGATTATACGTTTAAACAGTGAAAACTATACATTTGGCAGCCTCACAATTCACTGAACCTGTCAGACAGTATGATTTAGATACCTATTAACTCCTGTAATAACATCCAGTTCCTAATATAGGTACACATGTTTAGAGGCCCGGGGAGGTAAAAAGGGATGGAGGAGTCCTAAATGCTGGCAATACCAATAAGTCATCAATAAGAGAACACGCCCCTGAGATGGGAACCCTTTGAACCGACTACCACCACGGCATTAAGCAGATATATTTAGATAATCCTGCATAGAGTTGCATCGAAAGCCTTAAATGTTACTTGATTATATTTCAGTGCTACACACACGTGCAAGAACTATGTGCTTAAGGCTAAATCCATCGGCTCACAGTGACATGGTTCGCAACGCGATGTAAAATAGGGGCTTCTCGCCCTACTCCGCATGCCAATGTTGCAGTTTGGGGTAAGCCAGCGCGTGGCCTGGCACGGCTTAGGTATCTTTAATCAGACGTGTCGAGCTCTTGTCGCTATACAGTATCGCGTATTTCCGGCACCGGAAACTGGTCAAGCCACGAATGATGGAGAGCCATGCAAGGTCTGATGTGGTACCAATAGGATGGGAGTGAGAAGTTTGCTCTCTTTCTTGTCCACCTATCTATATTTTTTCTCCTACCCACCCCACACATTCTAGGCACCTAGGTACCTTATGATAATAATAATCGTGAACCCCAATACCTCATCGTGTATGTGTATCTAGCTTTCGTTGTCATTCCCACCTGACAGGTATTCGGGTGACCAATGTGATGTTTGTGCCAAATCTCTTGTTAATATGTTTACAAAACTTGGCACAGTCGTCGCAGGCTTCCTTGGAGATGAAAATGCTGGCCACAGGAAAAGTGATAGGAGGCTTAATTTTCTCGAGCTTGAGTAAGTCTCGCGTGCGCTGTTTATCCTTTTCTCTATTCCTGCGCTCCTCGTCCGAAACCTCGTTCAAACTCATAGCGACCAGATCATCAACAACATTTTCAGTTTCAGACGAGGGGAAAGCGTGCTGGCTGATGAAGTACGCAATCAGTTGCTTTTCGACATGACAAGCGTAATACCGTCCTGGTATTCCTTTATCTAGCTGGTCGTCCACCCAAAGCGTGAATTGTGTAGCTTCGCAAAGACGAAATACTTCTTTCGTGTATTCCTGTCCTGATATTATGTTATAGGAGTTGCTGTCTCGATGGCTCCACCCACTGATGGCAGCTACAGTCGGGAACTCAGGGCCGCGACGAAGGATACCAATTGTCTTTGACTTGCTTGATGTGTAGTAAACTGCTTGCGCAAGGAGCGCCTTTTGATAGTCCACTGTCCCTGCAAAATCGGTACTCCAGATATCCTGTATTGTCGGACTCTGTCCTTGGTTTTTGTCGTTGAGATTACTGAGAATGAGTAAAATTTCTTGCCGGTCCACGCCTCTCTCATATCCACAATGGAAGCACAGCTTATCTCCTGCCCTTGAACGGTAGGATCGCTCTTTGTCGTTTCGCGGCAGATCTTTAGCAAGTTTTGCTGCCTTTGCAAGATCCTCCGTGACCTCATGCTGGAGAAGCAGATCAACATTTTTAAATTGACCCCATAGTGCCGCTTCCATCAAGGGAGTTCTTCTGATTCGGTCTTGCGCATCCGGACGGGCACCTTTCGACAAAAGAAGCTGCGTAATCTTAGAGTATTGTCCACCAGCAGCAAGATGTAGAGCAGTTTGCCCGAAATTGTTAACACTGTTAAGAAATACAGCTGCCTCTTCGGGAGACTCCAGATAGTCGCGCACGTAGTTGAAATTCCCCGAGGCCATTGCCCTCATAGCCATAACGATTTTTTGGCTTGCGGGATCTTCATCTGCAGTAGATGTGTCGGATAACTTCTCCCAGTCCATTTTGTTTTGTATTGTATGATATGATTCAGGTAAATTCTCGTAGTTGTCGACTTGAGAGATGGAGTCAGGATTAACATTGGCGGCCACGAAGAGAGCTCTGTGCTTGTCGATCCAGAAGTTACACTCTCCAGTATCTTGGTCGAACGGAAACACAACTTTATATTCAAATTTCATGTCGGGCCAATGGCATATAAGGGCATCCTCGTAGCATCCATTAAAGTGATGGCGATGTATTTCTTCGCACAGAGGACATAAAACATAAACGAACGAACTATTCCACCACTGTACCTTGGCTTCGAAAGATGTGTCCATCGTAAATTCGCTCCGTAGGGAAGCGTAGGAGAGATAAGTTGGTAGTTTTAATTATCGCGCAATAGGGTGTCTTGAAATACTTGATATCGAAGCTTCTTTTAGTCTGGATGTTTGACACATTGGTAGCAACTGACGACAACTTCAGGAATAAATGTAAGATGGCATAGGTCTTTTGGGGAAGCTGAGATGTCTGCCTGGCCTCCTCATGGTGGCTTGTGGCTTGGACTTAGACAGCACTCCCATTGGTGTTCAATTATGCGAAGCCTCTTATACATTACACGACATGTTTCGTTGAGGCAGACGAGCAAGTCGTACAGATTGGCACAGCCACCCCCATTACGCATTTGCATGAGCACAAAATTCTCCTCGATAGCCACGTCGCGTTTTCTGTCTTTCTTTTTCTACTTTACTAATGTAAGACACTCTTCCAACACGCCTCTGTTCATGAGATATCTACCTATACACCCGGCGCTGTCCTGATACCGAGATATGTCCTGGACGACCAGCTTAGTAATATTAGGCCCTTTAACGACGACATGGACACCACCGCCTGCTTGCTCAGTGGTAGTCGCCTCGTGCAGCACCTGCGGCGGAGGCTGGCAGGCTCAAACCTGTCCAGGAGCTAATACAGTGCATGATAACATGAACTGTTGGCCACCGCGGACATCTGGGGTTTACACACCGCAACAAGCTTTTCTTGGGTGGGGAGTTTACTCTCCAGCAAATGTATGCCCGTTCGGATACTCAACCGCATGTTCACAGAAAGGCGCGGGAGCCACGGGAGACTTCACCTTTGAGTTCCAACCGAGAGAATCGGAGACGGCGATTGGCTGCTGTCCAACGTAAGTTCACTTGACGAGTTCTCCTCAGAAGCGTCGTGCTGATAAAATAAGGGGTTACTCCTGTTACAGAGGGAGAGGCGACCAGACATGCCTCGGGATGTTAACTTCAACCACAGTTCCAACGGTGACATGTGAATCCGGCACCAGCGCTAACTTTGAATACCTGACTATACCATTCGCCGTTCCGCTCGCCACCGACTCTGCTGAAATCATCTCGACATTCCGCGCATTTGCACCATTATACCAGCTTATTGACACGGTCTCTACCACCCTCTCAAGTGACTCAAGTTCATCGGCAAGCAGTCGATCAACAGGCAGTTTGACATCTGCTTCGTCATCACAAGCCATACCGACAACCGCATCCGATTCTTCGTCACATGCCTCACCGACAGACTCCACGTCAGTACAGGGCCTATCAACTGGTGGCAAGGCTGGAATAGGCTGCGGTGCTGGTCTCGGAGTAATCATTCTAGGGACTGCTGCCTTTTGCCTATTCCGCCGGTCACGAAGGCGGAAAAATGGAGAAAACAGCAGCGAGAAAAATACTGGACATCAACCCATGCCCTCAGAGATGAGCGCAGGATTTCCTTCAGAGCTCGAAGCCCCCCATCACGAGGCTTGGCTATCCACGAAAGCCGGAGTATGATTACAGAAAGAGACACAAACGACGTATTCAAAGCTTTTAAACATGGCCGGTCGACTCCGCGCTCTCCAGAGCCATTGAATAGTTACAATATCCAAAGTGAACTGAGAATCTCGGCGGGCGGCTTGATGCCGGGACGATTTCACTAGGAACGCTTGATGGATGAGGACGGAGGGCATTCGAAAGGGACCAAACAAGGGTACTGGCAGCTGTGCTATGATTCAAGGTATATTGGATCGCGAGCCAAGCCGGTTGTCGTTATCTTAGGGCTATTGGGCATGGACTGACGGTCCGGAGAAGTCACAGAACGAGTATAAAGGACTAAGGAAGGAGGAGATGAATAGGAAATTACATCGCCGAGGATTTGATTGGGGAATGGTGTCACTCTGAGGCCGGGGAAAGCTGGGAGAAGCTTGCGACATGCATAACTCAGCATGTCATAACGCATACCAGACAGACTTGTTGATATCTAGACATTATAGCATAGACGTGCATCTTGCACTTAATGATCAGAAAAGTTCGCATCATGTAGACACCATGTCTCATTAACTACCTAGGGTAAGTACCTTGGTAGGTCCCTAACTATAGGAGGATACCTGGTATGACAGGATGTCCGATGCCGAGAGAACGTCTGTGGTCTATGCCACGAAGGACTTCGCCTCCTTGCCATCGGCTCTCTTCTCAATACCGATATTCTGGCTGCAGAACATGGACGCCGAGCCGGGGCTGAGCTGGACGGTCCACCAGTCGTTGAGCTCGAACACGTTGTGCTTCCAGCCGCGACCTCCGCCCCTGCCGCAGTCGCACTCTAGCTTCGTGCCGTTCATCGTACAGTTGATGCACGAGGCTCCGAAGTTGCCGTAGAGGGTGTGGTCCAAGGTACCGTCAAAGTTGGCGAAGCATAAGTTGAGGTCGAGCTCGTAATCGTGGCGGATGCGCGATCCGAGATCGACACAATTGGCATGTAGAACGTGGCCGTCAGTCAAGTGGATATCAACACACTCGGCTTTCTGGAGAGTGACTTTGTAGACTTCGGCAATCTCGAACGCGGAGACAGCAGTGAGGATGGGAATGAACGCAAGGGCGGATGCGAAGGTGGCCTTCATGATTGCTGATGAACAGTTGCTGCGTTGATGGTTGTTTTGTGTCGAGAATGCTTGTTGTGTCGACGACGGTGTTGAAAGTGGTGGTATTGTCTTGATGTTTTAGACTTGTTGAATGCGGTGCGGAAAGAGAAAGTTCAACAATGAAAGCAGCCCCGGTGGTAGCGTTATATGCTAAGATCATTGTGAGAACCTCATCGGTAGCCCTGAATAGTCACAACTTTTTCATTGCCTCTTTCATTGCGAAGGTGACCGGCCTACCTGAACTGGACTCTGCCAGACACGACAGATAATGGGGTAGAGATGTGACATTGTTAAAGAATATTCAGTGACATGGGGTATGAATAGGCAAACAATGAACTACTATTGTTTATATATCCGTATGTCATAGTATATTGTCCTTGAATATGTCGCCTTCCATGATCAGACAATGATACGTCTGTCAGCTTGACAATTCGTACAAAGCCGAGACTGAACTCTTGTGTCAAGAGGTCGAAAACAAGGCGGTGGGGCGCAGACGGATCCTATCGCGAACAGATCTTCAGCACCAGCGGGGTAATGCTCAGAGCGTCACGAAGCCTTTATCGCTGGTCCTTCCCGGTATATTCGCGTAAGCCAAGTGAGTCGCGTGCTGATGTCCGGGTGGAATTGAAACTCTTATCGATGGCTCTTCGGTAGGTCTCGAGATTATTTCAACCCGTGTTTCCTCCCGCATCTGCAATATCCGATGTTTTCCTTCCCGGCAAACTCTTCAAGTCGTTGCCCAAGACGAGTCGGTCGAATAGAAACCAGGAGGTGACTAAAAGAATGGGCATGGCGACCATGAACCGGGTGTATTTATTGGCAGCTTTCTTGTACTCTGGACTGGACAGATCGACTCGTTTGGGTTTCGGTGTCGTTGGTCTTAAGATAGGCTTGGCTCGCTGTACAGCCGGTCTGGGTCTAGTAACCCGAGGTTTAGGAGTTGTCGCCATGGAAAGAGCAGTGACGGTGCCCTAACTTCATTCAGTGGTCTGTCCCAGTAGAAAAGAAAGTTGTGTTTTGAATGAGGTCTTTAATTGAATGCACCCATTGAACGTTGACGAACCAGGGGACGGATGAACTTCGGAGCGAATTGACCCACGCTCAATATACCCTTTCCTCAATAAGCCGTCTAACTGCATACAAAAGTGATAGTAAATCGGAGAAACGACCAATATATTCTCTACTTCACTATGATTGTGTTGATTCTTGGCAGGACTCAAAGTATATGAGAGGCGCCGTATCTTTTCTATACTTGATCTCGTGTCTGACTTGGCGATCTTTCCGTCACCACCATGGTGCCTCCTTTGATAGGTATCTAGCTCGCGTTTGCCCACAAGTTATAGTCTTTTCTTAGGATGAACGGTCAGGCAGACCCTCCACACAAGTTCCTCTGCCTAAGCACCGGTTTGCAACTGAACCATCATCGGCGAAAGTCAACCAGGCCCTTTTTGTACACCCCTGTTAACGTAATACCCAGATAGAAATGGATACGCTGCTTGATAACTTACGACACTGGAAGTGCAGGCGGAGGCGCAAAAGGTCCCTGGAACCAACAGCAGTACCAGCCGGCGGCAGGTAGGGTCTCGTTGGTGTACGTAGCGTCGACGTTAGAGCATAAGAGAGCACTGAGGAACTTGCGCTGCAGACAGAGGTCGGTCTCGGGGGGTTCTGCTTGAGGCGTGGGAGTTGAAGCCGCCACTGCGATAATGGCAGCAAGGGTTGAGATAGTGGTGATGCGCATCTTGCAAATGAAGCCCTTGGTATGATTATCTGTGTTGATAGTTGAGAAGTGCGTTGGGCGGGGAGAAGCTTTGTGTTTCAACTATCAGGTCTTTTTAAGACCTTTTGTAGGTCAAAATTGACAGTCCAAGAATCTTGTCAGCTTCCTATTACGTAGCCAAGACTTGCTGTCGCTGGCGTGTAGCAGCGATTGTGGGGATACGACTCTCTTATACAGAGTCCCCTTCAGGACCTCGTATCGAGGCTTGTGACCGCATCTTGGCCCTTGTACTTGCCCGATTCATCGTCCCGATTATGGGTGACTTCGAGAAACTTGGCGGTTGCCGTCGGATGAGGGCTATGAATCCTAACATTGAATATTTCTTACCTCCAGGAGTGATGTCTTGCGTTTAAGTTGCCGGGCACGGACCAGTCTTGGAAATAACGGCTACCTACCATACTTTTCTAGACCAGGAAAGACTCTGGAGTCATGACCTTTACCATAAGACGGCCGTGGCAGAAAAGGTTTTAGTCAAGACAATCAATTAGACTATCTCATTAATATCCAAGATATCAACCGAACTCAAGTAGGTGCCTGAGGTTCTCTCAGTGATTAGCCCGTTACTGACTGTACCTACCCAGTCTCAGAGGTTGGCAAGGATTCAGTGAACTCAACCCCAGAGGTTCACTCAACTTTGAATCATTGCTCGGCGCGGATATTCAGAGACTCTTCGAATTCTTGCACAACCCACCATGCCGAGGCTGGCTGGGCTGTCGTTCCACTCTCCGAGATGGACATACCAATAGAACCAGATACGGCCGTGGCAAATTTCTGCACGCCCGCCTCCATGTCGATTATTTTAATAGGAAGCAGAACAAGACTCTTGGTTACACTTCTTGCCTTTATCAAGGGATACAACACTCCGTCCAGTGTTAGCCGTTTACGGTCCAGTTCTCCGTCTTTTGGACGAATGTTCTCTTCTTCATAGTCTTTGGTGACCTTTCCGTCACCCTCGAAATACGCAAATGCTGTGATCCAACCGGACAACGTTTCGACACCGTCCTGATAATCGTCTTTGCCTGCTTTGTATGCGACGCGCAGCCAGAAGTCCTTGACCTCTTGTGAGTCTGGCTCGTCAAAAGTCCTCAGCATGTAGCGCATGACCGGCTTCAGCAGACTGGCCCAGTGTTGGCACTCTTTGCCATACTTGTGTAGCTTGTTGACTCGATTCGCAAGCATCTCCCAGTCGTATCGGGTTCCCAGCAATGTCACGCTGGGTAAGCCGCAGCCACCCCACATTTCGTACTTGAAGTATTTTTGCATTGCCCCCATCATGGTAAACGCTGCTACGGCCTTGTCGTGGTCTGTTGTGGTGGAGAAGTCCGGTATCATCCACTGACGCAGCTCTGCATCGACAACATTGTCCTGGATCATGGAGGTAACCTCCTGAGCCACCTTGCCGAGGTCGAGTTCGGAGAGGGTCATGGGGGTGAGGTCGATGGTTAGCTCACGCTTTCCTTCGTGAGTTACGAACATGTGCCGGAGGCGTTCGGCGTTCCCGTTGACGAAAAGGGTAAACTGCGAAAGGATAGCTTGCCAGACATCGTCAGGTCGGATGATTAGGTGGAGATCCTGATTGAAAGCACGGATGACTCCAGCCACGAATCCATTGCTGTATACTGTGATAGCTTTCTTGGTGGATTCCGTGCCCGTTGTACTCTGAGGACCAATGGAGTATGCTATGAGTGGTGATTCGCCAAAACCCCGCATGGGCAGTTGTTGGGGACGCCGTGGGTCTCTCTCGTATGGACTGTTAGATTGACTTGTAAATAAATCGAAAATTATCCTACTATCTGGATCGATCTCATAGTCCTGATTCTTCCCTACCTTGGAAGGGGATGGCCTCGTCGTGACAGGCATTCTTAGCGAAATCCGGCTTATTGCTGAATCTGTCTGAACTTGCACTTCAGTGCAGTGGTCTCCGGGGAATGCTAGTGTCAATGTGAAGAAGAAGCTGATTCCCAAAAATTAAAGAGATGCAAGGATTTAGTAAGGCTCTCTAGAATAACTTGGTGAGGCTGAAGGTGACTAAGGTAATGGTGAGGAGATGAGCTATGAAGTGAAGTTGGATGACAACTGAACTCTCTTATATAACGGAGGTAGGTATGTGCTACAAGCAGATACCTATTCTAACACTTTCGCTCGAGGTCTGCCGGAAGACCTTGCTGTTCTTGCCCTGCAAGTAAGAATCGGTAGGTTTTGACCTATTCCCCTTTGTGGGTAGGTGATTTTGATCCAGTAGGTTCTTGTTTCTGCTGGTTCCTCGGAACATGAATCTCACAAGGCAACAAGCATTACTGAGAAACAAACATAGGAGATAGAATGTTTGCCAGAATTGAATGGGCATCGCCACTTGATATTGGTAGAGCGGAAAGTAAATCATTTCTCCATCATTCCATTTGATATTGCGCCAAATATGACGTGGGGCTGTGACCGTCGAACTCGATTTCGCATCGGACGATGGTAGAACTGTCCAGTATCATCACTGGTGTAAGGACTATTGAAGGTGCTCCTTGTCTTGTTTTACCCAACACGATCAGAGTGTATGTTTAATCCACACCGAGTGACTCTCTAGGTACCGAGGCATGGTGACCCTTACATCCACAATGGTGCTGCTTGGTACAAGTAGGACGGCCTTGATTGGACCTGACCGTACCTGCGAAGTGACATGGAAGTGGGCGTGTAGCCTGACCAGGAAGGTATGGTATACCGTATACCACCTTATGAAACTGATTGGTTCTTGTAGCTGCACAAACTTCAGAGACGAGGTTGATATTGCCGAGATAATGACTGTGCATACTTTGGATTGGAATGGAAGTTGTGTGGTATTTAACAATAGCCGGGCGGGAATGAACCGTCCTCACACCCCAAAAAGTTGATGAGCATTCAACACCACAACCAAACCATCTTCACCGTTCACGATGCCTTTGTCAAAACCACTTCCCCCTACCGGCTTCGGCCTCCTTGGAATGACATGGAGACCCCAGGTCACCCCCGATGAGCAGGCCTTTCAGGCCATGAAGGCCGCCATCGCGAACGGTGCGACCATCTGGTCCACCTCATCCATCTACGGCATGCTCCCAGAGCCACCGACCGCAGGTCTCCACCTCCTGCGTCGTTACTTCACCAAGTACCCCGAAGATGCAGATAAGGTAACCTTATTCGTTCGTGCATGCTACGACGCCGCTACCTTAATGCCTGTCAACACACGAGACGGCGTACGATCCAGTGCAGCCGAGTGTAACAAAATCTTGGGAGATTTCAAGAAAATTGACGTCTTCGGACCAGCTAGGATGGATGCCAATGTTCCCATAAAAGAGACGATGGGCGCTCTGAAGGAGCTCATGGAAGAAGGGGCTTTCGGCGCAGTAGGCCTTTCCGAGGTTCGCGCCGAGACCATTCGTGCAGCAAGTACCTTTTGTCCCATCAGCATCGTCGAAATAGAGTTCTCGTTATGGAGCACCAAGATTCTCACCAACGGTGTCGCCGAGACTTGCAAGGAACTGGACATTCATATCCTTACCTATTCACCGCTCGGTTACGGATTTCTCACGGGCCAGGTCAGGAAGCTAGAGGATATTCCCAAAGGCGATATCCGCCATATGTTTGGCCGTTTCCAGCCAGAGGTCAGTGAATTCCCACCTATGGTATTCTTTGAAAGTACTGATCGCATCGCGCTACGTAGCATTTCCACAAAAACATCGAGCTGGTTGACAACGTCACGGCCATCGCTGAGAAAAAAGGGGTAACCCCCGCACAACTCGCCCTAGCGTGGATTCGCGCGCACTCCAATAAGGGGAACTGCGGCACGATTATACCCATCCCAGGAGCCACGGCCGCCTCTCGTGTGAGCGAGAATTGTGTCGTCGTGGAGTTGACTGCTGAAGAGAAAGGGGCGCTTGACGCCATAATCGAGACGGTTCCTGTCTCTGGATGTCGACAGATTCCCGACAGGGATGACAATATATGGACTTAGGCCGGATAGTCGGGCATCATAGATACCATCAGAGAACAGGCCAATATCTACGTCATAGGGACGGATTCTAGTATGGGAACTGCTGCGCAAAACATTCTCGAGGGGCGACGAATGTGATGATATAGACTAGAGTAAGGCCTGGCAATCTAATCATTTTTCACCTTCCATGGCCATCGTTAATGCGTATTAGGTATCACCTCAAACAATACGTTCAAAGTAGGCTGCTCACCATCCAAGTTTTGTATATAAGGTATTATCGGAATCAGGCCATGGAAGTTGATTCTTAGTACCGCTCTCCTGATCAATTCCCCCTGGCTCTATTGTCATTCCTGGTTGTGATTCAGCCACCACTATTCAGCATAGTCCATCTCATAGTCCCACTTCGGTAATGCCGACCATGCTTCTCGTCTCCCAGAACTTCACCAACCGTAACCCGGCTCTTTCGAACAGGGCCTTGAACTCAGCTGGCGTTCTCTCAATCCCGTTGATGGTAGCCATGAGGGCGACGTCTCGGTTGTGACAGTAACGGACATGGTATCCGTAATTCGCAGGCAAGGGGCTCGGAGCGGCACGAATCTCTGGGCATCCAAACGTCGTGTTCATGACAGGATCGCAGATCAGGATTCGTGATTTGTGACTCATCGATGGCTTTATGGCCTTGAGGATGGAGACGCAATAATCATCCGACCAGTCGTGGCTGTTAGGCAACTCGTAAGTAATCGATTATACATCGTTCTATGTTCCACACGTTAGGAGATGGTGGGTATCTTACAGGATACCGCGAAGCCAGTACACATCTGCACCTTTGACGGGATTGGACTTGAAGAAGTCATGTGCCATGAACTTTACCCGACCCGTGGAAATAGCGTCAGGCGCTTCCCGAGGGAAGATCTCCTTCTGTGCTTGATTGATGTTTTCTGGTCGATCCTGGAGCACAAACTTGAGCTTCGGGTATATAGGCAGGAGCTGCAATACAAAGCCGCCTAGAGCAAGAATGGGTAAGCAGTGAGCAGTTTGGTTGGCAGGGCCATCAGGCGGGGGTCGACCAGGAAGAGAACGAGATTAAACGAACCAATACCACCGCCCACGTCTACCACGAGCCCGTCTCCTAGCTTGCCCCAAGGAAAATCTAGAGATAATGTTAGCCGATGCGAGATAAGTCAGTAAGTAGATTAATTACCAAATGCGTGGGCAGCACCCGATGTCTTGCCACCACCTACCATGGCCATGGCAAAGTTGTCCAACTCGGGTCGCCCTATTAGCCCCTTATGATCAAATGTCACATTGAATTTGGACAAGTCGGGGACGCTTGGGTATCCTGGACCATCGGAAACAATCTGATTAGATGGCAGTCTCTCGGTCATCCACTCCCACAACGGCTTGTCTGTTCCCATGGCGTCCTGTAATGCCGTCTCCTCCACCTTGTAAGATGCGCCTTTGGGACCAACCAAGTACCTTGGGAGGTGCTCCGAGGCGGCGTAGATGTGCAATCCACTGGGCGTGGGTGCGATTAGTAGGCTCCAGTGTTTCTATGTAGTATGCGAAGGACTTACAACAACTGCACATAGGCCCGCAGCCCAGGGTTCTTGATCAGCGCCGCTGAAATGCGGTTGTTTCGAAACGTATCCTCGGCAATCTCCTCGAACACATGGATGGCGCACAGAGTTCTTAAGATGCGAGCTATTCCAAGGAATAGGTTGGTTAGCTAATCGGGTTACGGGAGGTTCGTAAAGGGGGTAGGGGGTAGAGGAGAGTTGAGTTAAGTGGCCGATGCATGTATCCTACCTAGCTTCTTCGCCTCGATGTTTGTCTTCTTAGCTATGACCTCGATCTTCAGTCCCTTATTTCCCGCCTCGGCGAGCAGATCGGGAATATCTCGTTCAGCCGCGATAAATAGCGCCCGCGACTCGATGAACAGGGTCAGAATCTGCTGGACACGCTGATACGGCTCAGACACGAGCTCCACCAGCGAGCCTGAGATGGCCTCAATCGTCTTCTCCGCCTCCCAGAGCCTATGACTTGGAAGAAGTCTAGCCGTGTCCTCGCTCTCGACCGGTCCCTTGGAAAAATCTTCTTTGGCCCATTCTTCCTTGACTGTCAGAGCTGCCTCTCGCAGCTGGTCGGATAATTTTAGAAGCTTGTCGGCCTCTTCCGGGGTACGCGGGAAACGCTCCATCTTAGAAGGATGCTGTATGATTCTGGGCAGGCGTAAGTGTTATGAATCCGCTTAGCATACTGGTGCTTTCTCGAGTAGGTCCTTCGTATATGAATGAGAGTTCGTCATCTGTCATATCTGTTTGATTTGTCGGTCTAGGAATTCAATCGGGATATCCGGACTGAGAACTTGAGTCGGGGCCACGGACCCGAGTTGCAAGAAATGGAGAATATTTACACAAGTCCAACGTCAGCGAAAGGGCGGGACCATGCGATTATTGTGTGACCCAGGAAGCGAGAGTGCCGTCTTCACGTAATACGGGAGGAATGAGATTCTCCGGGTGGCGCACATGTAAAGTCAACCTGACACTGCCAATATAGGTCAGCGAATAGACCAAGCCCAGTCGTGAATTGACTTGGCCGACTTGGATATGTTAAGTTGGTCGCCGGTTTGGGTGACTTGGCTACCTATGTTGGGTAAATGCGGCACATCCTTTTTCTTGATTTGCCTTCAAGTGCAGTGAGGCTATCTAGACCCATTGATATGCCGATTTTGGTTTGTTTTTGGTGGTGAAGCTTAACTCTTGGGAAGACTTGCTTAGGTAATGGCCAAGACCTGATCCGATCTGCCCCACTATTGATTCGGTATCACAGATCATCCCTGTCTGCCTATCGCCATTGAGTCGCAAATCGGGCGTCAACGAGAACCGTCAACGATTTAACTTAATTTAGGCCAAGTCAGTAAGAATAATTTTGATTGATTTCTTTCTTAGCTTGGTCGATTGGCTGCTGCGAGCTGCATCGAGGGGTTCTGCCCGGATGCATCTGGATCATTAGACTGCAACATAGTAGTAGGTACTGCAGGTAGGTACCTATGTATATACCATTGTGGACACGGTACCTTGGGCTATCGGGACAGTGGGGATAGTACTGTCAAAGTATACGAAACTCTTCATCGTTCCGGCCGGAGCGTTGGATAGTGGACAGGTTCACAGTGAATAGCGAAGAGAAAGCATAATAGAAGGCCAAATTGGACCCATTCACTTCCGGACCTGGTGTTTGCGCAGGAAAACCTATTATGGCCCTGAAATGCCAATCTTGAGGTGTGCAAGGATCTACTCGCGTTGACTTGGCAGCTTGGAGTGGGGCCCGAGACAATGACTTTTTCCCACTTGGTAAAGGGCCCAGATGTGCAGCTCAGCTCTGGAAGGGATCATCGGCGAGAATTGAAGCGAAGACTGCTTGAAAAACCAATCTACAAATAAGGAAAAAAAACCAATCTACAAATAGCATCACTCATTAAGATTGCCAGCCGCGTAAGGGAAGCTATGAAACCTGGCTACAGCAATTTTCTCATCCACGAGCACGTCGTACCCCCTATGGGGCAAGACAATGAACAGACTGCCTTGGATCTCATTGTGATGATAAATTTTGGCTCCAAGGAGCGCAGTGCGACCCAATGGTCTGAGCTGCTGGAGAAGAAGTGCGGGCTCAAGATCGTCAAGATCTGGACCCCGATCAACGGCATCGAGAGTGTGCTTGAATGCGAGCGTCCGGAGTAAGAGAAAGTATATGAGGGTTCTTGCATTTGGATTTTTTTTCCTTTTCAAGATGGATTGAACTCACTATAGTTTTCCCCCTTTTCGAGTATCTTAGCTGACCGCTTTTAATGTGACATACCTAGGTACTTACAGCAATCTCGTCATGAATACTTCCTTAGTAACAGCCCAGCCTTTCAATCGCAACCACCTCTTACCGGCTGGTGATCCTCACCCGAAAGCCCGATGGCATCAAAAACCACTTGGCCTCAATACGCCATTCCTCGGCAGGATTGACAAGACTCAACTGGCGTGGTTTGTTAATATCACTACAACGCAATCGCAAGAATCGGAAGCGCAGGGGTTTACACTCACTTCATATCTCTGCAACAATGATGGGATGAGTTTGTAGACCTCAAAATAGGAGAGATTCTTGCCTAAGCAAGTTCTATGACCTGCACCGAACTGAACGAGTCCGTGTTAATCCGTAAATCCTGCCGAGTCTGGTAAAACCATAGTTGATATTGTAGACTTACGGTGAGAAGCGAGTTGTACATAACCCTTTTCTGGTCTTCGTCGCACATCCATCTCTCCGGTCGCCAAAGTTCTGGGTCATCTCCGTAGAGTCGCGCATCGCGGTGCAAAGCGTAGGGGCTCTTATGGACTACGTGTTAGCAAACTCTGGATGAAAGGACAGTTAATCCGACCTGAGACAGCAGAATAAGCAGGTAAATACCATTGCTACCCGGGTACCGGCTGGTATAGCGTAACCGTCAACCTCAAGCCCACTTTCAGGCACAATACGCTCCAAAGGAAACCCGATGGGTGGATGTAGCCTCGAGGCTTCGTTGACACATGCCCCAAGATACGGTAACGTCTGGGCCTCTTTCCACGTCACGAGATTTGAGATGCGTCCGGCTTGAGCGGCCTCGTCTATCTCCTTTCTCAGTGTGGCAAGCGTCGAAGGGTTCTTGAGGAGATTGTATAGGACCGCACTGGCGAGTATGCTTGTAGTGTCACCACCAGCCTGGACGTTGGAATTGGTCCATGTTAGGATAGCACTGATATCAAACACTACTCATCAGAATCAAGGCTTCGGCTGGACGAGTACAGTGGATACCTACTTTCCTGGCAAAGTTTCGTCTTTCTCTTTCTCTCTGATAAAGGACGAGAGGAAGTCCCTCTGGTTGATCTCCTGCCTCTGAGCTTCAGTCAACGTCAGCCTCTCTTGAATCCGTGCAACGCCAAATTCTACGATGGGGTTCTTCTGCGATGAGACGGGCAGTAGTGGATTGTCTTTCCAAAGGTAATCGACCCAGGGTGCTTGCGTGTTCTGTTGTTATCAGTGAGCAGAGGACGCCTTTTGAATCATACAACTACACAAGAGTGACACGCGTCAGAGCAGGGAGACTTACGGGTGCAGCCATTTTAAAGAAATTCCAGTTGTTCTCCATCACATCTTCAATATCCCCACCCTTTTCCAGAAAGCCTAATCTGCGTGAGAAGGTAACCTCGCCCATGACATCGAATGTGAAGAGTTGAATCCACTCGGCAAGATCGACATCCTTGGCCTTGTCTGTGAATAGCTGATCTAGCCGGGAGAAGAAGAAGGTTATTGTAGATGCTATGAGTGGCTCAAAGGTCATCAGGTTTGCGACTGAGTACAGGTTCGCCACAGGGCGTCTCATGCGTCGATGCAGCTCCTCCTCACGCGTGGCAAATACATCTGGTATCTTGCCGCCCTTCATACGCGGCATAAGGGCGTCGTAGAACTCGGACTAGAGGGCTCATATCGGATATGAGACATGATCAATGTTTCCTTTACCAGCAGAATGCCCATTTGTATCAAGACTCACCTTCAGAAACCGAGATTTGAACCCGTATATCTTCTCGATAGCTTGCGATTGAGAGATGAGAACAGCATTCGGCCCAAATCGGACCACTGTCCCATATCTATGATGTAGATCGGTGTACTTTCGATGAACACTTCCAGTGTGCACCCAAGATCGGCGCACCAAGTTGGTGAGAGCAGCAGGTAAGGGGCCCGGTATGTGCATAAGGCGAATGTATGATCTCACTGAAGCGATAATCACCAAAACAAGAGATAGACTGGCTACAATAGTAGCCAGTCCCGACCGGTGGCCATGGTCAAGCTCTGGAAAGTGACCCATCCTTGTGATTGGTCGAGTCGTGAAGCCGAAGCTTCTCCAGAGTGGTCGTTATATATTCTTAGCAATAAACTGCAAGCAGTCAGTACCAAGCTCTAAGGTTGTCAGAGTACAAGGGAAGCATTTTATCAGGTATTATTGAAATTAATCAGAACTCGGGTCCAATAACACATGCTATTCATTACATCATACTCACCGGCCAAATTACACGTAAGACCCATGTCCACCTCTTTATTGGCCATTTCTATGAAGGGAATTCATAGTGTTGAACCAGATGTAAGTAGAGACTAGTATCGAAAGAGTAAATGAGATACGACCTTGATGCAGGCTGGCGGGTGGCTGCAGCATGTACGTAAGTCGGGTCCTACATACCCGCATGCTGACCGCAACACAGATATTACAGATATTACCCGACTCCCGCACATCGTTACAACCGTCTTACATTCGTCCTTTTTTCCTTGAGTACAGCCGAGTCGTTATCCTTCCACTGTAAACACTCAAGCTTTGCGTGTTGTGTCGATTGAATTTGTAGTTGCCAATGAAAGTGCTACCTATCACCATTATTGTCGGTGCCGGGTCGGATGGGGACTTTCCCCTCACAAATGTCTTCGAGTAGCAACATCTATCTAGGCATTCAAGCAAACGACGATGATAGGAATGTCGCTTTTCCCGTGTTTTCCATAAACGATAGTTGGTTCAAACTCATAGCCTTAGATCGCGTTACCGAGCGTACCAATCTTGACAAGGACGTCGTAGAAAGCATTGAAGTATTAGCTGCGTCAAGTTTCGTCGAATTGTTAAAGTCAAATCGGATCTTATATCGAATCGCAGGTCTAACCATACCTAGGTAGGTTTACTCGAAGTCAACTCCCAGCTGAATCTAGGACCGGTCCAGGTCTGTACATGCAGAACATGTATGCAGGTAGGTATCCTTCGGGAAGTTATAGAAAGCGGTGTACGACCAGTCAGCACGCTCGCTCTGTTATGTGGGACTTGAGAAATGCATACAGTAGCAACGTCCATCTGTCCAAAACTTTGGACGAGTCTTTCTACGAGTTGCTTGACGGAGATGATATTAACCGCCGGAACGGTGACCAAGTACTCTCTCGGTTTCTCGGACGATTCAGATTAGAAATGGAGGGCGACGAGGAAGACAGTGAAGACGACGATGTAGTGAATGAGGACGATTCTGAAGATATGAATGGATCAGACGTCGATGGAACTGGACCGCTGGACGAAGATATAACCCAAGCGGAGAAGAAGATAGACGTAGATACAGGAACTTCCAAAGAAAACGCGCCACCAGCCGAGGTGGAAATCAGCACTGGAAAGACAAAGCAAGATCGAATTTCTCCTATGCCTTCTAAAAATCTCAACGGGAGAGAAAGTGACACGAGAGATACCCAGGATCCTGCCAAAGCACCCACACCTTCGGAGCTGGAAAACCAAGTCAACCAAACGCATCGTCAGCCGCGCAAGTGGTTGTCGAATATTGTTGCCAGATTCAAGAAGCACGAGGAATCGGTTGAAAACCCGGACGGTGGGTCGAAATCCGAGACCAACGATGGGAACTCGGAGTCCGACGCTGGCAGCGATACAGAAGATCGAGACGGCGGCGATGGGGAAGACGAACAAGGAAAACGACCCCGACAGCAAATCTTAATTCTGCCCCAGTTGTGGATTTGGAAAGTTGAAAGTAAGTCCCCTACCCTGTTTCTTGAAACAGTAACTTACACGTTAGGAAAGACATTATTGTCACTGCTTTTCCTGAGCGCTGGGACAGCAGCAACCCGCGAGTTCTTCCCAAGATCATGTTGGCGAGTGTCGAGGAGCGGAACAAGACCGCCAAGAAAGAGAAAATGTTGGAGGATATGGATGTTCAGGGGGTGTTCCACAGTGTGATCGGTTCGAGCCTTGGGTTCGAGCCGTGGTTCTCCGCGCACAGCGAAGATCGGAGCTATATCGATGCCTTTGCCCTAGAAATCTCCCATGTTGTCAGTTACTATAGTGATATTCCAAAACCATTCGAAGATACTGACTCATTCACAGTCCAGTCAGACAACAGCCTGCTACCGGAGGTACCGAGAATCACTTGGCATGGCAGAGGAAAGTTTTGCCACGGCTATGAAAGAAGAGACAGAACTGTTGATGACAACTGACGATATTCTCAGCGAGATTGCCATGATTAAGCGGGTCCAAGAGGACCAATCCCTGGTGTGCATTGCGATGCAAGCCGAGGAAGATATCATTGCCCAGTCCAACAAGAAAGATCTTGGTGAAAGCCCTTGGCGCTCCCAAGGGACCCCGACGCGTCCTCGCCCGGCTCAACGCAGCTTAACAGATAATTTGCGGCCAGAATCAGTGTCTTTTCAGGAAAGTCACAGAAACAGACCGGCGCCGTCTCCTTACCCAAACACGAAGCTTGCGAGGCAGGAGGAAGACGCAAAACGAGTTAGAGAATCGGTAGGTGACCAGCCTCAATATCTCTCCTGATAACTCTTTGGCTGACCGGTGCAGATCATCACCCTCCTCGACCTTAGACAGCGACAAGCAAGCACAGAGAATGCCATAAACTCAGGAAAGCAGTCGCAAATCCTATTTGAACAATCCAAAGTTCTATTCATCTTCACTGGAGCGACGGTCATATTTGTAGGTCTTCAATGCTCAAAAAAATGATTGCTCGGGCCCCACTCATCGTTGACGGGCACCTTTGTCGTGGATGTCAGGTCTTCTGGCACTCAAGATCGAAAGCTTTACGCCAGATACCTAGCGTATAGACTAAGCCTTTAGAGCATCCTGTAAGTACTTCCAGTGCCCCCGCGATATCACAACACCATCTTACCTAGGCCTCTAAACCGGAGAGAAGTAAAAATAGTCAGTACTGGCAGAACTGGCTAAGACGACTCTTCTGGGGCGTACTAGTGGGACGAAAGGCTTCTCATAAATCCAGCACTTTGGGAAGTAGAACCTTAAAGTCGACGTCTACACTTTTTATGGAGCCTACTTTAAGAAATAGTCTTGAGTTGCGAACTTTTATATAGGCCTTCATATAACCCGAAGTCCCAGACTCTTAGCTGGTAAAGGGGTAAGGGGGTATAGGTAGAGATTGATACATGTACCTGGGTACCTGTGCTAGGTACGTAAACTACTAAGCTGACTAAGTGGAAACTAGAAGTAAAAAGTCACGTGCAGTTACGTAATGATTCTCAGCTACCATCTAGTATCACGTGGCACCCGGGGAAGGCTGTCTCTGAGAAGAATTTGTCGTTTACCTCAACACATACCCGGTGACTTCCAGATATGATATGCTGGACACGATATTCAATCTTCCAAGAATGCATGATGTATACTACGATATAATCCCCCGCTATTTGCCTGCATAGGCTGTTGTACAGCGTGGCGTTCAACCCGGAAAGACCAGACTGTGAGTCGCATAATAAGCTTATGTTTCGGGTCAGAGCCTAGAGGGGAGCGTGACACGTCTTGGCGATAACTACCTATCTACCTTAACCATGAAGAAGCCGCATGCAAGACATAACAGTCCTCGTTCATAACTTCAACAGGTATTCGACCCGAAGTTGGATAGTCCTGCAGGAATTTCAGCCGTCCCCCACTCGGGTCCTCCCTCACCTATGGGATCGAACTCCGGCCCAAGCTATACCTAGTCCTAAGTTGCATGGTCGAATGAAATCACATGTTGTTGAGCGTGTGCAATAAGGTCGATAGAATAATCATAAAATATCTACAAGTTCCAGGTAAGCTGCAGCCTTGGCGAGGTCTATATACCCAATAAGGATGGGGGCTATCCTGGATACCCCTTATCCTCCCCGCTCGATTGAGGTTGACTCGTGCAAACAATTGGGTATTGTATAAAGACTCGTGCATACAACTGGGTATAAAGACTCCGCCACGGGTGCAGCTTACGCGCATGTTCTGAATCTTCACTCCGTCTTACACGCCACTCGTATGACCACTATGTTATACGCGCTGGCAAATACAGACGTGAGTAAGAATCTCACTCTCCGCGGCATCTCTCAGTGCGAATTGAACGATAATGGATCATCTTCCCTAGTGTATCTTCTCTATCTGCCGTTTGCGACTTTACTCTTGTTCTTGATCGTTGAATACGCGTACCGTTAGGTCCGTGTTGTGTTTCAGCAGGCTTCCTATTATCTCCTGTGAGGTAGTCGGATTGACCTGTTTGAGCACCAACGTGACACTGCCTCTGCCTTTGCCGCTAGTAGAGATAGCCTCACTTGCCCCGGGAGCCCCAGAGCGGGAGCTAGCAGTGTCTTGGCTAGATTCAGCGCCAGTCAGATCTCTATTCTCGCCACGCCTATCGGAGATTTCGCCCGAAAATAGGTCAGCATCGGCGAGATTGAAGTCAAAGCAGGCTCCGTTCTTGCTTTCCATCGCTACTTGAGAACCTTCATCCTGACTCCAATTCGATGCAGCCGGCGTCCCAAGTTGAAGCCATGAGGAAATGTTTGGTGGCTGCTGCTGAATATGCGTAGAAGAGCATGCTATGTCCCATACAGAGAGCGGGGCGTTCTCTATCATAGCATCTAAGTATGGGTTCGTGTCCTGACCGCCTTGAACCTCGTCCTCATTGATATAGCCGAATGGCGAAGTTAGTTCAGAGCCTGAGACACTTAGCTGCAATTCAGGGTATATCTCGGAGTCAACCAGTAGGTTGCTCTCCCAGCCATACGTCTGGGTACCTTCCTCCGTGTACTCGTCTTCGTATTCCTCGTCTTCTCGACTATCTGATTCGCTGAGTTCGCCACTGGAGGATTGTCTGTTGCTCTGAGCTAGAAGGGCAAGATGTTTATCCCGTCGGTTCAGAGCCACACTCCTGTTTTGGTTCAGTTACTGATTCGTGATACGTTTGACTCTGTAATGTTCCAAGCCTCACCGGTTTCGAATATCATGACTTGAACGGTTCGGCAGATCCGAAAGTCCAATTTGTTTCCAGTCATTTCCATATTTCGTGATAGCTTCACGAAGTATGGCGTCCTCCTCTGACGTCCACGGTGTATGTTTCAGATCAGGCCCCAGAACATGCTGCCATCTCTTTGAGCATTCTGTGGGTGACATCAGTAACACATTTGTACGATCGGGTGGGGGGTCACTAACGGTCTGCGTTACGGGTCTGTACCAGCTTAGAGACCTGTGCCCATCTTTGACATTAATAGTAAGTGACTGGCTTCGAATAGATAATGTAGAACAAGATGACCAACTTGAACCCTACTTGCTCAACAGCGAGGTTAAGTCTTTGGTCCTCCTCGGATGTCCATGCACCTTTGCGAATGCCCTGACAAACTTTGTACCATCTCTTGCGGCAATCTTTATTAGTCCGACCGGGTAGCAAGGCTGCAATATCGTTCCAGTTCTTGACCGTTCCAATCTCGTCCACTGATGGGTTCTTAGTACAGAGCATAAATACCTCCAAGGCTTCATAACAGGCACTCTTACGTTGTGTCTGGGCCCCTTTTCGTAGAACCTCGTCTTCCCCTTTACTCCACCAATTGCGTTCTCGCGTGAGACGGGACATATCACCGGGCGTGGCTGTCTTTGATCGGGTACCTGGAGAGTAGAACAAGAGGCTCTTCTACTGGGTTGGTCGAATTGGGTAGCCAAGGAATTGTGATAAATGCAAGGCAAGTCTGAAAGGCAAACATCAATTTCTACCACCTTGGAAAGTCACGACTTATGCTTAATTCCTTCCGGCACTTCCACAACACTTGATATATCGCTTACCAAGGTCCTTGGGTAGGTGGGTACATAGGTAGCTGACGAGGTTGTGCATAGATTACCTACATGTAGATTACATGCTGTCCAGTGGAACATACAAGCCGAACGAGTAATTTTATACGTACCTTATCTAAACACCGCCTAATTGAGGTATTCGAACATTGAATCAGCGGCAGTCCTAGGAACTTCGCCTCGTGGCAAAGTAAGCCAGGCCTTTACTTGACTCAGGTCTGAGCCAGCAGAATGCATAAGTGCTCCAGTGGTGTTGTGGCACGTTTCATCGGGCATGTAGGTAGGCCACGTTCACCCCTTTCCACAATTTGAATGTGCTCTTAGTTTTAGAACGGGATGACCGCAATAGGCATCGAAATCATCATTTCTTCTTAAGTACCTATAAAGGAGATATTCTTCAGTCTCGAGTTCTCGTTATGATGACCGCAGAACCGGAGCGCGATTCTCTCTCCACAACGGCTTAAGTCCGTGTATCAGTGAGCCGGTCCGCGCATGGTGTGTTGAACATGTGCAGCTTGTGTAACGAATCCAAGTATACATGGTGTGTAAGATCTAGGAAAACAGGTAGGAAGAGGAGGTGAGATGCGACGATAAGAGGCGCAGAGTGTGCGCTTCACCTTGGCGACGACTCTATCAGCCTATGATCCATAGCTATAGCTTTCCAATGGGTAATATGAAACGCAAGTCAGCATGAATCACACCGCAAAGGCAATTCTGGGACTTGCCAAGGTGATTACATTACGACATCTCGATGAAGCAGAGCCTCGAAGAGGGATCAGCAATGTAGCATATGCCGGTTAACATGGACCTTACTCCCAATCTAGCCATTTCATATAGGGCTGACACAGTTTGCGTAGGTACCTTTATAGCCTATCCACCTGAATATTTATTTCCGTCTCCGGTGCGAGTCGGATGTAGGGCTTTCTCTTTGTTGGTTTCACTGCATCCTCTGTTCCCCGCGGTGTTCACTCTCCACCATACACTCTGCACTCTCTCCGTTAAGTCCGAACGTTTTGCCCTTTGACGCGAGGTGGCTGGCTACCTAATGCGCAGGGGTTGAAGGGATCAAGGTCTGAGTTAATCCGTTTCGGTGGGAATGTAACGGTAACATCATGAGGTAATTATCCGCCTCATTGTAGACCGATGCAAGGACGAGACAGCGCTACCCTGCTTTAAGCATCATTAATTACATATCAAGCCTAGCCGAACAGAATGGAAATAAGCTCGTGTGGAACCCAATATATCTCAACCCCAAGGATGAGATAATCCATAACCAAGTGACAATCTTACTCGACATTGGCTATCTCATACGTACGTATTCATCCTATCAGCTCGGGCCGGGGAATCTCATAAGGTCGCGGAACATGGAATCCGTCAGATCAGCAATTGATTCACCCACACACCTAGGCATAGCTGTCGCCTTGAGTGGCGTGTTTCTATACAATGTTTTCAGGATACTGTACCGGAGGTTTCCGTGTCCACTTCCACCGTCTCCTCCTGCTGAGCCGATTCTCGGACACCTTAGGAGGCTTCCGATGGAGAATGCTCACCTCAAACATATAGACTACGCCAAACAATTTGGTGCGTGTGCGAGCTCGGATACCGCGCTTGGCCGCTGACGTATGAATGCAGACTCGGACGTCGTTTACTTCAATGTCCTAGGCAATCACATGATAGTCCTCAACACCCAAAAGGCCGCAAATGAGCTCCTGGACAAGCGTGGAGCCAACTACCAGGATCGGCCAAGATTCGTGCTGTTCGATGTTATGGGATGGGGTCTCACATTGACTTTTCTCCCGTACGGTCCAAGATTTCGCTTGCATCGATCAGTGCTGCAAACTCGGTTCACCAAAACAGCAATCACGAATTACCGGCCAATCCAGGTAGATGAAGCTAGACAAGCAGTAGCAAGGGTACTGAGACGTCCGGAAGCCTGGGACTTTTCGATACGTCGGTAGGAAGCTTACTTCTGCCAGCTTGAAAGAACACTCGAACTGACTCGAACGACAGGTTTGCCTCGGCGATTGTTCTTCGCATTGGGTTTGGTGTCACTGTCAAATCAGATGATGACCCTTATATCAAGATTGCCATGGATGCGAATATGGCAACAGGAGGGGGTGGCAATCCGGGGACAGCGCTGGTTGATTATTTCCCATTATGTTGGTGGCCATGCTGAAGAGGGTTGCACTTCTTTCTACTGCTAACCAGCGTCAAGTCCGGTATATTCCAGAGTTCCTAAATTTCTCGAAAAGCTTACAGCATGCGCGGAAATGGGGATGGGCAATCAAGAATTTCCACGACATACCGTTCTCCGCCATCAAGAAAGAATTTGTGAGTGTCCGTAGCGCAACACCACAGGAAACTCGGCTAATATTATGAAGGATGAAGGAACAGCCAACCCGTCATTTGCCTACTCGCTACTCACGAAATACGCAGCGAACGAAGAGATTGGCGTCCCCAATGAGCTTACACTTCAGGACATCCAGGGTGCAGCCGCCGCCGTCTTTATCGCAGGTTCTAATACGGTCAGTTCATGGATAGCATCTCGAAAATAACATTTGGATAGGATGTGTCTGACTGATTTGCACCAGACCTTCGCTACGACGACCGTGGCTATCTTGAATATGATGACTAACCCTGACATCTTCCAGAAGGCAAGGGCGGAAATCGACAGAGTTATCGGGACGGATAGGCTACCTACACTCGAGGACAGGCCAAGCTTGCGCTATATTGATTATCTGGTCGAGGAGACTTCGAGATGGAGACCCTTATCGCCTATCGGTATACCTCATAGGTCCCTGGACGACGATGTTTATAATGGGATGTTTATCCCAAAAGGGTTTGTGATAAGGACTGGGCTTCTATATCAAATCTGCTAATACGTTGTTAGGACATTGGTCTACTACAATACTTACGCCATGTCTAGGGATCCGAGTGTGTACAAGGACCCAGAGACGTTCAATCCTGACAGATACATACCAGTGGAAGAGGGTGGAGATGGAGAGCCTTTACTCGTTGGTCCTTTTGGCTTTGGCCGCCGGTAAGTCTTGATTATCACATCGAATAGTCACTAGGGATTCTCTAATAAGCACGTCAGGGTTTGTGTCGGACGTCATCTGGCTCAGGCATCTGTATGGATTGTCATGGCCACTCTCATAGCTACGACCGATATATCTAAACCTCTCGGCCTGGACGGTAAGCCTATTGAGCAGACCATCACATTCAGCACGGGGCTTTCGAGCCACCCCGGCAAGCTTGACGTAGTATTCAGGCCTAGATCCGAGAAGGCTCAAGGACTTCTCGGTCAATTTGTCGGGGATGCTGAGTGAACACCTGCCTAGTATGTAAGGTAGGTAGGTAGTCTCCGAGGTGCATATATAGAGATATCTACACTTACTCCCGTCCTTGCTCGACGAGTTCGACCAATCTCCGAGCTATTGACTCCGACCACTTGGTATCATTGATGTCAACATTCACCTCTTCAACATGTATCGCAGTCCCTTTAAGTCCCTCTTTAATCGCTGTGAATAGAGCTATGTCGGCTACCTTGTCGTGGAAGACCTGCCCCTCGATGGCAATGGCACTGACGCCCTTCAGTGGAAGCCAAACCTCGGTCAGCTGAGGCTGCTTGCAGTTGTTCCTCAGTCTTTGCGCGATCCGCTTCCCCAATTCTGCACATTCCTTCTCCGTCGTCCGCATCAGCGTTATGGATGGGTTATGCTCGAAAAGATTCCTCCCCTGAAACTCCTTGGGCACCGTGTCCTTGGGACCGAAGTTGACCATGTCCAATGCGCCGACGCTGACAATCTGAGGTAAGCCCGCTTTGGCAGCAGCCGTCAGTCTACTCGGATCTGCGCTGAAGATGCCGCCAACCAGTTCATCGGCCAATTCGGTAGTAGTCAAGTCCAGAATGCCGTGGAGGCGACCTTCTCTCACGAGGCGTTCCATCGCTCTTCCGCCAGCCCCTGTGGCATGAAATACGTAGACTTCATAGCCGCGACGTTCTAGCCACTCGCGGGCGATATCAACTCCCTTTGTAGTAACTCCAAACATCGTGATGCCGATTTCACTTTTTGTAGTCCTGGTGATCAGTCTGGCAGTCCTGTCTGCGTAGGCCTTGGCCATGCCCACGATTGCGGCGGCGGCGTTGTCCACGACCGACTTCAGCACCTCATTCAGGCCTGCGATGTCGACCACGCTGTACATCATGGTGATATCCGTCTCCGCGATGTAAGCGCTCGTGTCGCCGGATGCAACAGTGGATACGATCAGCTTTGGAAAAGTCACCGGCAGCTCTCGCATGACCGCGGACGCGAGACTCGTGCCACTGCTCCCGCCGAGACCGATTATAGCATGTATGCCATCGCCATCTTTCAGCTGTCGTATCACGGTTTTTGTGCCGTTGATCATGTTTTTGATTAATCGGCCCCGCGGAAGAGATTTGAGTGCACCATCATCCCCTTGGAACCCACTGGCTTTCAAGACATCCGCCCGACAGATTGATATGGCTTCGTGTTCTACCTGAGATCGGCCTGCATCAATAGAGATGACGTTGATTGAAGGATCGTGATTGTGGATTCGAGATATTAGGTAGAGGAACTCTTGGAGCTTGGTATCGAATGTGCCAAGTACGGCAATAGAGATTCCGGAAGGAGCCATGTTGAACTGCTTCACTATCATTCCTTGTAATATTTTTGATCGGAATGAATCTGATCTTGTCGCCTTGAGTTTGTATATGGTGAGGAAACAGCCGTGGAGTTTTTCAGGGCTGGACCAGCCGTGCTGTGTGACCCTGACATCCTGGATGGTACTTTATCCGGGCCATGTAGCACTGCTGGTACTATCGTTCATCGAGAGCAAAAGCTAGGTACATGTATAGGTAGGTAGCAACTAAGATATGTACTCCTCCTTACCGTCCGGTTCCACTCATTACCGACGGGTTAAAGAATTACGTCGGATATCGGCAGACTGGGTCCGGGCTGTCCTCCTGGATTACGTAATTCAGCCCAACTCCGCAAGGTTTAAATTTAGACATTCCATTACGCATCAACCCTTTGCATAACCAGTCACCGAACACTCTTCCTTTACCGCCATGGCACCTATTCCTCGGCAGGAAATTCTGCAACGTCTACGCAACATCATATCCTCGCGTCGACCCGTTGTCGGCGCGGGAGCCGGCATCGGTCTCTCTGCCAAATTCGCCGAGGTGGGGGGCGCCGACCTCATCATAATCTACAACTCCGGTCGCTTTCGAATGGCCGGCCGTGGCTCGCTGGCGGGTTTGATGCCGTACGGCGACGCGAACGCGATCGTGGTCGACATGGCCAAGGAGGTCCTGCCCGTCGTGCAGAACACGCCGGTCCTCGCGGGCGTCTGCGGCACAGACCCCTTTCGGGATATGGGGCGGTTCCTGAAGGAGCTGAAGGAGCTCGGCTTCAGCGGCGTGCAGAACTTCCCCACCGTTGGACTCATCGATGGCTCCTTCAGGGCGAATCTGGAAGAGACGGGCATGGGCTACGGACTCGAGGTCGAGATGATTCGGCTGGCAGCTGAGATGGACTTAATCACGTCGCCGTACGTGTTCGACGTCGAGGGTGCAGTCAGCATGGCCGAGGCTGGTGCCGACATTGTCGTCGCTCACATGGGTCTCACTGCGAGTAAGGGCATAGGCGCGAAGACGGGGAAACCCCTGGACGAATGCGTCAAGCTGGTCCAAGACATCAGAGACGCCGTGGTGAAAGTCAAGGAGGACATCATTGTGCTGTGTCACGGCGGCCCAATCGCTAGTGTGGAAGATACCGAGTATGTTCTGTCGCAGACGAAAGGGGTGCATGGGTTCTTCGGAGCCAGCAGCATGGAGCGGATCCCAGCCGAAGTCGCGATTGCGGACAACACGAGGAGATTCAAGAACATACATCTTGCAGGCTAATATATAGGAACACATGACCTGAGAAATCCCAGAGACATTCTACGAACTCGGAGGTCCTCAAGGTACATTCGTTCATAATCATCGATGTCTGCTCACACTCGTTCATGAGATGAAACGATTGCCCAGGCTAAAAATACAGACAAAACTACCATTTGGGTAGATCTAACCTCATCTTAATTCTCCACCCTTAAGACAAGAACCACGGTACACATCAGCAAGCCCGCAAGCCGCGGGGTTAACCTAACCGCTCTTCATGTAATCAATACCAGCCTGGAAGACCTTGACGAGGATCTGCGTCTCTTCGATGGTGTTCGGCACATAGAGCATGGTGTATCCGATATGGATCCAGTCGGTGCCACTCAGGCGATGGCGCTCGCCCCAACCCTTGGATATGACTTCTTCCGCATCCTTGAACGAGAGAGTGACATGGCCAGACATATCGGTGCCATGGATATGACAGATCTCTCGCGAGGTTGGACCGGCCAGAGGCGTAAGTGGAACTGAGCGCTTGGTGAACAGCGCCTGACCGTGCTTCTCAAGAGCTGAGGTCTTCCATTCAGTGAATGCTTCATTAATCTCGCCGAGATTGTTGAAGGCATCCATGTATGCCTTGAGGACTTGTCAGATACGTGAACCCGTTTGGGCGGGTCGGTACTCTTTGCTGCGTAACTTACTTGCTTAAGTGCAGGATCCTGAGGATCAGCAGCGTTGCGTTCCCGCTGTGGGTACACGAAGGGTTTCGCCCTGGCGCGAGGACCTGGCCTCACCGGGAGTGGCTCTTTCAGGAATGACTTCCTCGCGTTTGCCCTCTGCTCCTCGGTGGCTTTCTTCCATCCCGTGGCGAGCTTCTCAGGCTTATCGTAGAAGCCTGGTTTGATAGTGTCGTCAGCCGGGAAAGCCATGGTCTTTTCGGCGCTAACCTGGGACATGTAGCCAGCCCAGCTATGCGAGGTGCCACCCTCGCCCATGGCTTTCCACGCCTTGTAGCCCTCTATCACGCTGGCGTCGTCGTGTTTCGATGACAGGGTAGAGCCCATCCTGATAGCTGAGGCGATTCGTAAGTTTAACAGGCTATTGGTGAGGAGAAACGCACGGCGCAGAGACATTGGCATTGGGACTACGACAACTTTTGAAGCAATAGATACTCCTTTTAGCTTTTGTATGAGATTCAAAGGTGCCTACATGCCTAAGGTAGGTAGTACGTAAGGGTAACGCATCGGGTGGACGTTGGCTTTCTGAGACATTGTAGGCTGATGGTAAATCCGAGCGGATTCCGAGATGATTCCGACAGTAGGTGCTCTGTCGGCCGAGTTTTGACCCAGCAAGATCGGAGTTTAGCAAGTCCGGGCCCGAAAGGACTGAAGTTGCTTCCCACGCAGTACGAAATACTTACAGCAATGAGTAAAGTGGCGTCTTGTGTCTTCTGAGTGCTCCGCGGTGCACCAGCAAAACACCACCTTGACGCTTGAGATAATTGACACCTGACATGAAGACATTTTAAGCAATCGCAATACTTTGACATTGAATAATTGTGCTGTGCGTACGTACGTGTAGAATAGCATTTAAATTACCTGTATGTATTCATTTGTGTAAATATTGAATCATGTTGGAGCCTTAACCTTCCACTCTGAACGTGGAAACATATAGTTATCTACTTCGTACCGTACTGGATAGCTACATGTGGCTGAGTAGGAGCCTACGAGAATTCGGTGAAGAAAATGCTGTAGATGCCAATCCTTCGCTTCCGGGAAAGAACGAAACTTAGCAAGCATAGGTGTACGTACATACTAGCTCGGTAAGTGCCTCTGGGCCGCTAAAGGAAGGGGTGAGGAGCCAGCAAATCCGATGGAGATGTAGGTGACTAGCATGACATTCGAGGTGAATACCTTAGGTATGTTTGGTTCGACTTATAACCTCTGTTACTTCATCCCAAAGTTGCCCTCGCCAGACCCTTGCCCTTCACACCAACCTAATCAGACGCTACTCAAAAACGTCTCCGTATATTTTTGAAACAATTCCTAATAAGGCCAGGACGCTGATGCTAAAACGAAAGACCAGGTAGCTAACTGCCAGAACCAGTCGGTGTGGCGCTCGCAAACTGGGATTCCAGTTAGCAGAGACGCCCGCGCCGCTGTTGGCTGTTTTGCCTCAGCTGTGCCTTAGCTGTGCTAACCACTTAAATGGCCGGTGTACATACAATCTGTACAATAGCTACCTACACTTAGGTAGGTTGATCAGACTCTAAAATTAATTTTGATACACTATAAATAGCATACCTTTGATACTACGTGAATTGATCCCATAAATAGGTAGGCAAGTATGGACCTAAGTACATACATTAACTATGGAAATACCTATTATAAAGCGACTGTTGTCTAATACTACCTGCCCCATTTCCTCCCTATTTCATCTCTGCCCTGAGTAAGAAAGAAGTCCAATTTACAACATGTTGCATCACGGCTTCAGTAGGATAACGATCTTGTTGGCGACCTCGCTAGTCACCGAAACTCAGGCCAGACTGGATCATGTCCGTCTCGAGTATAGACAGCTGTCTACAACTTGGAACTCAACTACCACCACGAGTCATACCTCTTCCAATGCCTCTGGTGTAACCCCTTCTCCTACTGGCTCAACCACCGACATAGCTGGCTTCGGTGGTTTGACCACTGATACAGCCGTCACCACAACCGGATCATCCACCGAGACATCTGACAGCCAAATCTCGACCACCAGCGCTCCCCCTTCCAGCACCACAGCAGGAGCCACCATCTTGCAGCAAATAGTAACGGCGTCAAATGGTCAAGTTCAGATTATTCCTATCATGACAGGCGGGATCTTCCCAAGTCCAGTCACCTTGGAGTCGCCTAATCCAACACCCCTTGATCCGACCGGAGAACCAGCCAAATCTAGTGTAAGGGCCATATCGAGCTCTTACTCGTCTATCTCAGCAGATATTACCTCGTGGCTACAAGCCCCGACCAAGAACCAACCACAAGCAACTGCCATTCGCGGTGAACTACAGTCAATACTTCCGGCAATCGGCAGCATGCTGAACAATCTACCAGACGGCGACAAGAATCTCGGCGGTGATTGCCACGCTCAAAATAAGCGATCAACAAGCTTAAAACCCGAATCGATCTCCGCTTTGAAGAGATCCATACATGGTGGCCAACCCATTGTTCGACGGGATATCCTTGGGGATCTACACGGTTCTTTAAACAAATTGCTCTGCCCAACAACACAACTTCTCGACGACTTCACCCAAGTTACAAAGACGAGTAATTTGGGTAACCTGCCTGGTGATATCCAGATCACACTTGGTACAGTTGATTTCGTTGGGTTGTCTGGGATTGTTACGGGCGGTGGTGGAGGCGGTGGAGGTGGTGGAGGCGGTGGAGGTGGTGGAGGTGTCGATGGGGATGATGATCTGGACCAGTCGAGTACTTCCACCCAGTCCACCGACTCGACAACTTCATCACCATCATCGACAACATCATCGACCTCTTGTACGCAAACAATAACAGCCACGTATCAGAGCGTCTTTTGTACAAGCAGAACGGTATCACTCCCAGCTTTAAGTTCGATATCAGTCTCAGCTTTACAGCGCCGTCAAGAGAAAGAGTGTTCATCTCTAATATACTCAACCGTCACTGGCTGTTCCATATCCAACAGCGTCACTACAACCACCACGACGATACAGGCTCAGATAACGCCATACAACCCATTCTGTTCTCCTGATACATGTGGTATTCTGAACTGTTCGAAGAAAAGGGCTATTGCGGAAAACAACCCCTTGTCTGAACAAAACGCCCGAGGTCTGAAAAAGCGAGATTGGGAAGACGCTCCCAAACGTAAAAAAGACCCAGAAAATGATAAAGTGTGGGGCACACAGCGGTGTTACAGCGGCAACACCAAGAACATCAAAACGCGTTTCTTCCTCGGCGAAGTAGCCCTAACATATCAAAAGGCAGAAGAAGAACCTAACAAATTCGGTGTCATCAATTTATCTCCAAGCTTCATCATGAGCTCATACACTAGACTATGGGGAGATGTGGCCAGCAATGTGGCCCTTGCTCGTATGAACGGTTGCACGTCCATTGTTATACTTTCACAACGTGGTGTATGGATTAGTCATAGTAAGTTTTTATTAAGTTGTCCCTTATATTGGATTTCTTTGCATAGATACTAATAAACTGTTTTGTTACATCTACGCAGTATGGGAATACCCGTTGTTTACCGGACTGCTGTTGAGATCAGGATACTTTGAACCTGGCGGGGATGGACAACAGCAGCAATATATACCCCCTGTCTTCGAGGACCCAGTGTCAATAAACGTAAAATTCCAAGCCGAGGTTATAGACGCTCTCAACGAAGGCCGCGGTGAATATCACCGGTTTGGTCTCGGACAGCTTCGTGGCCCATTGACGAACTCGGACCCAACTTTTAAGATGTTCAATGATTATTTTGAACCTATCGGATTCATTTTCACCCCAACGCCTTTGCCCCCATTAGATAACCCAAACCGCGGCACATTCCGGCGCGCAGAGGGTGCATTAAGGTATCCATCGGAGGTTCTACAGATACGGAGCAAACTCCGGGAAATATTTGGCGCCGAAATCGTTTCAGATGACAGAATCTATGGCTATAAGCCAATTCTAATACCGTCCAACTGGGAAGATGCTAAAGATGAGAAAAAAGTTCTAGAGTACGAAACTGATTCAAGAGGCGGCAAAACGAACGGAAAGATTCTCATCCAGTATAAGCCAAGTAGTTCCTGTAGGGATGCGCAGAAGTACCGCATTCTTTTCGAAGGGGGCTACCTAGTTACGAACGTGATCCAAACGTCTTGGAATTTTCCTCTCCCCGATTCTCGGAAACGGGATAATTCAACAGCCTGTGATATCTCCCAGGTCCACAGTGGGAGTACCTCGGCTACTGCCTCATCAACTTCGGCACTACCAACAACCACACCTACAGCAACCACATCTACAACGCAATCATCGACAGGCTTACAAGAAACAGCGCCTGCCTCGCCAGTAACCTGCTACAACAGTCAGAAGCTCGGCTGTTACAACGCTGTAAATCCGGATACGGCGCACAGCAGATCGGTCAAGTTCTGCAGCGACCACGCGTCTATAAACGGGTTCAGCGGGCCAAACTGGCCGGCGATTCAGTCCGCCTCAAATGACCCTCTTGGTTCCATGTCCTACAATTTTCAGGTTTCATGGAAGCCTGACTGTGTAATGGACGGCCAAGATACATTGAATGTAGGACAGCCAATTGCTACGTTCTCGTGTCAGGATGCAATGCGTAAAGCTATTGATGACTGTGATAATGGATATCATGGGGGCGAGTCTGAGGTCAAATGTCTACGGTACTCTGTCAGTGTAGTAAACCAGGGCGGTACTAGCTGTAGCTTACCTTTTTCATAGTGGTTTGAGTCGAAAGTGCGCAACGAAGGGTGGTATTGGATGAGCTGTAAAAATCGAAAACAATGATCTCCATCATCACAGACCTCAGCTACGCAGAAAAACCATGAGTAGTGCATTTCCAAATTTGCGCCATTGTCTCATCAAGAGATTCCAGGTCCATTTCCCCGAGAAGCTGACAAATTTGACCTTTGACACCAGGAATGTCCTTTTCTGGTGAATTATGATGACATTCGTTGGATATAGTCACAGAGGGAGCAAGTTACCCTCGGGAAGCCCGGCTTGTATGAAGGACGTAGATGACCATTTAATTCTCAGTCTCGATGACGTACCTATATACTATGCAGATTCCAACTCCTGTCGCAAGATAAGACACGTATCAGGCCTACGTTGGTTGGTCCTTTGGGTTCGGCAAGTGTAGACGATTGGTCGATCCTGTTCGGTGGCGAGAATCATGTCGAAGATAGAGTCGGAACTGCTTCAATTGATATTTATCATACACGGAGACCCTTCTCCCCTGGATGCAGCCTTGTGTACCTTCAAGCTCTTTGCGCGTCTCATTTTCCCAATGCCTTTTGATACCTGATTCGCAATCTCGCCGTAAAAGGAGCAGACGCGGAGCAACAGCGCATCCGTGGTAAGCGCCGCTCTACCGCACAGTCTCTTGCACCACTATCGAGACCTGCGTAGATCTCAGAACTGGTAACTTTCGCCATCCAGGTCCGTGTAGAACCACGGCCCCAGCGGGTCGCCACTCAACATATTAGACCTCTGCGAAAGGAACGAATCCAACGGATCTGCCACGCCGTATTCGTTATCCGGGGGGGATTCATCCCACAGGCCTCCTGTATCACCGCCAGGACCTCGAACATCGATGACCTGATCTCGCCCATCGCCTAGTCGAGCGACGTCGATATCAGCCTTCCGAATCCCATTTCTCTCGTCCTTTTCAGCCTTCAGTTTCTTGAGAACCTTCCAAGACTCCTCGAGCATCTCCTTCTGCCTCTGAGCGACTTCGTCATGAAACGACTGCTGGCTGGAATTGTCGAAAGCATTCGTCCTCCCAGTATTGCGGATCAACCAGTCGATCGTTATCATCGCAGTAGAGGTTGAGACGAAACTTCTTACGTTGGTCTCGCCCATCCACACTCTTCCCCTCTGCAGCTCCGCCCCATCTTTGATCGCCTTGTGCATTTCTCTCCACGCAACAGGTAGGGATTCTGGGCCAGGCGGAAGGCCGAATACAGGCGGGGAAGGGTCCTCGAGCACCTGTTGACTCAGCTCGACACTGATTGTCATGACTGATTCCAAGAAGATAGCCCTGAATGTTGCACGGCAGCGTAGGTGGAGGAGGATGTGGTCGTCTTGTGAACTGAGTATCTCTGGTATGTGATCTGCTTGTGTCGAGGAGTCAGGTCCTACCGAAGACGGCTTTTGGGTTGGTGGGCCATATGCCAGTATTTTCAAGGCGGAGTCCGTACACGCATGCCTCGCGAAGTAATATTTTTGATTGTCCCGGCTCTCGCGCGCAAACGGGGTGTGCAGTGAAAGGAGAAAACGCCGGTTCAAAGTGTCCACGAGCTTCAGCTGGAAGACCGCGTGGGATAATTCATCAGGTCCCGCGCACGATCGCCTACACAACTCCAGCAATCTGCCGTTATCACGACATTGGTCCGCCAGTTCCTTCCCAATCTGTAGAGTCTCCTCGTAGGATGGCTCGGCGCGGAGACCGTTGAGAAGCCTTACAATCTGTAGACGCAGTGGCAGCGAGCGTGCCAGGGCACACTGAGCTGAACTGTCCGTCCAGACTTCGTTCGACGGCTTTGATTCTGGGCGGGACATCATGTTCTCCTTGAGCTCTTCGTCGTCGATATTGGCAGGTATTTCCGTATCCCACTCCTCATGCGTTATCATTGGCAATAGCCCATAATCCGCACTTGTCTGCGCTAGCATTTCAAGAATACCGTACCATAGCCGTCGTCGCATTTCTTCCCAGAACGTGGATATGTGGCAGAGATGCCTTGGGTCGCGGTGCAGGCCCATCATCATGGCTGTGCGGAGTAGGGCGCCGGCTGAGATCCACGAGTTGTCACCGCCAGCAGATACGGTACTGGTCTGCCGGGCGATGAGTGTGAGAAGGAACATTTGAATGGTGTCTTCTGTGAGGGCGTGTTTACTCAGAGGAACACACTCCCAGGTCTGAGAAGCTAGGACAACATCAGAGGCAACTGCTGAGAGAGCAGCTCTCACCGAGTTAACATCAGACCCGGTGTAGAACGTCGTCCCAATGGCTAGGACGAGGACAAATTTGGTCGCGAAAACCTCATTTGGAGCGCCGGCGTTAGCCCAGAAAGCTACAACCTCCTTCTGAAAACTGGGCCTGTGGAGAACGCGAAAGATCGAGTTGAAGGTTCGGAAATACAAAGCCAAAAGCGTATCGCAAATTTCCCTCGATGGAATCAAACTCTTGAGATCAGCGTCTATGACACCTCGCCCAGTCGGGGCCAGGGAGTGAGGTCCTTTCAGAGCGCGGGCCAGACGCTTACACTTATCCTGCCATCTATAGACTTCGGAGCCGTCGTCTATGAGAGGGCATAGATTTACTCGATTGATTTCGGTGAACTAATGACAACATTAGTCTGCCGCTCAAGGTCCGCAAGACAGGGCTGGGTCATGGTGTTGCGAAGCAACAGTATGAGAGCTGACCTGATAGATCTTGTTCATCCAGTGGCTCCGACCAAAGAGGCGGGACTTTGTAAATCGACTGCCTGGCTTCAGTAGAGCATCGCCGGATGTACGTGAAGAACCGCCATCATTATCGATAGGTGTCTTATGCCCGAAGGTGTGAGAGGCGAAAGTGCCGGGTTCGTGGCCGGCGGTCTCCGCGGTGGTAAACGTTTCCGACTCCAAGGGTCCACCGGTTGGTACCACATCAGTTCCGCGGCGGTGTTCCGGGTTTCTTGCGGACGCAGCACGTGTGGGAGTCATGCCCCGATATATGCAGCTGGACTTGCGCAAGACACAATTTTTGCAAGGGTCCCCACGATCGCAGGCAACCTTGCGGCGGCGACATTCGGTGCATGCCAGAGCCAGTCGGCGTCTTCTACGGACTGACCGACTATCAGAGTCAGGAGGACTCGGCCTGGAATTGATTGGTAGATCCATAATGGACAACCAAGATGACTCTCACTGGGAGAGCAAGTGGGATTTGGGAGAGCGTGTGGGATCTGGGAGACCATGTGGGATGTCGAAGTAACTCACATACTTACCTACCTAACTCACCCCGTCATCAGATACTCGCCGATTCACGTATACTATTGTCAGGTTTCCCATGTTTTGCCAAATTAGCAAATACATCGCGGAAGTATATTGCTTGGACGTTCCTTGTCATGAAAAAAAAAAAAATCCACGTATTTATCCCCGTAAGAGGCTAGCTCACGGAGATTAGATTGATAAGATGACAGGATTCGGGGAGTTAAGATGAAGCCGCGGTGATAAAATTGATGACCGAGAAATGAAGTTATCCATTAGGTAATCATATCGGGGTTATCGGTTAAGAGCTGAGAAGTGTGTAGGAGATAAGCCGGAAATACTCAAAACTTCATAAGAATCATCCTTATTCAATATCTGACAGCTATTCCAAACACCGTGAATCTCCAAGTCCGTATTGCCAGTGCATACATCTATCCCTTACTTAAGCTTCTATTGAACGAACAATTTCACTCACTGACGCGCTGAACTCGCTAAACTCTTCCGACTCCCTCTTCACTACACGGTAAACCTTGGGGATCGTCCGCGCTGGATCGAACAACAAGAATATACCGACAGCTATCGCCATCAGCGCGCCGTCTAGAGCGATAAAGTATGCTTCGTACATCATCAGGTACCCCGTCCATCCCTCGATAAGCTCAATTGCTCGGAAGATGCTGCGAGCGTAAATTGCGATGAGCGATATGAGCGAGGCGACGAGGATTTTGTTGTACTCTCGTGGCGTGTCCAGCTTTGATGACCTCCTGCAGAAATCGAGAGCGAGCAAAGCAAAGGCAGTCATGGCTACGAGCTGGAATATGACACCAGCGACCATGATATTGGTTCCTAGCTTTGTGTCCTTCTGTTGGCCTGCAGCCGATGAGGCCATCGCACCGCCGGCAGCCTGATAATCGAAACAGATTAGCAATTGCCAATCTTCAGGCATTGGGGGTGTACAAGGAAACTCGCCTGGACGACAAGCGAAACCACGTCGCATGTCATAAAGATGATTGTGTACGTCCTCGCAGAGATGAGGCTGTATTCCTGCCCGAGGATGCTGATAAACGTGCCCAGCAGCACATACAAAGCAGCCGTGAAGAAAACAGGAGCGATGATGAGTGTGGTGATTTGTATCAGGTACGCGTTCTGGTTATACGGGCACTCGGATGACCAAGTCCTTCCAGCCCATCCAATGAGCTCAGCTACAGTCGTAAGTTAGTTGGGTTGGTACAGATCCCCCGAGAGGAGACGACATACTTGAAGCGCCGATGGTAAGAAGACCCGATGTCCATCGCCTCAAGCGGATCGTCTGAAATCCATGTCCGAAGACGGCAATTCCGAAGAGAATACAAAAGGTGATACCGGCAGCGAGGCTGGGCCGATAACCATATGCGTAGTTGAATCCAGGGATTAGATCTTGTTGACAATTGTTTGGGTTTCTAAGAGCCTCTGGCAAGTGACTTTTATCAGGCATTGCGGAAATTTGTGGTGGTCGAGTGACAGGTAATTGCGGTGGTTGTATCTGAGCGCGCTGAGTAGAGGGCGGAGATGAGATGCCTCTTAAAAATGATGTCCATCGTAGGCGACTTATAAGAACAGTCAATCTGTAATATATAAATCAATTTAGCATCTCGGATTTTTACCAAGCCATGCTCGGTTCAGATGCTGCGGCACTTGTGTGCTGGTGGTTGAAGGGGTTAGGAAGCTCAGTCGCATGTAAAGGGGCTCAGCTCGGATTCGTGACACCGCCACCGCAGGATCGAGAATCAATCATTAGGCAGACAGCTGATCGAACGTATCAACCTGGCAATGTTCAAATTTCTATATGAACTGTCCAACACATTTTATTTGACAAGCCGCAACGAATATAGATGCCTACCAATCTGTGGCATACCTATGTTGCAATGACGCTGGGCTCAGTTTCTTCAATGCGTCTGTCTCACGTCAAAATCCAGCCGTGCAAGCCTTCATTCGAAATTTCATTTCAAGCCAGCGAATCTCCCATTCGATGCTGCATCTTTCTGTCAATAGTTGGTTAGGTATAGTATCTTGAGAGCCCACCGCTGCTATGTACCTCCCTCGATAACGAATTCGGTACCGTCACAGCTCGACTGAGGAACGATCGTACATTCTGGGGGGAGAATGATATCACCTCCCGCCGAGAATGATAGCCTTCGAGAATCAACTACCGTTAGCTGGACCTGACATCGCTCTCGATATTCCGATGATATACACTTACGTCGCACCAGAGTCGTCGCATTCCCACTTCTGCTGAAGTGAAAGCCCGCGCTGGGCTTTGTCAAACCGGAACGACGTCGTCGGATAGTCCTCAGGAGGTATCAGGTCGCTGCCGGACGGGAATGGACAGGGCCAATCCCTGTTCGGATCAATGATGGTATCGTTATTGATATCCAACGATCCCGACACATAGACGGCGGTGCAATATATGGAAAAGTCGTTCGCCTTGTTCAGAAGATTGAATACAACGCTGGCAATGACTCCGGTTGGCCCGCCTGGTCCAAACGGACCGCCTGGAGTGATCCAGATTTCCGCTGCATATTGAAAATCATCGACAATCCATTGAGGCTGTCGCGACGCATCGGTGCATGCCCTGCTAGCTTTCCGGTGCGCAACTTGAATGAATGCATTCAGCGTGATGAGGTCTCCTTGAGAAAAGTCGAGTATCACGGTCCCGTTCGCAATACCGAGGGCAATGTCGCCACCTTGCGTTGATTCATTCTGTCGCTCACACAGGAACCTGTGCGTTATGTCGAGATACCCGCTCTCGGTGCCTCGAAACATGGCGGTCGAGTCCTCGCTCTGCTGGTCGCATTTCTGCCAATCGGTCCCCACGCCGCGCCATTGCCCACGACATAGCGACGAATAGCTGTCGAAACCGGTTGACAAGCGAAACGCGAAGTCAAAGTCACCACCGGCTTCGATGGGCTCATTGTGAAGAGTAAAGGTTGATTGGCTCGAACAGGGAGGATGTGCTGTTTCCCCTCTGATAGACGAACATAATCCCAAGACGAGCTTGACGGACAATACTAGGATCACGCTCAACCCAAACATGGCGGCAGCTGAGGAAGACACCAGCTACTTGAAGTCACAGCTGATCATACCCGTGTAAGAGAAGGATTAGACAGGATTCATTCCCGAATCTAGTATGAGACGATACGGAAGTGTAAGGTCTTGACGCGTTCGTCAATCGTCGATTCGACGTAGTATCAGCCAATAGCCATGTTGCGTTCAATCTTCAGGCAACTTCGAGACTGTTCTTTTCAAGGCCTTGGCATGTGCAAGCTTCGTAACGTATTTAGCCACACGGACTTGCCGGAAGCGATGATTCAAGCAAGTCATGTAGAAAAATAATATCGTCAAGGTTTCCTCATCTTGGAACCGGTGCATCGCTGGCTAGGCCGTCAAAGAGTATACATAGTAGATCCAGATGGACAGCATGCTACATTTACGTGATATTCTGATGCATGTACGTAGCTAGTGCTGGTCGCTGCAGTTTTTGGTGAAAGGGCAGGAGAAGCAGCTCTCGGACAGTACATAGGGATGACGATGATAATGAAATCGTTTACATCCATCGTGCTAAAATACCTAAGCAGAGCCAGTTTTTTGCGGTGGTTAAGAAATCCCCCACTTCTGTCGCCCTTGTAATTCTCCTTCTCGCAAACCTCGCCGGCATAGCGTTGCGTCGGCGGTCAGCGTTAGCACAGCAAATCGTTCTCTGCAAGCATACAGGAGAAAACAAGTAGTACACGGCTTTAGTCTAGCCCTACAAGCGCATAGCGTGCCGGAAGGGAAAAAAAAACAAGAGACGGACCTCAAAACTACTGTATGGCCATTTATGCACCCTAAGCGTAATTACGGCCCGTACCATCGATGCGTTTGACTACTGCGCCGTGGAGGCACAGTACACAGGGAGGGGTGCCGCAGATCCGTACGCCAAAGTGGCGACAGCCCATGCCATGAACGCTGCAGGATAGAATTATCAAGCTTTATGATCATTGTACGAAGTAGGTAGTTGAAAGTGATAGTATTGATCACATCGGAGTGCCGTCACCAAGGTCCTGGTATCTATCCCCAGTAAGCCAAGCCCATCTCCTCACATCTCATGAGCCCGATCTTACCAAACCAGGTACCAAAACTTCCGCTGAAGAAACATGCCCTGCAGACAGATAACAGACAGCCAATCCTGCCGATCTGATTACAGCTCCAGTGCGGGCTCTTAGGGATTGGAAGCGCGGGTGACCAATAGCATGCGAAGAAAGCTTCTCGCGATGCTACCTCAGCATCGCTACCATGCCGCACCGGGATGCCGGCAGGGTAACGAAAACAGGAATCCTCCGAAGCGCCGGCATATAAAAAGCTTGAGCTACCATGGAGGACATTCTCTTACTCGTCCAGTGTTCGTAACGGCTAACAATATTCTCATCAAGGTGCTCAATTATTACAAAAGAATAGACATTGCTGAGCCCACCCAGACATCATGGCAGACAACGCAACCGAGAAAGAGCAGCCTTCTAAAGCACCCGGCGCCGTGCAGGACGTCGAGATGGGCTGCAGCGAATCGTCGTCGGCGGGAACAAGAACAAGCGAAACCGACGAGATCGAAGACCAGTTCCAAGCGCCGCGGTCGTCCTTCTGGGCAAATCTATCGGACCACGGCGTTGAGATGCGCGGCGTGGAACCCGTGCCGGCCGAGAAGCGAACCGACACGCGCTACATCAACGTCTTCACCATATTCGCGACGTCTTTGACCAGTCTACTACCGTGAGTTTTCATCCGCCGAAGCCTGGATGTTGTGACGAATGCTTCCGCATACAAAGGCAAAGGGGAAGGCCCAGACTCAAGTTCTAATGCCCGACAATGATGCAGAATCGGAATTGGCTCCGCGACAACCCTCGGCTACGGGCTCCCGCTGCGCGACGCGGCGCTGATGATCGTGTTCCTGCAATTTTTGTTCGCGGTACCCGCCGCGTACATCATCACCATCGCGCCCCTTACGGGCATGAGGCAGATGATCCAATCGCGGTATTGTTTCGGGTAAGCGCCCAATAATATCCATCTCTCACCCACCACCACTTGCACACAAGCACAACTGTGTACTAAACCAGAGAATCCAGCAAATACTGCAACATCCTGACCTCCGCAGTCGTCGCCCTTACAGTCGGCGGCTTCGCCGTGACAGGCAGCATAAACGGAGCGCAGTGCCTGGCGGCTGTGCGCCCCGGCACACTTCCCGTCGAGGCCGCCATCACCATCATCATGGTGGCGGCGCTGACCATTGGCTTCATGGGGTACCGCGTTATGCACCTTTTCACGCGGTGGGCCTGGATTCCGACGATGATCGCGCTCGTGATCCTCGTCGGCGCCGCCGGGGACCAGCTCTGGCAGCAGCAGGCGCCCGACAGTGCTCCCGTGCAGAGCTACTTAGGCATGGTCGCCTTCGCCGCCGGGAACATGGTCACGTGGGCCAACGTCGCCGGCGACTACGCATGTTACATGCCACCGGGCGCACCACGGCTCCGGCTCGCCGTCTACTGCCTCCTCGGCGTCGCACTGCCTTTCTCGCTTCTGATGGTCTTCGGCGCCGCGATCGGCGGTGCGGTGTTGGTGATTCCCGCCTGGGCCGCCGCATACGAGGCCGGTGGAATCGGGGCCGTGATTGGGAATATCCTGATCACGCGGCTGGGCGACTTTGGCAGGTTCGTTCTGGTTATCATGGGTCTTTCCGTCCTCGGGACGTGTGGTCGGGATATTTACAGCGTATCCTTCAACCTTACTGCCGCAGCGCCGATCTTACACAGAGTGCCTCGTGTCGTGCTTTCTGTGATTTCTACCGCGGTCATTATCGCGGTGGCGATTCCCGCCTCGAGATCCTTCGTCACGTCCGTGACTGCGTTCCTAAGCATTATCGGGTACTATGCCGGGGCTTCGGTCACTTGCTTCTTGACCGAGTATCTCTGGTTCCGGAAGGGCGATCCTGGTAGCTTTGACTCTAAGATCTGGAATGATGGTCGTGCGCTGCCGACGGGGTTGAGCGCACTGGCATCTGTCTTGATTGCTTGGGCTTTCATCGTCCCGGCTATGCAGGCGGACTGGTACACGGGACCTATTGCAGAGAAGACTGGAGATTTGGGATTTGAATTTGCTGTCGTGGTCGCGCTATTGGCTTATATACCTATAAGAGCGTCAGAGATCAAGATTAGAGGACGTCTATAGAACTCGATTGAGTCAGCTACTATTGTCTGTCATTCGTTAGGGTTGCCCAAAAAGTGAGGGAAATAGGTTGAAGATCAGGTTGAATGAAATCGCTGAAATATCTAGCCACTTCTGTTACTTCACCAGGCTACTGTATCCCGGCCACCTGTATATCTCCGACAAATAGGCACCTATACTTCAGTTAGATTCCAAAACTTTCATGTTATAGGAGACACTCGCCTGCAACCCGCCATCGCGTCCCAATCAGCTGCAGAAGCTTTACGATGTCTCTCAGCCATGTGACTGCGCTCGAGTCTTCTTGCTCAAGCATAAGCCACTCGCTCTCGCCTGCAGCTGCGTACAAACAATGGCACAAGAGCGGACTGAGGTTGTCTGCTCCTCCACCTTCCGCATCCTGGTCGATGGAATCCAATATCCGTCGTGTAAGCTGCCAAGTACTCCTAACGACCTCGAAAATGCCTGCCATAGCTTCCTGCTGGGTCTCTGCTTCTTCGGAAGATCTGCCGTGATCGGTCGAGTACTTCTCATTACAAGCGTATATATCGTACAGGATGAGACGAGCAGAGAAGCATAATGTTGTTGCAACTGCTATTGAACCGCCAGAGGGATATGAACCTCGAGCACTGTCACTGAGATGTGATGAGAGCGACGCGAGGATGTGATGAAGTTGCCTTGCCTCCGCTATTCGAAAGCTGAGCGCCACGTTTCGCTCGTCGCGGTGGCGAAGGACGCGACCAAGGAGGTGCGCTGCTTGACATACGTTCGCGAAGGATCCCAGACTGGTATTGTTCGAGAATGACGACGCGAAAAGAGGTTCGTTGAACCCGACTCCACCTTCGTTCCAGGCAGTCTCAGGGGTAGGCAAAAGCTCACCTGGACTCGGCTCTGGAGCTGCGAGGGGCAATCCATTGATGCCTTGATTAGTGATCCTAGTCGAGGATGAGCCGACTACTGCCATGAGCAGAATAGGAAGAAAAAGGTACCTATCTAGACAGAATATAGCCCACCACGCACGTCGCTCTTCCTCCCGTTCAGTCCATGTAATCGTATCTTTGAATAGCTGAACCGCGTTTTTTCGGTCGTGGAAACCCATGATAACACATACTCTAGAACCATGCCCAACTCGAAGATAAGCCGCCGGATATATGGCATGACTAATCTCATAGACCGAAATCAAAATGATGCTTTGTAGGAGCTGTAGGCATGAAAGACATGAGTTTTCAACTCTGAGCAAGGTCTCCAACACCTCCATGTAAGTGCTATTTTCTCTAGCCGATACATCGGGCGGCAACGGCTCTGACACTAGTTTCATGCAGAGAAATAAAAGCTGGGAAGGGCCGCTCGTCAACGATCCATACTCAGCCATGTGTCGCCGAACACGCTTTTTGCTCAAGATGGGCAGCCATTGGTGGACCGTGGAGAAATACGTCTCATAGACTCGATAGGCCTCGGAAGAAAGAACGCAGGGGGTTGCCGTGGGAGCTGGTGCTGGATGGCAGTCTGATGCTAAAGGCCTGTTGCATACATCAGAGTCTAAAAAGAACATGGCCGGAAAGGTATCCGTGTTCCCGTGTCTATTTACGAGGCCCTGTACTGGACTCGAGTCGATCGACGAATGCAACTCGGCCTCTACACTGGCTTTTTGGGAGCCAGTCGATGGTTCACGATTCGCATCCTGGTAGAGATTTCGGGCCCGAACTGAATATTCGCACTGCTTTTCGAGTCGAAGACACTGTTGGGATGAGTTAGTATCTGCCGCATACCTGCGTTTCCAATTAACATCTCACTCACTAGTGAGCAAGCAGGTAGTTCTTTAGGACATTTGCGCTTCAGCCGCCTATACGTCAAGGTAAGTATCTGTTGTAAAGGTAAGATATAGTGACAGCTGCCATACCGACATCCGACACAAGCGAACCGAGCTCTACGTTCCATCATGATGGCAATGCTTGTAGCCTCTTGGCACGCAGCGGACTCAACGTCGTTTAGACAAGTTCGACCTGAACCGCTCGATGTCTAAGACGGGAGCGGATGAGCGGACAAGTGTGAGGTACAGTCGAGCTAATAAGACATTCAATGCAGATTTATTACCTGGTAAGTAGACAAGCAGGTAAGGTACGGGTCAAGGGTCTGACTCATTATTCCGACCTTGTTCGCTGACCATATCGTCAATCATGATGAGAGACCGTATGACCTAGTTAAGCGACCATGAATGCCCCCATCTTCTCCCCTTTTACTGGAATCTCCGAAGGAAAGAGGGAAAAGTCCGCTCACGTGAAATTGCTGTATGAAGGAGGAAAATTGGAGATGCCGCTCAAGCGCAGAAATTGTCCGCTTTGTCCGCTCTGTAGCGGACCCCACTTGATGACTGCATCAGCATGCTTAGTTGTAGGGCTGGATGACGCCTGTAATGCTGCAGAAATTTCTCGATATGCATCATAATGTTGAAACAATCGAGGTCTTGCTACCCGCCTAGCTCCCACAGCCTAGCAGATCCAGTAGACAAAGAAGCAAGTTGACGAGAGGACTGAGGTGTTAAGAGGAATGTTAGAGTTAATGTGGTGGCGTAAAGCTCCTATTTCACTAGGTTGCGAATAGCATCCATGAGCTGCACGCCACCGAGAGAACGGCGCTGGACCCAGTAGATACCACCCGCAATTACGGGGCCACATAACATCGCGACAAACCCTCGCATGAGAACTTTGCCTTGATGGTCGCTCTTTGCCACTACCTCGGAATACCTTTCGTTTCCGAAACTTACTCGAGAGTACTTCGTGCGCCAACCTAAGCTTGGTAGATGAACTGACATGAACTCTTCCAAAAACTTGCGTAGACGGTACGTGGGACTCAAGACCGAGGCGCTCATTTCCACATAGTTCTGCAATGCGAGATCATTAATGGCATGAGCATCGAGAACACGGAGCGCCGAGTATTCCGTGAGGGCCAGTCCCCTTTGAAATGTCGTGTCGATCGATCTGGGCTCGTCTGGGTTGTTGTCCTCGACAGTCGCATGCTTGTCCAAAATAGAGAAGAGAATACGGACATCCTCAAGTCCAGCATTCATCCCCTGACCGTAATATGGCACCATTGCATGGGCGGCGTCTCCAAGAATAACGACGGAGCTAGAGAAATGGTAAGGCTGGCATTTGATGCTGATCAGAGGGAGGTGCGGGTTCTCTTTGAACGAAGAGACGAGTTCACCTGGCTCTATTAGTGAGGTTACGCCTGGGAAATGCCGATCGAAAAACGCCGGCAGTTTCGATGAGTCTGCTTCTAACCTGGCGAACTCGGCGCCTTGTAAGAAGAGGGTGCAGGTGAAGGAACCATCCTGTTCTCTGTTAGCTATATCTACCATCAAGGGGTCAGAGGCGGGGTCAGAGGCATCTCGAAGTACCTCGCTGGGGATCGCGATGAACATGAACTTCTTCCCCGGCCAGATGTGAAGGTGGTTAGGCGAGATTCGGAACCTGGATTTCTTGTCGAGTATCTCAGGTCCTTCTCTCGGCTGGATCTGAAACTCGCACCACAGGGTATCGACGTATTCCTGCTGGTAATTCATTCTCGTGTATTTCATTAGGTGATAGCGGACAGCCGAGTGAGCTCCATCGGCACCTATTATGAAATCGAAAGATATTTCGATCTCCTCAGGTCTGCCTGACGCCAAATCTTGGCCGCGAGTTTCAAACCAAGCCTTTCGCCGCCTGAAATCGGCCCCGGTGAGTTTATAATTGAAGAAAAATTTGACATTGGGCATTTCGCCAAGAATATCTAACAGCCTTCCATTGAGGCCGGCTCTATCAACGGCAAATATGGTCTACACTAACAAGTCAACAAATTACGATTATAAGGTCGCGAAATTGTAAAACAGTGTTTTACCCTTCCGTGTATGTCGTAGTCCTGGGGCTCTTCATACAGTTCGCCCGATGGGCGCTTGCCATGGATCATTCTTCCTCTCATCGGGATAGTCGCCGAGAATACATGATCGAGGAGGTCTTGTTGGTCGGCATGCCTCATGGCATTGATTCCTCTCTCGGAAAGAGCGAGGTTGATAGACTTGGTGAAGTTCAGGGGTGTGGTTGAAGGATCCCGCAGATCTACACTGTATTAGTGTCGGTACAGGTAGCAGTCTAATAGCCGATGAACTAATAAAACATGACTTAGGATCGAAAGTGAGCTCTGAGGTTCACAACATACCACCACGAAGTTCGTAGATCTCAACATCGTGACCTCTCTTGGCGGCATATAACGCAGCGAGGGATCCGACAGGACCAGCGCCCACCACCACATACTTCTGACTGGCCATCTCTAGAAGGGTTAATAGAATTTGAGTTGTCTTTCTATGTGTGTGAGTGTGATAGTATGTGATGATGATAGATTGACAGAAACTATGTACCTACATGTTCCGGGTAGAAGCGGAAACTTTAGTACTCTGCTTTATGCAATACGGGCTGAGAATGTTAGGCGTTATGCTTTTATGAGTCAAACGCAGCAAGCTGGACCCCTCGGACCCACCCTCACATTCGGTTTTTAATGGGGCAACATGGAACATGGGAGGGACTTTTACGCTTTTGCGCCCTTCTGATGATCAACCAACATGTAACATGCGCCTCTGAGGCAACATAACCTCAAAATATAGTCTTCCACGTCTCCGAATACCCTCGCCTCGACGGGTAAGCTGGACCATTTTCTTTTTCTTTTTTAAATTCTACGACAGAGTAATCGATCTCCTCCTTCCCTCGCTCAACCTCCCCTCCATCATGACGACCGAATCAACTGTTACGCAGAAGTGCTTGGGAGCAGGCTGCGACAATGATGCCTCTGCTTTGCAATGCCCCACGTGCCTGAAAATCGGTATCAAGGGCAGCAACTTCTGTTCTCAAGACTGCTTTAAGAAGAATTGGGTCCGTATACTTCGATCTTGGTTCCTGTCTCTGGTTCCACACAATCCCGTACTCAACGCTGACTTCATTCGTAGAATGAGCACAAAGCTTTGCACAAGGTCGCGCAAGGCAAGACTACGAACGGTATTCTTGACAGTATTCGAACTCCAAAGGTCGTCTCTAAACCTGATCCAGCAACCGGTCTATACAATCCCTTCCCCTCCTTCGCATACACCGGATCGGTGCGACCTGTCTATCCTCTATCCGAGAAGCGTACAGTTCCAAAGTCCATAGCGCGTCCCGACTATGCCGAGACTGGCTATCCTAAAAGCGAGCGGTTTATTAACAGAAACAAATTCGATTGCCTCGACGCGAAGGGGCAGGAGGCCATGCGAAAGGTGTGTCGGCTAGGACGAGAAGTGTTAGATATTATCGCAGCCGAGGTCAGACCTGGCGTCACGACCGATTACCTGGACGAAGTCTGCCACAAGGCTTCTATAGAACGAAACGTAAGATGGCCCACCTACACTGGATCAGCAAGGCTCGCGCGAGAACTAATCTTCACAGTGTTACCCTTCGCCTCTGAACTACAATCATTACCCCAAATCTTTCTGTACCTCGGTTAATGAAATTATATGTCACGGAATCCCGGACCAGAGGGTATTATTGGATGGCGATATCATCAACCTGGATGTCTCGCTATATCATGGCGGTTATCACTCGGATCTGAACGAGACCTACTACGTGGGCGACAAGGCCAAAGCGGACCCCGACTCGGTCAGGGTGGTCGAGACTGCTCGAGAATGCCTAGACGAGGCAGCCAAGCTCATAAAGCCAGGCACTCTCATACGGGATTTCGGCAATGCTATCGAGAAGCACGCCAAGTCAAGGAATTGCAGCGTCATCAGGACGTACTGTGGCCACGGAGTCAACAGCTTGTTCCACGCCCCGCCCAACGTACCGCACTACGCCAAGAACAAAACCGTTGGCGAATGCAAGCCCGGGATGACCTTTACCATCGAGCCCATGATAGCGCTAGGGAGGTACCGAGACGTTACGTGGCCGGACGACTGGACCAGCGCTACAATTGATGGTAAAAGGACTGCTCAGTTCGGTAAGTAGAAACTCGAAAGTGCTTAGATCTTGCATGCAACAACTGCTGACAACACTCTTACAGAGCATACTTATCTCGTGACTGAGACCGGAGTAGAGGTATTGACGGCACGGACGGAGACCTCGCCCGGTGGACCGGTACCGATGCCGGTCGTCGAGAATGGAGCAAACGGAGCAAATGGAGTTAACGGCAAGTGAGAATGAGTATGCTGTCTGAGCTAATCGTGGCTCTTGACGTCGGAAGCGATGGATTCTGCTGGGATGTTATAATGCATTTCCCCTATCTTCTAGCATGGCGGAGCAAAATAGGAAGCTTTATCTATTTATTGCATGCATGCATCGTCGCTTCGTAGATACCTCCATAGTTGATGACAGTTGGTGAGCCATAGGTAGGTATTCCAGTAGATAGTCTCTAAATGAGTTGAACGAATCTATTCTATTTCATCTGATTCTACGTATGAAATCTTCACGTCGTAATAATTAATTCTACTTGTCCCCCTTATTCCTTTTGTACACAGGTACATCCCTCAACCTAACCACCTGAATGGAGCTAAACCCTGGCTTCTTGGTTCAACACATACACCTATCTGTATGTACATAGGTACCTTATACATTCTAAGACAGATCTTTTATGTATCTACCAGGTACTTTCCACGGGTCTCTCACCCAGTGCCCTAACAGCTACCCCCATCCCATCATGTGGGGGTCCAGAGAGGTACTTGAGGGTACTTATAGCGATAGGTATGTACAATAGGTACTGCACCATGGTGGACTTAGCCGGCAAGCTTGTCGAAGCTCCCAAGCCCTGAATTCTCCTCATTCTCCCAAAATGAAAGGCAGGCAAGCAAGCTTTTTTCTCCTCGCGAGCCGCTTTCATCATTCAACCCGCACCACACACAAACAAATTCAACTCCCAATATTTCCATAACAACCGACAAGTGAGGTTTTCTCAGCTGCGCAGCTTAGATTAATCGCGGGGAACTCTGACGTTTAGCTTCTTTTATATATCCCAACGACACGTATCTAAGGTACTTACTACAACCGCCGCCTCCTACGTCGCTGTGGTTCTAGCGCAAGCATCCGCCTTCCACGAGAAGGAAATCCTGCAGCCTTATCTCCGCATCTAACTAACCTCGTCGTCCGACTCTTCACCTTGGCCAACGTAGCGCCCAACATCATCGAGCTGCCAAATAAGATCAAAAGAGTTTCCTATAGCCGTCGTACCACTGATTATCGACAACTCGTTTTCGCGTGAACGCAGAAACCTTATAGTCACAACCGGAAGAAAACAACACAACCACCACAATGTCGGGCGAGGCGTGGTTATACCTGTTCGCCGTGCTTATAAATGCCGTCAACCTGTTTCTCCAAGTTTTCTTCACGATCATGTACAGCGATTTAGAATGGTACGTGCGAGAGGCTCTTTAGGTCGCGAGGTTGCTGCAGCTTGCATTCCAGAGCCGGGCTCCGCAGAATGCTGTCGTGATCTACGTCATTGTTTCTCTTGTCTCGCTCTGCGGACGTTTCTCCGCTAACAACTTCATTGCGCAGCGACTACATCAATCCCATCGACCTCTGCAACCGTCTCAACACCTACATCATCCCCGAGGCTGCCGTACATGGATTTCTCACGTTCCTGTTTCTCATCAACGGATACTGGGTAGCACTCATTCTCAACCTACCTCTCCTCGCTTGGAATGTCAAGAAGTACGTCGTGTCAAGGTCTCCTAGGGACCTTCTGGAATTATCGAAACAATTTGAGGGGTTGCTGACACGATGATACAGGATTGTCGACAACACTCACCTACTAGACGCGACCGAGATTTTCAGGAAGCTTAACGTCCATAAGAAGGTAGGGATTCCTTCACATTCGACAATACTATTCTATCTAACTCGGAATTTAGGAATCTTTTATTAAGCTGGGCTTTCACCTCGTCATGTTCTTCTTCTACCTATACAGCATGATTGTCGCCCTAATCAAGGACGAGACGAAATAAGATGTCGCGTGTCAAGCCAACAACAACATACGACGCGACGTACATGGGATTGGGACGGTTTGAACGGAACTTCTCTTGAAGTCACAATTTCATGCGTTCGGCTGATCTATCTGTTTGGTGGGAGAAACGATCCCTAGAGCGAGAGTCATTGGTGATGCGAATTTGTTTGGACAGGGATGGGCAGCTGTACAAGTCTACACATCAATGGGTACGATGTTTGCCAACATTCAAAGGACGGGAGTAGCCTCAGCCGCGACGAAAGTGCAGTGCCGTCGGACGAGGGTGGCCAAGGTGATCACTTAAGGACAGCGGAAGGCCTCCATAACTTGCCTGCGTCCATGTGCAGTTCTTTCGGGCCAGATTTTTTTATACATAATGAAGACACAAATAATACCCTGATATCTGCAAACCCATTTGATACATTACTTAAAGCAGTATGTTGTTTCTACTGACTAGATGGTTGGCGTGGCACCAGGATGACATCACACGTAAGTAGATGTACCTCAGATACATGTACTGCATGAAAAAAATAGAACTGTATGTCGAAAGACCTCGAAAGCTGTTGTGAATGTCGTGAAACCATAAGATGCCGAATTTGTCTTCCGGCAGGTTGCAACATTACCTAAGCTACCTAGCGTAGGTAAGCTAGGCACGAACAGACGTATTACGTCGCGGTGGGACCATTACCTAAGCATTCATACTGCAACGTTCAAAAAAAAATATCCAGTCGCGAACAACTTCAACGTTTAGTTTATGTACAACACCGTATCGACCACAACACAAGACAAGATGGCGGAATTTGGGGAGTATCCGCCCAATATGGCGCCCCAAGATGCACTCGTCGTTCGTCAACATGCTGAGCCCGATCACGCTGTCGTACCTTACACCGGCGAAGACCTGGCGCGACCCAAAGTCGGACCTCTCAATCCATTTAAAGACGATGCGCATACGCTAAAGCGGAAGAACGTCCTCACCGGAAATGCTCAAGAGACTTTTCTTAGCGAACACACCTTCCGCAGCAAACATCGCGCCGTAGAGCGCAAAGGAGGACCCGAGAGAGAATACCAGACCGGCGGCGAAGTCAAGGAAGAAGCGGCCAAACTAAGATCATCTAGACAAAAAAAGGGAGACGCAACTATTGCTGATGGCGATGGCGCATACCTTGGACCCTGGGCGAAATACAGGAAAGACGAATATGAAGAATTGGGAGAGGATGAGGAGGTGGGGAGTGACGAGGAGGTGGAATATGTCTACGAAGACGAGGACGATAATGCTATCGCGAGCGGCACCGTCGTCTCTGCGCCAACAGATGCTCTGGCCAGGCGGAAAGAAGTAGAGGGCCTGGGAGACGAGCAAACGATATTCCACGGCGACCAGGAATACGACTACCAGGGAAGGACTTACATGCACATACCGCAAGATCTGGACATCGATTTACGGAAGGAGACTGGCAGCGTCACCAATTTTATCCCCAAGAAGTTGATGCACACGTGGAAGAATCACGACGGCAAGGCTGTGACCGCTCTCCGATTCTTTCCCAACTCGGGGCATCTGTTACTGTCGTCCGGCGCAGATACAACTATCAAGATATGGGACGTGTATCACCAAAAGGAGCTGCTGCGAACTTACAAAGGACATTCCAAGGCTGTATCAGACATATGCTTCAACAACGGCGGCAGGCAATTCCTCTCAGCCTCGTATGACCGACAGATGAAGCTATGGGACACGGAAACCGGCCAGTGTGTCAACAAGTTCACAACCGGCAAGACGCCACACGTCATCAAATTCAACCCATCACCCGAGCACTCGCACGAGTTCCTCGCGGGCATGTCAGACAAGAAGATCGTGCAGTTCGACACGCGCACAAAGGAGCTGGTCCAGGAATACGACCACCACCTCAACGCCATCAACACGATCACTTTCGTGGACGAGAACCGACGGTTCATGACGACATCGGACGACAAGTCGCTGCGGGCGTGGGACTACAACATCCCGGTGCCGATCAAGTACGTGGCGGAGCCGTACATGTACCCGATGACGCGGGCGGTGGCGCACCCGTCGGGCAAGTACGTGGCGTACCAGTCGAGCGACAACCAGATCGTGGTGTACGGGGCCAACGACAAATTCCGGCAGAACCGCAAGAAGAGCTACCGCGGCCACAACAACGCCGGCACGGCCATCGACGTCGCTTGCAGCCCCGACGGCCAGTTCCTGGCATCCGGCGACACCGCCGGCTTCGTCTGCTTCTGGGACTGGAAGACCTGCAAGATGTACCACAAGCTGCAGGCTGGCGATCAGCCCATCACGTGCGTCCAGTGGCACCCCCAGGAGACGAGCAAGGTTGTCGCTGCTGGCATGGACGGGGTTATCAGGTACTGGGATTAGAAGGGAGATTCCCGTTTCGCGCTGTGGACGGTGATTTGGCTGGCATGGCTGCAGGGCGTCTTGGTTGGGTTGGAGCAAAAGCATTGTCGATACCAGAATTTAATTCAAAATGAATAGACTTCTTCGTGCGTGAGGTCCTTGCCTCGATTGATGATATCATCTGAAGTATTCTACGTGAGCTATGTTTACCTCGTATACATGGCGGTACTTGGTCGAGGAGTGTACTTGTGTTGGAGTCCACTGAATGCAGAGGTGCCCAAGTGCTCTAGGATCTAGGATCAGACTGGCAACAGAGTCTGAACTGGTAGGTCTTGGGCATTGGCATTCATGATTGTAGGCATCGTCAGTGTAATGCAAGAAGTATGGGATGGAGTGTAGAAGGCATGCCGTCATGTGACGAGTTAAGATTGTTACATGCTTGTACACGACTATTTCACCGAAGGGAACTCGAATACGTCGAGTCTTTTGGCCAGTAAAACATTGCGTAGTGGGAAGCAGTGACAATAGTCAAAGCTCTGAAGTCAGGTCGGAAAATCCCTTAAATTTCATACACTACAATAGTCACCCTACAGGTCAATGTGTGTGGTAGACCAGAAAATAATGACGACTCGGAGAGCCAGTATGTACCTATCCAAGCACCAAAATCAATGGAAGATCATTTATCGTTGTATTCACTACTAGAACAATACAACACATCAGCTATTCCCCCGCGGGAATTTATTGGACTATACCCAGGACTTCAGGCTTAGGTACTCACAAAGGTATACGTACGTTCCATGTATCAGAGGTGACCAAGGCCGGAGGATCACAATGGCAGACGTATGGCAGTAACACGGCTGATGCCCAATCTTAGTTCCATAACCTCAAACATCACTACTATCTGAAACTATTTTTCACTGTCCAGAGTCTTAGCTCGCTATTACTTATAAGCCCTCCATGATTGTCTATCTAGCAAACATGACCCCTGGACTATACGTTGTGGGGCACAGTGCCCAGTTCTAGATTCTGCGATCACGGCTCGGCCAGCACGGAGCCCACAAGGTAGATATCTCCTACAACGGTCCAGCCCTACAGTGTAACCCCAGCTAGGCATCCTCTTCGAATTGTGAACGAAGCGAGGTGGCAGGAGTCCGAGACTTCTCCTAGGCATATAACCCGCCTCACCCTCCCCGGGCATCCGAAAATCTTTCCTCCTCTTCCACCACCGGAAACATCACTCTATTTCTCCTCTCCATACTTCCAACGAAAATAAGAACAGCGAAACACCTTGAACCCTGCAGATCTACTAAGGTATTCAAATCTACCAACCACCATTGCTCAGTGTGAAGAAGAAGCTAAGACAGTCAGATCCTACACAATGCATACTATCATCGTGCCGCCCGTCAACAGGGCAATCTACACGATGCCGCCGCCGACGCCGCTCATTCTCGTCCAGTCGTGCGCTGCCCCGGGACCGCCAAAGCCGCCTCTTCCGCCATCTCCTAGTCCCTATCCTATTGCCAAGCCCACGCACTTCCTAGTTGAGCCGGTAACCTTGCTTCAGCCGGTCACCATCCTGCACCCCGTGACAACGATGGTGCCCGTCACCCCCGTCGTTCCCGTCGTGCACGTTCCGCTGACCCCAATCACGGTCCTGGTCTGACTGGTCGAGGAGAGGAGGATGGGATTTGGAGGTTCCCCGAATATGGGATGGCTACGAGTACCTACCTAGGTACCTAGGATCATAGGTATGCGCGGGAAACTTTGCGGTATAGCTACCGGCCTAATGGGGTTGAAAAGATCTGGGAGACACGGCACTATATTCCATATTCGAAACCCTCTTAGCTATCCTTTTATGAGACACATGGCCTGCTCGCCTTTTGATCTTGAATATCGTGGTATAGATGGACCTCACGCAAGGGGAGGTTGTAGTGATTGTGTTGCATCATCCGAAAGTTGTCCTTGCCAGACCATTGCCCTTCACACCATCTCTTGCCGCTTTACTCAGGCCTGGTCAGGCACTACTCAGGGGAGACTTAGCTCTTGCTCACGACAGCTCAGGGGGAACATCAAAATGGGGGTACGTATCCTGCAAATGTGCCTAGGTAACCTATGTACTTAAATGCCCTGCCCCTGATTGGATGGGCTTTGGATGTTCGCCTCCTCTTTTAAGGTAGCACAGAGTAAGGGAGCACAAAGAGATAATATAGCTAGTACTACCTTATATATACTTCGTAGGTACCTAGGTATACCGCCATTTTTGGGAAATCTTGACCATGACTAGTCCCACTGAACAGCAGATCATCGCCAAATAATTGGTTTAAACATGAAATGATCTTCTCCCCGGAAAGCTTAAATGATATGAACTAATCCTAAAGCGAGAATTTTCAAAACAGTGGGACTAGTCATGGTCAAGATTCCCCAAAAATGGCGGTATATAACTCGCTCATATTCATCACTCTGGGTTTCACGGGGCTCACAGCCTAACTGCAATACACAATGGCTACCGCGGACACTTCCCACTTGCGTATTGCCATCATTGGCGGAGGTCTTGCGGGAGCCACTCTCGCAAATGCTCTTATCCAAATCCCACACCTCGAGATCCAAGTATACGAAGCCGCGCCGACCTTCTCGGAGCGCGGAGCGGCTGTGGCGCTCGGACCCAATGCTCTACAATCCTTGCATGAGATACTTGGGAGCGGCAAAGACGACCTCATGAAACGAGCCGGGGCGGTTCCTCTGAGCTCAGTCCGTAGTGTCATCGTACGTAATTCTCCCGATCTTTTTTTGGCGAGGCTCATAATTATCTACAGGGCTCGGGACCAAATGCTGGAAAGATCGTCTTTGAATCATCGGACCCCGAACCTGGTATGATTGTGCACCGCGCCTCGCTCCTTAGCGAACTAGTCGGACAACTACCAAAGACGGTGCTTCATGCGAACAAGAAACTCGCAGCAATCAACCTCAAGTCCGATACAGCTGCAATGGAAGTGGTTTTCGAAGACGGGACCGTCGCGGACTTCGACGCGGTGATTGGCGCCGACGGGGTATTTGGCCGGGTGCGTTCGTTCGTTCTTGGGAGTGATGCTGCTAGGTACGACGCATCACCGGCGGGGTTCTGGGATTGCAGAACCCTAGTCCCTTTCGAGAAGGCCAAAGCAGTCTTGGGGAGCGAGTTATTTGAGGTAGACAGACAATATGGATGGGCTGGAGACGGCGGGTATATCTTGCATGATGTGCTGGACAATAGGACGACGGTGCATTGTGTTATATCCGCCGTTGAACCGTCACCAACGCGCGATAGGAAACGCCCTCTGAACCGGGAGATCTTGACACAGACCCTGAATAAATGGCTTGATGGGCCTATTGCAAAGGGGATGATAGAGGTAAGACGGATTATGCAAAAATTGAATGATGCTTACTAAAGGAACTTGCAGCTATTTCTTGAGCAAGATGACCTGAATGGCTACTCTCAGTGGGAGCATAAAGAGACGCCGACCTATGCGAACAGTACCATATGCGTTATAGGGGACGCAGCACATGCCACAACCCCATGGCAGGGTGCAGGTGCAGCAATGGCGTTCGAGGATGCCATGGTCCTTCAAGCGCTTCTCAGTCACTCCACTTCCTCAAAAGACATCAAACTAGCATTAAACGCCTTTGATGTCCTTCGGCGGCCTCGATGCCAAAGAATTATCGACTCTAGCAGGGGGACAGGAGTAATTCTCTGTGGACGGGATGTAAATGCGGGCTTAGACCCAGAGAAGCTTCTAGAGGCGCTAGCGCCCAGATGGGACTTTATTGAGGGATTAGATATGATGGCTCACAAAGAGGAAGCATTGCGCATATTTGCAGAGGCGAAGATGGGCTAATCTTGGTCATATATTTATGGCAATGTAACAAATTAGCTTGATGTACGGACGGCCAGGAGTCATATGGATCAAATGAGATGTCCCGCAAAGAATTGAGGTCATCCATATTCAGTACATAGACAAGCTGAAACCGACAGCGATACCTTATGGAGAAATCCAGCATCGCAAAAGCATTGCCATCAAGTTTTTTATTTTATGGTATTCGGTTCAGGAGTGTGGGGTCTGCAGCGATGGATTTTCTACAGCTTTCAGGGGAGATGCTGTCGGTACCAAACACCTCATCGTGCTCGGCGCGAACCTGAGCCATCTCCAAAGGATGGCGGGAAAGCAGGTAGTAGCAATACAGTAAAGTACTACTTGTGTTGTCGCTCCCGGCATACAGAAACATACGGAGTTGAGGCTTTACAAGTTCCTTAAAACTCCTTTTTCACAACTCTCCTCTGTGGTCGTTGCCCTCACCTTCAAGATATTGGTCCATAGCCAAAGAGATCACGGATCTGGACCATGCCTGTGGCTCAGCGAAACCGCCTTTTCGACGAACATCTAATTTCTGATATCTTTTATCGATCTCATCATTGAGATATTGGGATAGTTGTTGTATTTCTGGACTAGCGGTCGGGGACTGAGAATCCTGAACGGGTTGAGGGTTGTACTGTATGGTGTCCAGTTAATCTGTCTGCGGAGGCACTCCGCAAAGCGGTTCCCTTGAGTCTGTTAGTGTAGGCGAGCATCGTTTAGGTCAGATGAGTGTGTCAGCGATCGTCAACGTTCGAGCTGACGGAATCTGGAAGGGGACATACAGAGTTACCCGGGTAATGACGTCGAAGGTGAGCCGCAAGGTATTTTCCTCCAGTTGGAACAGTTCTTTCTTGGCGAGGGCTTCAAGTAGCTTGCAAAAGACCACGGCCTCTTCCGCAATGGCCTGAGCAAGCCCTCCGATATAGTCAGCCGCGAAGCCAGGATTGAAGATGCCGCGCCATTTCTTCCACACGGTCCCACGCATTGACATCAACGATGGTTCGCCATTGATGGTATCCATATAGTTATTGATCAAGGATGAGGATATAATGGCACTGCTAAATCTTACTAGTCCCATGGCCTTCAACTGTGACACATGTTGTCGATTTGCCATTAATCGAACAACAAAAAGGGCGAAAGCTGCAATGGCCAAGGCCACGATGATTGACACTCCAATCTGAGCCGTGTCGTTTCCTTGACTGAGAACTATGCAAAGATATGTGAGGACGATAACGAAGAACTCGAGGATTTAAAGGAGTGCGGAAGAGCTTAAGAGCGCGAACCAAACTGCTGAAGTTTAGCCCCCAAGTAAAGCAGGGTTGGGCATGTTGGACTGTTGGCGCAGTTGCAATTGAAAACATTGGGGTGCACATGTACCTGCGAAGGGAGGAGGTCTGCCAGACAAGGAAACCTTTCTATCCCTTGCTTTATTTGTCTTCTAGCTAGGTAATTCAGGTTGACCAATATTTCCTGCCAAGAAATCATGATGCCTTTAAGTAGCTCAAACGCGGGCAGGACAGCTCTTTGCGAATAACTGCACAAATTCGTTGGACCCCAAACAGGCCGCGAGAAATACTTCATCTCTGCCCTCTCTCTGTTGGCCTTTTCAGGGCTGGCTTGATTTTCATAGCAGCTCTTCCAAGTTCCAGAGACCCGGCAATTCGCAACGTGCATGACAATAGCGAGCCTCGTCCTCTAGTGGCAGAAGTCACCAAAAAATCATGGAGCTGATCCACGCGCTTCTCGATGCAGCGAAATACGCTGTTGCCATGATCTTACCGCTGGTAAGAACTTGCAAGCTGTGAACCAGCCTAGTCGACTGTATTCAGGTCTTCCTGGCAGCTAATAAATGGCTATTTGAAGGCACTTTTCATCGGGACTTATCGGCTCGCGTTCCACCCTCTTCGAGTATTCCCAGGCCCCTTCATCGCCAAGCTCACCGATGCCTACGGCGGTTACCAGGTGAAGCGGAAACGGCTCCATCTTAAAGCGCATTCCGACCTTCAGAAATATGGTCCCGTGTACAGACAGGGACCCAATCGCCTTGTCTTCAACACAGTGGCGGCTCTTTGCGGTAAATACCTCCCTAAAACAGCGCCTATTTCATGTTTTAGTAGTCTTGCATCCCGCCAAGCAACTCATTGACAACGTAAACAGATTTGAGACGGCATGCCTCGATTCGCAAATCACACGTTTACACATTCACGTCGTTCAGCCGTGTCCCGCATGTCCTAGGGACGGTGGACCCCGAACCTCACCGAATGAAGCGCAATGTCTACGGACGTGTCCTCTCCAGCCATTCCCTGCAGAGATTCGAGCCGACGATGCGCGCCGAGATCGATGTCTTTCTCCGAAAGCTCCTCGAGGCTGCCGAGGCTGGCCCGGTCAACATGACGCCCCTGTGCGAACGGCTTGCCAGCGACATTGCCGTCCAGCTGGGCTTTGGGGTCGACCTTGCGTCGCAGACCGAGTCGGAGAACAGGACCCTTATCGACATCTTCCTGCACATGAACACGATTCACAGTGTATACATGGCTTGGCCCACCATTCGAGCCTTGGATCGGATCGTTATGCTCCTCAACATGCCCAAGCTTCTCACAGCCGGAAGGCTCCTCAAGGATATCATCAAAAGGCGGGCTTCTATTGAAGAGAATTCGGGGAGGCATGACTTTTGGGCCATTGCTTCGACAAGCCATTCCGAATCCGATTCAACAACATCTAACTCGATCGAAAAGAGCCAAGTATGGGCAGAGGCTCTGTTTTTCTTTCCCGCGGGCGGCCAGACATCCTCTTGCGCCCTGAGCGCTGCCTTCTTCTACCTGTCTCGCTACCCTCTTGTCTACACTCGTCTTGCCGCCGAAATCCGCGACACCTTCTCAGACGGGTCCCTCATACAGGGTGGGCCGCAGCTCCTCGGTTGCAAGTACCTGCGCGCTGTCATCGACGAGACGCTCCGCATGTCGCCACCAACAACGGTGATGCCCTGGCGCGAAGTGGACCGCGATCTCTCATCCAAAGAGCCCTGTGTCATCGATGGTCATGTTGTTCCTGGCGGGACATTGGTGGCTATCAGTGCGTACTGCCTTATGCACAACGAAGCGTACTTCCCCGAGCCGTTCGCCTTCCGACCTGAGCGCTGGCTCGACAATACTGATCCTGATAGACTGGCGAGAATGGAAGAGGCCTTTATCCCCTTTTCGTTTGGCGACACCGCGTGTCTGGGCAAGGCGATGGCGTACATGGAAATTAGCTTGGTCCTTGCAAAGACGCTCTGGTATTTCGATTTCAAGAAGGCGCCTGGAGAACCGGGGAAGCTTGGCGGTGGTGGTCCAGGGGGGTGTGATGGGAGCTTGCGCGATCGCGTGGACGAGTTTCAGTTGTATGATGCCTTTGTGGGTGAGCATAACGGACCCAATCTGACTTTCATCACTAGAGAGATGTTGTAGGGAAGCACTTAAGCGAGCGACAATTCGAACTAAAGAGGAACCGAGCAAATGGTGACGATGGCACGTTAGATATAAATATCCGTGTCAACTGTGGCGGTCTGTGAATCAAAGAGACTTCAGGCTTAAATAGGTTGGATAGCAAGATAGCGGTGACAGCAGGTTTTCCTTATGTCATGTTCTTTGTTCTATGCAGACAGCTACCCTTCCCGGGTGTTGACAAGTGGACTGGTCCCTTTTCACTCGTTTTTCCGATATATAAGTCCAGGAACGTCAACGCACGACTACATAGATACTACGTAGATAGGATAGATCAGACTTGTTGGAATGCGGGTGGCTGGTAAGCCGATGGCTGGTAGATTCGCCCCACACCTGTGGCTATAGGTATATGTGTACAGGTTACGCGCACACACCTGTCAAGATAACCTGCGTCTATTCTCAACACTTATGACTTACATGAGGCGTGGGATGCTTGGGTCCGGGAATTGGCCAGGTATAAGCTGGACGATCTTGCTGGATACCAGTGAGTTGAAGTGTATGTAAGGTAGTATAACAGCTGGTGATCCAAAAATAGTGCAAACCTATTTCACCGAAGCCCCTTTACATGGTCATGTCACGGACAGTGGCTCAAGACCTGAAAAGGAGAAGGCGATCTCCGTGGACGTTGAAGAGCCCGGGAAAAGGATGATCCGCGGTCACGTGACATGAGAGCTGTATCCATCTCATCTCCGAGCAATCATCGATCATTTGACCCTTTCCAAAGGGATCTCGAAGAGTGGCGTGAAAAGCAAGGAACGCCTCAATTGATCCAAGGGAGGGATACTGGACGATATTATTGAGTCCTTGAATACATCTGTACCTATACTAAGGTCTCTTCTAAGGCGCATTGGCTAGGTACCTAGGTAGGTAGGTAGCGATACGATTCGATCCCCCACCAATTGACCGTTGACACCGAAGCTACCTTGCTTATAAAACAAACGACAAAAGATTCGCATCCCGGTGAAAGAATAAGAGCATCCACAATCGCCTAATACATCTATGATCCTTCTTTTTTAGACGTCGCGTTTGCCTTGCCATTGAGCGATGCGCGGCAAGATCGCCAACCTCAACCTTAGAAGGGCCGTGGTCTGACGATGTAACCCCATTGGTTGGCGAATCATAACCCCTGGGAACGATAAGATGCAACAGGGGTTGCCTAATTGAACATCAGCAATCTGAACCCTCCCATGTTTGTCCACCCCTTCTTCCCGCCCCCTTCATTCGTCTTCTTTGTGCTAATAAAGACGTGTTTATGTTGATTGTATGAGTGTCCTGCAAGATACCCTCCTACCGCATCCATGGCCGACACTCGAACCTTCCGAATCGTCACCGCCGCGACCTTCCTCCCCGCCTTTCCCCTCTGCGTCGCTCACGGCGTCGTCTCGAACAGTCCTGCCCCGGCGGTCGGCCTGGTGCCTCTTGCTTTCTCGGCCGGCGCGGGCGTCTTCCTACTCTCGCGGCAATCCGCCCGGCGGCAGCCGCCGAGCGAGCTCGAACGAGGAGATGGCGATGAGGAGGGGCACGCACAGGTACAAGAAGGTGGAAGCGAAGAAATGCAACCACCTCCGGAGACCCTGATCGCGACACCTCCGAGCCAAAACCAAACCCCAAGCCGAAGCCACCCAATCCTCGTATTCGCCGTTGACACAATTCTCGCAGCGGCGCTGATGATCGTTCTGGTGTTTACATGGATTGACTCGAGCAAAGGCAGCACCAACAGCGCCGAGACGGCCATGCTAGCCGCATACGCGACAATTCCACTGCTGATCAATTTGTAGGTTACCCCGTCCCACGATTCTCACCATCGGCCCCAACCAGGGCGCCAATCAGACGTAGACCGAGGTTTTACTAAACGTGTGGTGCGCTTAGCTTGATCCATCTCTACCTAGCGGTACGCGAACTCTCCCGCGGCCTGGCGATCCCCGGGCTGACGCAGTACGTGGCGTGGCAGGCCGTGCCGGCCGACTGTCCGGACTGTGGGCGACGGTTGCGGCCGGACGCGCCGCCCAGGATGCCCTGGTTTGACGAGGCCTCGTTTCCCAAGCCGAGCTTCGGCAACTTGAAGCTGAAGATGCCCGCGATCTCGATCCCGAAGATGAAGGCGCCCGAGTGGAAAACGCCAGAATGGTTCCGGAACCGACGGGGCTACGTAAGCCTGTTCGCGAACGACGATCGGGAAGCGACGGCGGCCGTGCCGTACCGAGACGACCCTGATGAGGAAGGTGGACCGTCTGCTTTGACTGAGGAGCCGGAGGTTGTGGACGTTGTGGGCAAGAAGGGTAGGAAATTGGGGAGAACATCCGGATCTTCGCCAACGAGCCCTTCCATTTAGGCGAGAGGTGGCATCTACTCCTTGCCTATACTAGTTGGTTTATGCTTGGCTAACGTGCGAGTGGGTGCCTTTCAGCTGGTTGCGCGTCCGGAGTAGCTGTTTGTTGATTTGTGGGGATGATACCATGACGTCGAAGATGAGAGAGAGATACCCTTTTGACAAGTTCTTTGGTCGTATGCATAGAAATGCAACCGATTGTTGTAGGTAGGCGTTCTGGATGCGTAGGCGTCACCAATACTACTATTGCTTACTTGATCAACACTATCTGGTATTCATCGCTGACTTAGGGATCGGGAACTTTCGAGGCGAGCCACAGCAAGCTGAACGATCTTGTCGTAAACAAGTTATTGTTAGGTATCCTGGACATAGATATATGTGAGATCCATCCGTACAGACAGCTGCTCTATTTGACCAACCAGCTTCCAGGAGTTTCTTCCCTTACATCGATATGTTCCAACAGGTGTTTCTACTGGAGGTTCGTTATTGATACTTCAAATCCCATTCCGTTTTTCGTCTGAGGCGTAAAGCTCCTCTGAAGGCGACCGGGCTCTCCTTCGGCCCACTAGTCCCGGTGGACGTATATTGTCCGGCATCTGTTTCATTATCTTTGAACGGGCCTCGCCTTTTTGAACCATATCATACAGTTGAGAAAAGGATATAGTGATCTCCCCCAAGATACCATCGATCCCAGGACACTCGCGTGGGTTTCCGAAATCCTTCAAGCCGATACGGAGGATCCGCTCACCATTGACCAAGCTGCCATCTGCTGCTCGAACGATGCCACCTTCCTCTGTTTGAGCTGCCTCAAGTATCGTCGTCTCATCTTCTTGGAGATATCTCGGCCGCCATATTATAACCTTTCCTTCTTTGCCCTTCTTCTTTTGGTATTCAAGGTCGATCCCGATACAAGTTGGGTTAACCCATGTGATCCCAGGATGTAACCATCGGCCAGGTACTTCAGGTCCTTTCTCTTTTGTGAGTCAGATATCTCGAGGATAATGCTGAGCCTCCTTGTCTAGATGATGACGCCCTTCATCTTCAATTGTAGGACTTCCACTAGATGCAATATGTGAAGCGAAATCGGCAGCAACCTGGTCGTTGTCTTGTTCTACATATATTAACTGCCGTTTAATGCGGTCTTTAAGGGACTCGATGACCCATTCATGTAGAGGACTTGGGGGTGATTTCTGTCACGCTACATCGTCCAAAGGGACTTCTCCGCAATCCCCGCAATCCCCACAAACAGATCTATGATGTATACTACATACTACTAACCTTAGTCCTTAAAATGAATTGGATTGCCCATCGGTGATCAATTTGAAGGCGTGCTTGGGTTGTCCCTCCCCTGTCTTAATCCAGGAACGGAGGAGCTGTTGCTCACTCTACTAGGCAAGTTGCCCGGTGTAATATCCACCGAGGTAGCAATGTGTTGCGCAAGCCAAGTTACCTCATACCTACCTCCAACGCTGGACCTTGTCCTTTATCCAAAAACCTGTACGCCGGATATTGTCTCGGCTCGCTATATAACGAGGATGAGTCTCCTAGTGAATGGAAATCCTGACGAGGTTTTGTAGAGGACGCTGCACTATTCAGGTGAGTCTCGCGGCCATGTATTTACGTGCTTTCAAAATCCTTGCTTTCCTTGGGCTATACAGTACCGCCGTGGCCCAGGCTTACCCCAATGACAGTGGTACAGAAGATGTTGTTTCTGTGAAATGGATTGGGAATACTCCGGCCCTCAGTACTGGGACGACATTCGGACTTCCCTGGCCGAAGGGAAAGTACCCGGCTAACGGTACAACATTCACGAGTTCAGATAGTGGCAACAGCCAGGTATTACTTCAATCATGGGTGATAGCATACTGGCCAGATGACTCGATCAAATGGTCTGGGCATGCTATAAGCGGCTCCGAGACCGTCTCTGAAGAGTATAGAATCACGGCGTCAACACTTACTGGTAGCAACATGACTGCATACTCAAAATCGTCAAAAGATTCTTTGGCTTCGGGATTAACTGTTACTGACTCTGCGGATGCTATTGCTGTCACCACTGGAAAGCTCACAGTGACATTTCCAAAATCCGGGAACATCCTCGTGAGCGCCATCGAGACATCCAGCGGCAAGATCGTAGGGCAGAACGGGCGATTGATTCTAAGCTCGCAATCCGGAGTTGAAGATGACGATGAAAGCGAAGCACAGCCCTCAATCAATAAATTTCTGTTCGAAAGCAACATCGAAGAAACTACCGTCAACTACGACGAGGATAGCTCGGTGCGAGCCTTGGTAACTGTGCGCGGCAAGCACCAGGCGACAGCGGCCACACATGACGAATGGCTTCCATTTGTTCTTCGCTTCTACCTATACGCAAACTCGGATGCCGTCAGAGTAATCCACACACTCGTGTTCGATGGCAAGCCTAACGAAGATTTCGTCACAGGGATCGGGCTCCGGTTTGAGGTTCCACTGGCTGGCGAAGAATTATACAATCGCCACGTCAGACTGGCCGGCCCCGACCGGGGCCTTCTTCGAGAAGCGGTGCAAGGTCTAACAGGACTCAGGAGAGACCCTGGAACGGCGGCTCGCACCGCCCAGCTTAACGGCAAGGAGGTACCCAATATTTCAACCTGGCCCACTTCAGTCTCTTCTAATATACAATGGGTTCCCGCGTGGAATGACTACAGTCTCACTCAGCTGTCGCCCGAGGGGTTCACGGTAAGAAAGCGTACAAAGGCCGGCCAGGGCTGGGTCAAGATCCCGGGTGGCTCGCACGCTGGTGGACTGGCGTATCTTGGGGGTGCTACTCGGGGTGGTCTTGCTGTTGCCCTACGCGACTTCTGGAAGCGCTACCCGACGAGCCTGGATATCTCGAATGCGGCTTCAGATGTGGGCCAAATCACGTTGTGGTTATATAGCCCGTCAGGCGAGCCTATGGATCTTCGACCCTTCCATGATGGGCTGGGAGAGGACACGTATGATAAGCAATTGGATGCTCTCGACATTACATACGAGGACTACGAGAGAGGATACGATACGCCATACGGCATCGCTCGCACCAACGAGATCTTCCTCTTCCCATTCGATACAACACCATCTGCCGACACCCTCTCAGCTTTGACTGAGCACACGAATGAGCCACCTGTACTTGCCGCAACTCCCGAGTATATCCAGCAAACACAAGCGGTGGGATCATACTGGGCAACAATTCCCGAGAACATGACGGCGGCAGCACAGACAATCGAGACGCATCTCGACTTCCTCATCAAATACAACCAGGACCAAATCGCCCAGCGGCGGTGGTACGGGTTCTGGGACCACGGCGATATCATGCACACCTACGATGCGGACAGGCACACATGGCGGTACGACATCGGCGGGTTCGCGTGGGACAACTCGGAGCTCTCGCCCAACCTATTCTTCTGGAACTACTACCTGCGCACGGGCAGAGCGGACGTGTACCGATTCGCAGAGGCCCACGCCCGCCACACCGGCGAGGTGGACGTGTACCACATCGGGCCGTTCAAGGGCTTCGGCACGCGGCACGGCGTCCAGCACTGGGGCGACAGCTCCAAGCAGATCCGCGTCTCGACGCCGATATACCGGCAGGTGTTCTACTACCTATCCGGCGGGGACGAGCGAGTCGGGGAGCTCCTGGACGAGCTCATGGATGCCGACAAAGCGTTCCTCACCGTAGACCCGCGGCGCAAGGTCCGCCAGGACAACGGCTCCTACGTCATCGACCCTACCGCCCTAGACCTGGACCTGGGTCTCGACTGGTCCGGCCTCGCTGCGACGTGGCTGATCGAGTGGGAGCGGCGCGGCCTGCGGTGGGAGGAAGCGCGTTCCAAGCTCAACACGACCATGCACAGCATCGCCAATTTAAAGAACGGCTTCGTGACTGGGCTAGGGCTATACAACCTTGAGACGGGCGCCATCGCGCCGCCAGCCACGGACCCGAATAACCGTGGGTCTGTGACGGTATCGCACCTTTCGGCCAGCTTCGGGTTACCGGAGATTATCTCGCAGCTGGCGGACTACCTGGGCGCGGACATGCCTGCAGCCTTCGAGAGCGCCTGGCTGGACTACTGCATCTACTACGGGGCTGGGGCGGCTGCGCAGGCCGCCCGGTACGGCTCCAGCTTCGGCAGCCTGAGCCTGCGGCAGGGCCACTCGCGGCTGACGGCGTACGCGGCCCGGAAGCTGGGTAACGCGACGCTGGCCGCGCGCGCGTGGAACGAGTTCCTTAACACGGATGGCTTCGCGCCAAGCCTGCCGTGGACCAGCGTGCCGCTCAACGGGAGCGCGGTGCTGGTCCCGGTCGACGAGGCGGCGTGGGTTTCGACCAACGACGTCGCATTGTATTGTCTGGCTGCGATTGAGAATCTGGCCCAGGTCGCGGATGCGCTGGGATAGTGGATCTAACTGGACATGGCACTTCCGTGTGAAGCGGGCATCGCGTGCTGCAGTTGGTTGTTGAATGAATAGAGACAACATCGACGTTGCTCTTCAAGAAATTTCTTGTGCTGCCATATATGTGAATGTGAACGTTAAACTTGGTAGGTACTGCTTGAGACTGCTTCTTAAGGGGTAAAATAATGTTTACTTCAGCAACTGAAATATCTTCAGGTTTGCTTCCATCATACTGGACGCGGTTCCTGGCAGTCCTTACATCAAGCAAGGGACGAGTTCGTTGGCGTATTGCCGCATGCACTTAGAAAGAACCCTATTAAGGCCAGCATTAATCTGCACGCTATTATCCTGATGTAAGAGCCAGAATCCCCATCAGGCACCACACAGTACTAAAAGACTATTTTACGTATCTCCCATGAGTTCAAAGAAATCTTGGAAACCCGGAGGGAAAAGTGACATCGTTGAGGGTTGATCACACGAAGGGCACCCATAATATGCTATTCTTTTCATCAAACACCCAAAGCACCGGAATGGATAATTGTATTAGTTAATGGAAAGCTTATGACATTTCCATAAAGACTAGGAATTTTAAGAAAGCCGCCCACGACGATGCATTTCCAACATCAGCTGAACGCCAGCGACTCCCCCGTAAGCATAGTGCTTCTCAACGGGTTCTTGTTCCTCTAACGGTTGGGAGAGTCTCGTAATCCCGTATAACGAATCCTCGAGCATAATTCGAAGATCGTGGTTCTCGCTGGAGATCTCTGCACCGATTTCCAGGAGGTAGCGACAGATGTCGTAGTGCTTGTAGTAGAACGCCGCTTGTATAGGCGAATACATGACTACTGTGCCATCGTGTCGGCGGCGGACGGGAGAACGGAGATTTACATCTGCGCCATAGCTGACCAACGCCTTCACCAACTCCAGGTTTCTTTCCGAATGCCAATCTTTTTGCGGAGGCTCGCAGCAGAGCCTTCTGAAAAAGACTGTTTCGCCGAATGTGTTCTTCTGGTTCGGGTGCGCTCCATGGTTAATAAGAGGCCTCACGGTTTCGTAGAGAGTATCTATCCATGGTAGGTTGGTACTGAGAAGAGCAGCGAGTAAAGGCGTGATACCCTCAGCGTCCTCTTGGTCAACCGACTCACCAGACGCCAATAGAAGGTCTACTATCGGTACCAGATGGGCTGCTGATGCGCGCATCAGGACAGATGATGGTGCCGCAGGGGATCCGTGAATGTTGGCGCCACGGAGGATCAATAACTTGACGAGCTGAATCATACCGCTGAAGTAGATGTCTCCGTTGTCCTCGTAGAGAGGTAACTGAGACGTTTCCTTTGCCCAAAGCTGTAGCTGGTAGCCCATCCTCCATAGTCGGGATATGTAGCGACGACGATTATCGTCCTGGCATTGCTGAATCATATCGAATTCATTTACCAAGCTCCAGGGCGCATACCAGTTTCCCGAGCGCTCGCCGCCAAGCCTATACCAATCGGCGCCGAGCACTCTTAGGCATAGGTCTAACGGAGATAGCTTCAGAACGGGCAAAACACGATGGATGTCCGCGCCAGCTTCGATGAGCTGAATGGCGTCCTCGTACCAACCATTCGCACAAGCTTGGCTAAGGGCGGTGGGTTGACGGATTTCTTCTTCATCCCGATCGTCCATCTCCAAATCCGTACTGGCGCCATGTTGTAGGAGGCATTCTATGATCTCGAAGCTTCTTGAAGCTCCCAATGTCCACATGAGAGGGGTGGAGTTGACCTAAAATGGAGCGTTAGTATACAAGCTAATCAATACATAGACGGGAGTATGGTATTTATCAGAAGTGTACTATCAAAGGAAAGAATAGCGATAGTTGGTAGGCTTGGATAGTGCTACTTACTGAATCATTAATGTCAGCAGGAACCTGGTGCTTTTCTAAAAGAGTCTTCACAGTGGAAAGACAACCACTGCTGGCCGCCCAGTGGAGAGCATTTGACATGTTGGCACGCAGCTCAACCTCCGGTGATGCTCCAAGATCAAGCAGTAAATTTGCTGCCGCCTCTTTACCGCGACATAGGGCTGTATGCAAGGGTGACCAACGAGGAATGCCTTCGCCGTCCTGGTAACTTGGATGGTTTTCGCCGTCATACACGCCGGAGGTGGCACTACATAGGCATAGTCCACACGAAGGGACTTGGATACGAGCGCCATAGTCGACGAGCAGCTTGATCATATCAACAGACCCCGAAATAGCGGCGAGATGTATCGGAAACCAATACATTGGTAGAGGGCAAGTCCATGGGTAGTTGGGACCCGAAGAGTGATATGAGAAAAAGAGACCGTTGTTTTCCGGAGACTCGCAATCGTTTTCCCCCCAGCGCCTCCACACGTAATTGCCCATCTCTTCTATCCTTTGGGAAGTGATCGGATCCAGATCGGTATTTGCTTCATCCTTGAACTGGGCATAGCAGCGGCCGTGATCTTCTTCAATCATGGGAATATTTGGATCCTGACCAGCGAGAAGTAACTTTTCCGCTGTGCTAACTCGCCCGAACTCGGAAGCCCAAAAGAGTAGGTAGGGGCGGTTCTTAGCTGCGAACGCGTACAGGAACGGATTTGCGACGTAATGGAGAAGTCTGCTGGTAGCCGAAATGGAGCTCAAATCATGAGGATCGTCTAGCTGCCCGATGATATCAAGCAGAAGCTCGTTCGGTAGCGTCAGGAATAATGCCATGCTGTCGGTAGGTGAAGTTAATTGTAGGTGGTAAGTGTAGTAGATCGTATGTGGTAAATTATCTGAAAGACTTTTCGACTATGTCTGAATCTGTTGGTAAAGCAGGCCGAATATGAAGTGCTTTTGCTCTTTTCAGAGTTTGAGAAGACCGAGACAAGTGGTTTCTTTGTGTAGATTGTGCAGTAGGGAATCGAGATATGAGTGTTGGATGTTGACTATATAGAGAAGAATGGGAGATGCAGTAGAGAGGCACCAGCGTTATGTATCAAATCCAATCTATAACAGTACAGTATCAGGAAGTGATCTAGCTACCTGGATGTACCTAAGTAAGTGTTCTCAGCCAGGTGTTTGCAGTGAAGAGGCCGTGAAAAGAAATGATATGTGAGAGCGTGATTCGTACTGTGAATAACTTCGTCCGAACCTACTTACCTGCCTATTTTTAACAGAGTGCCAGCCGGGTATCCATGCATACGTGCTATAATATATGAATAACCTGAATTATTAGGTAGCCTTCTGCTACCTACGTACGTAGGTAGATATCTTAGCGGCTTTGATGGGATGATATTATACTACCAAAACTGAAATGGGAGAAAGGGCCACTTCTCTTGTTATGGTCCGAAGAATCTGAATAAAGAATCTGTTTGTTAGGCAGTTAGTATGTCTACCATCAAAGTCACACAAACAATAGGCCGTACATAATACGGCCAAAGAGCGATTTCTTCATGTCGAGACTCATATTCAACCTAAACGAAGAAAGCCCTTCTATCCCACAGGGTGGAAACCATAGAAACACCCTTTTGATTTGTTTGCTCTGCCAGGAAGCTGACACACACACACACACCAACATACCTAGATGTATCTACCTAGGTACCTAGATTGGCTAGGCATGCAAAGTCACTTCAGAGAGTAGTCATACATAGGTCCAACGACTGAATCCTTGAGCTTTGGTTGAGCCCTGTACGAGTCCTTTCCGAACTCACCAGCCACAGTTCACCGCCACACCCGATTTAGGTGGAGTTGAGGTACTTACCAAAATCCGTAGTTGAAGCTTGCATGTGCATGTGTTACAGATAAAGCCGCACCATCCATAAACATATTCCAAGAAACATCGTTAAGAACAGAAATAAACAGATAAAATGACATCCCAATTGCAAAAGAGAAAGCTCTGCTTCATCGGCGGCGGCAACATGGCCGGCGCCATCATCGGCGGCCTCGTAGCCAACGGCATCGACAAGCAGCACATCTGCGTGTCGGAGCCGTGGGACGTGAACCGGGCCAAGATGCAAGCGACGGGGGTGCGCACAACCGCGTCCAACGCCGAGGCCGCGCAGGACGCGGATCTGCTCGTGCTCGCCGTCAAGCCCCAGGTCGCCCGGACGGTGTGCCAGGAGCTGGCGGCGGCCTGGGTTGGCCGCAGCGCCTCGCTGCCGCTAATTGTCTCAATCGCCGCCGGCATCACGCTGCGGAGCCTGCAGGAGTGGTTTACGGTCGACGGCGGCCGTACCCCGCATATCGTCCGCGTCATGCCGAATACCCCCGCACTGCTTGGCGAGGGCGCCTCTGGTCTTTTTGCTGCCGGGGACGTGTCCCAGTCCGAGAAGGATCTGGCTGCGTCGCTGCTGCGCAGCGTGAGCAAGGTGGCGGAGTGGGTGGATCGCGAGGAGCTGATTGACGTCGTGACGGGGCTATCGGGTGAGTAACACCTTCACGTCCACTTCCCTCTCCATCTTCATCCCCATTTCTGTTATCTTCAACTCGACAATGTCAATTTGAACAAACCTGCTCAGCGATCAATCCATAATTCTAGGGTCCGGACCAGCGTACTTCTTCGCCATGGTGGAGCACCTGATCGAGAGCGGGATCGGCCTGGGACTCACACGGGAGCAGGCCACGCGCCTGGCAAAGCAGACGTGCTTCGGCGCTGGCAAGATGTTGGTCGAGTCCTCCGACGAGCCGGCACAGCTGCGCATCAACGTGACCAGTCCCAAGGGCACCACCGAGGCCGCGCTGAAAAGCTTCGAGGCTTCCGGGTTCAAGGAGATTGTTGACAAGGCCGTCAAGGCTGCGACTGACCGGGGCAAGGAGCTTGGGGAGACTCTTGCGAAGTCGTGATTTCGACATCTCATTCAAACTATTTATGCAGGCAGGTAGGGAAGTAGGTGGGAAAATAGGTAGGTAGGGAATATGTCAGATTGCATCAAGGTCAAGGAAGGTTAACATGAGTTTACGACATTTGGGCTTGGAGTTCAAGTCTTACGACAGGAAATTGTTAAGCTAGAGTGAGACATTTTTGGTTCAACGGCTCCCCTCTGCTTTGTATGATGAACTAACCGGAAGGTGGTGCTCGAGTACGCAGAAAATGGCAGAGAAGGCTGAATTATTGGTCTCTCCTCGATTACCAGACTGAGTGGTGGTGTCTCAAATAGGGCGTAGATACAAAAGTTCCCGTCTGCATTAGTTGCCAGGACTTCCTCACAAAATACAAAGCTATGTCGATATCGGTACCCAAGCTAAAGTGCTCCTGCATGCCGTCGTGACACAGCCTAGACGAAGACCCGTTGCTCGCAGATGCACCTTCAAGCCACATTGACAATCGGTTCATAACTATCCTTAACCACAGTCGCTGACGGGTTCAAGATCGGGGTATCCTGGAGGTTGCGAGGGCCGCACTTGGGCCGTTTCTTGATGTCAGCCTCCGACTCGCCGCTCTTGAGCCGCGTGATCAGGTCCTCCGGGTCGAAGTCTACACCCATGGGGTTCTGCAGCATCTCGGGGCTCCTCATTTACGCCGTCGCCTCCTCGGGCGTGTCGAAGTTGTCCACCTGCGTCTCGATGAAGTTGCCGTCGGGGTCCGTGTAGTACATGGAGGTGGTGGGGCCGTGGTTGACGCACCAGACCGGCACGATCTCGCGGGCCTTGCGCTGTCGGTAGGCCGTCGCGAGGTCGGCCAGCGAGTTGAAGGTGAAGGCTATGTGCTCTAGGCCGGCACTGTTGCGGACCTTGTCGACGCATCCGGGGACCGACAGGAGGGCGACGCGGTGGTGCTCGTCATCGTAGGTCAGGAATGCGATTTCGTCCGTCTCGATCACGGCTTCGGCACCCAAGAAGGCTTTGTAAAATGCGACCATAGGTTTGAACTTTGGCGTTCGAAGCACCACGTGGGCCAGTCGCGATGGCGAGACGACCTTGCCGGATAGGTCTACATCATCCATTGTGAGGCGCGCTGGTGTTGGATACCTAACAGCTCGATTAAATATGTTGTCGTCGTTACAGTGGCACCCACCAACAGTGCTGGTCGTGGAATCGTCACTCTGAAGTGGTTGGATACCAAGAACTTTGAGCAATCTGGATCCACGATGCTCTCACATATATATATGCGCTCATATGCAATCCGAAGGGAAAATCTTGCACGCCGTGATCCATAGTCCCCGTCGTTCTACCTGGAATAGTCGCTTATTTCCAGACGGAGACATTTCCCCTGGTCGCTCTGACTAGTTCCTCCGATTGGATTACAGATGCTGATCACACCGACTTATTAATCGGTGAATCGTCCTGCGGTGTAGGAGACCTGGCACTCTGGATCTCCGGATGAAACCTTGATACTGAGTATGTAGGTTGGTCGTCGGTCGCGCGTTATACTGGCCATGTTGCTACCCCGAATTTCGGCTTTAAGCTGCGAAAGCAAGTGAGCTCATGCTGGTTAACATTGCTCCGACCCCTCATTGACCAGGGCTTAACGGGTGGATTTTTCTACGATCCCAATTTCTTCATACTTTGACAGGTGGCCTCGTACCCATCGTACCATATAGTTCTCACAAAATGTCGCCGATTCTGAAGCTGGGGCCCCAAGGGGACGAATGGGCTTATGACAAAGAGGCCAGGTCCTATGATCTCACCCGCGGGGTATCCGAATCTCCACGGTTCGCTCTCCGAACTACGCATGGTCCCCCCGACATTTCAATCACGCTGTCTCCAGCCCTCAGCGCCCTGGTTGTGGTTGATATGCAGAATTTCTTTCTTCATCCCCGTTGCAATGACCACCCTACTGGCTTAGCCGCTACGGAGCGCACTCTCGAAGTCATCGCGAGGTGCCGCGAGATTGGCATAAAGGTACCCGACTGTTACAAGGACAATCTTCGTGCACGGCTATGCGTCTTCCTTTGAATTGGTGGATCGTAATTGGCACCAGTGCTGACACCGGGTTCTGTCCAGATCATTTGGTTGAACTGGGGATTGAGTGATGACGACCTTGGCAGCATACCGGCAGCCACGCAGCGAAGCTTTGGAAGTACCCTCATTACGCCATCGTTGGACAACAAGACAGCTAGAAACGGCTTCGGCTCCGACATGGGCGACGGTAGGGGCCGTTTGCTAATGGCAGGCTCGTGGAATGCAGAAATCTACGATCCGTTGCTAGAGGTGAGTCGACCGGACTTGGACCTTTTCTGCAACAAGAACAGAATCTCTGGCTTCTGGAACGGCGAGACTCCGCTTGCAAAAGCACTAGCGGCGGGCGGATACCGTACTCTCCTTTTCGCTGGAGTGAACACGGATCAGTGTGTTCTGGGGACACTTGCAGATGCCTACTATCGAGGATGGGATTGTATTATGGTCGAAGACTGCTGCGCGACGAATAGCCCAGGAGGACACGACGTTACTGTCTACAACACGTCGGTGAGTTTTTTTTACATAGGTACCTACCCACCAAGGTACCCAATTCATAGCAATCCAATTTACCCTGGTTGGCGGAGAGTCGGGTCACTTGTCGATCTCACCGGCATATGGAGCAGATCTTGCTAACGCTGGATACGTACATAGGGAGGCTATGGCTTTGTAGTCGATAGCAGGAGCGTCGCCGAAGGCGTTCTTGGTAGCGACACGCAGGTGTGAGCTCTTCGCCGCTCGCATGCCAAGGACGTCAATCCTCTTCGATAGAAAGCCTAATCCCATGAATCCTAAAGGTCTCTAAGGCTGAATGGGCAAGCCTTTCTTCCAATTGATGGCCAGACTGTTGGCGGTGAGGAGTTGATTCCTGTTGTGGGAGGAGAAATTGCTACTGCAACGCTGAATCGAATATATTGGGAATAATGTAACCACACCGACAAGACTAATCCATCCAGCCGCGATCGTCTCATGCTTCAGCATCGCCGTTAATCTAGGAACCGGTATCATCCAGGTCCTCTCAAACCTCATACGTATTTTCGCTGGTCCCATCAGCCGTCATCTCGGTCAGGCAATATTTCCGATTGTGCCTGATGGGTACTCTGCGAATTAATTACCTACAGGTAGCTGCCAAATGCAATCAAGATCAGCGTCAAGCAAACTCCCGAATAGAGTGCGTGGCGGGGAACGGAAATGCTGTCGTGATTGCAACGCAAGGGTGGAGTAACCAGAGTGCTGCATGCAACGCTGTCATGATACATAATGGATAGTATCGAGAGATCTTGCGATTCTCTGCTTTAATTAACCTTTCAACGCTTCTGAGGATCGCGACCATGCTCATCTACCTCCTTTGCCTTTGTGCGGGATTGGCACTAAACGCCGCCGGCGCGAGTGGCCGTCTGATTCCGCGCCAGAACGAATGCCCGCCGCTCGATAAGGGAACCATTGTGGTTGACTCGTACCAGCTATACCCCGAAAACGCCGACTTTGATTTGAACGAGTGTCTCTTGTACTTCGGGTTAGTCTTTCATTCCACTTCAATCCGCACGTAATCATGGCTCGCCGCTGAACCAGTTTCAAAGCGCTCTGTTCAATGCTTCGGTGGTTGTGTATGACCCGTACAAAGCCGAGACCGTTGTGACCCTCGAGTTCGAGGGTATCACCCGCACTAGACCGTTCCACATTGGCGGCGTCGCATGGGATCCGTACACGAATCTTGTCTCAATCTTAGTGGACTCTGCGGTCCCGCATGAGACAGCTGACCACCAGATCTCGGGCGATGACTATATCTTGCGCTATGACCCCGCCACGAAGGCGTTGGTATGGTCGCTCAACATCACGGAGGTAAGTCAGGGGTTATACGGAGGGCAGCAGGATGTTGAACACGACTCTCGCGGCCACGTGTACGTGCTGGGAACATACCCAGGTACCATCCTGCGTGTTGAGCCAGATGGTAGCAGCATTAAGCCATGGTATCTACCAGAGAATATCGACCATACATCGGCTGGGCTCAGTGGCTTCGCAGCGACGGGAGACATTCTTCTAGCAAGCGACACGAAGAACAACACCGGCAGCGGCGAGATCTATCGTTTTGACATGGCTGCCGACGAGGGTACGCCGGTGCTCGTTCCTCGAACCCCTAACGATGCCATCATGTCGCTCGACGCGGTATACCTGCCACCAAAGTACGAGGGGAAAGTGTTACTTGTCTCGGAGCACGACAGGGGCGTCTCGGTGCTCAGGTCTGCAGACGGCAAATGGGAAGCGGCCGAGTACTTGGGTCTCATATCAAACTACTCGTCCCTTGCCGAAGGCGGCTTCAACGTCGCGACCGTCGAGATCTCGGGAAGCATCTACACAGTTGATGAATGGTTCAGCGACCCAATCGTTCCTGGCACCTCGGCAGGGAACAGGACGGAATTCCCTCTCGTGGATATTACCTCGGATATTGAAGGGTTATTGGCTGAGGCTCGGTAGGGCGAGGACGGATGATAATATTGGGGAGAACAGCTGTTGCTCACCCAACTAGCTGATTGCCTGAGAGGAAAGTCTTAGCATGCCAATCTCTCGGAACCAACGTAGAATGGTAGTCATGCCGCTGAAGTGTCATTTCTCAATAGACTATGGTCGCAGTGCATTATTTCTGGTTTGCACTGTACCATAGCAGAAAGTGTACAGTGTACTCATCTGCATTTTATTTCGCCAACCATGAGATGCTCAGGCAGTGTAATGATTGGTGATGCCTTCGAGTCAGAAGAAAACGAGCGGCTCGGCATGGCGCTGACGTGGTGACATGAGAATGCTGCCGCAGAATGTAGGGTCTATTGATAGTTGAAGACTACAATCAAGTGGCGTTCGGTAGCCAGAATACCGGATAACCGATATAGGTCAGGAGTTAGGTGGAGAATGTGTGTGGTGAAGCGCCAGCCAGGTAAGCGACCTCAACGGGCGGATACGAATACTTCGAGGTACAGACCGAGCGAGCACGCATGACAAATTGTATTGGATATCGCAGGTAGTTGAGCAATCATAAGATCAACCGCTATGATCTCTTTAGCTCTACGTGCACAGAAGCTTGCTGGGTTGATATGGTGGGTTCGAAGATCCTAGATCGTGAAGAGAAATGAACAAGATCGGACGAAACTCGAGCAGAGAAGATGATCTATCATCCAGCACGTCAACGACCAACGCATGATGATGTTCGTCATGGGTTAAAGCGAAGGCGGATAGACTCTGAAGGAAAACCGAGCCGAGTTGCCGCCGCCATGGAGTAGATCGACAACTAGACAGAAGGTAACCTTGCGAAGATCATATCAACAATATTTCATTCATTCGCATGTGCGAGTGAATGATTAGCCGATGGCGACACGGCATAAGTCTTGTAGTAAGCAAATCCGTCTTTGGGTTTACAAAGTCGTCCGGATTGAAGATTGCCAAAGGACTTGGTAAGCTATACCTAAGCTCTGCCGCCAGACCGTCAAAAGGTACGAATCCGTCAGACTCAGAGAATGTAGTAAACGAAGCTAGCGATCTCAGGATATGGAGACGCGGACCGCTCGGTACTGAACTATGTGGAGCGAATAGAGAGACGATCCTAGCGATTAATGTCCCAAACAGTCGGTAATGAGCCAAATGGAGTCTTCGTCAGATGATGATTAAATGCAAAAGAGAAGAGATTCAAGGTTAAAACTGGGTAAGTCTCGAAGTTGTCTCAGAGCCCTTGGTGAGGCTGTTTGATCGCCCTTTGACAGGGGCCTAGCAAGCGCCGGCGATTGCCGCTTAGGGAAGATGGTGGGCCTAAACCATGCTAAATCAAGCTAAACCAAGCGCCCCTAGCAATTTCAGAGCGCCAACTTGACTTCTACAACACCAGCAAAGTATCATCTCGCGATAACTTCTAGAACTATTCGGTCTGCCTAGCTTTTCAAGAATGGATCCTCAGGGGCGATTTGATGCTTGAAGAGATTCGAAGAGAACCACGGACAATTGAAAAGAACGCGAATTTCAATTCCAATTGACCACGACCTACTAACCTACCTGGTAAGTAAGGTATACCTTAGGTTCATTAGGTTCATCATGTTGTCCTTCACCAATGAGCAAACATTATCTGGCTTTGGCCCAGTGCACATAGCTCAATTAAACCGAACCCAGCTGATGATGATCTCTAGAGCCTCAATTGCGCCTCACCTGAAAGATGTAGGGTACCGTTTACGCACGCCTCACTACTTCGTACCCAAGAACACCTACTACTCCTAGCCAAGAGCCGAGTGCTTCAAGAACCTCCCCCATGTCATATCTGATTCTGCTAATGGTTCCGCTAACCGCTCACGGAGTTCTATTGACGATATCCGACAACACGAAACTACAGAATCTATCTCGGAGTTGTAATGAAGCACTTGGACTCTTTGCATTATACTCGAGTGCTCCCTAAAACACTTCACCATGTCTTTCGGCTACTGAACCATTTGGGGCATTCGACATGGGACGAACGTCTGGAGTCTACCTGAGAAGTAGGGTTACGATTTTGGGTCTTATGAGCGACCATATCCATGCCGCACCATGCTAGCTCACCATCCGATCTCAACCTTGGGATGAGGCATGATCTGCAGAAGGGGCTCGTCAAAGCCTGCCCAGACTAACTATCCCAGCTAGTCGCCGTTGTGAGCTCCCAGTCGTCCATGTCTGTCACATATATATTTCCATTGCGCCAGCTTCACATCGTGAGGTCTACTCTCTTCTCTTCTATCAAGCTTCAGTTCATTCATTGACGTCCAATTCGTTTCAGTTCTGCGAACTTTTCGTTCTCGACTTTCATTTTACCTTCATTCTATTCGTTACATACCGCCAGGCCGGTCTTCTGATTTTTTTATTTATTTCACTACGATTCGTCCGCTTACACCATACACTTTCGTTCAAGGAATCGAACTCGTTGCTTGACAATCTATACCTTTTGCTATCATGTATACCAAAGCCACCCTTATCTCGGCCCTCTTGGCCGTCGCTGAAGCCCGCTTCGGCCAGGAACAGATCCCTGTTGCTGATGTCCAAGCTCTGGGTAACTTCGGCAACCCTGGTGAGGCCGCGACTCTTGCTGGAGCCGTCCCAGGTGTCCTCCTCGCCGCGGCGGACCCTTGCGCCAAGCTGACCTTGGCCGACAAGATCGTGTCGACCCTCGGCACCGATCCTTCGGTCATCGCCGCAGCACAAAACCTCGTCGCTGCCGAGCAGAACTTCAACCCTTTCGTCGTCAGCGTCCCCAACATCTGCGGCGACGCCACTCTCCCTGCAACGCAGGATCTTCGCGGAATCGTTCCTCTGGTAGACCCTGCCGTTACCGGTTCCGATGTGGAGAACGCCAACTCTGAGACGTCTGTGCAGACGCCGTTCGGCGCTGACGGCCTGAGTGTTGCCGACGTTATGAGCGCCCAGGGCTTCAGCAACTTTACAGTCAAGGGTGCGGCAGCATCAGCGGGTGCCGGTAGCGGTGCTGCGACCTCAGCAACTACTGCTGCCAGCTCGACGACAACTGCCCCTGTTAAGTGCGGTGGCAGCAATAATGCGACCGCAACTGCTGCTGCTGCTACAACCACCACAGCTGCTTCAACCGGCAACGCTATTGCTGGCTCGTCCGCCCAAGCAGGCGCCGGTGCAGTAAGCGACCCGGTGACCGGAACATTCGCCGGCTTCCAAGCCAGCAGCCTGGGCCTCGACTTTGGAACCTGCACGCCAACGGTCAAGTTCGAGGAGTCGCTGAACGGACGCAAGGCCGGCGAATTCACCTTCCAGGCCCAGGACCCCGTCGTCAACAAGGGCCAGCAGGAGGCGCTGAACCCGAACATCATCTTCAACCGCATCTGCGACCAGCTCGTCAACGTCTGCGGCGCCGCCGACGACGCCCACACCGCCTGCAAGGCCGCCCAGGCTAGCCTCGGGACCGGCGCCAAGGACGCGTCGACTGCTAATGCGTGGAACGAGGCGCTGGGCTTTGCGGGTGTTGATATCAACCCTGACAATGCTCCTCAGGCTGGCCTCGTCGGCCACACGTAAATGACGACGTGTATGAGTTGTCGGTTTCGATAGAATAGTTGGAGAGCTCAGGTGGATTTTCTGTGATCATGCACAGCGGAGGGGGTTTCGGGGTGTGACGTGTCATGACCGTGTCAAGAACTTATGATACTGTATCTATATTCAATACATTATACATATGGCGTGGAAGCACTTAATATTCTCTGTGTGTGGTGTGTCGATTATTGTTCCGGTTCGCAATGCGAACATGGTGAGTAGCCCGGTATAGAGATGTCGCAGTTCTTGATCTCGATCGCTGGTTTACTTCATGTGTCCGCCTCCCTCTCCCTAGGTAGACTTCGGCGCACCGTTGACCGTGCCTTGACCTTCCACTTTTTGAAGTCCTGACTACCTCCCTTCTCTCATATACATCCAATTGCCTGTTGAGCTAGGTCACGTCTTTGCATGTGCTGCAACCCGAAGCTGAATGATACTGATTTGGTATTTAGGTATTTCAAAGTACTCGGGCTGTCTATTTCTCAATCATGACTGCAATCTTGCTGCTTGTCTTCTATGTGACCTCCCGTTAAACTTTATTGAATCTTCGCAGCCACAGTAACAGGCACACCCTCCGACGCCGTCGTCTCATAGCCCCTGAATTCGAAATACTTGTTGAATTCCGGATCCTCGACGAGAGGCTTGACCAGCTGCTGCTCGAACGGAATCATGAACTCGCAGCCCTCGTCCGGGTTCCCAGTTGCTCGCGGCGGGTAGACGATAACAAGGCCCTCGTCTATCTTGTTCGCGAAGAGGTGCCTGAATGCCTTCGGCTGCGCGAACCCGAAGTCCGCGTCGCAGATCTTGGTATCGCGCCAGTCCGTCATGATGATCGTCAGAGGAGGGAACGAGTCAATGCGGATGAAGAGCGAGGTCTTGTCGCGGATCGGTGCTATTGTCTCTAGCACCTTACCCAGAGCCTCTTGGGTCATGCCATTCGTTAGGCCACGGATATAGGAGGCGATACGCGACAGAGGCGCCTCGGAGATGACCTCGGCGTTGGTTAGTTTGGTTGGGGCGGTTGTTGTGGTGGCCGCGAAGAAAACATTCCTCTGGATTCTTTCGGGCTCGGGTGGATTAAGCCGTGGTCTCATGTTGATAGCCTCGCCCCATAAGCTGGACTCGTCCAGGGGCGAGTTATAAAGGGTTGCGCGATGCTTGGAAAGGTATCGCCACAGGAATGCCGAAAACGCATCGTAGGTCGAGATCCAAGAGCCGTCGGTGGGAGTAGCGAGCTTCTTCAGTTCTGCGGCTTTGCTCTTTGGCAAATGCAGTAAAAGAGCCGCTGACGGAGGATGAGGGTAACGAGCGGGCGCAGGAGGCCCATCCACTTTAGATTCGTCTGCAATTTTCGGTGCAGCGAACCTGGTATGATGGACGCATTCCATGTCCCAGGCTGGAGCGGGAGTCTGGTTGGAAATGGAGGCACAGTTGTCCGCAAGTTGATGCGTGAAACTGGCCCAACCCATCACGTCGTTGGCGTAATGATGAGAATGCATGTTGAAGATTAGCCCGCCTGGAATGAAGTTTGCCTGAAATGCAGAGACGAAAGGGTGAGCGTCTGGGTGGCATTCTGGCTTCTCGCCGTAAATGAGACCATGCCAGCTCAGAACGGGGATCTTATCCCCTAGCTTTGAGGAAACAAACTGAGAGTTTTCAAGATCGGAAAACGAGGGAAAGTTGTCTTCAGGCGAGTCGAGATACTGGACTACAAAACCGACTGTGCTGTCCTTCTTCTTTACGAACGAATGATCGCCATCGTCGTTCTTCTCGATCGTTCCGACAAGGTGCCTGGCCTGGGCGAGAGTTCGCTCGAGACCTTCCTTGAGGAGGTCGGCTATCTTGGTCCTGTCTGCCTCTTCATCCAACTTGAAGAAAAGTGCGTAGTTGTTGTAAGTAGAAGCTGCTAGGTAATCGAGAGTTGAAAGCCTGAAGCTTTCCTGTTCGGGGTCATTTTCCCAACCCCAGGGGTGAAGGCGATGCTCCTCTTTCTTCGGCATGGCTGATCTCCGGTCGGCGTCTTCTGTGTATGTACAGTGGAAATTTAACAAGTCAGATAGCCAGGATGGTATGTACCATTCAACTTGAGAGTGTTTAAATACTGTTGTCTCGACAGGCGAGTTTCCTATGCCTCGTAGATGAAACCTAGGGCTGAACTGAGCGGTATGAACGCCCAGACACGAGCTGCGCCGCTATTGAAACGACGCGGGGAGTTCATCATGCCCCTTGGTAGATATGGGAGATATGAGGCGGATATAAAGGAGGGTGGGTACAATGCATGTCATTGACTAACACCGATAGTATTCTGCATGGATTCCCAGGTCCCAACACTCATTTGGATGTTTTCTATACATAGTTGGTGGCGTTGTCAGTGTCGGTGTGCACACACATACTATGTATGACTACCACTCAGCCAAATTCCCCCAGAAAGAGCGGTGTTCGAGATGTTATCATATGCCTCATGTTGATCTGTGGAGGCGATATACTATATGTACGATCAATGCTTCCCTCTAATTATGATTCCGCCGAAATACCATAATAGTAGCAGAATGTTTGGAAGTGCTTTGACATGGCTGCATGACTAAATGATACATATGTCGGTAAAGCAACATCGTGCCATCGCCGCCAAGATCACTTACCTATATCAAGTCAAGTACAGATAGTATACGCTAAAGGCTCTAGCGAAGGGGTCTAAGAAGCATGAAGTCAAGGAGAAGCCGTTTATGGCGACTATTTAGGGCTGCAACTGATATTACATGGTAGAAAAGGGGGGTCACAGACTCACAGTCCCTTAGGATCAGCAGTAAGGTTCCCATAATTCATTAATTATACTGTCAAGGTCCCCTGCGCAGTACCAAATAATCAGGAATACTATGTAATTCATCGGGCCCGGATTAACCACTTCCAGTAAGATATAACGACCTCGTTGTTACACACTGACACGAGGTACATACATGAAAAGCGTTTACCATGCTGCCACGACTGAGTATGCGACGTAGGTACCCAAAGAATTCGTCAGTGATGGCTTCAGCACCTCCCCTCCCGCACGTTAGTTTATCATCATCTCGGCTCTGGTTTTCATTGGTATGGAGATTAGTCTCGTGCTAGAGCCTTCAGAATCCTTGCCGTGTTAGAGTTACGCGGGGATATAGTTCCGATGTCGAGAATACCTTGCAAGAGGAGAAACGGGCTAGAGACACGGGGAAGAGATTCCGGCCGACATCCCAAATCCTTCGCTTCGACCAGTTCAATCTTCGAAAACGCCACAACAGGCGTACCTGCGCACTTGTCCCTCTTCCGTGCAGGATCACGATCACGTTTCCAAGTTTTTCTAACCCCTCTTATGTACACCTTGATGCTCGAAACAAATTGCGCAAGTTTTGATTTATCCTATATGAAAACCCCTTGCTTTTACTACAGAATCATCGATGGCTTTGTTTATTGACCGAGTAATGGTTTCAGGAACGACCTCTAGGTGGCGGAAGTGCAAGGTCGGCCCCGTCGATAGAACCTTGGCTTTGCACTCTTCAAGACAGCCACAGGCCGATGACAGTGGGAAAGAGACGTGCTGCAGGACAGCAAGGTAAGGGAATCGAATATGCTACACAGTAGCATTATCATTTGTCATCAAATATTGTTGGGTCGCATACAGATATATACGATAAGATCTGCTGGTTGAAAGCAGCCAGTTTCAAGTCTCCTTACATAGGTAGGTAGTGTAGTATAGTATTATACTGCCTGACTGCTTACTCAGGTAGGTTAGTATCGAATGCTAAGCGCTGATCGTTAATAATCTAAAACATTAGGATATCCAGCATGTGCTAAGTACAGCAGTCAGGCAGTACATAAGGGTTGGGTTCTCTTATATCCCGGCATCTATGTTACATCAATATGCATTACGTACTATTATATCCAGGCCTCATATTCAGTCCTGTTACATAGTATTCTAGATCATGAAATCCTTCTGAATTCCCTGCTAGACCGGCTTGGTAGATGGCGAAGGTGAGGGGAAATTAGGAGAAAATCTTTTGCTTTGTTATCTGGTACAGCAGGGGGGACTCATGTCTTGATCTTCATCCCGCGAAGAGGTGTATCATAGCGCATGAAAGCCCCGGCAAGTAAGTGGGATTTCAAAGTGTTTTCTCTTCACATCTGCAATCCGCACGCATAAGAGGAATTATCAGTCTGTTATGAGCCCCCCTGATATCGTCTTGGTCTACCTGGTATGTAGACAGGTATATATGAAACTATAACTCGACGGAAGACCCTCATTCGATTAGCGCGAAGAAAACCACTCACTCTCTCGCGATAGCGACAGCGACGGTGAAAATGGCGGACGCGATACCCTCCCTACCCTATGACCAGCAGCAGGCACTGCTAAACGGACCTGCTCTTGCAGCGCCCGAAGGAGTGACCGCTCAGCTCGACAATCCGCCTAACAACAACGGCATGGCTTACGGCGTCATCGCTGCGTGCGTCACAGTTGCGACTCTCTGCCTTCTCATTCGTGGTTATGCCAGAATATTTCTCTTCAAGCAGCTAAAGCCGGAAGATTGTATGTCTCCCCATTATCATCACTGGCGGTTTCGTATGTGCTAATAGATTATAGATATGATTCTCGTTGCATACGTTCGTCACCCATCTTCCCTGAGATTTCTTGGTGCGGTTTCTAAACTCGTGTCGCAGTTAACTTACATCGGCTGGACGGTCTGTTCGCTCCTTTTGTCCAAGACTCCCGGCTACTTCGTTCACCAATGGGATCTTCACCTGCGAGATTTGATCCCTACCGTGCTCGTGAGTTTCAGTGACCGAGTCCTTGTAGAAAGAAAAAAGGCTGACTCTTATATAGTACATTCATTACGCCGGCGTTTTCTACTCAATTACCCTTCCGCTCATTAAGATAGCAATCCTGACAGAATGGATTCGAATGCTCGTTCCCAGGGGCACACGTAACGCCTTCATGTGGATTTGCTACGGCCTGATCGCCTCTCAGGCAATGGCCATGGTTGCCATCGTGTTCGCTCTTTGCTTTGTCTGCATCCCGTACGAGAAGATATGGGATTTCACTCTGCCGGGCCACTGCTTCCCCAAGATGCATGTTGATGTTGGAGCTGCCATCGTCCATCTCTGCACGGATCTCGCCATGTTGATTCTCCCTCAGAAGGTCATCTGGAGCTTGCAAATGTCCTTAAGGAAGAAGCTAGGTGTTTCAATCTTCTTCTCCCTGGGTATTCTGTAAGTTGGCAATGTGGCAGGAACTTTGTATTCCGCAATGAGGACTAACTTGTGGCTTACAGTGCTTGTATCTCGGCTTCCTTCAGGTTGGCTGTCACACTCACGTACGCATCTGCTCCGGATACGATCTACCAGTTCGGTCCCGTCATCTTCTGGGCTTTCGCTGAGATGACTTGCGGATTTGTGATCGCTTGCCTGCCGTCTACTCCCAAGATTATCAAGGATTCCGGTATTCTTCCTAAGATAAAGAGGGGGATGAGGTCGCTGGTAGGATTGAAAAATAGCACGCTCAGGAGCACAAACAAGGTTACAGCCTCTTCCGGCACCAATCAGCTCAGCTCGTATCGCAAGATCGATGATCACAGCATCCGGATGAAGGACCTCAAGCAGACTGAGTCCACAGAGCAACTTCGAGACGACACAGGCAATTTCGATCAGGGTATAGTCCGCACCACTCGTGTTACTATTCAGGAGGAGTACAAGGGCGATACTGGGAATAGCGTGATGGATCACGATGCCCTCTGGCGTACCGAGAGCAAGGTCTGATCACGCATGTTGATATCGACAACGATAGTGTCCTAGCTCAAGGTAGGAATACTTTCGACAGACTTTTGACAGATGATCATACTCATACGTTGTACCTATATCATTGTTTTACTAGATTCAAATATGCTCCTGAATATGATGCTCTCAAACTATCATTCCTACTGTCTGTACTGTATGAGACGCCACCTCTTTCAGTTCATAACTAATTACAGCGCTTTTCTTATATGATTTGCCTTGGAGCAGGCAGGTATGTTGTTCAGGGATTTATCTTACTCCCCTCATTTTGGTATCTTTATGGGGCCAGAAATACGTAGCAATCTTTCCCATATGCTCTTTACAAACATCTCAAGGGCAATCGTTCGATTACAGCTTGAATTATCAGTCAGAAGCATTGTCAGCTTGACTAAACTTTTGCTATCAAGTGTGTGAAAGGATAACTGAACGTTACAGCTTGACTGCGGCAACATTAGCCCCATACCCTTGCTCAGGTAATCGATTTGCTGCTGGTTATTTCGTTGCACTGTTCCGCTGTATGCAGATGATCTACACACACCCGTACCTCTTGCCTGTCGTGACTCGTAAGAGAACTAGTAAGGAATATGAAGTACCGCTAGCGTTAGTATGCGGCCCGAATACTATCAAAGTCGATGAAATTCTCCTAGCTCTCTCTGGAGAGGATATCCGGGACGACGCACGAGAAATGCGGATGTCAGAGCGTCTACGTTCTCCAAGGACCCGGGGACATCATTCGCGTTGGTACTCGTCGTCGTATTAACAACACAATGACCGTGAGAGGAAATAATGGATGAGGCAAAAGATGTTCGGTAATTTCAGTCTGTGTAAGACCTCCACCTTCACTACATCGTATACACTTATGTAAGGAAATTAATTGATGCAAACAACTCAGGACGACAAGATAATAGTCCAATCACATGATCTTCGGGCGACGCACGTTAACGTGAAGCTGTTTGAACGTTGCAAGGGATCTCCTCTCGTGCCACCCCCTGAAAAACCTGGTTTGCCCTCAATCACGGTAAAAATGTCAGAGGGACTGTGTGTTCGCACTGTTCACTCATTAGCGAAACGGCTTCCGGAATCATCAAGTTGGCGACAGTAATAACACCATTCCCTTGCCCTATTGTTTCTTACCCCATGTTTACATACGTTCGCGGGGCACCCAGTACGACTTCATGTATCTACGCCCTCCTCGCCTCGAAGCATTGTGGGTATAGGTAGCAACCTGGTACCCGGCTACTTGGCTAGGCACGACCAGGGATCTACCCTCCATGAACCCTATAATGCAATTTTCCCTTTGCTAATATGTATACAAGATATAACTTGACCTTCGTATTCCAAAAGTCAGAGCTCTGACCTGCACCGAGTCACCGACACACGTCGACCAAGTCTAAAATTCCATACGTGCATTGGGTAATATAGACTACGTATATCGCGGCAGTGAGATAGGCTACAGTGAGCATCGTCTAGCACCCCATCGGCACCTAGCAACAGTTAATTTCAAACAACTTCAGACCAGCTGTTCACGTCCTTCAATCCTAGTCGCTTGTACTTACTACTCAATGTCTTCTTTGCCATCACCCTAGCATAGCAGGTGCTCATCTTCGGCGAATAAATCCCATCGTGCGTGTCACGGTTTTCCGTTGTGTTTTGCTCATCTGTCTTAGATTAGACACGACGTTCCTCGAGCCAAAGATAGACTCTGTTAAGATCAGGTAGCCTTCAAGAGCCTAAAGGTATTATGAAGCAACTATCGAATGAAATTTATCAGAAGGTCCCCAACTTCGAGAAGATGCGCGTGGAAATAGCCGAAGGACCACGTTCAGTTGGCACTAGCCGAGCGAATCGCTGAGGACGTAAGCGAAGAATAGGTGGACGCCCCCCTTGAAAGAATCTGTTCATGATTCCTCAACATCCGCATTCTCGTCTCGTCGCTCAACGGCGTCTGCAGAGCTCAACGGCGTCTGCAGAGCCCTGGCACAAGCCAACGACGGGAGGCTGTTCACTCCCAAGAGACGCTCGCGCGTTGCCGTGTTGCGCATGCCCTGAAGAGAGAGTCGATTGACATCGGGCTGATGAGAAATCTTTGCTATTGTCTATTGTCGCATGGATGCAGACACACCAGTGTCACTGAAAGAAAGGGAAAATTTTGCAGGAGATTGCTGACGAGAATTCCTAATTTTCTTAAACGTATATTTCCCTCGGAGCTACCGCAGTCTCGCACTTCAGTCCTTTTGGTCTTCGCACGCAGGCTGACTCATCGTACAGCGACAAACCCATCTCGCGTTGCTGACCAGGCCGCATTCGTCCAGTCCTTTCACATTGTCGGGGAAACGAAGAGCACGATGAAGGATGCGAGTGTTGTCATCAAGGCGCTACACAGTATGCTAGCTCAGGAACAGCGCGCACCATGCCAACTTCCCCCGACGATGTGGAGCTGAACAAGCCGTTTTCAAGCTACGGCGTCAACCTGCAGATAGCGGAAACAGCCATCACGATCCATTTTCCTCCTGTTCGTCCTGGATAGCCTCATGTTGTTCAAAATCCTCTTCTGGTGGATTCGTATCAATGCTCAGGTGCTGGCTTATACGGGGCCGCACTGAGATGTGTTCGTCGCTAAACACGGGATCGGCGCCGCGTTTGGAAACAACGAAGTTGAGGACAGACCGTCGGAAAGTTCGCACGTCGATTCTATTCGGAACCTCGATCCAGATATCTTTGTGCCACTCCCGGGCGTTGATGAGGTAGCGGAGAGGGAAGGGAGCCTCGGCGTCGTGGTCGGCGGTGTACTGCTGGAACACGACGTCTCTCCAGGTCTTGTTGAGGTTTCTGGTCGTCATGATGAGCTATGATTGATGAAGCCTGTTCTTCTATTAACAATTTACGCGAGCACTGTGAACAAATTAGATGATTCTTCACCCCGAGATGTCAGTTGACGTCACGAGCCACGAAGAGGACCCACTAGTATTCGGGGTTTCGGTATTCGGGTCATACAAGGTACCTAGGTTCCTCATAGAGCAATCCTTTCTCCTAATATTTTCTCATTATGGCCATGTTCTAATCGTTTCTGTATCAACTGTAAATCTCAGATCATTGGGAGTCATTTTCGTATTCTGGCATTGTAGAAGCAGTTCTACTGTGTTTCATAGGAAGCCATCCACACCATACTTCGCCCATATCAGGGACTATCGACACCAGGTTTCGGCAGTATGGGAACTCTAGGGTTTGTAACTCTAGACGCGTCAGTTGAATTCCATCTACAGGTACCATAGGCCGCCAACCTGTCGGGCACAGTTTCCATCAAGCTGTAAAACCCAGGTCTCATCAATATATCGTGCTGACAAGAGGAGATGTGTGGAATATAACAGGTAATGTGCCCAGAGTCGACGAGTACTGGTATAGACGAACTGAAACTTTATTAGACGAATTTTGATAATTATTACTTAAATTTTCTAACTTGGTATCATACTCAACAGCCCACTGGGGACGACTCATCCGTTCACGAAGTTATTTCCCCATGCTGGCAAGTATGATGTGAGTGCAGAGGCACAATTCTCAACTGCGCGTGGAATTCCCACGTGCCCATCCGCCAGGATCAATTTCCAGCAGGCAATTCGTGTATAACCAGGGGCACGGAGCTAAGTTCTGTCGGTTTCTCGACAGTGGGCAGCTCTGCTGGGCGCTCGGCCGGAGATAGTGGAGATATTGGTCGTTTCTCTTCAGCTTGCGGCCTCAGCAACCTCCTTCGGCGCCACAAAAACCATGCTATGCCAGACGCTATCAAGAGGACTGCAAGTGCAGCCCCAACTCCAATGCCGGCAGCCTCGCCAGAATTTAGGGATGTCGAGCTTGCTTTTGATGTCGATGTAGGGGTCTCTGAGGCGATAGAGCTGGCTGTTGTTGAAGTCTGTCTGCCGATCAGCAAGCTATTACGAGTAGAAAGACAAAAAGGACCGACCGGTATTGTGTAAACTATTGCTAATGCAGCTAGGTGCTGATTCGTGCTCTGAGTTCTCGTTTCGACAGCGATCGTATTGGCCTTCAGGGCCGTTCGCGTAACGACTATAGTCCCACCAGTGGTATGTCTCGACATGCAGCGAAACGTTTCGGCGTGAGGCGCGCTAAGTAGTGTCGTGTCTAAGCACGTGTATGCATAAGCCCTGACAAGTCTGTCAGTATGAAGAAATTTTGTAGGAATTTAAATATCAAGCATACGTACGTAGGACAGCAAGTGATGGCAGATGCCGAGTCTGCACCCATACAGGCAGACGTGTAGTGCAGAGGACATGCTGTCCCATCGTATGTGAGAGTCGCATCCCACGCAGAAGGCAAGCAATTAGATGTCTGCGATGGGCCCCCAAGCACGGTCCGTGCATCTCCGAGCTCCTCGTTGTCCCAGATCCAGAAGTCGTTCGTCTTGAGACAACCAGCCTGGGTGGGAGTCCAGCCGGCCGGTAAAGTCGGTGTTGACATATTATATCATCTCCAGGTGAGGCGAATCGTGGAAAACGAGTTTTCGAGAGACATGACGGCGCCTGGGCATTTGTAAGGAGAAGTATGCGCGAGGAACATGATCAGCATCGCTGATCATCTTTTCCATAATCTGTGCTACGTAGTAGCGCCAGGTTGAGCTTGGCTACATTTGTATGTGTCAGAGATATAGTAGTGCCACTAGGGCCCAGGCTCCTGGGCCCTAGCCGGCTCCACCTCTGATTGGCTATATAGACCTCGCCACTGCTACAGCATACCTGTAGCTCCTAGTTCCTACACACACGAATACCACTACATTCTACGTGTTCATCAGTATGGAGTCATTGCTGACATACGAGGTCAAGTCTTGGCCTTGGATCAGGATCAATCCCTCTCGAGCACTCGAGACACAGCCACAGCTGCCAAAAGATGGCATGAAACGTTCATGAATCCCTTGCTAGATGTGAAGCAGATGAGCTTAAAGCAAGGTAGCCTGTTTTTCCATCCAACAGTCCAGATACCATTCTGATGATATTCCACTCAGGCTTCGTGATCTTGGGGAAGACACGAGCAGTAGCTACCAGATAGGAGGTAGGCAGGGAACCTAAGGCAGCAATATCACAACACCTTGTCAATACTACATACTATCTGACTATGCCATACGGAGAGTAAATCTTCTGTGACACCACACGTGCGGTTTTCGCATATGAATTTGATGCTACGCCACAAAATAAGGTGTTTCTTCTTGATGCCCCTAACGCGTACCAACAGCCTAGCTTAGCGCCCGGCACAGCGCAATGGCCATGGCTACAATACTCTCTAGCCTTACATAGTAAAGCTGAGGTTGGAAGCCAGGGAATTTTCTAGATGATTGGTTGATTAAAAAAATCGCCCGGAGAATACGGCAGCCCCTGACTAGCTGCCTGCGTACATACGTAGTGTTTGTTACTTGTGAAGTGACGAATGCCAGGCATAGACTCATATATAATATACATAGTATACTACGTGCCCAGGTAGTAATCCATAATATATGGGCAATTGAAGTATGCCTTCGAGGAGCACAATTGTTCTATAAACGATGTACAGCCTTCAGCATCTTCGTACATATCAGCAATGATCAAGACGCCATGAAGGCCAAGTTATTATACGTTTTTTAACATCTCGTTAGGCAGCAAATGATGCGCAAATCGTAGCACATATGGGTAGTCTTGTACTACCCTTAATGTGATACCCCCCGTTTGGCCCTGGACGAACGATAGACCATGTTGTTCACACTGCTATCACTTGTTGCGTCGATCGTCACTCAAGTCCTATTTGATGAAGCTGTTCGACTCGGGTTGGCCAAGCTACGTGCAGTTAGATGCTTCTTCCAGTGAGCAAAGCCGATACCTACCTCCTTGTCACGTACGGTAGGAGGGGCATTATTCTGTATATGCCATCGAGTGAGTCATCCCGATATCCACCCTAGATATAGACACCATTAGGGATAGAGGTGGAGCATTTGAGTCGTTGATTGGCTGGTTGGCTGGTTCAGAGTGGGTTGGTTGTTTGGTTGGTATAGGTAATTATGCGGCGCGCAGAGCCACATGTTTACATAGTACTGTATAGATAATTAGAAGTGCAAATAGAGAGCCAATACCCTGCATATCTAACGAATTTCACACATGAATCATGAAAATACTCGGACCGTTCCCGTAGACAATGGGTCAGTCGGTAAATGACCATAGTCATGCCCGGCGTACAAAAAGATCATCAGGGGCAGTTGCTAAAACTACCGGTCTTACGGTTCTACGTCGGTCTGAGTCAGGTCCGATCCTTGAGAGCTCCAGCCGTAGTAACGGAGCCATAATACGCCAGGCTCCAGCATAGAGCGTGTTCAAGTCACGATGCGAGTAGGAGTAGTAAGGACCCTTAGGGCACCGTACGATAACTGATTTCACATTCTACCTCAGTGCCTGGAAAGAATTTGCGCGTAAGGAGATACCTGGCTGGCAAACATACATGTGACTACCCTAAATCGTAAGAGGTTTTCCTCTCCAGCTGGCTTCTAGGTAAACACACCTTCCCATCTGACTCACAGTCCCCAAGCAAACAAAAAATCATAGCTGCCTAATCAACATGGGCACGCACTGATTCTCTCTCTTCAAGCTTCCGTCCTCTAACATTTTGACAAGTCCAGTACCAACTTATCTCGAAATTATATTGTCACCAGTCTCTGTAATCGAGGTATTGTCATCGGAAATTGATCTTCTCATTCTTTCTCTCTTTCTTAGGTAATTTTATACTCCTGTCACGTGGTTTCCTGGACCAATGTCACAAACCTCGCAAGTTGCACACCATCCAAATCAACCAGTGAGGTCTAGGACAGAAGAGCCATTTTCCCATTCGTTAGTTGGTTCTAAGAGCATAAAATGCAGAGAGAAATGAGTCGGGGGACACGAGGAAGGGGAGGATGCCTCGTGAGAACAATCCACCAAATATGGTATTTATCACAAGGAGACGACAAGAATGTGGTGGGAAATGGTACGAATATATCGATTTTTCCCCAGGAATAGAATGGGGGCCGAGGTCCTCGCACGGGACGGCGACGGTTACCATCTAACACTACCCAAGGACCTAGTGTACGATACAATCGACGTTGTGTGTTTCCAAAGTCATCCTCTCAACCTGACCGCCAGCAATAAACTAAGCCTCACACTTCTGCTCCAGCTGGAGATTGCTTAACAATAGGTTGTTCAAATAGAATGTCTTTGTCGAGTATGCGACTATTGTTGTTTATAGTCAAGGACAATAGTTCACCTGCTTTTGTAAAAACAAGCCACCTGTTTCACCAACTCTCGCGAACAATGCATTCATTGTTCACGGCTTTTCCAAATATAAGCCATCGACTCCCAGAGTTGTCAGTCAGTATATATATCCTAGTAGGTTCAACATTACACCTGAGACGAAACTGTCACATATCTAATCTGCACTGTCCAGACATAATTCGTCCTTTCTCAAGGAACGGCCTTTTACCGAAATCTTGGAGCGGCACCTCGGCACTGTAGAGTGAATCCACTTAGCATGTAGGGATATCCGAAGCCTTACAGTTAATTCCCCGTACTCTACTAGAGCTCGAGTCACTGGTGACTCGGACCCTGATGTCCCAGTGTACGTAGTATACAGAAGCAAACTTATCCATTCCCGAGTCCCTGTAGGACCATCCACCTCGTCACTCGGCACTGTCCGATTACTGCTCTATCCCTCTCAGGACAGTACCTGAATCACATACTGTGTGTTCCAGCAAGATATACAGCAAATTCAATTACACTGTGTGTCTGGCTCGATAGAATTCGAGCTCGAGGGTTTCATATATATCCGTCTTGCCAACCCTCCCAAGTCTCCTTTCTATTCATCCCCCATCACATTCACCACTTACAACTTCAGAGCCTGTGGTCCACTCACTCTTTCAAAAGCCCCTTATTAACCTTCGATTGAACTTGTTACAAGAGCTACTTAGCCACCTCGACGACACGACTCAGTACTTTCCTGACATAAAGATACAAACTATCTCCGGAATTATCTGCTTCTCAGCTCTCGTCACTATTACCAATTAAGGCAACGCAAAGCATGGCTACCTTGGCCCTTCAAACCCGGCGCTCGCCATTCGCTCCGCAACCACACATTTTACGCATCCCAGTCGAGCTGCGACTTATGATCTACAAGGAAATATTTGAAGACGTCGTCGAACGGGGCATAGGACTTTACCCTTTTGATGGCCTTTTCTTTCCCGATTTTAATGACATTCGCCTACTTGAGGTCTGCAAGCAGATACGAACCGAGCTTGCCCCTATCATTTACAACAAGGTAGAAATAGGCTCGGCTCGTAGGGAAGCCAATAACTGGGCCCGAATCTTCTCCTTAATTGCGCCCCACAACACATCTCTATTCACCGAGTTTACATTCGACTACCGATTCCACGCCGGGTCCTCCTTTCTCCCTCATCCCAACGAGATATCAGAAGAGAAGGATAAATGGCAAAAACTACATAGCCATCTCGCCCACGCTGACCTGGCACCTCGCCTTGTTACAATTTACATGACTCCCTGTCAGGGGTGCAGCTGCTGGGCCCAGCAGCTTGGGCAGAGCAAAATCAATCCCGCCAACTGCTGGGAAAATCCTGCCGTCGGCTTCGAGTATACCGACTGCTTTATTTACCAAGACTTAAAATTCCTCAAGTTCGTGACCTCGTGCTTCGCAAAAGCCGAGCGGATTGAGTTCTGGGGAGCGGTCGACCCTCTCTGGCTCCTTTTCATTCGCCGGAAGCTTGGTTTCATTGTCCTGCGCGACCCTGATTATGAATACGGCCAGTACCAGGAAGAGGAATCACTTCGGGCTTGTGTATTAATCAACCCGAAGGTCTTCAATCCAGACAGGGATTTGAAAGGATATATTCGAGCTGGGTCGATGGAAGGGGTCTACGATTGGGACTGGGACTGGAAATTGGTCGAGGAAGTCGACTATTGCGAGGAGGAACCAGTAGACCGCCAATGGTATTAGGTCTATGTGCTGGGATACACAGATACCTAGGTACATAACAGAAAGAAAGGAGCACTGAGCTCTCAACATGCAGGTTTCCCTGGTCACAATGAATATAGACAAGGACCGGTCTGAAGACTTAATTCTCATTGCATTTATTTAACCACTTGTAACAACATGATCGTCAGCTGAACAGGAACTTGCTTATGGATGCGACAGGCGGCTCAGGGGAAGGAGAGGGCGAGGGTTCAGAGACGCGCCTCTCGATAACGGAAAATCGTAACTTCAACTCCGGACATGTGAGTTGAGGGAGTCAATCTTACGCGAACCCAGCCAAGGATATGGTATCTTTGGAGAGACGAGCTGTAGGTCAACCCTGTCCATTCTCACAATAAGTGAGCCAGAATGGCAGCAATCACTTCACAGTTGAAGGGCAGCGACTCCGACAACACCCTCCCGTACACTAGAGATACTCACACAGATCGCATCAAAACGTCCACCGCGTTGTTGGGGCATCTACATGATTGAGTCCAAGGATTTCATGATGAAACCCGGCGGCGAATTTCACGCATTCAGAAATAAGTTCGTCAGACTTGCTGGGGAATGGGCCAACAAGAGCAATACAATAAGTACCAAGTGAAACGTCTCATAAGACGCTACATAAATAGAATTACGATAACTACCTACCTACCGTAAAGAACATGTCGATATACAAGATGTACTCGTGAAGGTGAAAGTAGACACGCAGACACGACGTCGCATTTAGAAACTGAGCTTAATGTGATATGCATATATACATTATTGGAAACAAAGCAGTATTACACAACTACCGAAGCCCCCCTGACGTCACCCATAAGCTCCACTTAAGCACTCCCTGTCAGCTTTCACCGACGTCGAGTCCACAACGACAACGACAACGACAACGACAACGACTCCCCAGGTATCAACATAGTTCTAAATAGCACCCCAGTTATTACACCAAACATCAATACAATCCAACAAGAACCCATTAATCTTCAACATTCCAATCAAGACAATAAAAGTTCATACCTACAATCTACCCACAATGACAACCCAACCCCCGACCCCCACCCTCCGCCTCCTCCAAGCAACCGCCATAACCGTCCTAACCAGCAGCGCAGGCCTAAGCGCCTCGCTCTCACTCTTCACAATCCCGCGCCTCCTAACCTCCCCCACCCCGGTGCTAATCCGGCAATTCAACGCCATGCTAGCCGCAGCCCACGCCTATCTCCCGCTGCCGCTCGTGCTGCCCAGCCTAGCGCACCTTTACCTAGCCTGGGCGCTGCCGGGCAAGACGCGCCTGTACGTCGTTGCAGCCGTGCTCTCTTTGACGACGCTGCCGTGGACGAGTGTGGCCATGTTGCCGCTGAACCGCGCGATGGCGCGCAAGCTGGAGGTTCTGGACGCCGCGGATGTGGGCGTCGGCGATGTGTTGGTTGACGAGATGGCTGGGAGCAGCGCGCGGGGTGGCCAGGATGAGACCGCGCATGCGCTGGCCGACTCGTGGGCTACGCGGAACTTGTACAGGCCTGCTGTGGCACTGGCGGCTGGGTGTATTGGGCTTTATGCTGCGCTGTCTTGAGGGGGTGAGGCGGTTGCGTTGCTTTCAATTGAGGTCCTGCGGGGTTCGGATGGAGGTAATATGTTATTGTGAGAGTCAAGGTTGGGTCACATGTCGAGTCCTTTCAAAGTAGAGAGATTGGCTCAGAACGAGCATACATCGGGGGATCGTGAGGGGAACTGACTGATTAAACGGCTTGAAGTCTAATCGAGATTGTGGTCATCATTATATGCCTTGCTCTGGGCCTACAGATGGCCATACAGTGTTACACTATCGCCAGTCATTATGAACATGATTAGGACCATCTCAAAGTCCACTCCTCGCTCCAAGCACTGCCCGTCATCAATGTATCGAGAGAAGAGATTTTTAGGACATTGCTTGAGCCCTCCAAGTTCCATGCATTGGCATGGACAACCTTCTCATTTAACTTGATTCTAGATATAGGACTCTGGATTCCCATGATTATTACACTATCGAGCGAATTGGAATCTGTATAGTTGCCGAGTGGTGTAGCTTTCAATGAGGAGTCTTGGACCGTGAACTGAAAAATTGTCAGCGATTTGTCTCGAGGAATGGCACACTGAAGAGAAAGCACTGTGATACATACATAGACCCAGGTGGTGGCATTTGGAACTAAGCTCTCTCCATCATCGAGATAGAGCCTCCCTCTAGCAAGGCCATTCCGGCCTAATGCCACGAGGAGACTCCAAGAACTGGCTCTGACTGCTGCAGTCGTCAAACCAGGTTCCTGTGTTGGGATTACATTTCCGCCTCGTATAAAAATCGGAATATGACCGAGCGGTGCATCAAGTGTGACATTCTGCCCGGCTGCGACCCCAGTAACCGGTGTCTGGCTGTACCAATCATACCAGACAGTACCTGACCCAACGCCGGGGAAGACGCCGTCCACAGTCGTAGCTCCTTGAACTAGGCATGGAGTGACCATAATCGCGCTACCAAGGAGGAACTGCCTGTCCGCGTTGGCCAGCCACGGCTCATCGGGGAATTCCCAAGCAAGAGCGCGCATCGTAGTCGAGCCAGTCAAATGGCTTAGGTAAAAGGTCGTGTAAATGTACGGCAGTAACGCATATCGAATCTTCATCGCTGCCTTTGAAGCTTCAGTCACTGCTGCCCAAATATACGGTTCCTGACTGGCAGCCCCCAGGGTATTGTGGTTTCGATAGAACGGAAAGAATGCGGATAGTTGCATCCAACGAGAGCATAGCTCCATGTCGGCATTATCTGCAAAGCCGCAGGTGTCGACGCCGAACATGGGCATTCCGAAGAGCGAGAATGACAGAGCCTGCGGGATCGAGAAGTACAAGTAAGCCCAAAGGGAATAGTTATCGCCCCTGTTCCTACGTCAGACCTGTAACCTAGAGAGAAAAGGAATTGATCATCTTACCCCCAGTGACCAGCCCATTTTCCCGAACCGGCAAATTGAGACCTCCCGATTATAAAGGGTCGCTTCGTAGGGAAGACGTTCAAGAGCGCATGATAGGTGGCATTTAGGATTTGATGTCCAAATAAATTATGGACATCGTACTCTAAAATGCCTCCGTGGTGCGTCGCATTGGGACTAACTGCATGGACAGCAAGGTCACCATGCCAGTTGTTGATAGTATATGGCGGCCAATTGACATTTCGGACGTCGGGGGTTGGACTGCTACGAAAGTATGAAGCCGTAGTGGAAGTCGTCGATGATGCTGTAGCTGAGATGGAGCTTAGAGCGGCTGATGCAGATGCCGCTTCCGTAGCATTGGTCAAGTTGAACCCTTCTGGATATTCTAACACCTCGTTTCCAGGCTCGCCTGGGAGAATGAAGGGAGGATGAATGGGGTTGAGATACAGTTCGTTACTGCCGCAGCTGCCTACGCAGAAAGACGCGACCTCGGACATGTCAATCCAGATTCCGTCAAACTTGATCTTGCTGTGATATTCGGCGATCTCGGACAACCACCATCGGTTTGCCCCGGTGCCGTTAAACAGGGCGCCAATCCAGTCAGGGAAAACTAGGCACCCATTGTCAGCATAGGAGTGAGAGGATGAAGAGCAGAGAGAATACCGGTGTAGCCTGGCCAAACTGCTCCGATATAAGTCGATCCATCAGGGTTGAGTAAGAAAGCTTCTTGGTCAAGGCCTCGATCAAACGGTGTGTATGCGTCGCTGGCATTCGTTGGATCTGGCGCATAGATAGCCGAATCGATGATGGGTACGTAGTGTTGGTTGTTCTGATGCAAGCGGGACAGGAAATCAGCTCCTTCGTCGTAACTGAAACGATCTGGGTCATTCTCAAAGTCTCGATATGCTTTCATGTAATCAATGTCGGCTGTTAAGTTGTCAATAGGAGTTATCACGGCAGAACTGTCCGGATAAAAACGTCTTGGAGACTTACACCAGATCGTCTCAAGAGGAATTTCAAATTTGGCAAAATTATCAATAACCTCCTGCAGCTGAGTCCAGTTGTCATAGCCCCATCTACACTGGTGGTAGCCGAAAGTCCAGTACTGCTGCATGGCGGGCAACCCAATAGCACTTTTTTGGTACGCCTTGGTCACATAGTCTTGAGAGGGACCCTGATAAAAGTAAAGATCGATATTACCGCCAAGTGCTCTCCAGGTAATGTTGGATTCGCGTAACAAGACTTCCTGCGTGTGGGCATTGCGTTGGAATACGCCGTGAGTAAATGACTTGTACCAAGCTGATTTGTCAGTAGCATCTGGAGCATAGGACAATGTCCCGGTATCTTTGTCTACTTTGAAGTAGCGGGTGTCAAGGTAGATAGGATGGTTTCCGTAGATATTGGCATCTATGACATCCCCTACATCGGCCGCATAGAATGTTCCTAACGTTGTTAGATCATAAGTGAAATCTGAGCAAGGTACAAGGTCATACGAGTAAAATTATTCCCTAATCGGAAGCCGTGAATAACTTCGCCGAGTCCATAGACGTTGTAGTTCTCAGGCAAGGATGAGCCGAATTCAATGAACTGGTTTTCATACACCAGGTGGAAGCCTTGGGTAGTGAACAAGACATCGCCGGTGCTCTTCCTAGTGACATTAAATGAGAAGGTCGGCTCATTGCTCCATGTGAATTTCAGATCGCTGCCTGAGTCATAGTAATCAAAGTCTTGCTCGACATGAGGCTTTGGGATTAACTCCTCAGGGAGGATGAACCATGTGTAATTATCAGGGCCGATGTAACGAGGTAGTATCTCGACGTGTAGTCGGTCTACAGCTTGGTACTCAACGACTAAGCTCAGATGTTCGATGTCGGTACCATAAACATTACAGGCATCGCCAGCCAAAGTGAGATCTGCTGTCAAGCCATTGCTTGAGGTCTTCACATTGGAAGCTCTGTAGCCCGGACAAACAGACTGGGGGTCGATAGCCTGGGGATCGACAATGTTAGGTATAACTGGCTGACCAACATCTGCATCGGGCGGGAGAGTGTACGCCGAGCTCAGAACAGATATGGTCGTTGCCGGCGCGTCCTGCCCTTGAGTACAGCTGGAGATGGCTAGTAGGACCAGCAGGGCCAATGAGAGAAACATGATATAACGAGACATTGAGCTTTGCTTTGACCATCGAGAATACCAGGATAGGGTAATTGTCAATGAGGCGAAAAAGAAGGAAATTAGGAGCAGCCGAGAACCCAAACCCAATTGCCCGTACCAACTGTCAAGCTCGACGGGCAGTGACATGGGAAAGGACGTGGGAAATGGAAAGAGCCATGTGATATATGAAGTTACCCCCTCCTCAGGCAGGATCCCCTGGATTATAGAGTTGACTGCCTGCATCATTACTTTACATGTACATACATGCATCTATCGCTTCGGTAAGTATTGGTGCGGGTTAGATAGGCAGTCACCCACATACCTATAGGTCAGATGAATGCTTGGAGGTTTATCCTAAATTGACCAATAATACTAGGGACGTTTTTTAGAAGATGGTGATGAAAAAGGGTGTCTGTTGCATCTCAGTGACCCCGTCTGCCCATGTAAATGTACCATTCCAGCCACACATGTTTTTAACCAATCAGAGCACTTGAATGAGGGGAAAGGTAACCACGGATTTGAAGTTTGAGGTCCGAAGGCGGATTTTCTTTCGATTCATACTAGTACACACAAATATTTTATAGCTACAGTAAGCACTTTCCCATGTCTATAGAAGCTATTGCTAATTGAGATGTAGTATCGCAATATGTTTGGTTAGGTGCGCATGCGTTTTGAAGGGTGCACGCACGACTACTGCAATGGCGAGGCGAAGAGAGTGAGTTGAAGAGATAGCAACTGGAGAGGAGTATTTGGGACCACGACCCTCCTCCCCCAAGGGAAGCGTCAATACAATGCCTGATTAGCGGTACCGCCTCGTTGACCACAGGGACACGAACGTGCTTCCGTGAGGAAACCTGAAACATAGGTAGGTACCTATACCGACTACCTGTGACGCCCCAAAGGAAATTCGCTCGCTTAGCTCGATCATGCACTTGAGACAGTGGCCGAGCTGCATGGACAAAAGCTGCAATTTCTGAACGACTTCCGGCTGAGGTTGCGGTACGTGTGGTAGGCGTACCTCAGTACCCTGACGCAGATGGCTTGGAGGGACAAGGCAAGACCATATACGGCCATCCAGAATGAGGTCCTCGAAAGCACAAGATATTGGGGGACTCATGGCCGGGACGTGAAACGAAACATGCTCCTTAGCTTCGTCAAGCAGATCGCCCGTGATGTCAGCCACATTGCCGACTCCATCATGTAGCACACACTCGAGAAGGATAACAATATTCTCGAGGAGCCCAATATGTCTGGGCCAGCAGTGGTTTTGGACGAGGTCATTCGCTGGTCGCAAAAGAAAGACGACTTTAATACATTGAGGTCCTGACGATGACGAGATTGTGAGGGACGACAATGGGACGGACGTCGAGATGGAAGATCCGAAGGATGGTCACGGCGGGGAGGTAGTTTTTATTAGCAGAATACTAGCTGAGTACCACCCGAAATCGGCTTGAATAGAGCTGCTTCAATACCAAATGGTATGTATACTAAGGTTGTGAGGTACTGATTATCGATAAGCATTGTGGCTAGAATGGTACTTAGGTACATACATAGCAGCTACAGTACATTCTACAAGTATCTTCTTCCATTCTTTAATTCGTCGTTTCCAAACCACTTCAGATCAACACTATCAACCCAACATCAGTTCGTCGTACAATTCACAACAGATCGACCTCACAACATTCGAAACAACAAACGGTGACAGTCAAATCAACCAACGCCCGTCATGTCGACGACTACGGCTACGGCCACGGCGCCCCAGACACCAAGCGAGTTTGCAAAGCACATCCTCGAGCACCAAGCGCCGAGCTACACCTTCAGCTTCACCCCATTCCTGCGCGCAACCTACGGCCACGGTTTCCCGCCAAACCGCCCCGTATGCAAGTCCTTCGTAGCCGGGCACTGTCCCCTCGGCGCGTCGTGTCCAGACCGCCACGTCGCCCCCAACGCCGCCAGCAGCAACAACGCGAGCTACAACTCCCTCGTGTGCAAGCACTGGCTGCGCGCCCTGTGCAAGAAGGGCGAGAGCTGCGAGTTCCTGCACGAGTACAACCTGCGTAAGATGCCCGAGTGCAATTTCTTCGTGAGGAACGGCTATTGCTCCAACGGCGACGAGTGCCTCTACCTGCACATCGACCCCCAGTCCAAGCTCCCCCCCTGCCCGCACTACGACAAGGGCTTCTGTCCCCTCGGCCCCAACTGCAGCAAGAAGCACGTCCGCCGTAAGCTCTGCCCGTACTACCTCGCCGGCTTCTGCCCCGAGGGCAAGGCCTGCAAGGAGGGCGCGCATCCGAGATGGGACAAGAATCTCGAGAAGCCCATTGCCAAGAGCGATGTCGTGCATGAGGAGCCCAGAAGAGACGACTTCGGCATGGACGACGACCAGAGAGAGTTCGGAAAGCGGGATAGGGATGACCGGGGCGGCAGAGGCGGATTTGGCGGAGGACGAGGCGGCCGCTGGAGGGGAAGAGGCGACAGGAAGTTCGGGCGTGGAAGAGGAGGCCATCACTAGGGATTGTTGAACTCCAGATCCACGCCTTCACGAATCTAACTGCAATACCCTTACGCACAACACCCCTCCCTACGAACTATTACGTACAGCGGATTACATCAGGCAAAAGCTTGCCACCGCTATGTCCGCATCCACGAAGACATTGTCTCGCCCTGATTATACATCTCAGTACATATACGTCAACTTTGCAGCAAGATGTGCTGCAAATTACAGAATGGCAATAGTACGAGCATGGTCAATATGATACCCGAGCAGCAGGTTACCTGAAACAGACAGATACCGCTGAGGATGGAGAGAGAAGGAGGGAAGAGTCCGGGGGGGAGAGCGCTACTTTGGTGTTCATGTCTGTTGGGATAAATGTCTCGACGATTTCAACTGCGGCCAGTAACCAGATCCAGACAATCACAAGATACCCAGAATATGGGCATAAGATACCCCCCGATCACAACTTCTAGGTAGCAAGCAGTTGAATACCAAAGCAAGTCAAACGAGTCAAAGATATTTCGTGAAATTGTAAACGAAGTATTTGCTTTCTATTTCAGTGAATCAAATGTGCGCCCCATTTCATGCAGAGCGGCGATATACGTCCGTGTCCAAGCAATGAATGGAGTTCGGTCAGACAGTCAGTCGCATGCGTGCCTTCGTATATACGCCTCATAATATCATCATATCATAGAGGTTCCCAGCGAGCAAGCCCAGCCAGCCATGTAAACACAATAAGTCAGCCTCTCCCAATCAACCTAGCCTAAATCAAGCTCAGCTTCGAGAAACTAAACGCAAATCATAGCTTCCACACATTATGCCCCCCATCCTCATCCCTCGCAACAGAAATGAACTCGCTCGCCTCGCCGCTCTCACTGCTCCCGCTGCCGCTGCCACTACCACTCTTCTCGCTCGCGCTGCCGGGGAACGAGCCCTCCCACGAGGTCAGGTCGTCGACCTTGCGTATGCCCATCATCCACGAGACCAGGGTCCGGGGCGCCCAGCGGCCGACGAAGCCGTAGAGGCCGGCGCCGAGCCCGACGCGCACCACGTCGCTCTGCTCGGTGCCGTCAACCACGTCAAACACGGCGTTGTGCAGGTCGCGCAGGGAGCTGCCGCGTAGGCCGCGGATGCGGCCCGCCGAGATGGGCGACGTCGCCTGCGACACATAGTTGCGCCCGTACGCGTGCCGCGCCGACTCCGACCACTGGTAGGTCTCAACTGGAGGTGGGGGTAGGGGTGGCAGCCCACCCGCGGTTTGCTGCGGTGGCTGGTGGTTGGGCCCTGCGCGGACGGGAGTGAAGCCCGAGAAATCGAAGGTGCCTAGCTGGATGTGGGTCACGGGGATGGCGAGCGGGCGCAGTTCCGCGGTGAGTACTTCGGTGAAGGCGGAGAGGGCCGAGCAAACCGTCGCTTCGGGGGCGTGGAAGGGCGGATTGATTGAGGAGACGATGGAGGGCGTGAAGACGAGGACCTTGGGCGTCGCCGCCTTCTCTCCATGCGGTGCGATCTTTGATGTGAGGAGGGGGAGGAAGGACTGGATGGTCAGGATGGGATGTAGTAGATGAGTATTGAATAGATCGGCAAAACTAGATGGAGGAATCGTAGCGATGGGAGAAGTCTGGTAGTTCAGCGAGGGGATTAGGATGACCGCCTTAAGGGCTAGATAGTTTAGCTTTGCACGCGGCACTGCGGCATGTGGCGCTTGTAGATAGGATGCAAATCGTTCGATCGACTGGCTGGCGCTCGTGGGCTAAATCCAGATTGTCAGTCACACGCGACAAATACTGAGCAGCTCAGGCTATGCACTCACATCGGTGATATCAATGCTCAGGGATCGGATATCCGGTCGTGAGAGACCCTGCACAGTTACTTCGTCTTCGATGGTATTGCAGACAATATAGACGATAAAGCCTTTTCTCTCCATATCCAAGGACAACGACTTTGTCAGCGGCAACGTGGGTGATCCAGCAACGACCACGACTTCCAATCTGCTGCCATTCCGAGCACGCTTTGCTCGACGTGACTTGCGCATCAGCTTCGTTTGCCGCACCGTCTTGTATGTGACATAACCGACGGTAAGGACTATCACGCCGGTGAGGAGTTTATGGCGGGCAACCCAATCATGTAGGCGCTCGTACGTGGTCATGGGCACGATCTGGACGGGAGGCGGCCGGGCGGGAGGCGTTGGTCGCACATAATCGGGGACCCACGGAGCTGAGGATAGGGTATCTCGGATCTCATCAGCCACCTTGTCAACGTACTTGTCGACATAATCGGCTACATCTCCAGAGTATTTCCGGATCTGGTTGGGTATGGACGAGAGCTATCACATGTCTCTCCTGTCAGTTGACTATGCCTGTATAGTTATGCCTGGATTAGATGAGGCGTAAATACTGACCAAGTCCAGAAACTGTTGGTCATCGGCAGACATGGCTATTATTTAGATGGATTTGGATACCGGTCAAGGTAAGCTGGATAATGGTGAAGCCCAATGAAGGACTGAATTATCGGTGAAGCATCGAGGAGGAGGGTGGATTAAAAGTGCCCTATCGCACGTTATCGATTCAGGACTCATGTACCTAGTACAAGGTTCTGACTAAGGTCGAATGCGGGATGGTGGATGATGAAATCCCCACTCCCCGCATCCATGCCCCTTGGAGTAGGTACCTAGGTACCTCACTCCTGAGCGCAGTTCAATCTTATAAACTCCTAACACATCGGAAGTTTATGATGTTAAGGGGATAACCTCTCTTCAACTCAGCCAAATTCATGTCAACTGTGTAAGTAGGTAACAAGTTTTACCTATGAGGTCACATTGATGATTGTAGACTCAACTTGGTTCGGTCGCTTTCTCCCCAGGCATTGCGCTTCGCTACTGCACCCTAGGTACCTAGAGCCCAATGTTTGACATCATCCTACGATATTGCGACGATGCGTCTTCTAAATATTAACACGATGATGTTAGAAGAGTTCTTTGACGTAGACGATGATCATCGGAATCATCGGTACGCTATACTGTCTCACACGTAGGGTGATGATGAGGTCACATTTCAAGACTAGCAGAACGACAATGTTCGAGTGCTTAAGTCTGGCTGTAGCAAAATTGAGGGTTGCTGCCGCCAGGCCAAGAAAGACGGGCTTCAATATGTCTGAGTCGATACCTGCTGTATCGACAAAAAGGATCCAACAGAGCTTTTAGAGGCTATCAATTCCATGTTCCGCTGGTATCAAATGTCTTGGGCTTGCTACGTCTATCTCACCGATGTAGAGGCCGATCAAGATGGACATGTTGAAAGCTTTCGCTTGGAGAACAGCCGATGGTTCACGCGTGGCTGGACGCTTCAAGAGCTACTCGCCCCGAAGAGGATCTTGTTCTTCGACCGTCGCTGGTTGGCATTCGGGAGATGCAGACGCTTCTACGCAGCACCTTACCATCCTTGCCTACCAGATCTCACTGAGATTTGATCCTCTATAACACACATACCCGACATGACTCTAGCAGGCACACGCCTTCTGGGGGATATCACTGCGGCAGAGAAATTTTCATGGGCTGCCTACCGCCGAACTACAAGGAAAGAAGATATGGCATACTGCCTATTGGTATGTCCTGTTGTGCTGTCGCCGTATTTGAACTTGCTGATTTTCAAAAGGGTATGCTCGAGGTTCACATGCCACTTTTATATGGAGAAGGAGAGAGAGCTTTCGTCCGGCTTCAACAGGCATATACTCTGGAGCACAATGATCCGAGTGTGCTATTTTGGGGCATGGGGTTCCCTTCTCTTGATCCAGACAGTTCTGCGAAGGGAGCATTAGCATCGTCTCCGTCGTTCTTCGTCCATCTTGATTGCCTTTCAAGAATTACAAAGAATACTGTCCCCTTCGCGTTTTCGAGTACCAACAACGGTATTGAAATTGAAGCTCTTCTTTTATCTCTGGATGACGGCGTAAAGCTTGCCTGCTTCTCGACAGATCCAGCCTTCTACACTCGTCGTCGGGGAAAGGCCGGACTTCGGAAGGCCCTCAGGAAATTACCATAGATTCTAAATCGGATGCCAGGGGCTCCAACCGTGGCAGCGAAAAGAAAGCAGGATGCGGACCAGAGCAATATAGTAGCCGTGCCGTTGCTACATTGCCCAGCACAATCAAGAATCGGGTTCGACGTATACGAGCGCACTCCACTGTGGTCTCCCTTTTTTATACCTACAAATTTGTGTTGTGAAGCTAAATTAGAGAGAGTGTACCTCAAACAATCTAGAAACAGAAACACTCTGCCCCGTTGGTTCACGCACCCAACAAATCCAGAACTTTTGGGGAATGCCCGCTTAGTTATCAAGAAGCACGCTTTGGACAACAACGGCTTCAGTCTAATGTCTGTCTACCCACCGCAGCATGTGGAATTAGCGGGGAACAATATTATGGTCTACCCAAACACACCCGCGTTCATGTGCCTTTTCATCTTTACAGGGCCTGGCCACCTATCTATCGGGCTCTTAGTAAAAATGCGGGTTCAACATGAACCAGAGAGGCCAACGCATGAGCTAATGAAAGTGGCTATTGGGAAAATAGACATTGCAGATATCTTCAGGATATTGCCGGTCAATCCTTCACGAAGAGGGGGATGGTTGGATGAGGTTGAAAAGAGACTAAAAGGAATGCAGAATCCCGGGTGTCAAACTTTCGAAGCCCAGCATAGATCATGCAGTACTGTCTCTGTCTACAACATCGAGAAGCAGATATATGAGGACAAGCCCACATAACGATTTGCCCTCCCGCTATTGCCGCCGCGAAGAAGTCGTCCTGCATTGGTTCGAGTGGCCGGCAGTGCGACAAGAAGATGGCAGTCAGTACCTTAAATCTGAGATAGTCAGAGCTTCCTCGCCAGCACCCTCAACCTCACATATCCCATATGAAACCCGCCGCTCGGATTCCGACACACAACCTCCAGCACGTTAACAACCTCCCTAATGCACCCTTCCCTCTCAATTCCCTCAGGCACCGCCTCGAAGAAGCGCGCCCCGAACAGCCTCACCCAGCCCTCAACCCCACCCACATCCGTCATCGTGGACCTATACTCCCGCTCGACCTTCTCAACCTTCCACCCACCCACCGTCTCCTCCAGCATCTGCGTGGCCCAAGCCTCGTCGGGGAAGAACCAAGGGTCGTGTCTCACCGCCTCAGCCATCCCGACGCGCCGCACCACCGCGCTCAGAAGTGCGGCCCGCATCTCGCCGACGTTACCCAGGCCGCCCATTTCGAAGACGAAGACGCCGCCAGGCGCCAGCGCGTTCCGCGCCGCACGGAAGAACTCGGCTTGTCGCGCTGGGTCGGTCTTGCTGGACCCGAGGACCCAGTGCAGCGCCGCGTTCGAGAAGACCTTGGTGAAGCGCCCGTGCTGCAGGTGTGGCGTGCGCGCCAGCTCGAGGGCGTCCACGGCTGGACTTCGTTAGCCTGCGTGGGGAAACGATAACGCCGCGAGGACGAAATGGGAAATAGGGAGAGGAGATGAGAGGAGAGGAGAAAAACAAGGGGGAGAGGGGGAAGAGAAGGCAGTTCCAAGGGAAAAAACCCGCGTCTCACCTTCGAACGTGCATTTCGAAGCACCAGCACTCTTGGCTGCTTGCGTCGCCGCCTCGATCATGGCCGGGGATGCGTCCGTGCCGTGGATGCTGCCATTCCCTTGCGCTAGGATCTCGTGCATCTGGATGTTGAGCACGCCGTCTAAGACATGTCATGTTTACGTCAGACAAACGATCTCAACCAGGCCCGTTGCCAATCTTCTGTGCACATAGTAATGTGGCGGAAGAATGAAAGAGGGAGCGGAGCTGACTGACCACCACATCCTATGTCCAGGATCACGTCGTCTTTCTGGGGGTCGAGCCACTGCACGATCTTGGTGGCGAGCTTCGGTACAAACGAGGCCGAGTGCTGGTACGCCTGCGATCGTATTCAATGGTGAAAACCATGCGCGAGTGAAGGGAAGGGAAGTATGCCATGTGTAAGTCGTGGCCGACATACCTCGGAGGACCAATGGTCTCTCTTATCCTCCGCCATTTTCCGTGTCGCGAATGAATGAACGAAGTTTCAATTTTGGAAACCTTGATCCTGACGATAATGAGAATATGATAAAATTTCACAACATAAGAAATGGAGATATGTCAGTTGGAATTCTGAGACCAAACAACACTCATCCGTTGAACTTCGTTACTCCTTGATTTATATGGGTTCCCTCCGTACCTGGCTGGAACTGAAGCTCGCCCGAGATCGGAGCGCTACCAAATGGTGGACTCCTATGCCTCCAATGTCTCCAACATGATCAAGGATAATGTGGGTGCAGCTAGCTACATGGAGATTTTTATGCCATCGTTCGAGTTCTGACTTCATCATGGCTGTCTTCCTATCAATGAATCTTGCCGTCGACACCGCTGCGAGCAGGAGCGGGGGCATAAGTCACGTCCAAGCCAATCCTATTCCCCTCCCAGGTATCTCAATCAGTCTATATCAAGCAACTGATACTTGTCGTCGCCAAGCGCGTCTTCTACTCTCTTCATGATCGCGAGAACCTTCTCTTCTTCCAGTCTTCGTCCGACAATCTGGACTGCGACTGGCAGGCCATGCATCGCCTCCGCGTCGTAGAGCTTGTATGCACCTTGAGCGACACCGTTGAGCTTCTTGATGTTGAAAGTTGGAGGTAACTTGTCCAGGTCTTTGTCGACATGCGTGACAGGAAGAATACCGCAAGTATAATCAATCTATCATCATTCAGCGTCCAGATTCTGGAAATGATAAGTCAAATGGACGGGACACTTACGACATTGAAGAGGAACGTGTAGAGGCAGCTGCTCACGGCATCCTTCATGCCATCGTGGGGAACGGCTGGTGTTGCGTTAGGTGGCGTAAGCAGGAAGTCGACGTCGACGCTGTTCCACCACTCGAACCATTTGACCCTGTAGGCCTCGCGCTGAGCTACCAACTTCCACTGTTCGAAAGCGGTCTTCTCGTGCGTGTCCTTGATGAGACCAGCCCATATGTCGTCCCTTCGTACGTATTTTACCCACAAATACCAGAGGTACTTCAACGGCCGCGGAAGCTTCATCACCCGCTCGAGCTGCTTCGCTCCTGGGTCGTTCCATTCGCCGAACCGGAAGAATGACTTGAACATCCGGCAACCATCTGCGTTTAACAGAAGATTACCGAGCCGAAGTGCTTCGTACGGATTTGGTGGATCGATCTCTACAATCTCATGACCAGCTCGCTTCAGGGCAGCCTCCGTCTTTTCTAGCGCTCGCAAGCATGCAGGGCTAGGGTCAACCACGCCATCGGTCCTCATTATACCCACGCGAAGCTTTCTCTTCGTTGCGTATTCTTTCTCGATCTCGGGCCTCCAAGGTATGGGATGAACGGTATGATCGTATTTCCAAGGTTTCATGCCGACCATGGCACGGGTGAAATAGGTCAAGTCATTCAGAGTCCTAGTCATAGGGCTGTACACGCTCGGCACACCTTCTTGTCCAGGCATGCTGGTAGAAAATCCAGCTTTTGGCCAACGTCCGGTCGAACATCGCAGACTGTAGATGCCGGAGAAATGAGCGGGGGCTCGGACGCTGCCGGCGACATCGCTTCCGATACCAATCCTCCCACCCAGGGCCAGTAGGGCCCCCTCACCGCCAGTCGAACCTCCTGGGGAGTACTTGTTATTGTGGGGGTTGGTGCATCGTCCCCAAACGTCATTCGTAGACTCGAAGCTGAGGAGCGTAATGGGCAGATTCGTCTTAACGTAGGGAACGGCACCGGCGTCTTTGAGTAATCGAACGACGCCACCGTCTTGCGACTGCTTATTCCCGACATAGCTGCTGTAGCCTACGGTCGAGTCAAAGCCGCCAACGACAATACTGTCTTTCAGACTGATGGGGATTCCAGCCAGCGGGCCTTTCAAGTTTATCGAGCCGTCCTTGATCCAGCCTTCGGCAGAAGAGATCATGACCTCGGTCACGCAATTCGTCTTCTCGTGCGCCTTGATGGCAACCTTTCCGTAGGTACGAAGGACATCAACAGGGTCAGTCACACCCTTCCGTACATCTTGCACCAATTCCTCAATCGGCTTATCGATGATGTCCCGTTCGAGCGTAGTGAATGGGCCGCGACACCGGGTCAACGCCCGAATCCTTTCGGCGCGTTCATCCTGCTTGAACTTGCTATGCTACTGTGAGAATAGGTAGACAGGGTATTTGTTTAGAACGTGCCGAAGTCGGGTAGGAGATTTTGTAGCTTAGCTTGGCTTGGCTTACTTACCAGTCTCGTCTATGCTGAATGTAGTCGAGGAAGAAGACCATCTTGGTAGTTAGGTACACTTGGTATCAAGTGTATGAGGGGTAACTCGCTAGGAAAGGCTCAGGATGGGGACGAGACCAACAAGCAAACAGATGAAGCTGAGAATAAAAGGAAGGAATGAGTTATTATGTACAGGTGAGAATCAAAAGATATGAGTCTAGGAATGCGAGGTACATAAGGTAAAGTAATCAAGGTGATAGATAAGGTCAGACCTCTTCACAAAGTAGGGCGAGCTCGCCTATCCCCGCATTCATCATGCAGCAGACCTAAGGTTCTACACCAGCCGTTGATAACCGCTTAGAACTTCCTCACACGGGAACAAAGATCGCATGTACACGTACTAATTGGAAAATGAAGGATAGAATCCACTACTAGCACGAGAAGTTGAGGTATCGGTTTGATTATACCAAGCTGGAGTAGTTCAAACGCTTGCCTGAACACGAATCACTTAAGACTTACACCGTACACGTAGGTACCTAGGTTAGTACGGTAGGCTACCAAACATTTTCAATGGCACGCCTCACCTCGGATCATAAGACGGCGATGATAAGGAGGAGCTACTCCGTCCCCCACTTCTCCAAGTCCTTCCCTTTCCCCCACTAAAGCCCCCGCAGAGCTGAAGTGCCAATGTCTTGAACAACGAAGACAGTTTCGGTATAATATAAGGAGACATCGTCTTGCCGATGGGATCTTAAGCACCCATATATGTCCGTGATACTTTGTCTATGTCTATGTCTGAGTCTGTCCTCAAATTCCTACCACTACCTATTCCAATTGACAAGCACAATAGCCACCTCAGACGTTACCCAAGGTCCCCTCTTAGTTGGCATATCGTGAGACCTAAAATGCAATGTGCCGAGTTCCGAACCAAGGTTACTAGTCCATGAACGCCTGAAACTTGCAAGGAGATACATCCTTCCAAAGATTAGCACTGGGAGATCAGATTACCTCACAGAATTCATCATGCCGTTTGGCGAGCCTGCATACGACCCTAAGAGGACAGGTTCATGGCTAGTATGTACGGCATGCGGTACACAGTTTCCAACCGCAGACCGGCAGAAGTTGAAGACATGCTTCATCTGCGATGATCCGCGTCAGTTCACGCCGCAGACGGGCCAGGCCTTCACTACGCTCGACGAGCTCCGTCGGACCGCCAAGAACACCTGGACGCCCTTTTCCGATGATGATAGATTCATATCTATCGTCACCGAACCAAAAGTCGCCATCGGCCAGCGCGCCATCCTCATCAAGACCCCGCGGGGCAACGTGCTCTGGGACTGCATCACGCTTATTGATGACGAGACCATCGACAAAATCAAGGGGCTGGGCGGTTTGAAGGGCATTGTGATCTCGCACCCCCACTACTATAGCACGCATGTGGAATGGGCCCGCGCGTTCGAGTGTCCTGTCTACATGGCGACCGAAGACATGAAGTGGGCAACACAGCGCTCGGCATATCAGACCTCCGTGTGGCAGACCGAGCTCGACTTATACATCGACAGCGCCGTGTCCGGAATCAAGGTCCTCAAGCTTGGCGGTCACTTCCCGGGCTCGTTGGTGTTGCTGTACTGCAGACATCTTCTGATTGCCGACACGCTAGTCACTACGCCTTCGGGGTTAGGCAGCTGGGACGCGGATGCTGTGGGTGTCGCCCGAGACTGGCCAACGGGAATGAACAGCTACTCGTTCATGTGGAGCATCCCGAACATGATCCCTTTAGCCCCCGATGAACTCGACAGGATGTGGAGGATTTTGAAGAAACATGACTTCAGTAGTACACACGGCGCGTTTCTGAATGCCGATATTGTCAAGACGGTGCCGGAGATGAAGCGCAGGGTGCTGGAGAGCATGCAGATCCAGATCAAGTATATGGGGTACGGACCGCAAGCTGGACATGCCCTCTTAAAGGAGACGGTGGACTGAAGGTTTAGGCCGCATTTTTATCTACAAGCCTTAAGTCCGCACAAATTGACCTTGGTGGCTTGGTGATATGAGGAGGCGTAGATGAGATGCCCAACTAAGCTCCTTACACCACGAATTTATACCGCCACCTAGTGAAAGCTGTGCAAAAAGCATGGATAAAACAAGGAACCGCAGTACCCAGAACCAACCGCCTGTATCCAACAGCCAATAATAAATTTACAGCTTGCTCTCCCCAGACTGCGGAATCTTCACAACAACCTTACCCCACGTCTCTCTACCCCCCAACGCCAACAGCGCATCCGGGACACTCTCCAGCCCGACAAACTCCTTATCCGTGAACACGGTCCCCCTAAACTTGCCCTGCTCGATCAGGCGCCCGATGCCGTCCCACACCACAGGAATAGTCTCCCTCTCGAAGCGCGCGTACGCGCCCCAGTGGATGCCGACAAGGCTGATGTTCTTCAGCAGCACCTTGTTCATGGCGACCTTCTCGATCTGGCCGGCGGCGAAGCCGACGACCAGGATGCGCCCGTTCCACGCGACGCACTTGGTGCTGCGGTCCACGAGGCCCACGGGGTCGTACACCACGTCGACGCCGCGCCCGCCCGGCGTCAGCCGCCGCACCTGGTCCGGCCACGCCGGGTCGCGGTAGTCGACCGCGTGGTCCGCCCCGAACTGCCGCGCCACCTCCAGCTTGCGCGGCGTCCCTGCCGTCGCGATCACCATTGCGCCCAGCGCCTTGGCTACTTGCACCGCCGCCAGCCCCGCCCCGCCCGCCGCCGCGTGCACTAGCACCCAGTCGCCGGCTCGCACGCCTGCGCGTTGCACCAGTGCCCCGTACGACGTTGGCGCTGTCACGAAGAGGCCTGCCGCGTCGGTGAAGGACCAGCCTGTCGGCACTGGGAGTAGCTCGTGCTCTGCCGAGCACACGCGCGTCGCGTATGAGCCCTGGCTCGCGCCGAAGACGCGGCTGCCCACCGGGAACTTTGGGGTTGATTTGGCGTTGGAGGGTGTGGCGAGGACGATGCCGGAGAACTCGGCGCCGGACACCCAGGGGAATGCTTTGGTGGTTGGGTCAGCATTGGGATGGATGGCAGATTGGGTGTATACCTGGGTAGGTAGAGTTGGGAGTTGGGTGTGCTAGTAGCAGGTAAGGTAGGTAAGTGGCTTACGAGGCTGATTTTGGTACTTTCCCTGGATCTGCAGGATGTCGAAGAAGTTGGCGGCCGCGGCGTGCACCTCGATGAGGTACTGGTCCGGCCGCGGCGTCGGATCCGGGAGCTCCGTCACCTTGAGCTCTTGAGGGCCCTGGATGCCGTGTTAGTCTGTAGATTCGGCCTTCTCGGTAGCATGTTACTTGGTTCTCACCTTGACATATTGACTTATTTGGATGCCCCGCATGATCGCTGTGTATATTCCCTATGTATATTTTAATATGCAGGTCCTCCACGTAATACTAATCACAAAATGAGCTCGTAGAGAGAGCACAATTACTGTGCTGTAGGTTCAGAGAACTATATCGCGAGCTTGTCTAGGATATGTGAAACAAAAATGGTTCTAAGGTAAAGTATGAAGAGGGCTTCCAAGTGAATTGAAGGGATGAAGATGCCGGCGTAGGTACCTTACCTACTACTACTATGTACTTGGTATGAACAAGGAGGGTGAGGTGAATGGTGGCTTGCCCATGGGGAACCTCGGTATAATGGTCATTGGCCGAGATATGAACAGGGGGGCTGTAGATCTCGACTAGGATATCCCTGATTACGCCAGCGCTCACCGCCTTTGAACCATTGCCTCGGCGCGCGTGGAGCGACAACGGTAGCTTGCTCGGCTTGTATGGATAGAGAACCCGGAAGTCCTTGAAAACGGTTTTGGAATCAACAAATGAACCTTTGGAAATGCCTGCTTCTCTGCTGATACATAGCCTTCTTCATGATGACATGAACCTTCTAGGTATCGTCAACTTTGCCATATTGCAGAGCCCGACAATACTTATTTCCCATCTCCGGTTTATATCCTCGCATAAGTAGGGAGTCGCCTGGATGTCAATTCAAGCAAATTTGGTTGCTTGCTGCGAGGCTTTGTATCTTACCTCTAACGCGCGAACACCTCAATTTGTCCCTGAAGTATTCCAGCTAAAACCCATTGCGGTGTACACATGTGATGTGCGGACAACACGCGCCCACTTCGTTGTTTTTGCGCTTCAGGGGTAGACTTAGAAAAGAAAGGGGGGAGGAGTGGGTAGGTATGACAATAATAGTAATGGACGTTGGTTCAAGCTTGGACCATTTTCTAATGCACGCGAAATAGTCGTTCGTCAAAGTTGCTTAGCCTAAGCCTCGAGACTGTTGCTGCCTACACAGCTTCGTTCCGGTACGACACCGAAGAGCTGGCTCCATTTGAGATGTTCATAGGAGCATTTGTCATTGACGCCAAACTCTCATATCGGCAACCTCGACCTTGCGAACATCTTCCGAGCCACAAACACACCAGTCTCCGCAAACATTTGTTACCCAGGAGCTGTCGAGCCATCAACTGAAATAACTAAGACATCGAAGTGTGGTTGACTGCTCAAGGCCATTAGTAATTCAGCTCTGAGGAAAAGGGGGGGCAAGGACCTACAGTCCCAGGGGAATCGCCTATACGCTACTCAATTCGCACATTGACATCGTGCCTTGCAATAGGATGAAGAGCCCTAGCCGCGTATCGTTGATGTGCTGCTTTTCAGGTTGCTACTGAAGTCCCCGTTTGACTCTCTAAGTTCAAGCATGGTGCTGAGATGATCCGGACTTGAGTCGATTGTCTGAGTTTCCTCCGGTACTATTACTCGTCATCGACACGGTGTATATATCGTAAAAGTGATATTTGAGTCGGGGTAACTTCGAAACTCGACGGAGTATTGCTTAACCTAGGGTCTGGATTGAGATATGGGGGTGGTAAAGTGAGGAAAAGGGGCAAGCGCGCGAGATTTCCCGGTCGTCCAACGCCGGTTACAGCATAAGTATAAGTCGCTAAATTCTAGACGATCTCCTGATCGTAATAGCAAATTACAAGCAAAGCAAATGGTATCTATCCCGACTCCTGCGCCTTGATCCGTTCTCTGTCTTGGCTAGCATTCTGTTGCTGGTGTACCATAGTGACTGGACCGGGTGTCCATCATCTACATAAGGTGGGAATAGATTTGTTCCGTTGTACTTTGCGGTAAGCTGAATACCGCCGGGGCTCCTGATCCGGTACCGACATATTGCCGGGGTGGCAACTCATAACGGGTGTAACTACGACGAGATGATGCGCTTCTACCTTTCATGTTAAAAATGACTTGCTCTTGGTGGTGCGTCTACGCATGGTAGACGACTCGCTTTCGCCAGTCTCCTCAGGTGGCAGTTTGCCCATACAAAATGGTCGCAGCTTTCACAGCGGGCGGAGGTGAGTGTCTCGTATAGGGTCAGGCAGTCGACAGTGGTTGCCCTGGCGATAATGACGAATCGAAGAACATTGGTCCAATGCTTCATAATTACTTGATACTCGTGTATAGAATCGCGAGGCCCATCCTCGTTAGGAAACTCGTCTGGTAGGCCTAGTAAGGACCGCTGTCTGCTATTATGTCGTCTACCTACTGGTAAGTGGCTCAATGCCTGTTTTGGGTAGCTGGAGAAAGCGCCACAGCTTCAGCGACTCTGGTAGGAAACGCCAGTGGTAAATTTGGGTCGTTATATGGTAAGGTGCTTTCTCATATCCAGGTATATGAAAGTAGTATATGCCGGCGGGTGTGGTACTATAGCTGGATATCTGCAGGGCGGGCTGTGAGAGCTGGCGGGATCTAGAGAGGTAGGTATCTTATGGTGCACAATCGTCTCTTCCCTCAATATCAGACCACCTGTTCCCAGCTGCGATACAGCAAGCGTAATAGATTATGGTGTAGTAGATATTACCTTTATTACGTCCGTAGACTGATGAGCGGGCGTAGTAACGAGAGGGCACCAAGTTTTTTTTAGCTTAGCTTCGTTGGTATATCCAATTCTAAGGGACCCGGTGCCCTCATACGCTCCCGGGGAGGATCAAGGTAGACCGCCCTGTGTTTCGTGATAGAAATCCATGAAAGCGAACATTGAAGGAGGGTGCGTATGCGAGAGAGTATGAGACGAGAAATCTTGGAACAGGGAGAACAAAGAAGAAGAATTCCATCATTTTATATCACAGTAATCAGTCACTTGATGTCTTAAGTGCGTGGCGGACCCTTATATTTTGTCCTTTCTCAAGATTTTGGTCCCCTTCGGCCGTTTGGATCCTCTAGTGTCGTACTGACCTTGAGGCTCGGATCGTTGTGGAAAATGGCTGGTTGACTTTTGCCACATATGCATGCCGCCGTTCTTAGGCTTTCGGCTGACGGTTTCTACCATCATATAGGCTGGCGAACAAGGCATTTTGAATGGTAGGCATCCAGGTAACTTTCAGCATTGGTATAATATTGAGAGGAGGTAGATAAATGTACGGTTCGAAGATACTCATTATTGACTTTTGATAGGAGATAGGAGATGAAGTGAACACGAAATTGCCAGAGACCGCTGATAGGAATATCAATTGAATTGGACTCAATCTCCGCTATCGCTTCAGCTATGGGTAGTGCTTCCACCTGCTTTGGTTGTCAGGCACTCAGGACAGCGGCTGATTGCTTGCTAATAGAAGGCTATGGATGTCAAAGGAAGCCGCATCATGGGAAGCGGCGCTAAAAGGGAAGTCGGGCCTCCAAGAACTCCAAGAGCGAGGGCTACAGCAAGGCTGACGCTTGTCGCGCTATCAGAAGGTACAAGATTAGAAGCCCTTATCTACTTCCTTCAGGTAGCTGCATTGTACTAAAGCTTGTACATACTCAGGTAGTATCTATGACTCCTTATGGCTGTAGGTACACATTAGTACTTAGAAAAGAAAGGAACTACAAGTACCTTCCAACTCCAAATTAGTACATCTGTTATCCTGCCGCAGTTGATTGCCCCACGTCGTTGTCGTCCCCAATAATCCCACCTAATAATACATCGGTACTGTACATACCTCCTCCAACCTTCACCACTGGCCAACGCTCATAATTATCACCAATCACACGTCTCCCGAAAACCAAAACTATCGACGCCTCCCATCGATACACGCCAGGTTTATTTCTTCCCGAAATTTCCTACTTCTCTGGCGAACAACTCGTTCCAGTCTTAATTTTATCTCTTTTTCATTATCCCGTCCTACCCTTAAACTAGCATCAACTCAATTGACATCTTGTCTCCTGCACCAAAAATCGAGAATGGCCGACTCAGCCGAGGGTTCCTCTGACCCTCAGGTCACCTTCAAGGTGAAGACATCAGGTGACAAAGTTCATACCATCACCATGACCGAGACCGCTACCGTTTCCGACTTGAAGACCAAGCTTGCCGGCGCAGACTTTGAGGATATTCCGATTGAGCGACAGCGCCTGATCTACTCGGGCCGTGTCATGAAGAACGAGGAGCCCTTGAGCACGTACAAGATCAAGAATGGCAATACCGTCCATCTAGTCAAGAGCGCCGCCAGCAACCCCGCCCCTACTGCGGCCTCATCCTCCGCATCCTCCTCTACGCCAGCTGTCCCCCAGGTTCCTACCAACATGGCCGCTGGTACCGCAAACAACCCCTTGGCGGGCTTGACTGGCGCCAGATACGCTGGCTTAACGAACTTGCCATCAGCTGACATGTTCGGACCGGACGGAGGGGTGAGTTGATATTGCCTCAGCTGCTAGATATCTTCTAGAACCAGTTACTAATACATCAATCGCATATACAGATGGTCGGTTCCATGATGGACGATGACCAGCTTGCCAACATGCTCAGCAACCCTAACGTCGCTCAGCAGATGAACGAGATGATGAACAACGACGCATTCATCGACATGATGATCCAATCCAACCCCATGTTGCGAAACAACCCCAATGCCCGCGACATCGTCCGATCTCCCCTCTTCCGCCACATGATGACGAGTCCCGAGGCATTACGGGGCGCTGCTCGATTACAGCGCGCAATGGGAGGCCGCCAAGCTGCCCAGAATGCATTCCCCATGCCCGGCGTTACTGACAACACCCCTAGCGACGCCCCTGCAAATGCTACCGCTACGGGAACTGGCCCCGGCAACAATAACAATAACAACAATTCTGGTAGCGGTCAGAACCCGAGCGCCCAGAGCCCCTTCGACCCTGCCATGTGGCGCAACATCCAAGTTCCCGGTGCCGGCGGTGGCAATGCTGCGAACCCCTTCGCCGCTTTCTTCAACCCATTCACCACGGGCCAAGCCGGCCAGGGCGCAACTCCGGCGGCTGGTGGCGCGCAGACTGAAGGTGCCGGAGCCGCTGCCGGCGCCACTGCCGGCGCCAACCAGAGCCAAGGCGACCGCGCTCAGAGCCCTTCCAGCCAGCCTCCCAACCCATTCGCCAGTCTTTTCCCCCCGGGCTTCCCGGGATCGGGATATGTGGGTGGAGAAGCAAGATCAGGAGCAGGCACAGGCGCAAACCCCTTCGGCGGCCAAATTACTTCTGAGGCTTTAGAGAACATGCTGCATCTACTGTCGACGGGTCCGTCATCCGGCTCTCCCGCACCTCCGGCCGATAACCGACCGCCGGAGGAGCGCTACGCGGAGCAGCTGCGACAACTCAACGATATGGGCTTCTACGACTTCGACCGAAATGTCGCGGCCCTGCGACGCAGTGGCGGAAGCGTACAAGGCGCCATCGAGCACCTCCTCAGCTCGTGACGAGGAGGCGCACAACTTTATCTTGCGTCGGTCCTTTCCGTCTTCCGGGTAAACATTTGGTGGCCTGTACGAGAAATCTAGTGGGTGGGCGAATGGTAGGTGAGCAATGGAGGTAGTGACCCGGTGGCTGGAAGAGATGGGGACAGGGAGGGCAGTATGCTTAGGGTGGACGAAATGAGACTCCACGACTTCACGATTATCATACCATACCCTTCCCCATGAGAGCTAGGTTAGGTGGTTGGTGGTTGGTTCCGCGCGCACATGGATTCTTCGACAGAGAGGGGGAGGTATGGAGGCAGGGGATTTTGCTTGGGTCTGTAACGTAACGACTTATAATGCGAGACAGAGGAATACACCGTGCTATTTGCCGCAGGGCTCCTTTTCTTTCGTGTCTTTAATGCGCCGTTTTCACCCCTTACGCATACGTGGTTCTTGATTCGTTGACTTTCAGCCCTCGTGGTCTGCTTCTCGATTCATCGAGTATGGTGGGTAGGGTTGTCGTTGATGAGCTCTGCGTATCTACTCCTCGGCCACATCGCGTCGTACGGAGATTGAAGACCTTGAATATTGGCAAGACCATGTGGTCTGGTTTCTTACCTTACCAAGTTCACGACCAGGGGTATTCTACATGTATTTGGTGTGTCTTCCTGCCTACCTAGGTACCTACATACTGTCATGGGTTCAGCCCTTTGGCCTATCTCCTGTATGTATGAATGTGCATAGTCCTGGCTGTCAGGTCTGTATCCCCTCTCGCAACAAAGTCGGTATCCCTGCGCCTTTTGGTTTTGCATTGGCTCGCCTCGTGACACGATTTGGGTGAAAGGAGATCAGATCCGAGAGTTATACGGTTTGAAGTGGCTTTTGTCACGATGTTCAAGTAAGCTTAAATCTCGCCATAATTTCGTCTTATTCCGCATATACCATGCTGTATATTTGTTCAATACTCAATATCCTCTCAAAGACTTCATGTTTAGATGGGTTATACAAGGGAAGGCGGTGAAAGCGAAGCCGTTCGGGCTCTTGTCTTGCCCCTATCCAGAAGGCCTGGGGTCAAAAGCAGGATCTATGACAATAAACCTCAATGGCGAATGTTACCATGCGAACAAAAAGACGCAGACACCACGATTTTGTTCCAAAGGGAGCCATGGAACTGGGCTTGGGCCTTGGACCATGTTATGTAGTACGGGATCGTAAGGCAGCGGGCCTGATATGCTCTTCGTTGTATCGTCATCCGCGGCATATTCTTGTTTGATACTTCTATAGTTTCTTCTACTCCTTCGAGCGTTGAAGTACCTGGTTCACACATCTAATACGTGGCCCGAGGTGATTGGATATTGACGACGTCGTAGGCAAGATAGGTATCTGATGCGTGTTGATCAGGCCCTACTGCTTTTGGACTTGCTCTCTGCTTTCCTGCCCAGCTACCTTAGGCATGTAATCAGTGGTATGTAAGGTAACCATACCTAACAATGGTAAGTATACGTAGCAATTGGACTCGATATAGAGGAAGATAGGAGACAGGGTTGATGGTAGACTGGTTCTAGCGATGAACATCCTACAATGATGGCTGAGACGGACCTTATTGTTTTTAGTGGTAATAAAGATAGAATATGACACAATCCAGCTACATATCCTATCATTCTCCTTGTTGCCCCTAGATCTACACAAGAAAAGACTGCCTTACCATTGCGTTAAGCTACAGGATGGATTGGGAATAGACATAGAAGCAAACCCCCTGAGGACTCAGGAGATCTGCAGTGCATGATCTTTCCCCCTTACCTCGGTATTAGTTACACCGGCTAAGCAAGATATATCTCTAAATGACCGTGGAACTTCGGTGATGTTAGCCATATATGTAGTATCAGAAGAAATCAGATCCAATCTGCTCTGCAAAAGGTCCACCGAACATGGGGTCCCCTTGCGGATCAGTACTCAAAGTTGCCGTCTGTTTGTAGAATCTAATCGAGAGACATGAAAGGTCCGTGACCATTAAGCTAGGTTTCCTGCTGCCGGTTGCGAATCGTTATATGTTAGGTCTAGCTTGTCGGAGTAATATATTGCGGAGTATGCCGCGGCAGAGTTACGATTACGATTACGATTACCGGCTCATACATACACAAGGCGATTATATTAGGCAAGGTCTTAAGGAAGGCCACATGACTTCGATCAGCGTGCCGATATATGCGCACCTTTCACTCGCCAAAGTATTCGATGATTTAGCTGAGATATATGGGATTATATTGCCATGCAAAGTACCTGTCCAAGCAGCCTACCAGGTTGAAACCCTTTCCAAATCCATCACTATCCAAGTTGGCCAAGATGGAGATATGCTCGCAGCGAATACCCTGCGGATACGTTCTCTTATCAAAAACCACCCCAAGAGTGGATGCCATGTCATCGAGACATCTCATCAAGGCTGGCTGTTCTAGGGCTGGCCGTTACTACGCGTGTTCCTGTTTACGTTTTGAGTTCGGGATGAGCCGGCGGTGTAGGTGATCTGGCCTCCTAGACGGCCACCCAGACGGCCTCTTAGACGGCCATATGATGGGAGCAGGTCGATTTGTAAAGAAAAAAACCAATGCCACCAAGCCCGGGATCAAATGAAGTCCCTTTTAAGGTATTCGACCGCGACACATGCGGTATGTACACCCGGCCCTAGCTAGAGCTCACGAGACTACCAGCCGTTCTTGTCATAGGTCTGGGCCTATTGAAGGCCTAACCAAGGTTTGCGTGCAAGATTTTCCTTCCAGGTTCGTCCGCTGTTAAAATATCATTGTCTGTCCCTGGCATTCGGTGGCCATGCTAGATATTGCAGCTCGCGGTGGCCGCCTCCTCTTGTCGCCGGGTTCCGTTTTCTCGGTGGTAGGCGGGAAGAGCCTCTTCCCGGATCGACGTCGCTCTGCGGCCGTGATTATGTTTGCCTATGGGCTGATCCCCGACGATCGCTATAACCCCAATGTCACTCGGCTTCGCCTCACTGTCGCCTCACCTTACCTCACCAAACGCGCGGACGATCAGATTCAGGGGTCGGTGCGCGCTAGTGAGAGGATCGACATCAATCACGACCGCAATTGATGTGATGTGTGATGAAGGAGCAATTGAGTAAATGTAAACGTGTTACTTTACGTACCACAAGCAAGAACTTACACAATAGAAGAATCTTAGGTGTGAGGTTGGTTCAAGAGGTTATAGGTTAGCGGAGTTGCAGTTACTAGTTCGCTAGCTGCATGTCGATAACTCCATCCCAGCACTGAGGAGTTGCATGCCAGAATGCGGCATAGATGCGTATCGGCGTAAGCGAATGGGTAGTTCGGTAGCATTAATGATCTTGTCAACTCTATTTTCTTTCTAATTTCAACGCCTTTTCAATTTTTTTTTTTCGCTAGCTTTTTCTCCGGTCTGCGAGATTGCTAACAATAAGCGCTGCCGGACCCGCTCATGCGGCGTGATGCGACACAAGACGTCGTAATAGTTCGTCGTACAACTACACCAGCCTATATCTGGAAGCTCGGGGAATTCATATGGTTACAACAACGCGGCAGCTCGGCGAACTAGAGGGATCGATCACACGCTGTACAATACCGGCCTGACCGACTAACTCCATACCTCGCACCTACATTATACATGTATATGTACTCGTACGAAGAACTATGTTTCAATCTGTACCCGTAAAGCGACGCGCTGGCTTCGGTCATGATGGCACGGCGCTGCGCTATTGAAATGCCACCCGTACGTTACGGCAGGTAACCATGTTGATTGTGATTGTTAAGAGAAGCCAGCCAATGGTCATCTCACGATTTCGGTGTGGAGGCTCAACAAATACGGACAGACCCGAATGGCGTTAATTCTCATTGCTCGCCTTGGCGCCTCTCTTTTTCATTCGTGGCGGAACATCGTCCGTGGCGGAACATCGTCCGTGGTGAACCCCGGCCTGGGAAGCTATTTTTGAGGATGAAATGGACAAGCCAGATTTCAGGTATGCATTAAGAAGCAGATATCGACAGATGAAAAACAGCTCACGGCGACCCTTCAAGGGGCCAGCAGCTGTGCCAAGAGAACGTACTACTGGCGAGAATAAGAGTATCATCTGCGCTACTGACGCCATGCAGTAGCAGTGTCCGGCCATGTCTACTACATAGAGGGAAGAAAACAAATAACAAATAGGTAGACTCGATATCGGCTGGTGAGTTCATGCCGAAAAGGTCCATTGGCAGGTTGATAGCCTAGCATTAGTTAGGCATCTACCTACTTCGTAGCTCGCGCTTGTATGTATGCATATACACTGCAATGCTACGGTACTATGCAAGAGAATCACCAACCAGGTAATACTGGTGTATACAGGGCTTACAGGCCCCTCGGATATTAACAACTTGGCTCGACAAAAGATATTACACCGTGGAAGAGAGGCCTACCTTTCGGCCATTCTCGAACATCACTATACAGATCAAGCTTGTCTCGTTCCGCAGAGCGATTAGGTACCTGTTCCAAGTGGACCTACATACATGTAGTTAGTACCTAGTATACGTACATCCATTAAACCGACGTCCTTTCTGGCCGTTCGGTGTGATCCTTGGGGGCTGCTGGGTACGTATTGATGCTGCAGCTGGGTATCAGTAGCTTGATTTAACTACTATCTGACCTGTCACATTAGTCCATCTGGAACATGCAGATTCTGGTTTAGCGTGGCGCCGTGACGTCCCAGTGTTCTGGAAATAGAGCTAAGGAACGCCAAGCAGGTTCGGATCTGGCTCGCCGACAAAAGTTCGATGAAGGCCTGCGGATACGTGATGACTACATGTACCCGCCATGCTACCATCTTATGGATACAGCTGTCCTATGACATCGATGGCTAGAAGACATTTCCACACAATACCTACCTAACCTTACTATCACGATTCAAGTTTCCCCTCTCCATGGTAAAATTCCGCACGTTTCAGGAATCACTGGAGCGCCTCCCTGAGAGGATGTTCGATGACTAGCGCCGGTAGTATTCGTCTATAAGGACATGTCATTTACTTTGCATATCCTTGGACCTCTGCTTGCAACTGCAAATTTTTCATTCACCGTCGCCAGGCCGGTCGGAAGAACTACGTCTTGTCACAACTCCGATTCCCTCATCTCGCATCTCTGTCGTGCCGCCCTGGTTCCATGTACCCCAGATGCGTCATTTCGATTACCTACAGCTAGCACAAGTCTATCAGCTTAGCTAGCCTTAAGCAGTCGAGGGCTGCATGTGCCGTCGCCAATCAGAACAACATCGAAGGGAGTAGTATCTGGCGGACCGAGACTGGGGCTATCTAAATCTGTTCAAGGTTATTCCTGGACCCGGTCGGCTCACTTAGACTTTAGTGCCCTCAACCAAATCTCCAAACTAGAACGAAGGAAGTGGGGGCCGCCTTCTCGAAGTTTTCGCCGCAGCGAGTATCCGCAATCTCATCAAAGACTACTACTTCTGCTATCGAGACTAATAAGAGATTGAAAATCAACCTGAATTAGGCAAGTCGGAGTGGCTGTCTCACCATCGCATCCAAACAAGATCCCCGCCGCCTCTTCGTACATTCAAGCCTAAAAGTTCTCATATGTACACACGAGGGTCGCATGGAATAGATCTGGATGTCTAATAGATTGGCTGGCCACCGGTATTAGAGGTGGCTTATCACACGTCCCTCGCTCGCTGCGGGCCCGTTGACCATTGCGAAATTCAAGTAGTAGTACCTTAACATTCTAATCAGGCTGAACCAGAGCCTCGACATATCATCCCACTCTGCACCTATTGCAGCTAGTCCACCACTATTAAAGGAACCAAACTAATGCTAGATCTCTTCTCCTGGTCAGGGACCCCTAGGCCAATTGATGACGTTTGAGGCAAAGTGCTTTCGGCGTCATCTCCGTAAGTGAAATTCGAGGATCAGAACGCCTTTTTTTTTCTCTCTTTACCTGATCTAGTGTATTCTCCTTCTCGATTGGTTTTGGCTGACCATCTCCGAACTTGGACGCGGTATCACTGTATCAGTATTCAGGAGTCTCTCACCTGGAACAGGGTATAGCGAGATCTCTCCGGCATCCCGGTCCGCCTATCAGTTCCCATTCGACTGAACGATGGGGAGAGGGTAGTTTATCGAGACGATGCAGCAGCGGGCTTGGTATACCACGTATCCGCTTCGTAACTGTATCCTCGTACGTCTTGGCATCACGGATCGTCGACCAAGCCTCTCTGACACACTCTCGCATTTCCCTTCTCCATATATCGACTGGCTCTTGTCTCGGTACTTCACTGATCCTCATCAAGTACGCCTGAACGTTACATACTACCTTGTAGAAGCTATGTTTGTATCCATCCCGCGCTCCACAGTCCATCATGCCATGGGCGTGCAGAGACCGTGGGTTGATTGGACGGATCTAATTCCATACGGACGGCTCAAAGCCAGCGAAATTTAAAATAAATTCAAAATCAAGGACGGGATCTAGCTCGCAGAAGATTGGCCGAACACATGGGTCATTTTGAAGTCGTGGCATATTTCCACCACAGTGACCGATGGCCTTGCATCCTTGGACAGGTCATGATCGGCCGGCCTTCCGCCAAGCAGAAGCCACCGCGTTTGTTGCTTTGTTTGTGCTGTACATACAGGACATGCAGCATCAGCATCATCTCGGCGTGCGATAGGTTACCTACCTCCATGTACCTGCCTACCTGACCTGCCTTACCTACCTTACCCAGGAGAGAGCGCCACTTGGGCTCTTCTGTCCCGTCGTGGCCGTCGACAAGCAGCACTCCTAAACCCCACTTACTATCGAAATGTGCATTGGCAACGTCAGTCCAGACGAATACAGCCAATTCCTCCCTTTCGAGGCAGGTAATCAAAACCGGGAGGGCCCTTATTACTGTGCTATGCATCTTGGTTAGTTTACCGGACTGGCTAACCTCTTCCCCACGCGCCAACCCGCCGACAGGGCCGGCCCATATCTTTTCTTATCCCCTGCTTGGTTTAGTTGCGTGCCTAATGGCATGTACCTAACAAGTAGCTCCAGCCTCTCTCGTTCATGATCTCGCGAGCTGATAAAACTTTGACCCCCAAACCCTCTCTGCCCATCCATTCGGGCCTTGCCAGGCTGGCGATTTCTGTTACTGGTTTGCCTCTTCCGCCTGAGCTGACTATACACTAGAGGGGTCCTGTATTAGTGACAATCCCCGTTGCAATTATGTCATGCATGAGTGGCCTGGGAGACGATCTCCATGAGGATATCCAAATACATATCTACCTCGACGGTCCCCTCAAGGCAGGAATTTTTTCTGGTGATGTTGTGCCCTTCTCCACCGCTACCGCGCTTGGGAGATCATCAAACCTTTCAAGTCTCTCAAAAACAAAAGTATCACCCGCAAAGGTTTTCGTTTCGGGCTTCAATAGTGGTTCTGGTTCTGAGACAACGAATACAAGAAGCTCGTTATATCTCTTAATTCGCCGAGGGATGATCTCATCTATACCACGGAGGCGACTTCAACATGTGTCAACCTGAGCTATCAAATCCTCTTAGCTATTGGACTCTCTGCTGCTGATGCTCCTCGACATAAAACGGACATTTCTTTTCCAGCATCTCTCAAGGATCCCTCCCATCAGACTACACGTTGCTGGCCGACTCAGACTAAGCTATCTGACTATCTCGCCTTGGTGCTTTGCCTCCTTTGCCAGGAATAACATCGACCAACATGAGTTCTTCATCGTCCCGACGGCGCAAGACGGCCAGCACGTCCAGCGTTATGTTCACTAACGCGGTCTACTTCCCAAACTACAAAATCTACAGCGGCGCCACGCCGGGCATGATGAACTATAGCTGTGTCAACCACGTGTACTACGCATTTGCTAATGTGGCTACGGACGGATCCGTGTTTGTGAGTTCGCGACCTGGTTGCTCCGGGCTTGCCCCATAGTTTCTTTCTGCAGGATTTTCTTCGGAATGCTGATGTACATATCGAGTTAAGCTAAGCGACGAGTGGGCAGATACCCAGGCCGTCTGCGACGGAGTGCAAGGCGGCCTCGGGTCCCTGATGCATCTCAAGCAGAGACACCCGCACCTGCGGGTCACCTTGTCAATCGGCGGCGGAACCTCGAACGAGATGTTCCCGGTAGTCGCCTCCAGCGCTCTGCTACGGGACAACTTTGCGCGATCGGCGCGGGGCATGGTGGAAGCGTCAGGCCTGGATGGAATCGATAGTAAGACGGCCCCCTTTTTCCTCCCAGCGTTTTACTTATCTGCCTATCTACCTTACGCAGAAACTCGATGTAAATAACAGATCTACTAACGACCCCTGAATTAGTAAAGTGGGAATACCCCATGGACCCTCAGCAAGGCGCTGACTTCGTCGCGCTCCTGGCCGCGGTGCGGATGCACCTCCCGGAGGAGCAATTCTTCGTCACGGCTGCACTGCCGGCGGGCCGCCCGATCCTGCAGAATATCGACATCGCGCAAGCGGCGGCGTACCTCGACTTCGTAAATTTGGTGGCGTACGACTTCAGCGGGCCGTGGTCTCACCGCAGCGGTCACCAGGCGCAGCTTTATTCGCTCGGCCGGGATGAGACGTCCGTGTCGTCCGGTGTCTCGTACCTCGTCAGCCGCGGCTGCCCCGCTCGGAAGGTCCTGCTGGGGATCCCCCTCTTCGGGCGAAGCTTCTTGGGTGTGAGCAGCTCTGGGCACCGGCACAAGGGCGTTGGGGGCGAAGAGGGCGCTTTCGAGTACCATGTGCTGCCGCGGAAGAACGCGAAGGAGTCGGTTGACAGGCGGATAGGGGCCGCAAGCTGCGTTGGGGGTGATGGAGGGTTCGTGAGTTACGACAACCCCGAGACGGTCAAGATGAAGGCGGCTTACTGTAAGCAGAAAGGCCTCGGCGTACGTTTCCCGCATTCCCCTTACCTACGTGCCTGCCCTTATTCCTCACCGGCGCCATCGGAGCGGACCTATCTACCTACCGTGCTGGATTTTCTACCCATCGATTTTACTGACTGGAACACTTTAGGGTCTATTCTACTGGAACGGCGCGGCCGACTCACGGGAGAAGTCGCGAAGTCTGATTGCGGCCGGGTTCCGAGCTCTGCATAGTTCCTGATCGTACGATAACGGTGCCAAGAGACCCTACCTACCTACCTACCTACCTAATCATGGAGTTGAGAGGCCTTAACGAATTGGCTGCATTTTCACGGCGTTGAAAAAAAAAATCGTTTCGTCAGAGGCATTTACATACCCGCATTGCGTTTTGCCTTGCTTTTGGTTACTATAATTATTATATTTATGCTGTATGCCTCGCTTAAGAGTTGGAGTTGTGGTTGAATACCGAAGACGTGTTTTTCTGCTAATATTTCCTTGCCCGGGGATTTTATATCAGATGTCATAAGAAAACAGCACAAGGGGAGATATGAGATTTTGATTACATGATGCCGAATATCCCCAAGTGGATACGGAGAGCTGAGAGGCTAAGATGAATGAATAGACGGTGTATACAAAAGGACTATAGTACAATTTAAGGGGTCCATCTAGAGTTTAGGAGGCTTATGAAAATCGGTATCTAAGAGGGAATTAATATCTCGAAGTTAGGATAATCTATAAAAACATCTCTGAGGATACTACGAAGTAGAGTAATCTACAAATTCAACATATGAAATGCAGCTATGAAACTTTGTAAAAAGATGATAAGATACAGACAGTCAGCTGTCGAACTGAATGTCGAAATTCTCGGTGAAGAAGCTGCTCACCGAATTTTCTTGGCTTTAAATGTTGGTTCGGATTTGTCCCGGGATGCCTCGGGATGGTGGAGTGGGACCAGGCAGCTAGGTGAACAAAGGTGAAGAGCTAATATTATCGATAAGACATTGCAGTTTGACACGTGAGTTGTCACCCTTACACCTGGCACACGATGCCCAGAGCTTGACTGTCTCAGTCTCTACATAGCCAAATTACGACACCGTTTATGGACTCAGAAAAAGTTCATGGAATTAACTAGAAAACTCTCGATACGATAGCACAAGATCCACCTTTGCTGCTAAGATGAATGGCCTTGCAAGTGAGCCGCAGTCTTTGGACGCAGGTCAGCCAGATACACTTATATGGAAAGGGGGATTCAATTATAACTAACACAACATTAGCTGACTACGACCCAATTCAGCATCTGAACATCTTATTCTCACACCCCTCCACCGTATCCTCTATTAGCCGCGTATCATCGACGCTCCAATCCCGTCACAATGACCTGTCAGCCGAAATATCGACCCTCCAGACGGCTCAGGCCTACGGACCCGATTCCTCTCTCGAGCGCATGAAGTCCGCCCAGGCCGAGCTCGCAGGGCTCTTCAAGAAGATCGAGACTGTGCGCTCCCGCGCGATACAGACCGAGCAGAACATCACCTCTATGACAGCCGACATCAAGCGGCTCGACGGCACGAAGCGGAACCTGACTCTCTCTATGACTGCGCTTAAACGTCTGCAGATGCTCACTACCGCATACGAACAGCTGAGAGGCTTAGCCAAGACGAGGCAGTACAGGGAGTGCGCGAGCTTGCTTCAGGCGGTGTTGCAGCTTATGCGCCACTTCAATAGCTACAGGAGCATCGACCAGATTGCCACGCTCAGTCGCGGTGTAGGCGAGCTGCAGAGGGAGCTTCTGGAACAGGTGTGCGAGGACTTTGAAATAGCATTTGCTAAAGGGGAAGTCGGTGCCAGAAAAGCGACGCTGATTGAGGCCTGCGGTATTATGGACGCGCTCGGAGACAATGCGAGGGCGAGACTGGTAACGTGGTATGTGAACACGGAGCTCAGAGAGTATCGCCAGGTATTTAGGGGCAACGACGAGGCTGGCAGCTTGGACAATATCGGAAGACGGTATGCGTGGTTCAAGAGGATGGTGAAGGGGTACGAAGAGGAACACTCGGGTATCTTCCCACCGCACTGGAGGGTTGGTGAGATGCTTGCTATGGCGTTCTGCGATGGCACGAAAGATGACTACAAAGGAATCTTGGAGAAGAGCATGAGGAGGGTGGACGGTGCCAAGATCGATGTCAATCTTCTGCTGAGCTGCTTGCAGGAGACTATGGATTTTGAGCAGACTCTCGAGCGGAGATTCTCTGGCGAGCCGAGGGCTAGCATCGACACGCTCAGCTCAGCCGACTTCGAAAGGACGCACAGCTTCAATGGCTCAATATCCGTCGCGTTCGAACCATATCTAAGTTTATGGGTCGAGTCCCAGGACAAGGCATTGGCAGCCATGATCCCTAAATACAAAGCGCAACCTTTGCTGCCTTCCGACGAAGAATTCTCTCCCCAGGCCGTCATCAGCTCCGCCATCGAGCTTTTCCACTTCTATAAACTCACCTTATCGCAGTGCGCCAAGCTTTCGACGAGCGAACGCTTGTTAGATCTCGCCAAGACGTTAGCCAAGTACCTGGACGAGTACGCTCAGCAGGTGTTGCTCGCGATCTTACAAAAGCCCGGCCAGACGGGAGCGTCTCTCCATGATATCATTCTCGTGCTAAACACGGCAGATTTCTGGCATGCCAATACCGAACAGCTCGAGGAGAATATCAAGAAGCGGATCGACAATGAATTTGTCGGTAAGGTAGATCTGTCCTCGCAGGCCGACGCCTTCTTGGGAGTGGCCAGCGCCGCCATCATAGCGCTGGTCAACAAGGTCGAGCTGGACTGCGAGGGCGCCTGGCGCGAGATGAAGAACACCAACTGGAGCAAGATGGAGAGCGTCGGGGACCAGAGCTCGTACGTGGGCGAGCTAGTCAGCCACGTCAACGCTAAAGCCCAAGAAATCCTCGCCGTTGTTGTCAAGCAGCAGTATGCGCGCGCCTTCGCCGACAAGCTCGTCGAGCATCTGGCCAACGCATACATCCTGACGATTGTCCAGTGCCGGCCCATATCGGAGGTCGGCGCGGAGCAGATGCTGCTCGATAAATACGTGCTGACCAAGGCCCTGGAGAACCTCCTCGCGCACCACAACCCCTCCTCGTCCCAGCAGCATCCGCAACCACACGTGCCCCAGTCCAGCTTCGTCAAGCGCGTCAACGCTACCATGACGCGTATCGACCCGCTACTCAAGACACTGCAGGTGCGCCCCAGCCCGCCCGAGGGGCTGGTGCAGGCGTACCTGATCCACGTGGGCGACCGGTCCGACACCAACTTCCGCAAGATCCTGGAGTTGAAGGGCATCCGCAAGCAGGACCACGGCCACCTGATGGAGCTCTTCGCGATCCACCGCGACGGGCCGGCCGCCGGCGCCAAGCTCGTCGCCCAGAGCCCACTGCTGACGCCGCTCATGACCGCGCCCGGGCTCGGCGGCGTCGGCGTCGGCGCAAATAACCTGCACCTGGCGAACCTGAGCATCGACCGGCTGGCCGCGGGCCCGGGTGCCGTATTGTCGACCGCCGCACAGGGCGCCGCGAGCCGCTTTGATGCCGCGGCGCTGGGCGAAAAGCTGCTCAATGCTGCGCGGGATGGGGTCGAGCGGATGGGCACCCCGGGCACGCATGACTCGGGGTCGGGTCAGCTGCAGAGCCAGCAGGGGGGCGCGGGGGCGCAGAATAATGCTGCTAGCATCAATGAGAATTTGAAGAGTTTTGGCAAGTTCTTCCGTAGGGATATTGGGGGCTTGGGGGTTCGGTTTGGGAAGAGGGATGGGAGTGTGGATGAGGCGCAGGGGAGGTGAGGTAGATAGATGGGTACCTAGACAGATGCGATTCGGTTGATGTACCATGGATATCTTGATCAGCTGGCCGAATGACATGGTTTATGGAGTATCTGACTCTTTTGGTTGATTCGTGGTGTTTGCTGGCTGAGCGGTCTTCAGGAACAGGTGCCTTACGAAGTACTACCGAATGGAACTATGTGCCATCTTCAGTCGAGAGATATATGGTTCTGGTCGGTTATTTGTGATTGAACGATTTGTGACCAACAGGTAATATATATACTGATATGTACTGTACTGGATACACAGAAGGAGCATTGCCTGCTTTCGGCTTCGCCTTCATCCTCATCGTTGCTATAGCTTCTTCGACGGCTTGTGACTCTCATTCGATACAAAGGAATCCACGGCGGTCCGTCGTGTAGCTTCAAGAGTCCTGCTCGCTGTCTAGCTGTCCCTCTTCTCATATCCCGTTTGTCGATCGTCATACACGTTCTATCTAGCGCTTTCAGCCATCGGCATCGTACCTATAACCTGACCCTCACGCTTTCCATACCCTCTTCACGGCCTCGGTCAGACCGACGTCGTTGGTCTCGAACTCGTACAGGCCGATGCCGACGAGGGCGGTGGCGGCGTTGAGCAGCCACATGGCGGCCTTGCGCGACTTGGGGAAGCGGCCGGTGGGGATGTAGTCGATGATGACGGACTGGAAGCCCACGTGCGAGTGCACGAGCAGCAGGGAGCAGAGGACGGCGTCGAGGCCTGGGTTCAGCGATGAGCCGGCGAAGGGGGCGAGCGTCAGTGGGATTATGCCTGCTGCTACTACGCGCTCGAAGGTCCAGTGGTAGGACCCGTGCGTGGGGTGCGGGTCGGGGATTGGCGCTGCGTCGTTCACTGCGGATGGGTGTTAGTGCTGGTTTTGCTTTGGCTTGGTCTAATTGCTTTCTATTTCTTGTCTCTGATAGCTTCCTTCGTGCCATGCTATTCCAATTTGCAATGGGAAAATAAAGATGTGCATACCAGTTCCCTTGATCACCTCTGTGAGCGCATTGCGTTAGCAAATTGACACGAACAAAATTGCAGTCGTGATAACGTGTAACGTACGAGGTCCCGGAGGTAATAGACTCCTCCTGCTGGAAGCGTGGAAAGTAGCGATACGGACGGCATCTGTCGCAACGGTCGGCCGGATCATCTGCTGTCTCGAGAAAGCGACGGCGGTTTGCCGGAGCAGAGTAGGGCGAAGTATGGAAGCCATCGCTTCGGGTTTCGCTTAGTCCGATTCAATTCGATCTGTGATTTTGATCCCTTGCTCGTGAACGTCCCTAACCTGGGTGGAAGCAGAAGACCACGCACAGAGAGAGAGAATTGATTGATTGAAGATAGAACATAAATGATGCTGCGATTGGGTGGGAATGCACACTAAGCCAGAGCCCATTGCCGAGGGACCGAAGTAATAAGAAGTCCCTGATTGGATGGACTGATCCGGATGAAGTCTTGGTGGGCATTATGTAATGGAGATCCCGTTTCCATACTAAGTACACCTGTTACCTGTCGGCGTCGGCTATATTCCGATAAGATACGAAGTACGAAGTAACATAGCCCGTATTTCATAACTCCACTATAATTCTTGAGCTCCAGAATTTGAATTTTATCATTCATCAACTCGAGCTTGTCCTAAGCTTGACTCCCGCATCACCAAATCGAATAATACTCATATTTAATCGTAGAGGTATAATCCTCATATCCTCCATGTTCTTCCAGTTCCATGTTGTTACGAACCTTGGGCAGACCATCATAAGGCATGAACATGTCTCTCTCAACACCTTTCCCTAACGCATTCACTCTCTGTCGAAGATGTCTTCTACGATCCTTAGCTTCTAGGAGAGCACCGGGAAGAGCTATCTCCACCTCCTTCCTGGAAAAACAAAAGGAGGCCCTGAATCAATGGGATGAAAGGGCTAAGTTAATCGAAGACGGAAAGCTGCCACACCTCTGGGACCAGTTGAAAGAACGTGGATATGTTAAAGATACTGCTGGTGCCGAGGAGCAGATCAGAGAGCTCATGAGAAGAAAGAGGATAGGCGCTTATGTTGGGATCGACCCGACCGCCCCCTCCCTTCACGTCGGCCACTTGCTACCGCTGATGCCTCTCTTCTGGATGTATATAAACGGCTACAGAGCAATCAGCGTGATAGGCGGCGCGACCGCCAGGGTCGGGGATCCTACCGACCGCTTGCAAAGTCGCGACCCCATACGTTCGGCCGATATGACGATGAACGTTACCAAGGTACACTATCAGCTGAAGCGTATATGGCTTAATGTAGAGGAGCAGGCGAGACGTTTCGGCTACGAGAAGCAGAGGAGAATTTGGTCCCGAGCCATCCTTAATAACAACCAATGGTACAATACTACCACATTTGTCGAAGTCGTTGCTCGTATGTTCAAGGGATTGCGATTAGGTCCCATGTTGTCGCGCGACACTGTCAAACGGAAGATGGAAAAGGGCGACGGCATGTCGCTGGATGAATTCGTATATCCTCTAATGCAGGCCTGGGACTGGTGGTACTTGTTTCGCAAAAGAGATGTTCTTATGCAGATTGGCGGGTCCGATCAGTACGGGAATATCGTCACTGGCATCGAGAGCATCAAATACATGCGCGACACCGAACCGAACCCAGCCGAGGCGCTGCCCGACAACCTTTTGTTCACTCCTGTAGGATTCACCGTACCATTGCTGACCGACTCTTCGGGTGCCAAGTTTGGGAAAAGCTCTGGCAACGCCATTTGGCTGGACCAGTTCATGACTAGTTCCTTCGACCTCTACGGCTACTTTATGCGACGGCCGGACGCCGACGTCGAAAATCTACTGAAGCTCTTTACCTTCCTGCCACTCGAGCAAATCAACAAGATTATGGATGAGCAAAACAAGGACCCTTCCCAGCGCCCCGCTCACCACGCCCTCGCCTTCGAAGTAGTCGCACTAGTGCACGGCATCAAGGAAGCCAACAACACACAACATCGGCACATGGGATTGTTTTCGAAGAAAAGTGTTGACGAGGTAACCTCTTACCCCCAGAAAAACGGAGTGCTGCCGACGGCCAACCTGGCCTCTGCGTTCCAGGTTGACATCAAGCTGCCCGAGTCCTTGATCCTCGGCAAGTCCATAAGCCGCATCCTCTATGCCGCGGGTCTCGCCGACAGCAACGCCGATGCCAACCGGTTGACGCAGCACCAGGGCGCGTATATCGGCGGGGCGCCGGGTCAGCAGTCGGCCACCAACGCAGGAATGCCTCCATCCGAACTCATGTTCACGCCCATCAAAAATTGGTTCCCGCAGGACACCAAGAACTTCCTGATCGATGGCCAGCTGCTGCTCTTGCGGCGCGGCAAGCACTTCGTCCGCGTCGTCCGCGTTGTCTCCGACGCCGAGTGGCAGGCCAGCGGGCTGACGTACCCGGGTGAGCCGGGCACGGGGCGCATGCGCAGGCTGCGCGAGGCGCTAGTCAGCGCGGCCAAGGACAAGAACCTCAACCTGGGCGACCGCGCGGCGGTGGACAAGTTCCTGGACGGTGCGGTGTCGATGTACACGGACCGCCAGGGCGCGCTAAGGTACGTGTCGCGGGAGTCGGAGTCGATCAGCCACGACCGCGCAAGGCAGATCCTGGCCCAGTCGATACTGCCGTTCCGACAGGACGGCCCACAGTCCGCGCAGCAGAAGACGGCGGCTATCGACGATGTGCTGGCTAGGGCACGCGAGAGCTACACGGCGTTTGGCGAGGATCAGGAGAGGGCTGAGATCAAGGCTTTTGAGAAGAAGGAGAAGGATAAGGCGAGGGAGAGGAGGGTTAGGGAGAGGGAGGAGAGGGGAGGAGAAGGGTGGTAGAGAGTCGCCTGGGATCAAGAGAGTGTGTCCTAGGTTGTGAGGAGGGAGGGAACTAGACAGCGTCGTTAGATGCGGAATCCAAAGTGGATGGGGCTGAGTCCTTGGATCTCGAGGAGAAGGATAGGCTTGCGTCCTAGATGGTGTATACTACTGTACTCCTGGAAGTGAATGAATGTACACTTGAATCATATCTGCTCTACCTGACATCCTCTCGCTTTGTTCAGGTGACCAAGCCTCAAGGTAGGTAGGTAGGTAGGTACCTTAGGTACTGGAATCATGGGATAACATTGTGACATGTGTTACTTCTAACCCGACTTGCTATAATCAATTCGACCCTATTACTTTACAGCTTTATATTGCCGTGTGTTCTGCTGATCCAGGCTGAATGTACCATGCGTAACTTCTAAGGTACCTGTGCATGCACGCAGTTCTCAACATGGCAACTTGGGCTTCAACTATAATCAGCATGGGCGTGGACCTCAAGTCAAGGTATGGATGAGAATGACGACTATTGTTACATTTATTTCTTATTCCTTGTCACCACGATATCTTGCTCCAGAAGGGAGCCTCTTCCCCTTGACATCATCGAATGCACGTTCGCGCCGTAATTTCGCGGTAGGAGGTACGAGACTATGAGGAGTTACTGAAACACATAGCGAGCAAGACAGCTCCAAAATCTCCTATACTCCTTCTTGAACGTGAGAGCTTTTTAGGGTATCTCCTTGAATGAGTCGGCTTTGGTTTTGCTTCTCGAGCACACTCGGTATCTTCCTCTGCTCATCGACCCTATGATGTCCTCGAGGCGTGGATTATTCGCTGTCCTGGCCTGACCAGGTATTGGCATGCTCCAATAATGTACCTATGAACAGTTTCTCCCTCGGAAACCTGTTCTGTACGGGTATTTCCGTATTTACCAATGCCGGGTGTTGCACATCCAGGCCAGTAGTAGTAGCGTACGGCACAGGCACACGGTTTATTATGAGCCCCTCTTGCGATTCTCATTCAACCTGGCAGTCTCCGAATCAGCGATAAAACACCGTGCGATCCCCGGGCTCCAGACTTCTGAGCTTCTTCATGATCTCGCCATCTGTCATGTTGAGCTCGGTGATGATCTGATCGAACGAGTGGCACCCGTCCGCGTACCTGAGCAGGGTAGTCTCGTCTTCGGCGTCGTCGCCGCCGCGGATCGTGCGCCTGCCCGTGGCCAGAACCTCCAGGTACTGCTTCGACACGACGTACTTGTGCACGCGGTACAGCAGGCCTTTGATGACGCCGAACTGCACCAGCCGCCGCACGTCCACGTGCCGCAGCACGTCGAACCCCGCGTCCTGGTGCAGCTTGATCCACTCCATCACACTGCGCCCCGCGCAGAATGTCGTCACCAGCTTGATCAGCTGGTAGTTGGATACCTGCTGCTGCTGCTGCTGCTGCTGCTTGAGCGATGCTACGGCATCTGCTGTGCCTGCATCCTTCCGTTTGTCGCCTGATTCGCTGGGGGTGGCGGTGGTTGACTCATTGGTGTTGCTGCCAGGCACTGCCGGGTTGATGCATACGTAGCCTGCGCACTCGTCCACGAGGCCGTCCCGGTTCGCGATAAAGTCGTGGATTCCAGGTCGAGGCGCATAACAGCTGCCGAAAAAGAACATATCCAGTAAAAGGACGGTGTCGTAGTAGAGCAGATGCTGCAGCGCGATCTGTGTGAGCGGCAGCGACACGTCGGCCAGCCAAGCGATGCGGCGTACGTCGTTGACGCCATCGACATGGGGGATGATCTTCTGCAGGGTGAGGTCCCAAGTGGGGTCGACGATGTCGGCGAGCTTCATCTTGGGAACGGGCACGTGCCAGCCACGGACGGGGGCGGGGGGCGGGTGATAGGGAAATAGCTTCATGTTGATGGTGTTGGCATCGTCGACGGGGATCATGCACTCGCCGTAGTTGTTCAAGTCCTCCTTGACGATCTCGAGCAGGCTCTCGATCGGCCGCCTGCCGTCGTCCTTTGCGTGCCGCCCATCCGAGCTCAGGTAGCCGTTTTGACGCTCCATCTCGGCGAAGGTTACAGCGAGCCGCCGCACCAGCCGCTCGTACGGGACCTGGTCCACGTCCGACTCGACGACCAGCCCGAAGTTAAAGATGAACTCGTTGCGATGATAGCGCTCATTCGGGATAGAGACAGGGTAGCCCAGGATGCTGTACTTATTATCCGGCGAGTTTACCGTCATGAAACGGTTGAAGAAGGCTTTGCGCGGGATGATATACTCCTGGACTATGTCAAAGTCTACAAGCGGAGGCTTGAGGTGTGGCGCGGAGGTCGTGGCCACGATGCATCCTGGCGGGGATTGGGCCACGATCTTGGTCCCTGGGATTAGGTATGTCAGTTGAAGGGCGGTTTCAATAGAGTTGAAATGAGACGAGGAATGAAGTTGGTTGTTGTTGGAGTCAAAGCCATAGGTATTGAGAGGTATGGGAATTAATGAGATTGGATCACATCTGAAAATGAACGGTAAATAGTAAGCAAAGTAGATGAATTAATTACCTTCCTGCGGGAGGAACCTGGCATAGAAGATGCCTTGAATCATCTTGTCTTCCGACACTTCATAGGATACAATTCAATGCTCGTTCAAACAACTACATTTCAACAGTATAATAGCAATCCGTTAGCAATCTGTAAGCATTCATTGATGGGTCGCTTTGGCCGTGGTTGATGAGCCTGTAGATAAGCGCGACATTCTCATGTTGCAAACCATAGCTGAGTGCAAACCTTCTCTGCTGCCCTGAAAGATTGAGCAATGGCATGCCGGTTAAATGTCGGGTGTTACCCAATGACACACAGACAACCCAGGGTCCGCTTGCCTGCATTATCTGATCCGGCGATTACTATAGAAGCTTCATGTTTCATCAGTGAGCAGCTAGTGTAAGACATTCAACTCTTTCTTCTACATCATTATCGAATGCTCGGAAGACATTAAAGACATTGATGTTGAATCTCAAAAGCACAGTATCATCATAAATCACTTGATTATCCATTGACTCGACCCGATACCATGGCCGAGACTGAAGCACCCAAAGCCGAAGCTCCTAAAGCCGAGGCTCCCAAGCCCGACGAGCCCTCCACCCCCATCCAGGAACTGTGGACCTACGCGAAGAGCCACTCTCACCCCGAGGTCTGGGGTGTTGTTTTGCAAGACCCGGCCACCCATATCCCAAGTCAGATCGTGCTGCAGAAGTACCTGAACGCCAACGACGGCGACGTGGTCAAGGCCCGAGATCAGCTGACCAAGACCCTTGACTGGCGCGCTAAGCTGCAGCCTCTGGAACTGATCAAGCAGACGTACAACGAGGCCAAGTTCGGCGGTCTAGGCTACGTAACCAAGTATCTTAGCTCCGACGAGAAGGCCGCTGAGGCTGCCAACGATCCGGAGGCGCAAGAGATCTTCACCTGGAACATCTACGGCGGCGTCAAGTCAATCGACGAGACCTTCGGTAACCTTGATGAGTGAGTATATGACCATATAAGATTGCTGATATAAACATGATCACCTGACTCCTAATTAGGTTCATCAACTGGCGTGTCGCTCTCATGGAGCTCGCCGTGCAGGAGCTCAACTTGCCTACGGCCACGAAGCCCATCACGGCCGACTGGGATCCGTACAAGATCTTCCAGGTGCACGACTACAAGTCCATCAGCTTCCTGCGCCAATCGCCCGCGGTCAAGAGCGCCAGCACAGAGACCATCCGCGTATTCGCCACCGCGTACCCGGAGCTGCTAAAGGAAAAGTTCTTCATCAACGTTCCAGTCATCATGGGCTTCATGTATGGCATCATGAAACTCTTCGTCGCCCCCAAGACCATCAAGAAGTTCCATCCCATGTCCAACGGCGGATATCTCGCCAAGGAGTTCACGGATAGCAAAGTCCCGGCCCTCGGCGAGAAGCTGCCGACTGAGTACGGCGGCAAGGGTGCAGCTTTGAAGGCTCAGGGGAAGGGACCGACAGTACAATGAGCTGCTCCCCAGGACGAGTTCGTGGTTTTCGCTATGCGAGTCGGTTGGTGAGGTTAGTTGATCGCCTAATAATCGAGAATGACAGTAATGAGGAATGAATCTTTGCGGTTAGTTTTACACAGTATCTCGCTACGCTTCACTATAGCTTTAATATATCCAACTATTAATGAGATGCACGACACCTCCAGATTCCCGTCTCTGGGGCCGAGGAATCACGTCGCGCGCCCTCTGTTGTCTTGCGGGTTGGCAGTCACTGTCGAGTGCTCTAATGTCTGGCCACCGGAACCTCCATTTCTCTCAGTCGCACCCATCTCCATGTCATTCTCTTGCTTTTTGATCTTCCTCGAGAACTTTCTCTCGGAAAATTCAAATGTCAAGCCCTGCTCTTCGTGCTCTGCCATGATGTCATCGAACGTCTTCCCTCTTGACGCCGCTTCTTGCCGCAGTCTCCGGGTGCGAAAGAGCCAGATTGTATGGGACAGGAATATGCCTGACTCGAGAAGTAAACTGTTGCCCAAGTCAGCTGACAGCATTCGTGATTGCAAGGACAGGACAACTGTCGATCGTCGAGAGCTGGTTATTACTTACCATACGATATACATTGCGCCGCCAGTCACGTCAAAATCTTTTTGCGCAGCTGATCTGGAGTTAGCGTGGGCCAATGTTCGGAAGAGCCGGAATGCACACCAAGCGACAAGAGAGAGAAGAAGGCGCCCAGCCAGTCCATGAAGAGGAAGAGGAAGTTAATCCCAAGAACCCTTCCTCTTCGTTTCCATATCTCGCCGTAAGGGGGCAACAGACCGACAGCCAACAATATGTTGGCGATAATGCCAACTATGAAGACTCCCGTGCTATTTCCTGAATTGTATGCAGGCTATACCATCTTAGCTTATGGCACTGGAGAGAGAGGCGATTTATCTTGTAGATACTTACCTGTAATGTGATGATCAGAGTTGCTTCGACACCGGCGAAAGTCACCGCATTTACCAAGCCTATACCAACAACCTTCCATAGGACCCATTGACTGCCGTATAGCAGTATCTGGCACCAGTTCACAAGGCACAGTGCCATGAAGACCTGTGGCTGTACCTGCAATGGATAGTTGAAGCATTGCACGATGTTATAGGCTCCGAAGGGTACGCCGCCTAACACAAGCTATCAGTACTATTACACAATGCTCGTGTGACTGGCCTCGTGGTGTCTTACACAAAGCCCAAAGATACATCATGGAACCAGGTAAGCCTTCGGTCTTCTTCGTCCGCCAATTGGTCCACTGTGGTATGGAGAGTCAGTGGATTCTTGTTGACAATTCCCATCCTATTCGAAGATAGTCTCGATACTCACTATCTGTGGTATTGTCTGCACACACCAGAAGATGGTGCCAATTGTCTAAACGACGTCATCTTTTTTAGCTGTCAGAACTTGACTTTAGTTAGGGATGACCTACCCCTAAGACGTTAGCCGCAACTGGAATGTCCTGCTGCGGTGCCATCGTGTTAGGACGACGTTTGCCAATCCCGAACTCTGGCTAGAAGCAACCTACTTTACATAGAGGACTGAGGCCATGATAAATTCCAAGTGCAGATTTTCACATGTAAAAAAGCCGGTAAGGCTATTAGGTCACAAATTGCGACAAGAAGTTACGTAACTGTAAAGCTCAGTGGAAAATGTATGATGCAAACAAGTTGATACATCAATTGATGTAGCAGATTACTGATACATTTGGGTGTAACATGTGCTACGACGACCGGTGCTTTACTTTCGGGCCTATTCCAGAATAGCACGCGACCGACCGGTGCTCTATTTTCCCATTTCGGACGAGGTAAGGTTGTAACCTTGGTGATCAAAACCTTGGTGAGCAAACTTAGTTGTGCCGCACGTTTTAAAGTTAGCAAAGCGAATAAGCTTGATTCTTTTCCTTGTCTAATTTCTTGTTTCGGTATGGCCGTGTTTCATGTTGTCTTGTTAAGCCTCAACTCAACCACAGGACTGGCCTCGTGTTGCGGGAAGAGCATCAGATCTATAAGCCATTGTGAGACTGTGCCGCCTATTGAAAATATTAGAACATGCTTTTCACTAATTATAGCTTTGGACAATTTTAAATCAGAACTGCCATACGTACATAGCCTCATGAGGGCAAATACAATCACACCGAATCCCATTAAGATTCGGATGAGAAAGTGCAAAATTGCAATTCCATATCCTCCCATGGCGTAGCTCTGAAAATGAGCAAACATACCGCCTAGGGGGACATTGCCGAGCAGGCTTTGCACGAACGATGCTATGGAGTCTAGGACAGTGTTAGCTAAGGTGAGCTTGTCTAGGTAAGGGTAAAGAAACGTACTTGCGATGATTCCCATTGGCCCGAATCCGAGTAGGAATAGAAGAAACCCAAGAATAAGTGCAGGCCAGATGAAGATGAAGATAAAGATGAGGGCTGCAACTGCAAGGGTTGCGAACATAATGGGGTCTTCCCGCACCCAGTTCCATACACGTTCCCACACCTGCTCCATGTTGTATCTGTTTCCCAAGTACGTAGGGAATACTTCACAATGCAAGTAACTACTTGGATAGGTTCTTGCACACTGGCTTGCAGCTAGCAGGCCAATGTTTTGCTTTCGTTGTGCTGTAGGAGAACTCCTAATAGGAACCGTTCATGGAGCGAGAGAGAGCTTATGGAGACCTTGTTTATGTGTGAGCTTTAGTGCAGTGTTATGATGTGACGATCTGGACACTAATAAAGATATATGGAGGGCTAATATACCATGGCAACCTTACGTATTTAATGACCTTAGTTACCGGAATGGTACCGGGGTAGGTAGGTATGTATTCACAAAGCCGAACTTACTGGTAACCGCTACAAAGAGCTTGTCTCTGGGTGAGACATGATTCTTTCTCTCATGCCAACTAGGAATGAAGCCCAAACAGTGACATATCTGTCAGTACACACACTTCCAAAGGCTGGTCTCACCCTCTCTCCAATTTCCTAATCCCCCTACTGCTCGCCCCCTTTTCGGCCTTGAGGCCTGGCTGTCAGGCTATCTCACTTATCATGCATCAAGGGGTAGGCTAGGTCAACCAAAGAGACCTGGTTTCGATTAATAGCTACCATTTAAGTCGATGAATCGACGAGAATGTTCACGTACGAGGATAGCAAAGGGCGTCCGCAAGTTTTATCGCTTGCCACTTACGACCCCTTCTTCCCCATTTAGGAAGTGCTGTTCATATAGCTCTGAGAATCACAGAAGTACCTGTGTCGACAACCTAGAATTTCTTACCGGGCTCCTGCAGGACATCCGGTTCAGCAGTGTCAATACGACAGGACAGGACCAGTGATATGGAAAGGAGACCGAAGAAAATATGTTCACCCAGCTACGGTTGACCAGCTGCTTTGGCTTACCGAGAAACTCCAAGCATATCAGTACCAGCAGGCTTGGACCGAGGACCACATGCAGAAACTCCGGCTCAGAACTGGTAGGCAGGGTTCGCAGCATTGGCGCATAGAATACATGTAAGTAAATTGCCTCGCTTCATTCTCCCATACAAGAGTACCTTCCACGCCGTATAGGGATGAAGAACGGTGTCTACGTCAAGATTAATTTAGTAATTACCAATGTAGGTAGCTTAGAATAATCGAAAGTCGCACACTATCTTGTCAAGCCCCCCTCGTCCTTGAACTCCTTGAATAGCCTCACCATCCATCATCCCGTACACAAAGCATTCACCTATCAAAGTAGCATCAAATGTAGAGTTCACCGGTCCTGCCCTGATTCCTCTTCCTCTGAGGATAACCGGAACAGAGCAGCCTGGCAGAATACACACCCAGTCTCCTTCCCTGACATACCGTGAACCCATTCCAACCAATTCAGCATCGCCATCAGCATCGTTGGGAAAAAGAGAGTGCCGTCTCACCGGCTCAAGCTCTCTGTTCACGGTGAAAAACCTCCTGCCCCAGACCACGCTCTGGACACGTCGAAGATACTCGGCTACAAGCTGAGGCTGAGAGTCGCTGCTGACGAGTTTGGACACTGTCAGGTTACCCTCGCGGTTCACGTTCCCTAGAGCATGCATGCACGCGCGCCTGTACCAGGTCGGCGCGTTCTCGCCACTGACGTCTCTGTCGGCGACCAAGGTCCGCCATAGCTTGTCAGGAATAGTTCGTGGGCTTTGACGATGATCCCATCCGAGGATTGGCCAGCATGTGTAGGAGATGGTGCCTTCCATGACCCAATCCGAACACTTGTTCACTCTACCGAGAATGATGCCTTGTGCATACATTATCTGACACATAACGTTGCTACCAGATATACCCTGACGTAACTCCTTAATGAACTCGGGCTCTTGACTCCACTCTCTGGAGGCGGAATACGGCTGACAAGTGCCGTCTGGGCCTCTGACGAAGCTATCTCCATTGGTGCGCGTTGCACCCCATGCAGCTAGTCCAAATGCAGAATCCTTGTCGAGCCCAACCCACGAGGGGAACCAATTGTGGCCTGGAGCATCGCTTGGGCTATCGGCGAGAGCATCCATGGGGACTTGCGCCCAGTGCTGGCATATGATATCCAACGAACTTGTCCTTTCCACGCAATACTTGACGAAATCAACGTAGACCTGGCAAGCATCCTGATCGTATCGCGGCGCGATAATGGTCTCCGAAGAGCCTTTCCCGGAGGGCACATCTGGAGTGAAGTCGCTTGCTAAGCCGAGAAGAGCAAATGTGGTGTCGCGAATGTCCGATGATGTGAACGGTCTACACTTCATGACCAACGTATTCAAATCCCACCTGCGAATTGTGGCTCGGCCAGGCCCTGGCTTGCGGATGGCCTCGTCGGCAAGGCGTGTCAATACCCAAGCCCCGGTAGATTTGGGATGCGCTATAGCATTTGGCTGCTCAAGGAACGGTTTCCAAGCGTATATGTTGCGCCTGACCTTTTCAGAGTTCATTGCAAACAATGTGACCGCGTCAGAGAAGTCAACCCAGTCTGCCTTTTCCGTGCCGCATTGAATTTGGCAGGACTTGGCGTGGACGACCTCTTGAATGACCCAACGTCTGCGGAACCACGATCGATCGAGGAGTTTGGCGAAGGCGAACCACAAGGGAAGTGCTGTCTCGGCGGTCGGTCGCCTCTCAATCATCTTGTCGAGAGTGGCGGGGTCCAATACGTTGACAATGAACTCGAATGCTCGACGATCATCGTCTCGAGCTGGGCCCAGCCAGATCACGACAGTCGATGCATTCCTGTATATTTCTGGCATTAAGGGAATCTGCGTAGACTTCTCATCCTCATCAGCTTGATTGATACACAGTGCATCAATCCAGAGGAATGTTCTATGGCGAGGGTCTCGGAGTTGCTTAAGAGCACTGTATAAATTCTTCCGAACTCGATGGGGATGCATATCCTTCTGCTCCCAATCCCATATAACAATATCGTACTCGACCGCGCCGTCATCCATGTCCCAGGCGTACGAAAGCGCACGGTAAGGAGTCTTGGTTCCGATATCCTTCAAGGACACAGTCGTGAGCGAACATTCAACCAAATCAGGAGACTTCCCAAGACCGGTTGGGAAGATCTCAACAAGTCTTATGGAATTTTGATCCTGGTTCAGGGGTGTGTAACCATAAGGCTTTCGTTCGGGCGAAGAAGGCCTCGTTTGCTCAGGTGATGGGGACCTTGTTCGGGGCCATTCATTATCTTCCGAGTAGTAGAACGTGTCGCTAGACTGAGACCCTGATCGTGTGTGCTCAAATACGTTGGGAATTGAACCTGGACGCCAGGCGAGAAACTCCTCGGTGTTTGGCGTCCAAGATCTTTGAGGAAGCTGCTGCCTCTGCTGGATTTCCGCCAGAAAATTCCAGTCTACGTAGTCATACAGACGGAAAAGCCCAGGAGGCGGCGTACCAGCAGACGAATGAAGAGCGGCATAAAGATTAGTGAAGTCATATCTATCGTCCGACATCTTGATAGATGTACTTTGTGGATGTTACCTAATACAGAGATGGAGGCGCAGAGTGAGGCGCAACTCGGTAAGTCGTTCGTTTGTGTTCCCTCAGCTGACGATGTATCGTCAGTCTCACCCCTGTTAATCGCTTACTTGCTATTGGGTGTGAGGAGATCCGAAATTTAACCGTTAATGTTACCAAAGATACTGGGCGATGGATCTGATCCCATACGTTTCTGAGCTGGCTTGTTATGTGAATTTCTTCTTCACTCAAGCCAGGCCACAATTTGCTGAACTGTCTTCAGGACATTGACTCCATGACGAGGTAGAGCTTCTCGTTTTCTCAGTACATGGCATAGAGCCGTGGTACTTTGACAGACAGTCAGTTCTCGAGAGAGAGCAGCTCATAACCTTCTTTCCCAAATATTTGTGCCATATTTTACCACGAAATGCTCGCTGACGACGATGGTCCGTCTGTACGTAGGTTTATGAATGGAATAAAGGGTCTCTGTCGCAGCTTCAATCGCCGCTTTTGTCGGCACTAGAGCAGGCAACTTCTCGGGGTTACTGAAGTATGGAAGTATAAGAGTCTAGGTCAATATGACTCAATAAATGGAATTATTTTAAGTTACTTCGCAGGTACCTATTTGGAAAACATGTAACTAAGGTACATGTCTCAAAGAGGGGTTCCCTCAGTCCTGCTGCTTAATAATGCGGGGCATTTTTTTTAGTTTCGCATTTCTGGAAGAAACGAAACAACAAAAGCGTTCTAAGCTGACGAACCACTGAATTGAGGCAAAGAAATAATTCCAAATTTGCAACTATTTTCGGAACTACATGTAGAGCCGCATTTGAAATTCTTGGAATATCTCGACAAGTTATCTTACTAAAGACTAAAATTGCTAGTCATACCCAGCATTTGTGACTTGGTGACATCTCGTTATATGTCATACAACAGCCTAGACGTTTCAGGCCGGCCCCTTCCGAACATCATCCGAACGTACCGATACGATATTTGAAGTGCCTCGTCACCCTTCATTCCTTCGAATTCTACAGAGTCAATTGATATATAAAACTGCCAAGGTGTTTTCTCAAACGGCTAGAAGGACACTTCGCGCGGGTGCATCTGGAATATCAGTCGCAGCACTCGCTTCCGCTGGCTTCCAGAAATACACAGGACAGTCGAATCAGATCCCCAAGTTAGCAGCCAGAAAAATGCATAGTAAGGTGGTCATTATCGGCTCTGGGCCTGCTGCCCACACGGCCGCCATCTACCTCGCCCGTGCCGAGCTGAATCCGGTTCTCTACGAGGGCTTCATGGCAAATGGTATTGCTGCTGGTGGCCAATTGACGACCACGACCGATATCGAGAACTTCCCTGGGTTCCCCAAGGGTATCATGGGTGGTGAGCTAATGGTGAGCCCGATGCGCCCACCCGAACAATATTTTTGTGCCAGATATTCTAACCATGTTCGCAACTGAAGGATGCCATGAGAGAGCAATCAGAACGATTTGGCACCAAGATCATCACCGAAACCGTCGCCAAGCTCGACCTTTCCTCGAGACCCTTCAGGTACGAGACGGAGTGGTCGCCAGGTGAGGAACATACCGCAGACGCCGTAATCCTCGCTACGGGAGCTTCGGCAAAGCGATTGGGTCTTCCGGGAGAGGATAAATATTGGCAAAACGGTATCAGCGCTTGCGCCGTATGTGACGGTGCTGTCCCCATATTCCGAAATAAGCCTCTAGTAGTGATTGGTGGAGGGGACAGCGCCGCCGAGGAGGCGACTTTCCTAACAAAATATGGTAGCCACGTCACGGTCCTGGTACGGAGAGACCAGCTACGGGCCAGCAGCATCATGGCGCAGCGACTACTGAACCACCCCAAGGTCAGCGTCATATTCAACTCCCGGGGCGTCGAAGTCAAGGGCGACGACAAGGTGATGACTGGCCTGGTGATCGAAGATACGGTTTCCGGAAAGCGGCAGCTTCTGGAGGCGAACGGCCTGTTCTACGCAATTGGCCACGACCCAGCCACGAGCTTGGTCAAGGAACAGTTAGATATCGATGCCGAGGGCTACATTATCACCAAGCCGGGAACGCCGCTTACCAGCGTCGAGGGTGTATTCGCTGCTGGTGACGTTCAGGACAAGAAATATAGACAGGCTATTACAAGCGCAGGTATGTTACTCAACCGGTCGCCGATGCTATAAGTTGTATGCTAACATGCATGATAGGCTCTGGCTGCATGGCTGCAATGGATGCGGAGAAGTTCATCGCGGAGCATGAGGTGGATGAGCGAGAGGGTGCTGCTAACGGCAAAGCTGCATGATTGATACCCGCGAAGTTCTAGTAATTTGTCACGAGATAGAGATGAGAATTCTTTGTCAGCGTGTTAACAACATTTAATAGACAGATACCAAATAGACAGAACCAGCAGCAAACCAAGTCAGAACCCAAACCAGATCAATCGGCTTCCGTTCTTCGTTCCTATCGTCATCCCCATACTGCAATTGCTATTGGCTTGCTGCTGCTTGTCATATCGCATCCCATTCGCAGTTTCTTTTTCTTATATTGGCTTCCGACGGTTGGCTGCGTTCAGACGCCAGCCATCTACCCCTCTTCCCACGCCACGACAGTCATAGAAGTACCAGACCAGACGTCCTTTTGGATTTGGTTGACTGTCTGGGCACTGCAGCTGTCATATTTGATCCGCCAAACTTGTCATGAGAGCTTTCCAAAGAAGGGCAAACGCCAAATTGGGGCATTGCTCACAGACCTCAAGCTAGCCATAGCCTTCACGGTTTTCCCAGGAAAAAACAGTGGAAACAGGGGAAATAGACACCGCTCCGCCCTGACCGCCGGTTTCACGAGCGTGGCAGGGGAAACCTTGCCAACTTGTCAGACCATGCTACCAAGATACTAGTACTTACCTCATAGGTAAAGAAACAGGACAGCAGTCACGATAAGGTTGATAGATACATTCATGAACATTGGTCGGCTTGTTTCCCCGCTCAGCAAGCTCCCTCTATTTGATAGACGGCAGGTCGGACATCTTTCATTGTTCATCTCCTCTTCTTCTTACAACTTTCTTCTTTAGACTTCTGCCTATTCCAAACACACACGTTGCTCCTCATCCCACTCTAAGCACACTGAAGGCCTCTCAAGGTTCCATCTCATACATCACCCATCACCACAAGACCTCGCACATAACTCAACCTCTACTCTTCGTCAAGATGAGCGACCGCGGGTACTCGTACAAGAGCTCCGGCACCAACAGCCAGGTAAGCTATCACGCGTTCCCTCAACGGCAATATGCTATCATCTATCAATATCATCTCATGTTATTATGGCTAACACTACCCAGGGCAACCACTATTGTTCTCGCGACTACGGCAGCAGCGCCTCGAACCAGAACTCGTACCACTACTCCAACAAGTAAGTTGTCCATTTACCTACTTACCCAATACATTTCATGTACCCCTCGCCCTCTGTCCGTTCCCCCATCTGTCAGCCAACACGTTCTTGGGATCTGTCAGAATGACCATGGACGTCTCTCTATCTCCCTCCTTCATACTAACCGATCCCGCAGCGACGGCTCGTACTACTACTCAAACCCCAACGGCAGCACCTACTACAACAATGGCCAGGGCGGCTCGACGTACACTTCGTCGTCCGGTAACCAGTATACGTCGGGTGGCAGCGGCAACAGCAGCGGCAACAGCGGCAAGCAATAGGATTCTTCGGCCGCGTCGCCGCCCCAGACGCACTCCAAAGGGTACGCTGAGCTTGTTTCTCCGACCGGCGGGAACTCGGCAACCGAGAACGAGGATCGCGAGAGTTGTTCTACCACTCCCACGTCCTCTCGGGAGCCTTCCACTGAACCTCAGGAGCATGTTGAATTTGTCCCTCACGTAGAATTCGATGGACCTGCGGAGTGTGATGATGGGGACGACGATGCGGCTGATGATGAATATGCTTATGGGGGATCCGAGGTAGACAATGCCTATGATGGACCGGAGGACGACGGCGACTTTGACGAGCCGGCGGCCGATGACGGCTATGATGATTACGATGATGGCTGTGTCGATGATGACGACGACTGTGTCGACGATGATGACTACTAGCTTTGTTTTCTTCTTATTTCAATTCTCACGGGATTGATATTTCCTTTCTGGGGGCGAAGTGCGTTGAGTTGCAAGATATTCTTTCTAGGCGATGAGTTCGGGTGTGGGGGAGAGCAAGGTTGAGGTTTGACCTTGTGGCTTTCTATCAAGGCATTGACAAATTAATTAGGTAGAAATGGCTAAGGTACCTATTCTTAATGATACTGAGTTTCACGCCGCCGTTCAGGGTCTTGATGCTATCATCTTCGGTACATGACTGAGATTCTAGAAAGGGGGTACTTTTGAATTGCTAAGCCGGGCGTAGTGACTTACGTGTAGTTCCTTAGTCAATGTCAGGTACGTTATTAGGTTAGTATGTGCTTGGGCAGGAGTCAGAGCAAGTTGTATTACTGTTCACCTTGTACCGTCGCGTAATCCCGTCGCGTATTCCCGTCGCGTAATATCGTCTACTGCGTGACGCCTATCTCAAAACTCTCTTCTCTTGAGAAAGAGCTATATGTTTTTTGTTCGCACGGGCTTTGGAGAGCCCCGTTCTTGCACTTATAAGTGTCGAGCGTACGTGTCATTTGACAGCATCAATTTAACAACTCAACCCTCTTCGCTACCAACTGGACCATGTCACAATCTGAGAATCAGTGTGGCCTGCGCTGAAAACCCAAAATAGGGCAACTGGACCCAGGCTCGCATAATCCTGAACATTGGACTGTTGGAAACCTACCGCGAACGCATGCGTGCTGTTCTGATGACTACCTTTCAGCATCCAACAGGATAGGTACCTCTCCACTCTCATACAAATGGTTCCATCCTTTCAAAGACGACAAGACCCTTTATCATCAACCGCGCTCTCACCGATCTCTACAGAGAAGCCACATTTCACTTCACAGTGATTGAGAAGAGCCTACTGTTAGAGATCTCGGATATAGGTACTTATATCCAGGGATTCAAGTGTATGATCGCTACCTACCTATACATCAAGAGCCCAGCAAAAGCATTGATCGAAGCCGAATCCGACTCTGATGAGATCTTCCACGATTTCGATTAGGGGCGCGGCGGATTGACTACCAGCGGAAATCTCAGCGAGACCAATTAGGGAGGGGTGGAGATCTACACAACGTATTCTTCGTCAAGCTGGGAAACGGCACACTGACTACTACCCTGGATCAAGGTGGTGGTTTGGGGTTTAGGCAGCACTAGGACAAGGTCTATATTCCTGAAGAGCAGTAACTTATCATTTCCTTATCTGGTCGGCGGTTGACAGAGCAACAGTTTAATGCCACGGCATTATTCCATATGCAGGAGGCTTAATAGCTTCACCCGATGGCTTCAACGGCTAATCAGCCCAGTCTGTATGGCAGCTCAGCTACACTAGCATTTCACAGTTACGGCGAGCAACAAGGCAGGACACTGCCGAGCCACTGCCACAAACCCGCCGACATATAATGTTACTAGAGATACATTATCGTTGAATTTCCGTCTCATCTTTTTGAGAGACCCAGACCCAACACGAGGAGAAGGGTATGTTGGGAACTCGTATAGATAGCAACGGTCGCGCAAATAGAAAGGGACTTGAAAGCGTTGAAGAACCCACCGTTCGGAAGAAATGACAGAATTAACGTCCCGGGGGACGTCACGACATGGTTGAAGGAAAAGGTCCTTTGCGCTCTTCTCCCGCAACCCAACAATAGCCGGCGGGGAAGGGGTAGAGGAACTACCTGTATGTAGGTATGGATAAAAACAACTTGTTCAACAGTAATGGACAGAGAAGTATTGCATTAAATATTAACTTATCACAAATAATTTCTTGTCATTCAGTCGTCTTAGGCCATAATAACTACAAAACCTTCTGCCGCGTTGGATCCCCTGGAGGAATATGCAAGGTTCTCTACTCTTCCCTAGCTTCCTTCGAGACGTATCTCTATTCGTTGTCCTCTTGCTTCCGTTGCTCTCTTAACTCAGCAACCCTCCGTGCGATCTCCACCTGCAGACCGCCCAGCTCGTTCACGTTTCTCCAGTAGACGGTGCTGCTATGCTTCTCAGTCTCCTCGAGCAGCTCGCCAAGTATGTAATCGCCGAGGCGCCAGACATGTGCTAGGCTTGACGCGGCCCTGTACCTGAGACGGAACGTTTGCAGGATTCTGCCTGGAGCCCTCATCTCTGGGTCGCTGAATCGCTCATTGAGGATGTCCAGGACGACCATCATCGCCTCCCATGGTATGGCCTCCTTCTTGAGCAACATGACCCGTATGCTAAATAGCACCGCCAAAGCCTCCATGGTCTCGGGGTCGATACGCCCGTAGCTTTCCTCCAGCCCCTCGTAGGCCTCGCGCATCACAGAGTCCATGACCAGAATGTCCTTGCCCCTTAACTCGCCGATCGGTCTGCCGTCCCATTCCCCCCTTATGAGACTTGTAGAAACGACCTCGCGCTGCGCTATAAGCGTCTTAGGGTGTCGCCTGCCGAGATGCTCTTTCTTGTGCCATAGCACGAGCTCAAGTCTCTGCTGCGCGGCCCTAAGCTCGGCCTCGTCGTCTTTTCCAACGGCTATCCTGCGTTGCCGCATGGCGTCATCGAGGTCGTAGAACTTGTCTACGTCGCCCTCTTGGTTGGGGCGGGATTCTTCTTGCTCGAGGATCTTGGAGAGCCTGGTTCCTAAGGCCATATACGAGGACGTCTGCATCAACTCGGTAGGATGAAAAAAACTTTGTTCTTTTTCTGGAGATTGCCTATTGTTAGAAGGTAGCCAAAGAATGGGGGTTGGGCTTTGAGGAGTGACTCTTTGACATACCTTTTCCTTTCCCCTTGGAGTTGAAGTCAGTGTTGGAGTTGGAGTTGGAGTTGGAGTTGGGTTCGCTAGGAGCCATGACATCTAAGGGACCCAGGAGACTTTGTGGCCTTGGAAGACCCAAAGTCCTTGTAGGCTTGAGGTCACTGATTGCCTGTTTGCTGGACAGGCTTTCACTTGAATTGTGAAATCCTCCTGTCAAGATTGCTTCCCTCAGGCTATCCTCTAGCTTTAGTTGCTCGAGTTTCTGCACTTGCTCCTCCATATTAAACGTCTTCTGGATTCCGAACAGGCTACTGACCCTTTTGATGAATGTCTTAACCACGGGCTGGCAAAATATTAGACTATTCTATGTAGGTGGGTGGTAATGAAAGGGTAAAAACATAATCAAAAATGCATAGAAGAATGGTTCAAACTCACATTCATGAATGTAAGAACGGGTCGTTTTGACATCCAGATACTGTCGCACCACATCTTCATGCTGTACGTGACGTGTTCGTTGTCATCTTCGTCAGACTGCTCACATGAGCCATACCAGACATCCGTAAGTGCCTTAAAGTTCGAATCGATCACTCCAAGCTCCCTTAGGAGGTCGTGCGGCTTTGGCAGCTTGATGTCTAACTTGAAGACATCTGAAAGCTTGTGGAGATACCGGAGCACGACAGGTCCACACCGCACATGTACAGGTGTCAAGGATGCTATTACCTCTGGTACATCAAGGAACATCATTGCTTGCGGATCAATCCTGGTGTCTGTGTCTTGAAGGAGTACCAGGAGGTCCTTCACGACCCATACGCTGATGCCATGGGCCACGAAGATGATGGGTCGAGAGGAGGAGTTATTACCGCCCCTTTTGGGACGAGATAGGGGAGATAAAGGATCCTCCCTTGTAGCTGCAATGCTTTTAGACAGCTCAATAGTGGCCTCTGATAGAGCAGCAGGTCCATTGTGCAAGATATGGGCACTGTCGACGGCAAAGGTGCGGACGTTGACCACATCGAAGATTGGCTCAGCCGCAACTGTGACCCAAGTCTCGAGCACCTTCCGACATTTCGCAGCTCGTGTTGGTCTGTTCGTGTTTGTTTTGAAACCATGCACAAGGATGATTCTGGTTTTCTCATGTCAGTCGTGAATCTCTCCGTGTTGCCAAGGAAGTGCGCATGGAAACAACTGTCTATGTATGGATGACTTACTCGTGTGTGACTAGTCCTGCCTTGGGAGGCCTGGCAAGGAATGGTAGAGGAGGCTTTGATGTTGTCAGTAAATGGACTTTGGAGGACTGAAAGAGAAAGCCTAAAAACCCTGAATAGGAGATTGATGACCTACTGTTGAGTCCATGGTTCTTCTTGTTGTGTAATAAGCCTTTTGTAGGCAGGGGGTTGATGGATTTGTTCGATTTTTTTGAATAAAAGAAGAATAAAAAAATGAAGAACAAGTTTAGATCGTGACAAACTGATTTGCGAGATGTTGTGCCCATCCACTAGACGGGACGAATCGACCACCGAGAGCTACTCCATGACTTTCTTTTCTAACCTTCCTCTGACTCCCGGCACTGAGCTGATATCCACGTGTGACTTCGACTCCACGAACATTAGAGACGAAGCCTGTCATGTTTACAACTACCTACTTGCTCTCTTAATCCGTTGCCACCTCCCGTACTTGCGACTGAGGCCAAAATAACAGTTGTAGATGATCAAGAAACGAGCTGATGCATAATTACTCAGACCTAATAAGAACCCATCCTGTGTACCTCACCATCCCCGTGGTGCTTGAGTACGTTGTCAGCAAAGGATATATGCGAGTTTCTCACATTTCCTCGTTACCCTCAAGAGATCAAATCTGAAAAAGGGAAACATATGGACTGAAGGAATAAGAAAGTTACTTGGTGGATATTTTGAAACTATAGATTCAAACAGACCTACGGTAGTTAAAGCCAAACGGTAAGCCAAAAACAGAAACCGAGGATAGTAGATAGCTAACACGTAACAGGAGTCGTCCAGATATCACTCCCGTCCCTTCGTTACCTCGTCCGCAAAACACTCCAACCCGGTCAACCTCTCCACTCCCAACGCCTCGACCACGCTCCGCGCAGAAAACAGACAATCATGCACCCCGATACCACGATACGAGGCGCCCGCCACGCGCAGCCGTCCCTGAAATCGGTCTAGGAGCGTCTCGCGGAACTCGGCCATCCTCTCGCAGTGCCCGACCTCGTACTGGGGAATCGCGTTCTCCCGAAGCGTCACGAAGCACGCTGCCGGGTCCTCCGTGATGCCTAGGTGCCGCTGTAGCAGCCGTTGAGCCATGGTTATGCCCTCGGCCTCGGTGGGGAGTCCGGCGGCGCTCCGCCCGTCCCACCAGTGTCCGCCGAATACCACTGTGATCTTGGTGCCGGGGATCTGCTGCTTCTGGTTGTCACCCGGGACTGATGAAAGGACAAGGTCTTGGTCTGGCATGGCGTCTGAGTCAAACACGACGCCGAGTGCGTGCTCGGGGTTCTGATGTGCTGGCACGGAATTTGGAATCAAATAGCCGAAGCCCCGATGTGAATGGTTCAGAAAGGGGGTAGTGAAATAGAGCGTGACTAACATGACTGATACGCTGGACATGGGCGGATTGTGTAGGTTAGTCATGGATAGGACATGGTTGTACGGTGCTGTGGCAATGACGTGTGTAAAGTGACGAGTTGTGGCGTTGTTTTGGTCCAAAACCTGCTTGCTCGTTAGTATCGGATCGAGAAAGAAGAATACAAGGTAGAGGAACTTCTGACATGAGATCTAGTAACATACCGAAAGCTCCAAGACACCGTTACGATGTGCGATCTTTTCTACCGATGTTTTGGTATGCATCTGTACATTCTCCGCCGTTCTCAAAGCGGCTTCCAAAGCAGACGGCAGTTCCTGTATCCCTCTTCGGAAGCTAAAGACACTTGTGTCTTTCAAATTGGTCTCGAGTTCCCCCGAGGCCCCGCTTCTAAGTTGGGCTATCATATCGTCTTCCCGTAGTCGCGACTGGACCGCGAAACTTGGGTCATTCCCTACCCTAACATCGGGTTGGTAATGTCTTGCCTTGACTGACGGCAACATAGCCCTCAGAAGACCAGCTCTGCCCGTTCTTTTCTTGACTCTTGTCTCCAGCTCCCACAAGCTAGGAAGAAGTGCCTTGGCACTGATTCGGTGGACATCACCAGCGTTTAAACCATGTGCAATGGCTGAAGCTAGATTGTCCACCAAGCGGCGGCCGAAATGTCGAGAAAGGAAGCTCCCCACAGACTCATCTTGGATACCAGATGGGCGACTGGATGGGAACAGTACGCTGCGGAAAAGGCCAGCCAGTAATCCGCTGAAGAGGGGCTCCGTCACAATCAGGTACAGGAGTCTAGCAAGCTGCCACCCTCGAAGCGTGGAGGGAGCAGGGATTGTGGCTATGTAACGACGGACTGGCGCGGGATTGAAGGCCGGTATGGCGACAGGGTGGTCTGGATAGAGGATATATCGTGTGCTACACGTTCGGCTGTTCTTTGGCACGGTAATGAGGCTTTCTCTAAGCCCTAGTGCATCGATCTAGACCGGAACCTCTCAGACTTTCACCGACAACAAGCTGGGGCAGAGAGTACGTCGTGCGAGAAAGGGGGGAACAAGAAGTTAGTGAAATCCATCGAGACTCACGAGATCATACATGACAGGGGCTCGGGGAGCATTGGCGCGGAGAGTCCGCGGCCCCCTTTCACAGACTACGGTATTGTCTCTACCGATGGGCACATGAGCTGATTCGATGACGCCTCCGAATCTGCTTGAGCTCTCGAACAGGGATATCGAGGCCGATGGGTATCGCTTGCTCGCGTAATACGCTGTAGCTAGACCCGTGATGCCGCCGCCTACGATGGCAATCTTCTCGACGGGCTGTTGAGATCTCAGGGGCGATCCTGAAGTGAGGCTTCGCCTACCACTGGGAACCCGAGCATTGTACAAGAAGATATGTTGCTGGTACAACCATCGTGGATGCATTGCGTTCCCCGTTGTCCTGTGTCGATCTGATGACGGCAATGACGAATGGAAATGGGACGAAGATGGGCAAGTCTGCCTTGGTCGCTCAACTAGACTGGAACTCTGTGTTTCTTTCCACACGCAAGATTATTTAAGGATATAGTTTATACATCCCCTCCCTGTGATTCACCAGGCTTCCCTTTCCAGCATCCTTTACAGCAGCGTAGTGAGAGGCGAGAGGCGAGATGCATCTTGAATAAACTGTCAAGAACGTTGAGTGTCTCGGCAATGGTCTGAGAAGTGTTACTCTCGAGCCTCGAGGTAACATGGCTCGAGGTCTCTGAACAACTCTCGTACATGGCGTTTTGTTAACATTCGCCGCAATCCCCCCAACTCGTCGAGTTGTCCAGACGTTGAACTATTACACGATCATGGTGCGACGTTAGACAGCGCAGGCCATTGAATGCAATTTTCCGGCGCAGATGTTTCATGCTTGATGCTGTGTTGGCATGAGCATTGCATCGTTATATTTGATGAGGGGAAGATCTTTGGCAAGACTGCGGCTGGTCAGCTATTCGTTTTACGAATCTCTGGGTAGCAACATATGCTGTCGTTTGGACTCCAATATCGTCAATCGCTTCAGGTAACAAGGCTCCTCGGGGTAACGACGCAATCTCCGTTGCGATGAGGCGGCTCTGAGATTCGGATCGAATCCAATCCAGAGGAGCGCTGCGAGGGTAGGGATTCGGCCAGCAGAGCCTTCCATCCATCTGTGTATATAAACCCCAAGAGCACAGCTATGTTAGTGTCCGGATCGCACATATCCAGCAGCTGTTTATCACTCATCTTGAACCTCAGTCAAGGGACAGACACCGTTCTCACAGACAACTCTATTCTTATCATCCCACAACGATGAAGACCACCGCTGCACTTGCTCTGGGCCTCGCTGGCACAGCCCAACTCTGCTGGGCGGCTAGCGCAACCAGCGCGTCTCTCACGACATTCACTGTGCCCGTTCCTAGCCTAGGAATCGGCTTCACCACTACAGTGTCTGCTTGCGACACCGTTCCCGCCTTTGCTGTTGTCGGTGTGCCTAATGGGACCTTCTTCCCCGGCAGCGCCACCATCTATCTGCCGCCCCAAGCTTCTCCGCAAACCACCACTATTATCGACAGCGAGAGCAACGTAACCCAAGTCTTCGTCGCCACGCCCTTGCCAGGAACCTGTGCAGATTTCGCGCTACCATCCGACGCAACCGCCACCGTCGAACCCAGCGCGACGAGCAGCGCTTCTGTCTGTCCCTTGGAGGGTTGCTCGGCCGGCGTGGACCAGGCAGCGCAGAGCATCATCAGCCTGATCAACGGCGTCGCCATCGCATCCCAAAAGCTACAGAACGCCGTCCGGCAGATCGGCACCAAGAAAACCCGAGGGCTCGAACCGCGCGTAAGCATCTACGCAGACATCATCACCCCGCTGAGGGACATCGCCTCGACGCTGAGCTTCGGCCTGCCCGCGATCCAGGTGCTCGCGCCCTTCCCGCCGGGGTGCAACAGCGACACCATCGTGGTGGCCCTCATCGACTTCGTGCGCATCCACCAGGCGCTGCTTGAGATCCTCATCGGCCGAGCTGGTCTGTTTTCCTTCAGCCCCTTTCACATGGTGGAGCCTGAGGACACGCCCGATCTTGATGGCGAGGAATTTTTTAACCCCCTCGGCACGGTCATTGCCGGTGTTCTGCGCGTCATCGAGACCGGCGTCGACGCTATCGCGTTCTCGCTTATCAATCTGATTCCCACCCGCCAGGCCTGCATCCAGCAGCAGAAGGTCACCATCGACGGCACTTTGAAAGATGCTATTGCCGCCTACCAGTCTTAGACTTGGTATTTCGTATCGACGCTTTCTTCCTTCAGATTGAAACGCGTATTTTGTAACGCTTATCGTGCGGGATCAAGCGCTTCGGTGGGTTCCGAAGTGCTCTTTATCTTCTTCGCTTCTCATCGACAGGTGAGAGGCACTTTAACTTAGGCAGAGCCAGGGCTTTAGTATTCCGTTGCAGAATGAGATAGCTCCAATACATTATTTCCTCATTGCTTCTTCGTCAGGTTGTTTCAGTGTCGATATGTAGCAGATGACTTCCTATGTTGAGTAAGATGTTCGTTTTTGGCTTGAATCTACAGCCCGTATGAGACTTGTCACGGCCAGTCACCAACCAACCCATCTAGATTGGCATAAAAAAGGCCTACTAAGTAGGAACTGCAGCCGAATAACCTTGTGTTAAAGACCTTCCTCTGTTAGAAGGGCATTAAATCCCACCTGAAGCGTATTCATTACTGCAGCGTCCACGCTATTCTCCGCGAAGGCCGTAACAAGCGCTTCGAAATCTGGCTCGCTACCTTGTCCCGCACGACTCCATATTTCTTGCGCGATTTTGCGCAAAATCCCGTTTCGACATCGAGGATCGTCCGCGGCGATGGTCAGATTATCTGTGATAAGCGACAATCGGCAGAACCCAACACTGCTGTCGTCCCTTTGATAATCCGCAATAAAGTTGCGATAGACGTTGCGATACTGGGCAAGACAATTCGGCGAATCCTCCCACACCCCGCCCGGTTCGAGCCCTTGTTCCATAGATTCCTCATACCCATACATGGCTGGATCCCAGTCACGCGTGAGCCAGCCAGGGTATCTCTCGTTGCCGATGGTGCGAGGAAGAGCTGCAACACCGTCCCAGTCAATAATGCCTCGGAGGTCGCCATCTTCGGAGACGATGAAGTTCTGGATGTCAAAATCTGGATGGGCAAGAACGAAGTGATCCATTCCGCTGGGCTCAGGGATCCAGCTGATCAATTGGTATAAAAGCATTGCCAGACCTTTCGAAAATGACTTTTGCTCGGGATACATGTCGAGCATGAAGGTGTAGTATGCCTTCGAGTCGCTAGATACCGGATAGCTCGCATATAAGGGGTCTTCGGCTGGATCTTGGTGAATGAACCATCTATCAAGCATGGCTTTCTGATTGACTCGTCTCATCGGGCCAGTTCTTAGCAGGGTCCCGTTACTCCCGAATACAGGACTACCGCTGGTCCGAAATGGGAACTTGCCTAGTTGCATCATTGCAAAGGCGATACCTTCAAGGGCACGAGTTCGGCGTGCGCGGGTGACCTGAAGATTGTCGCCCTTGAGCCGGTGCCCAAACCAGACATCATATAGAGGTACCCCGGAAACAAACGACAATATGATGTAAGGACACCGGAGACAGTTTTGAGTTGTTGACGAGAATTCCAAGACGTTGGATAGAGGAATAGAGGTCTCACGCTTGAGGAGCTGCATCGTCTTAGCCTCGGAGGCCAAGGGCAATGCAGACATCTCATCCCACTTGCTCGCTGTACCGTTGATAGGAATTTTAACCAGCCAGCGGAGGCCGGTATTGAAATCCAAGGGGAAGAGCACATGGTAGGAACCATACATAGGCTCACCGACCGTAGGCTCCGTATCCGAAGGAGCAAGTTGGGGCTGGAGACGCCGGAGGGTGGTGCTACCGAGTAAGGAGAGCTGCTCTTTGTCAAGGACCGAGAGGACTTCAGCGAATTCGGCATGTTCATCAACCTCAGCAGAAGCTGGAAGAGGTGACGATTCTTTGCCCGGTGACTGTGTCATTTAGTTTGCCCAAATTTTATTTTGGGGACTTGTGGCGAACTCAAATTCTACGGAATAGAGTCATTTTTTCGGCCTGAATAGAACAGGATGGCACCCTGGCCGGTGCTACAACAACCTGATTTTAGGAAATATCTGATAAATATACTTGAAAATTGCAGGCAATTTAAATAAAGAAAACTCTTTATTAATAATTTGAAAATCGATATTACATATCGATTTAATCTGTTACGGTTATATGTATATTATTATTGTAAAGGTGTTAAACTAAGGTAAGTTTGGCTGCGCCGGGTGTGGCTAGCTGCGAGCAGGTGTGGCTGACTTACAGGTTTAAGGTTGAATAGGTTGAATAAGTTGAATAGGTTGAATAGGTTGAATAGGTTGAAGCTGTTGAAGCTGTTGAAGCTGTTGAAGCTGTTGAAGCTGTTGAAGCTGTTGAAGCTGTTGAAGCTGTTGAAGCTGTTGAAGCTGTTGAAGCTGTTGAAGCTGTTGAAGCTGTTGAAGCTGTTGAAGCTGTTGAAGCTGTTGAAGCTGTTGAAGCTGTTGAAGCTGTTGAAGCTGTTGAAGCTGTGGAAGCCACCACGCACACGGAAACAACCATATACCATACTAACACCTAAATCTAACCCTAACGCCTAATCCTATCCCCTAACTCTAGCCGGCTCACACGCCACCCTAACACTAACCCTAACTCTAAATCTAACCACTAACCCTAACCCGCATCAGCTAAGGATAATGTGTACAGCGTGGATGCATAGTATCTACGTTAGGGTTGAGTAGGTTGAGTAGGTTGAATACTATGTATATGTAAGGTATGTAAGGTATGTAAGGTATGTAAGGTATGTAAGGTATGTAAGGTATGTAAGGTATGTAAGGTGTATTCGTGGTATACGTGGTATACGTGGTATACGTGGTATACGTGGTATACGTGGTATACGTGGTATACGTGGTATACGTGGTATTCGTGGTATTCGTGGTATTCAAGGTGTAGGTTTTGAAGGTATTCGTGGTATTCGAGCTATTCGTGGTATTCGAGCTATTCGAGCTATTCGAGCTATTCGAGCTATTCGAGCTATTCGAGCTATTCGTGGTATTCGAGGTATTCGTGGTATACGTGGTATACGTGGTATACGTGGTATACGTGGTATTCGTGGTATTCGTGGTATTCAAGGTGTAGGTTTTGAAGGTATTCGTGGTATTCGTGGTATTCAAGGTGTAGGTTTTGAAGGTATTCGTGGTATTCGTGGTATTCAAGGTGTAGGTTTTGAAGGTATTTGTCGTATTCGAGCTATGTAAGGTATTCGATCGCACCTTCTCTTCGCAAGATCATCGAATCCCCAGACATTCAAAAGGCATTCAAGCTGTTCAAGCTAGGTGGTGTTGAAGGTGGTGTTGAAGGTGGTGTTGAAGGTGGTGTTGAAGGTGGTGTTGAAGGTGGTGTTGAAGGTGGTGTTGTAATACCTACGCGTTGTAATACGCGTTGTAATACGCGTCTAGGCACAGTGTGTAATCACAGTATATATGCTCTATTGGTACCGTAATACCATATGTAGCCAGTACAGTATATATAGACACGGTGGAGAGTCGCTATTGGCACCGTGGAGCCACTAATTCGCGGATGTAGCAATTGTATTGGTTGAATTCTTATCAGAGCTCTTATCAATAGGTAGTATTCTTACCTTTATCCGTGCGTTCAGAATTCAGAGCCATAGAGCATACCCACTTATATCGAATATAGTCAAAGAAAACTTAGAAAAATTGATAAATCGAATTTTTTTACTAAGTTTTCTTAACAAGGAGATGACCGATACACACGAGGCCACTAACTGTTGCAGTGGCATAAAAGCGCTGCCACTGAAAATTTTGAATCTTGACGCTTTGCGCGCGGCAGCTATGGATTTTTGCTTGGCGCGTTGGCGCGCGCCTTGTAAAAACCCCCGCTGCCAGCTTAACTCGGCTTAGGTAGGTAAGCAGTACATGAATGGTTCCTATTCAATGAGCCGTATATTTGGCGTTTTCAAAAACCCCCCTCGCGCACCTAGGTACCGACGAGGAAGATAATTGCAGCGACTTGGAGACCGAGGATGAAGAAGACCCGTGGCATTAGGATTGTAGACATCTTTCACCTCGAAACATACGTTACCGGAGCCGTACTTTTTTGGTGCTAGGTATCATTGATGTCAGAGCCGCGACAGGAAAAACATTATTACAAAATTTATAGTGGGTTTGTAGCGGCGAGCGCCTTTCGGGAAAGCTACCAGCCTCTTCAGGTATTGGCGTTAGGGTAGTCAGGGGTTATCCGGGGTATCTAGGGCTTAGCCCACCGATCCCTTCAATGTTGTTCTTTTGGCCCCTGGCCATCTTGTCTATCTCGCTCAACGCGGCCTGGGTCTTGCTGCTTTCTTCGGAATGAGGTCGTATATTTCAAGGAGCGAGTTTCCTGTTGATGGACGGGTATGTTTACTCACTATTTAACCTAATGCTCAATGTAAGGGTACACACCATATTGACAATACCGGTACCTCAAGACCGTCCTCATCACTGGGGGCTCAACAGGGCTAGGACTTAATGCAGGCCGACAATTGGCTGAAAAGGGAGCCAGCGTCATCATCGTTGCGCGAAATGTTGTCAATTTAAAAGAAGGTGTCCGCTACATATCGGTAACCTTGCGTCCCCTCTCTCCCTCCCTTTGCCGTGACGTGGCTGAAGTGCTGACTATTATATAGCAAGGTGCTCACTCACCAGAGACGCAGCGTTTTCACTACATCAACGCCGACGTTACTACAGCGTCCGAATGCGCTCGTGTAGTGAATGAGGCCATCTCATGGAATGGCGGCTTTCCACCCGATATTGTCTGGTGTTGTAGCGGCAGCGCGCATCCGACGTTGTTTATCGACACACCCGTCGAGCAGTTCCAGACCATGATGGATAGTAACTACTTCTCATGCGTGTACATGGCGCATGCAGTCCTCAATGCCTGGCTCCGACCAGCCGCAGCTACAGAGGCTCTGACCAAGGAGACAGAGGCCCGAACGCAGAATGCGAATCCCGCTCCACCGCCGGCACGACATCTTATCTTCACGGGATCTTTCGTATCCTTTTATAGCTTCACCGGCTTCGCGCCGTACAGCCCTTCCAAAGCAGCAATCCGGAGCCTCTCCGACTCCCTCTCACAGGAGATGAATCTCTACGCCGCAGCGCACCCGGACAGGCCCCGCGTTCGCGTGCACACTGTCTTTCCTGCCACCATGCCGACCCAGTCGCTAGAGAACGAGAACAGTGTCAAGACTGACCTGACCAAGTCGTTGGAAGAAGGCGACCAGATCTTGACGCCGGAGGAGTGTGCGCGCCGGGCGATTGCGGGCCTCGAAAATGGCGAAGAGCTGGTACCGACGAGCACCATTATCTGGGCTGTGATGACCAGCGTGCTAGGTGGTAGCGTACGAGGGGGATTTTGGAAGGGATTGGTAAGCACCATCACAGGCTGGATAACGCTTGTAGTGATGATTTTCATTCGGTGGGAGATGGATACCAAGGTTAGGAAATGGGGGACGAAACATGGGCCGACCGGAATGCTGAACAAACAGAAGTAGCGGAAACCACCCTTCGCGGGACAATTGCTGCTATGAAACCGAGAGATCTTTCGGGCAGATTGAGATGACAACGCATGGACCAATTCAATCAAATGCTTGATTTGGTTTGGCTTGATCCGATAAATCCTACCAAACAGGGATTTTTTATGCTTTAACCATATCAAACCACGTTTGTTGGTCATTTGGTGGGGCATTGAAATGAGGCTATTCAGGCCCATATATATGCCCATTTTGTAAAAAGCTGGGAGGTTGGGGAGCTCAATTCACTACCTTATGTAAGGATGAACCCCTACTTACCTACCTACGCTAAGACTTAAGGCGTCAATGTGTTATCATTCGTATACCTGTACTTCGTACAGTTAGCTACCGTCATTCTTAGTCCCACAGACTTCATGAAAGGCTGGCATGGTCGGAAGGTACTGGCACCACATCATCCTTCCACTAATCTGACGCCCCTTTAATCATCTGGCCACCGTACTTACGCATGTTAGTATAGAAGTCCTGGCCGTCGGGGTTGGAAACCTCCTCGTCGCTGAACAGGTACGGCACAGGAACCTGCAGCCCTTTCTGGAAAGCGGGTCGCCGGGCATGTTTGTTATGCTACTCCTTGACGTTGGGGAACTCGTTTATGTCGACACCGCACCCCTTGGCAGAGTGGGCAAAGATGAAGATTGCGATATCATCAACCGTCAAGCGATCCCCGCCCACACAGAGTGTAGTAGACTGTGTGAAAGTGTTAATAGCTGGTGACATAGGTAGTGTTAACATCTTGTTGCTAAATCCTACGAAGTGGTAGATATACTGATCGGATCCCCTGAACACAAGACCAGCGAAATTTGAGCAAATCAGCTGCAATCGATGAGGGGTGTCACGTGACTGCCCATACTGCTTGTTAAGCCAGATTTTCAGATCCTTTAGCTCTTTTAACACACCTTTCCTTCAATATATCATCCGTGCGCATGCTACTGTTAGTAGCATTGTAAACGCACCATTAAAAACCTTAACAGTATTAATCTTAACGTTAAACACTTTAAAATATTAAAAGGAAATTAAAAATGTTATTTTTCTTTAATATTAAAACCTTTTATATTGTTACATTAAACTATAAAAATTAATTTAATATATATTATAATATTAACTTTTAATATATTTTTTTTAATAAATTTATATTAATATAAAAAATTTAACTTTTAAGTATAAAACCACCTTTAAAACTTAATATAATAATTAAAAAAAGTTTATTTATTATTAACGTAAACTTTAATACCATTAAGTTTTTTTTATAAAATATAATTAATAAATAATATATAAAACTTAAAAAAAATACCTATATATAAAAAAAAATAATTATTAAATTAACTAACATTTTAAATAACTTTATTAAATTATTTTAAAATAATAACTAAATAAAACATTAAAAAATAACTTATAAATACGTTAAAACTTTTTATAAAAATATAATATAATTTAAAGTTTTTAATAAAGTTGTATTTTTTAAGTTTTTTAATAAAGTTAAATTATATATAAGTATATTTATAAATACCTTATTAATAATAAATAAAGATATATAAAAGTATTATTAAAATATTATTAAATATATTAAAGTATTATTAAAGTAAGGATTATATTTAAATTTTTATAACTTTCTTTTTTTCGAGGAAAATTATTTTATAATAATTTATGTTGTTTTTTTCGAAAGAATTTTTATTTTTATATTTATCTTTAATATAACGATATTAATTTTCATTAGTTTAAATGGTTTAGTTTTTTTAGTTTATATAAGTATTTTAATTTCTTTAATTAAAATGAAAGTTTTTATTCTTTTAATTTTAAAGAGTAATTCCTTTTTTAATATAAAATAAGTTTTATTAAAATTGTTTAATAATTAAGCCGCATTTTATAATAATAACTCTTTTAAATACCATTTATTATTTATAATTAAATATTTTTTTTATTTTATAAAGTACTTTAAAATTAATTTATTTTATTTATTAATTTAACGTTTTATTAATTTATTTATTTTAAATAAATGATAATTATTATTATTTCCTTATATTATAATTTTATTAAGTTATAATATTTATTAATTATAAGGATCTTTTTTTTATAAGATTTTAAATAAATACGTTATTAAAATAACTTTATATATTTTTTATAAAAAAAGAATATTTAATTTATAAACTAAATTTTTTACCCTTTTAATAATTAATAATAGTTTAACTTTTTATATTAATTATTTCCTTATAAGTTTTCCTGGTAAATTATAACTTTTATATAATTTTAAATATACTGTATTATTAATTTTAAAATCCATTAATTTATACCTTTAATTATATCGGATTTTTACCTCGGTAACAATAAAATTTATTGCCGTTTTTAACTTTTTATTAATAAATTTTTCGTAAAGTATTTATATTTACCGCGTTATATAATACTTTTAAAGTTAATATAATCGTATAAAATTTAAATTCACTTATAACTTTATTTAAAAATTACTTAAACATTAATAATTTTAAGTTATTTAAATTATATTATAAGCTTAATATTATATTAACTTATAATATATCCGATATTAAAATATAATATTTTAATATAACCTTTATATTTTAATTTTTTTTTTCGTTTATTTATTCGTTTAAAAATAATATATTAATAATAATAATATTTTAATTTTAAGCTATATAAAAATATTTATTAAAATTTTAAAATAAACTTTTTATTTTTATTTAAAATAACTTTAATTAAAAGTCTTTAATTATAAAACGTTAATATTTTAAACATTTAATTTATTTATTTCTTTACTTTATATATTATATATTTTAATATAAGTATTATTTTCTTTAAAAATTTACATATTATTATTATTATTATATTATAAATTATAAAACTTTCGATTATTTATATAGTATTTTTAAAAGCTACCAGCGGCATTTTTACAAGAAAATCCTACGTTATAATATAATAAAAAATTATTAAAAAATTTATAAATAATAACTTTTTATATGTTTTTAACTTATTTATTTTATTTTTTTAATATTATAAATATTAATTAATGTAATCTTTTATTTTTTTTATAATGTTTAATATTAAAACGCCGTTTAATTTATAAAGCATTCGTTTAAAATTAAAATAATATATTTTATTATATATTAAGTTAAACATTTTATAATAATAATTTAATAATATTATAAGTTTTTTTTTATTTATTTTATTTACATGGTATATTAGTTTATTCCGAATAATATACCGATATTATATTTTAAGATCTTTTATAAACTAAAAAATTACATTTTTTAATTTTTTAAAGCAATTATTTATTTCGTAATTTTCCGTGATTTTAAATCGAAACTTATTATTAATGTTAATTTTTATTTTAAAGTATTAATAAGTAAAATCTTTAATTATATTCTTAAAAATGAATTTAGTTTTATTATTTTTTTTTATTATATCGTTTAAAGATTTTTCCGTTAAAAATTATAATAAAATATTAAAAACTAAGTTTATTTTTTTTAATATATAATAAACGTTTAAACTATATTAAAATAAATATAAGAATATTATTATTAATTTTATGTTTTATTTATTTAAATTAATTGTTTTTAACCACGTTTAAACGATTATTAATTTTATAACTTTATAATTAATAAATATAATAATTAGCTTTATATAAAATTATAACGTTATTTTATATTATTAATATGTTTATATAAAGTAAGTTATTTTAAACTTTATTATTTTATATTTAACTTTTACTTTTATAAGTATTTTTAATAAATATATAATTAATTAAATATTATTAGTTTTTAATTTCGTTTTATTATCCTATAAATGGTTTATATAAAAAATTATTACATTAAAGTTTTTTTTTTTAACGCATTTATTTTTAAATATATTATATAGTTTAAGTTTTAATAAAATAATTTTATAAGGTTCGTTAATTCCTTTTATAATAACTTAAAGGATTTAATTTTTATATTAATTAAATCGTAATAAGTTTTATATATATATTTCTTATAACTTAAAACCATTTTTAAAATTTCGTTTTTTTTTTTTTAATTATTAAAAGTGTAATTTTTTAGTTTTATAATAATTAAATCTTTTATTTATACCATAAAATATATTTACTTAAAAAACTTATTATACCGATATATATTTTAAAGTTTATTAAAAATTAAAGCATTTTAATTTTACTAATTATTTTAATTTTATTTTTTATTATAAATAATTTTTAATTATTAATTATAAAGTTAAAAAACTTTATTAAAAAAAAACCCAAAAATAATTTTTATAGTAATAATATAACACCGGCCTTTTTAAATATAAAAAGAACTTAATTAAAATGTTAATAATGTTCTTTAATAATGTTATTAAATATAATTATATTATCGACGTATATTTTTATAAAATTTTAATATAATTAAAGTCTTTAATTTATAAAACGTTATATATATATAAGTGAGTTTTTAAACCTTATTAACGCTATATTAAATATTTTAAATCCTTTTAAAAATATAATAATTATTTAGTTTTTATATTTATTAATTATTAAAAATTAATGGAAAAAAACGGATCCGTTTATTACAGTAAAAAAACGTTTTTTTTTCATTTTTATTAAAATTTCTTTTTATTTTAATAATAGGTATACATTTATTAAAACGTATTTATTTAATGGTTATAAATTAATTACTATTTAACCTTTTTTTTTACCGTTAATTATTTTTTAAACCATAAAATATAAACATTTAAAAGGTGTTAATTTTTTTATTTAATTCATTTTACAAGTATTATATATTACGTTAAATGTTATATTTAAAAAAGCTTTATTTTATATATTTAATAAATATATTTAATTAAGTTTATATATTACTTACTAATTATTAATAAAATCGATTGTTATTTTTTTATTTTTAAGTATATTAATAATATTTTTATTTTTTTATACGTTTTATTTTTTTATCACTTTTTAAAACTTTAATTTTATTATTAAATTAATATTTAAATAATGGATTTTATTTTTAAATAAAACTTTTAATACATTATCCGGTTTTATTATTTTAAACGATAATTTCTTTTTTTTTTATTCCTTATTTAAGTATTTTTAAACATTATTAAATAAGTTATATTATATTATCGTTATAAATACTTTATTATTTATATTAAACTTTTTAATTATAAAATAATCTTATATTATTTAATTATTATCGGTTATAATAATTATTTAAATAAAATTAACTTTCTTTTAAAAAGTTACGTAAAATTCTTTTATATTTACTTTAATTATATCGTATATATGTTTTATTAAAGTATTATAAAGTATAATTATATTATTATTAATTTTATTTATAAAAGGTATATTTTTAAATAACTTTTTATTATATATGTTTTTATTACCTTTTTTAATATAAGTTAAAATATAAAATTTCTTCCTTTTAATATTTAAAGAATATTAAATAGAATTATTATTATTATTTATATTAATATAATTATTTTATTTTATGTAATTACTTTTCTTTTAAACGATTTTAATTTTAATATAAACTTAATTAAAATCATCGCTTTTAATGTTACTACCATTATTATTTTTAATTTTAAGTAATTTAAAATTACTTTTAATTTATTAAAAAATTCGGCACTTAATAATAAGTTTAACCTTAAATTTATTTTATAAATTCAAGCTTTTATTAATACCTTTATAATTTTTTTATATCTTTTTTTATTTTTATTTAAAATATAAATATTAAATTAAGCCTTTTTTAATATTATAAGGTTTTTTATAATGTTTTTAATAATATATAACTTATTAATTTATATTTTAATATAATTTTAAATAAAATCCTTTAGTTATTTTTAATTTATTAATTTATTTAACGCTTTATTATTTATATAAATTTTTAATTTTTAGAATTTATCGTTAATTATATTTATTTATATATACGTATAACGATTTATACTTTTTATTTTAATTAAATATAACAATGATTTTATAATAATAAAAGGTATTTATATAAAAAAAATATTATTATATTATTTAATATTTTCTTTAATTAATATTTTAACTTTTTAAATTTAATCTTTAAAATTAAAAAAAACATTATTATATTATTTAACGTTTTCTTTAATTAATATTTTAACTTCCCGGGTTTAATTTTTAAAACTAATTTAAGCTTAAACGAAATATTTATTTATTATTTTTTCTATAAAAAAAGATTAATATAATTTTATTAAAAGGGTTTATAATAATGGAAATTATAATAACGTTAACTTTTATTACTTTTATTATTTAAAAATAAAATTTTTTAAATTTAAATGTAATTTTAATGGTTTTATATAATTATTTACGAAAATATATTTAAAGTAATTTAATTTTATAATAAACATGTTATTATATTTTTTATATATATATTACGTTTTATTAACGTTTTTAATAATTTTAAACTACTTTAAATAATAAAATGTAATTAATTTATTATTTAATATTTTATTAAAGTCTTTTATTATAAAATAACTTTATTATTTTAGTTTTTATTTATTATTTTTTTTGTTTTTATTATTTTATTTAAAGTATATATTATTTTTTATATAATATTTATTATTTTTTTAACCTCGTTTTATTTAATAGCGTTATTTATATAAATTATATTAACGTTTATAATATAAGTTTTAATATTAATAACTTTTATTTTATTAAAGGTAGTATTTTTTCCGGTAATTATAATTACGATTATTATCGCCGTTATATAACTAATAATTATTCCGCCAGCTTTTTTTTTAACGATTCCGGTTACTTTTATAACCTTTATTTTAGCTATTTTCGCGGTTATTAAAATATTAACGGTTTATTTAATTATTATTTTAATTAAACTTATTATTATAATAAATAATGTTTTAATAAGTTATTATTTATTTAAAAATGTTATAAATAAGCTTTTTATTAATGGTTATATTCGGGATTATTATTACTTGGTTTTTTTTATTTTCCGTTAATAATTTTATTCGTTATTATTATTATTAATTTTAAACGTAAACGAGGTATTTATTTAATGTAATGAAAGGGCTTAAAAATAACATTATATTTTTTAATAACGGGTTTAAAAAATTAAAAATGTTTAATATATTTTATATAAATAAATTTATATTAAAAGCGCGGTAATAACGTATTAATTTTATAACTTAATTTTATAAGGATTTATTTTTAAGGTAATTCTTTTTAAAATATTTCGTTTTAATTATTTTTTAAAATGCCTTATAATTTAATATTTTAAATTTAATAAATAATTATTTTAAATGATATTTATTATTATTTTTTATTTTCGTTTTTTTTTATTTAAAAAAAACAACTATTTATTATATTAATATTATTCCTTAATATAATTTATATATTTTAACTTTAATCTTTTTAACCTTTATTAAGTTTTTATTAATATTTTTAATTATATTTTTAAAAAGGTATATATTTTTTTAATATATATTTTTATTAAATATAACGACATTTTTATTATTTATTATATTTAATTAAAAGTATTTAATATAATATATACGTTATTTATTTAATTAAACTTTTTTTTTTAAATTTTTTTATAGCTTTTTTTAAATGTTATAAAACTTATTAAATATATTATTAATAAGGTTATTTATAAAATTTATTAATAAAACCGTTATTACCGCCGATAATTTAATTATTTATTTAATCGTTTTTTAGTTTATTTTTTACTTTAAAAAGCGACTTAATTTTTCGTTTAATATAATTATTTATACTTATAACGTTTAAATAAATTTAATTATTTATTATATAATTAAGGTTTATATACTTTAATTAATTAATAATAAAAAGGTTAATAATAATAATTTAATTTAAATTTATTTTAATATAAATAAAGTTAAGTTTAATTAAATTAATATCGTATTTAACCGTAAAAACGCCTTTATTTTTAATAGTAAAAGTGGATTAACTTTAAATAATAAAGGTGGTTTCGTTTTAAGTTTAAAAAGATTTAATAAAAACGGATTAAATGGTAAAAATAAAAATAATTAAATATAAAATAATAATATATTTAAAAATTAATTAAGTTAAACCGGTAATAATATTATAAGTAATAACTATTTTAATAATAACTTAATTTTTAATAAATTAAATGTAAATTAATTATATAAATTTAACTTATTTAATATATATTAAAATTCCGGTAATTAATATTAACTTAAAAGATATTTTAAAGTTAATATAAATATTAATAAAAGTAAACCGTAATTAAATATAAACTATAATATATAAAATATAATTAACTTTTAAATTAATAAATTAAAAAAGGTAAAAAATCTACTTAATATCGTACGGTTTTAAATTATTATAAAACTATTATCCTATTATTTAACTTACGTTCTTTAATCCTTAAAAAACTATAAAAAACAATTATTAAAACCTTTCATTTAAAACAATAAATATTAATTTTTTAATAAATCTTAATACTTATAATTAAATAAAACCTTACGTATAAACTTAAAATTAATTAATAATATACTTTTTATATATAAATATTTAATTTTAATAAATCGTTATAACTATTATACTTTAATACAATTTTACTTTTAAAAAATTAATATTTTAAGTAAATTAAAAAATAATATTAAACATTAAAAAAGTTAATAATTAACTTAAAAAAAATAAAGTAATTAAAAAAAGTAAAAAATAATTAAAAAAGGTAAAAAAATAATTAAAAAAGGTATAAAAATAAATTAAAAAAAATTAAAAACATCGAATTAAAAATAAAAAAAAACCCGTAATTAAATAAGTTATTTAACAAATAAATTAAAATAATATAATTATTAAATAAAGCTAATAATAATAATTAAATTAACTTTTTAAATTAATATTTACGTTAATATAAATTTAAGATTTATAAATAAATTAACTTAAAAAAAAGTTAATAATAAAAACTAAACTAATCTTTTTTTAAATTAAAGTTAATTAAAAAAATTAAACTAATCATTTAATTAAACATAATAATATTATTAAAAAGTAACTTAAAAGCTTTAATTATTAAAATTAACATAATAATATATTAAATATTATATTAATTATTCTTTTTATTAAAAAATAAAAACGTAAAAATGTTATTAAATATAAGGATATAATATAATTTAAAATCTTTAATAAAGTTATATTTTTTAAGTCTTTTAATAAAATTAAGCTATATACAAGTATATTTATAAATACTTTATTAATAATAAATAAAAATATATAAAGGTATTATTAAAATATTATTAAATGTATTAAAGTATTATTAAAATAAAAATTATATATAGATTTTTACACTTTTAATTAACATTTAAACGTGTTAATTTATGCTTAATTTAAAAATAATTTTATAACGTTATTACGCCTTATAAATATATAAGTTAAAATTAAAATAATAAACTTAAAACTTATTTTATTTAATATAATATTATTTTATATTAAAGTAACGAAATAAAGTGTTAAATTTTTAATAAAATTAATTTTAAAATAAAAAACCACCTTTTTAAAAGCCTTTAATAAAACCATTATAAATAATATTAATAAATAAAATATACTTTATAAAATAAACTTATAAATTTTAATTAAAATATTATATAAAAAATTAAAATATAAACTTATACTTTATTTTATTAAAGTAGCTTTAATTTAAAAACTTTAATTTATAATTAAAATAATTATTAATGTTTAATTTATAAATATAAAATAAATAATTAAAACCTTTAATTTAAACATTAAAAATTATATATTAAAAAAAAATAATAAAACTAAAATTAAAAATACCTTCGAAACTATAACGGTAAATTTATTAAAAGTATAAATAATGTATATAATCTCCGGAATATTAACTAATTTAATGAATTATATTATAAAACGTTTAATATATATTATAAAAAATATAATTATTAAAAAGGTAAAACTTTAAGCTAAAATAAGCTTTATAAACGTTTATATTTTATAATATAATATAAATTTATACATTAAAAAACTACTTAAATAATAACTTTTAAAAAAACCGTTAAAAAGTTTAAGTTATTTTTAATAAACAAGTTTTTTAAAAAAATTACTAAGTTAATACTTATTATACGTTATAATTTAAATTATTAAAGTTATTATATTATAAAATATTATAATAAAAAACCTTTATATAAAAACTATAATAAAAAAATAAATCTTTATAAATTAAATAATTAATTATATATATTAACATTTTAATATATTAATTATTATAAATTATTCCTTATAAATTATAAAAATTATTTATATAAACTTAAAAAGGTTAACGATAAAATTATAATATTAAATTAAGCTAAAATTAAAGCCATTAAAAAAATAAATAACTAAATATATATAATAAAAAATTATTTTATAAATATTATAACATTAACGTTTTTATTAAATAATAACCCTTTAATAAAAATTTAATAATAAAATACTTTTAATAAAAAAAAACATTTTTAACACTTATTAAATAAATTTAATTTAAAGTAATAACTATAATATTAAGCTTAAAAATAAATATTAAAAACATTAAAAATAAAGAAATAATAAAAGCTTTTAATTTATCGTAAAACTTTATTATTATTACATTAATTTTATTTTTAGTTATAAATATTTTTAATTTAATAATACTTAAACTTAAAAAAGATCGCTTATAAAATATTTTTAAATAAACCTTTAAATTTAAAGCTTAAACCTTAATAAAAAAAACTTAGTTTTAATAATAAAGCTCGGAAAAAAATAAATCCTTTTAATAATAATTAAGTTTTAAATTTATTATAAACCTTTAAAACTAAAAAACCTTACCGTTATAATATATAACATTAATAAAAACGCTTTAATATATAAAACGTTTTTTAAATAATATTAAATAAAAAAAATAAATATTATAATAATTATAAAGCTATAAATATTACGATAAATTAATAATAAAACGTAATTTTATTTAAAATATATTATATACCTTTTAATAAACACTTAAAATATATAAAAAAAAATAAGCTTTAAATAATAATATACATTAAAATAAGTAATAAATTTTTAATTAAACACCGTTAAAAAATTTATAAAAGGAACCTTATATAATTAAATATTAACGGTTACTTTTTTTTTTAATTATTATTAATAATTAAAAATTAAAATGATTATTATTTATTTTATTTTAATTAAATTTTTAAAAAACTATTTAATAATTAAAAACGTTAACGTTTACCATTTAAATTAAAAACTAAAAGTTTATATAAAACATAAAAATTAAAAAATAATAAATTAATTTATTAAATTTAACATGTATTATATTAATAAACTTAATAAAAAAACTTATAAAAAAATATATATATATTAAACTTACCTTTTTTTAATATACTTTTTATAAAAAATTATATTATAAAAAAATTAATCTTAAAATTAAATTACTTACCTTTTAAAATTAAAATACTTAAAAAAAATATCTTAATATTTCTTAAATATATAAAAATTTAAAAAATACTAAATAAAGAATTAAACCGTTTAAAAAACTTAATTAAAATTAAAATTTATATTTTATTAAATATTATTATAATAAACGATATAAACGAAATTAATAATATTATTAAAAGTTTATTTATATTAATTAATAATAATTTAAAAGTAATAAATAAAATTTATTATATTAAAGGTAAATTAACTTTTTAATGAATAAAAAAATATTAAAATGTTTAAAAGAAATGAAAATAATTTAAAAAAACAAGCTTAAATAGCCCCGTTAAAAAAGCTTTTTTAAAAATCGTTAAAAACTATAAAAAAAAATATTAATAAAAGTTAATCGATGAATTTAAATAAAATAAAAACTTATTAAAAATTATTAATTAATATAAATTAAACTTATAATTTAAAGTATTTTTATTAATTTTAAAGAAGATAATAATTAAAAATATATTAAATAAAATAGAACATTTTATTAAAACAATTTTATTTAAGTTTAATCTTAAAAATAACTTATTAAAAAAAAGGAAGCTTTAAAAAATAAACATTTATTTTAAAACTTTAAAATTATTATAAAAGAAATAAAATAATATATAATAAAAATATTATTTATATTATTTAAAACTAACGTTATAACTATTAAATACTTAAAAACAATATAACTTTTAATTAAAATATACTATAATAACTTATTAAAAAAATACTTATAATAAAGTATTTTTTTAAATATTTAAAAAAAAGCTAAAATAATAATAATATTAAAGGTTAAAAAAACTAACTTTATAATATATAAGGTATAAAAACCTATAACTTTATTATTTTATTTAAATAAAAGTTTAAAAAAAATAATAATAAAAAAAATAATATAAATAACCTTATAATATAACTTTATTAACTTTTAATATATTAAAATAATATTAAAAAAATTAATAATCGATTTAATAGCTAACTTAATATATAATATTAAAATAACATTATAAAGTAATAAAAAAACAACATTTATTATTTTAAACATTTAAAATACATTTAATATAATCTTAAAAAATCAACTATTTAATTAAATAATAAAATAAAAGTAATCGAAAATATACTTATAATTAATAAAAAACTTTTTAATAAATAAGTAAATTTTAATTAAGCTTAAAAATGTTACTATTAATATTAAAAAAATAAAATACGGAACTTTATAAGGTTTTTTATTATTATTATTATTATATATATTATATTTATATAAGCTTATAAAAAATAATAATAATAAATAAAAATATATAAATAATATTATAATATTAGTTATAAAAAAATATTAAAAAAAAGTATTAAAATAATTTAAAAGGAAATTAATAAAATATTAAGTTATAACGAATAATATAAAATAACTTTTATTTTAAAATAAAAGCAATACATTTTTTAAAAAAAATAACGAAATAACTTAACGATATATTTTAAAAAAAACATATAAATTAATTTAACATTAATATATAATCTTTAAAAAATAAAAACAGCCTTAATATTATAATAATTAAAAATTTATTTAAATAAAAAGCTTAAGTTTAAAAAGTATATAAAAATTTACTTAACGTAAATAATAAAAGTTTTTAATTATATTAAAAAACTTTTTATAATTATTAAAGGTTTTTTAATAAATAAATTATATAAAATAATATAAATAATTTTAATATTAGTTTTATTATATAATTATAAAGTGTAATATAAAAAACGGAAAAAATTATTAAAAAAAAAGGTTAATATTTATATAACGTTAATTAACATTTACTTAAAAAAATATATAATATTAATTTAAAAAGCTTTATTTAAAGTTATTAAAGGAGTTTTTTCAATATAAAAAACCTTTTTAAAAGATGCTTTTTTTATAATAATAAGTATAATTATAATAAAAATAACATTAAAAATAATAAAATATAAATATATTTAAAAGTTATATATAATTTATAAAAGTTATTTTTTAATAACTTAAATTTATTATAGACTAACACGGCTTGAAGGGCCATGGTAAGGCCTAATGGGGAAATAAAGACTAATCGATAAAAAGTTAAACCAAATAATCACGTAACAATAATCTAGGGAATCTAAATCACAAAAATTAAAAAAGATGATTTAGGGGATTTAGATTATCTAGATTAAAGGAGGTAATTTAAGGGATTTAAATTAAGGAGATTAAAAAGAATGTATAAAGGATAAGAAAAGATATAAACTAAAAGGGTTTCCTATATAACTAATTATTCCTTTATACAGCTTTTAATCTAAATCTATTGCTAGTTCCTGCTATTAATAAAGAAAAGAATATTACGTCTTTTCTGACGACCTTTGTTATTATCCGTATATACGTACTATTACCTTCAAATCAAGACCCCTAATGCCTAAACAAGTAAGTATACTTATATACCCCCTGTATAAGGCGCAACTTTACCAGTGTAACTTCGGTCAAGTAAAGGTTCGTCACAAAATTAAATTAAAAAAAATTAAATAAAAAAAAAAAGCTAAATAATATTAAAAAGCTTAAATTAACCTTTAATTAATAATTAAACTATTACTATTAATAAAACAATTAAAATTATACTTTTTTAAATTTAAAAAAGGTTTTAAAAAAAACCTTATTAAGGAAATTAATAAAAATATAATAATAAAAAACTTTTAAATATAATTTTAAAGCTTAATTTACTAAAAAATTATAATTTTTTTAAATAAATTTAAAACTAAAAATAATTTAAAATATAAATATATTATTTATAAAAATTAAAAAAAAATAAATAAAAGTAAAAATAAAATAAACTTATATAAAATAATATTTAACGCTAAAGCTTTAAACACTTTATAAAGCTTAAAAAAAGTTATAATATTATTTTTAAAAATATTAATTATATTTTACGTAAATAATATAATAATTATTTAAAATACTTAAAAAAACGCATTAAAAACCTTATAAAACGTATTTATAATAATATATAAATTAATAAATTTATTAAAAATATTATTATAATAATATTTTAAATATTATAAAATAAAAAGTAATAAAAAAGCGAATAATTTAATTAAAAAAGTAACGAAAAATAGTTTAATAAATCCGGATTTAAAGTTTATAACGGTTAAAATTAAAGTTTTAACGAAAACTTATATTAAAAATATAATAAAAAAATAATAGAAAAAAGCTAAAATATTAAGCGGTTTTTAAACCGTAAAAGTTAATTATAACTTAAAAAAAAAACTTTAAGCCTTATAATTATTAAAAAAAGTGTTAAAATAATATTTTAATATTATTTTAATATATAAAAATTATAGTTAATATTATAATAAGTTTTAATATAATAACGTAAAAATATATTATATTTATATATTATATATAAAAAAGGTTAAAAAAAAACTATAATATATAATTTACTATAAAAAAATATAAATTTTAATAAAAAATTAATTAAAGCCATTTAAACTAAAAAAACAATTAAATAAAAAAAATTAAAGTGAAAATAATTAACTTATATAAATATATAAATTAAACTTAAACTTTATAAATAATAAATGTAATTATTAAAATTAATTAATATAATTTTCATTAAAGTTTTTAAAATTTTATAAAACTATAAAATACTTTAATAAAATATATTTACTTTTTTAAAAAAAAGGTAAGTAATATTATAACGTAAAAATTTTTAGGAAAAAATAAAAACTAAAGGCTTTATAAAAAGTAAAAAACAAATAAAAAAACTTAAAAATAATAGTTTTATAAAAAATTATATAATAATTTTTCGTTTATTTTTTGTAATATTTAATATAAATAAATTTTTTAAACGTTTAAAAAAGAAAAATAATATTAATTATAAAACTTATAAAAAATACATTTATAAAAACCTTATAAAACTTAAATAAAATTAATTAAAGCTTTTACGGAAACTACATTTAATAATAAAAAATTATAAGTTATAATAACTTTTATAATTTTACGGTTAAATAATTAATAAAAACTTTTAAAATTATTAAACTTAAAATTAAATTAATTAATAAATAATAATCGTTAATTAAAATATATTATGCCTTTAATAGTTAGATTTAACATTTTAATATAAAATATTATATATATAATATTAAGTATTTTAAAGCTTACCACGCTTTATACCTTTTAAAAGGTTATAACAAGGGGCTTATAGCCCCCCCGTTTAAACATTAAACACACAAATAAACAAACAATAGCTCTCTTGACATAGCGCTGCAAAGGGTTGGGTGACCTACGATTTTTTTAAATGGGCAATTAAAGGGTAATAGTGTGGCAACAATGAGATTCAAATTGAGCGATCCACAGGAGATTAACTTGATGGTGATGTATATCCGCCTGCATTGTCACAGATAGTGAAAGAGATACTGCGCAAATACCCAACTACCTATAGTTTCACTCTATACCTATCAAAGACGAGATATTTATCAATTATGTGCGTCGTATCAGACAGCCAGGGACCGTGTTCATTGTCTCGTGTAACCAACAAACGCCATGCCTCGGTATCTCCATCCCTCCCTTCCTACATTTCTAGTGCGGACAGATCCTCGAGCTTTAATCTCATCCCCGACGGAACGAGACCTCCCTACTATATCTTTTTCGATAAAATTCCCGGTTGTTTTGATCTGTACCTAGGCTACCTCAACGCACGATGGCCAACGAAAAATTCCGCGTCATTATTGTTGGGGCTGGACCGAACGGTCTGTACATGGCTCACGCACTGGCAGCAGCAAATATCGATTTCGTAGTCCTTGAACAGCAGCCCACCGTTGTACGCCACCAAGGCGCATTAGTTATTATGTGGCCACAATCAGCACGACTCTTCGATCAACTGGGTTTATACGACGAAGTGAAGGATCGGTCATTCCCTATGCATTCCAAAGCTGATTTACTTGCCAATGGCCAAGTCCTGGACACCGTACGAATGTGGGAGAAGATTCAGCAGCAGTAAGTTACTTCATAATGGACGCCTAACATACATTTCACGAACTGACGGACGGACATATGATGTAGCCACTCGTACCCAATGCTACCAATCCTCAGAAGCGACCTCATAGATGTCCTATATCACCGCCTCCCAAACAGGGAAACGTTGGTGAAGACTGGAGCTGAACTTAGCAATATCACGGTAGATGAAAGTGGCGTCAAGGTCTTTCTAAAGGATGGGACGCTAGAACGAGGATCGGTGGTCATCGGCATCGACGGAGTTCACAGCAAGACACGAGAGTTAATGCACGAACTCAAGAGCGGACCCAATAAAACAAGTTCCGAAGAGCCCATGGTTGCGACTTATCATAGTGTCTATGCAAAGGCCCCGAATCTACAGGGAATCGAGGCTGGAATATTTTATGAGACCAGAGGCACTGGAGCTTCGACGCAACTGGTCACATCTCAGGACATGCTATATTTTGTCCTCACCAAGGCCTTGCCAGAGCCGACCACCAAGCGGACTCGATACACTCGAGACCAGATGGAGGAGCATGCGCAGTCCTTCTTCGACACTGCTCTAGCTCCCGGGGTTAAGCTTCAAGAAGTCTGGACAAACGTCGACAAGGAATCTGCAAGGCTTGTGAACCAGGAAGAAGGGATTGCAAAGCTTTGGCATCACGGTCGGATCGTGCTTGTGGGAGATTCAGTCAACAAAACGACAAGTATCAGCGGGCTAGGCGCAAACTGTGGCATGCATTCGGCAGCTGTTTTAGCAAGCGAGATACAGAAGCTACTCGCATCGAATCCAGACCCAGACACGCAGTCTCTGGACGAAACCTTCGCTAGGTACCAACGCTTCCGCTCGAAGGAGTCCAAGCGTATCTACGACTTCGGGTACAACGTTACCCGGCGTGTAACATGGAGCACTTGGAGTTACTGGTTCACAGACCGCGTCCTGTTACGATGGTTGAATCCGGATAAGATGATGGAGACCAATGTCTATCCGATGATAAGTAATGGCCAGGTACTAAGTTACGTCCCCTTTGAAGGAAAGAAAGCGCTCGTTCCGTGGCGACGAGTTCCAGATGCGAAGGTCTGATTCTTTCTCATGTACTTCACTGGAAAGTATCGCGATAAGCGCCTGCGGTAGGAAAGGAGGTGGTGGCAGCCGGCTATTGGGGCTACATCGCTCCCTGGTGCATCCAGAGGACCATATAGCTCTCTAAACGATGTTGGGTCGATCCGAGGCATAGTGATTTACATCATGTTGTAAATGACACCGGAAGCCGGAGTAAGGGGGGCTGATGCTGCTTTTCCACGATAAGCCACACCTTTCCTTCAATTTATCATCCGTGCGCATGCTACTGTTAGTGGCATTGCGGACGCACCACCAAAAACCTTAACAGCGCTAGTCTTAGCGCCAAACACCTTAAAACACCAAAAGGAAATTAGAGATGTCATTTTTCTTTAATGTTGGAACCCTTTATACTGCCATGTTAAACTGTAAAAATTAACTTAATATATACTGTAGTATTAGTTTTTAATATACCCTTTTTAATAAATTTACATTAACGTAAAAAGGTTTAACTTTTAAGTATAAAACCATCCTTAAAACTTAATATAATAATTAAGAAAAGTTCATTTATTATTAACGTAAGCTTTAATATTATTAAGTTTTTTTTATAAAATATAATTAATAAATAATATATAAAGCTTAAAAGAAATATTTATATATAAAAAAAAGTAATTATTAAATTAATTAATATTTTAAATAACTTTATTAAGTTATTTTAAAATAATAATTAAATAAAATATTAAAAAATAATTTATAAATACGTTAATATAATAAACCTTTATTTAATTAAAGTTATATTAATAAAGTTATACTTTATATAAAGGGTATATAAATATATTTATTTATTTAAATATTAAGGGTTTTAATTTAAAGGTAATAATATATATATATAAATAATAATAAAAGTTATTAAAGAAAATATAATATCTTTTTTTTTATTAATAATAAAAACTAATAATAAATTTAAATTAAAAGTTATATAAAGGAATAATTAGTTATATAAGAAACCTTTTAGTTTATATCCTTTTTTATTTTTTATATATTTTATATTAAATTAAAGTAATTAATATTTATTTGATTTTATATTAAATTAAAGTAATTAATATTTATTTAATTTTATATTAAATTAAAGTGATTAATATTTATTTAATTTTATATAAGATTAAAATCCCTTTAATTTATATTACGTAATTTTATTAAACTTAAGTTTTTCCGATTTATTTTTTTACTTTATTAGACTTTATTTATGGCTTTTTATATTAATCTGTAATATTATTCTTTTTTTTTAAAATTTTTATTTTAAAGATTTTTAATAAGTTTCCTTCCTTTCTTTTATTTTTAATAAAATATTAAGTGTTTAAAAATTATTTTATTATTTTTATTTTAATTAACGTTTATAACGTAACGTTTAAACTAATTATATTATTTAATATAAGATTAAAATTCTTCTTTATTTTTATTATAATTTTTAATTTTTTCCTTGTTTTATATCTTAAAGGATTTTTTTTTATAATAATTATACTTAAGTTCTTTTTTATTATAATGGTTAATTTACTTTTAAGCTTATATTTTTTATTTAACGGATTAAAAATGTTAAAAATAAATTTAAGAAGAAACATTAAACCGTTAAAGATTATTTTATTAACTTTTAGGTAAAGTTTTAAAAAATAGTTATAAAGTTGTAACATTTTTATTATTAAGAGGATATTTTTAAAAAACGGGGTTTTAAAATTTTAAAAAAGGGGTATAATTTAAATCGTTTAGAAAAGGTAGAGGTTAAAAAATAACGGGTAAAGGTAAAAATTACTGCTATTTTTACGGTTAACCTTTTCACCGGTTTTTTCTTTAAAAGAATAAACTTTAATTTACCGTTAATAATTAATTTAAGTTTTAACAATAAAAATCTTTAAGTAAGGATTTTATATGTTTATTTTTTAAATGTTTAATTAATTCTTATATGTTGTTTTTTTTTGTGTAATTTAACTATTTAATAAAATACTTAAGTTAATTATTATTAATTTTAAAGTTTTATATAGCTTTAATATTATATTTTTTATTTTAGTTTTTTTTTACTTTAAGATTAATTTTAAATGGTGCATTTTTTAATATTAGTTTAAATAAAAAAATGTATTTAATAAGGTAAATTTTTATGTTTTTTAGTAATAATAGTTTATAATTAAGTTTAAATAATACTTTTTTAACCTTAAATGGTTTAAGTTTTTTATAGTTAAACTTTTCGTTTAGTTTTTTTATTTATATTTATAATATATTTTTTATTATATTTTATTTTTATTATAATAAATAAACCTTATTTCCTTTTTAAAGGATTAATTTTTTAATTCTTTTAAAGTTATAATATTTAGTTATTTTGTTTTATAAAAATTATAGTTTTTTTTATAGGTTTTAATGTAATTTCTTTATTTTTATTTTAAAGGTTTTTATTTTTAAAGCTGGTATAATAAGTGTAAGTGTTTTTTTATTTATTTTTTCTTTCTTCTTTATTTTAATTTCTTGTTTATATAAGGTTTTATAAAATGAAATTATTATTTACTTATTAATTAATTTATTAATAATTATTTTACTTAATTATTTTATTATTAATTAATATATATCTTAAAATATTATTTAATAATTTAGTTTAAATGTTCCGTTTAACCGTTTAATTATAGGTAATTTAAAGTAAAAAGCTTTTATTTTATTTTAATTCTTTTAATAAAAATCTTTTAAAATTTAAAGGTGAAAAGTTTATTTTTATTTAACGTAATTTCTTACGGTAATTTATATTTATTAAAAACTTCTTGTAAAAAGGTATATATAAATTATTTTATTATATTAAATTTTTAATATAGAATAAAGTATATATATTTAATAAGTTAATTAATAATTACTTAAATATTATTATATTTAATAAATGTTATAAAATCCTTTAATTTAAGTAACTTTATAATAAAGTTTTAAGCTATTTTATTTTATAATATATTTAATATTTTTATTAATTAAAGTAATTTATAAAGTTTATACCGTTTTATTTTAACTTTATTATATTATATATATTTTTTAAGTACTTTTTTAATTATTTAACGTAATTTAAAAAAGTTATAATCCTTTAAAAGTTATATTATAATTTTATAAGTTCTTTAATATTTATAAAGTAGGTGCTTATAATATTTTTTAGTGATTTTTTTTTATAATGTTTTTAATATATACGTTTTATTATTGTAGGTTAAAATTTCTTTTTTATTTAAGAACTTTTCCTATTTTTTTTATGTTATAACTTGCCGGAATTATTATGTTTTTTTTAAGTTAATAATTATTTTATATAATTTTAATGTTTTTTTAAAGGTTTCCTAAAATATTTAATTATTTTCTTTTTAAATTTTTAAGCCGTGTTTTTGTAATTAATTAAAAATATTAGTTTAAATATTTATCTTTTTTTTAATATAATAAATGTAAAAGTTAAAGTAATTTAACATTTTTTTTTTCTATTTTTATTATTTTAATAATAGTTTTTTTATTATTATAAAGGTTTTAAGGTTATTATAATTTAAAAAAATTAACATTAGTTTTTTAGTTTTTACTAAATATGGTTTTTAATGTTTTAATTTATTAATTATAATTAAAAGTTCTTTGTTATATATTTAGTATTATAGTTTAAGTCCTTAAAATAATTTTAAATAATAAATTATTAAGTATTATTTTTTATTTTTTTTTAATTATTTTAAAGTCTTTTTATAATTTATTTTTAAGGTATTAATATAGAATCTTTTTTCTTTATTTAAATTGGGTAATATATAAATTAATGCGTTAATTAATGTCTTTTTTAATTTTTAAAAAGCTTTTTTTATTTTTTTAGTAAATTTAAATGGTAAGTTTTCTTTTTTTATAGTGTTTATTATTAATTTTATTATATTATTAAAGCCTTTAATTATGTTTTATATAAAGTTTATAAATCCATAAAATAATTAAACATTTATAATAAATTATAATTCTTTCCATTTTTTAACTTATTTAATCTTTTTTTCCTGAATTTAAATACGATTTAACGTAATAATGTATCCTAAGAAATCCACGCTTTATTTTCTTCATTAACATTTCTTAGGTTCAATTAAAATTCCATGTTTTAAGAGTTTTTAAAGGACCTTTTTTTTATTTTTTAAATGCTTTTTATAAGTTTTTAAATATATTAAAATGTTATTAATAAAAATAAAAATAAAATTGTTAAAATATTCCTAAAAATATGTCTTTATTATATACTAAAAAGTTGTTAATACGTTTATAAATTTTTATGGTATCATTAAAAACTTAAAATAATTAAATGGTATTTGTATTATTATTTTTTATTTTTTTCTTTTTACCATTTATATTTTATAAAATTTGTTTTAAACGTTTAATATAATAAAGTACTTTACTTTATAAATTTATTTCATACCATATTCTTATTATAATAAAGTATATTTATTCTTTATTATAATATTATTAAGGTATTAATAATTTTAAATAATTTAATATTAAAGTTTTCCTTCCTTATTAAGTTTTAATGTTTTATTTAATTTAAACTTAAATATTATTATACATTAATATTTAATTAATAACTTTAATATTTTAAAAAATCTTTTCTTTTTTAAATTTTATACTCATTTTTTACATGTTTTATATTATTATTTTTTTAAATAATACATTTATTTAATTTTTAAGTATTTTCTTTTTTTAAGTGGAATGTAATAATCAAATATTATGTATTTTAATAATCCATCCGGAATTAACTAATTCTCCTAAAAAACTTATTAAAAATCTTTCCTATACTCTTTTAATATTAAAAACATTTTATTTTACTTCTTTTTTTATAAAAGTATATACACTTTAATTACCTTTTATAATTATTTATATATTAATAATTTATAAATCTTATGTTTATTAAGTTTTTTTTAATCTAAAATAACTTAAACTTTTTAATTTTTTAATTCTTCTTATTAAATTTTATTTATTAATTAATTAATCTAAAAGTTATTAGCTTTAAACTATAGTTTTTTAAAAATAACTTTTTTATCCTTTATATTTACTATATTAAATTATATTTACTTTTTATAACTATTAATAAATATTATAAAATTTATAGTTTCTTTTTATATTATTCTATTATTATAAGTTATAATTAATCTGTTTAAATTTACGTAAGGATAAACCATTTTTTTATTTTTATATAATACCTCGTATTTATTAATAATTTTTAAGTATATATAATTAATTATTACCGTTAAATTAACTAAAGCTTAAATCTTATTCTTATTTTAAATTATTATAACTTTAAATAAACCATTTTAACTTATAATTAATTTAAAAACTTTCTTAACTTTTTAACCGATTTATTACTTTTTAAATAATTACTTTCGTTATTTTTTATTATTTATATTAAAGTTATATTTAACCTTTTTAAAGCTTTTTAATAATCCTTTTTTAATGTTTTTATAATTATATCTTTATTTTTAAAGCTAATTTATTTAACTGCTTTTTTTTAATATTTTTTTTAGGCTTTTACTTTTTATACTATATAAACTTTATATAAATTATTTTTATAATTTATTTATATTATTTATTAATAAATATAGTTTTATAATTAGTTAATAAATAAAATTATTTTAGTTATTTTTAAACTTATTATTTTTATTATAATGCTTTTTATTTTATTATATTAATAAACTTAGTTATTATAATTTAATTATAATTTATATTTAACTTTTTTTAGTATATAATATAAATAGTAATTTAAGCTATAAGATACTTATAAGATTTTCTTATAATTTTTATGCTTTAAGTTTTAAATTTTTAAGACTTTTGATTTAAACTTTATATAAGTTTTAATATAAAAATATTTGCTTTTATATATGTTGATTTTTAAATAAAGGTAATTATTTAAATCCTTTTTTTTAAACTTATAGTTTTTAATATATTTAAACATTATATTTATATAAGCTTTTATAATTATTATAAGCTAATAAATAATCGAAAATAAGGTTTTAAATAAGTAAATGTTAAAAAACATTATTACATTTATTTATAATTATCGTTTTTTTTTTATTCTTTAGTTTTTTTATTATTCATTTTAATTTTTTATTTTAAAGTTATTATAATACTTTAATGTTATTTTTATATTACTTTTAATGTATTAATTCCTTCTACCTTTTTTTATAAATCTTTTTAATTTATTTAAATTCTTTATAAATTTTATAAATATTATTTATTAAGTTAAGGTTATTAAGTTTATATATAAATGGTTTTTAATTTTTATATTTCTGGAGTTATTTTTTTATATTAGGTACTTTATTTTTTAACTTTTTATTATTAAAGAAGATTTTTAAAATAATATCCTTATATAAGTTATATAAGATTGGTGTATAATATATATATTTTTTAAAAATAACTTCCTGGTTTTTTTTTATAATCGGGTGTTAAATATACACTTATAAATATTAGAAGTAAACAGGTATTTCTTTATAAATACATCCGTTATCGCTGTTATTTTCCTCCTTATTATTTAAAAGGAAATAATTATTATTTTATTTATTTAATAAATAAATTTAATAGTTATTATTATAATAATTTATTTAATTTATTAATGTATAATTTATAATTTTAATTATTATGATTTTAACTTTTATTATAATATAAGTTTTAACTGTTAGTTTTAATATTTTAAGTTATCGTTAAAGGCTTTTATATTTATTTTTATAATGTTTTATTTTTTAATAATTATAATATTTAATTATGTTTTTATTTTTTTTATTGTTTATAATTTTATTAACGTTTATAAGTTTTAAATAAGTTTTATAAAACGTGTTTAATTTTGTTTTTTTTTTATCCTTAATTAGCTTAATAACTGTTTTTTTTTATATATTTTTCGTTAATAAGTAAAGTTTTAGTTATTAATTTAAATTATTATAAAGGTATATTTTTTAAAGGTATTAAATTAATTTACCTTATATAATTTTTTTTTAACATTAAGTTTTAATTTTTTAAAATAGATAAGTATAAGTTTAGTATTAATAATAGTAGTATATACGATAAGTTGTTTAAATTTTACCGTGTAAGTTATTATTAATTTTATTTGTATTAAAAACATTATTTATTATTCCGTTATTTAGTTTTAATTTAAGTCTTTAAATCGATTAATAATTTTTTATTCGAAATTTATATAATTTTTAAATATTTTTTTAATCTTTTTTTTTTATTTTTTGTTCGGTTTTTATTAATTTATAATGTAAAGTTTATATATATTTAAGGCTTTCTTTTTAAATATTTGGTTAATACATTTAATTTTAGCGTTATTTATTAGGATTAATGTTTAATAAAACTTGAAAAAGATTTTTATTTAAGTTAAAAATTTGTAGGGTGGTTTTTTTTCATTATATATAGGTAAGTTTGATTTAAACTTTTTTAATGTTATTATTATTAATTAATGTGTTAAAACTAACGTTAAGGGTAATTAATCTTGTTTTATTTTAATTATAATAATTACTTTTAATTCTTAAATGTGATGAAAAAATTAACTTTTTTTTATTTATTTTTATATTTTTTTTTAATTAAAAAAATTGTATTTTAGTATAAGTTTTATAAGTTATTATTATATTTAATTAAACTAAGCTTATAAATTATCTTACATTAATAAATTAGTTATATTATTAATATATTAAAATATATTTTTAAATAATAGTAAATTTAATATTATTAATAAAGTTTATTATATTAATTATTCGTTATTTTTTTAGTTATTATTTAATTTTTTATTACTATTATTTTTGTTATTAAAGTTTTTAATAATTTTTATTAATAATATAAGTTTTAAATCGTTAAATTTATTTTAATTTTAGTTTTAATAAATTTAAAATGAAAATACATTAAAATTTTATAAGTTATTTTCGTTTGTTATGTAATTATTTTTTTTTACGATAAATTGGTTATTAATAGTAATAAAATTATAGTTAAATTAATTATATTATACTTAACTATATAATTATATTAATTAAGGAGTTTTTAAAATGTAATAAATTTTTATTTAATTAAAGTTATATTAATAAAGTTATGTTTTATATAAGGGATATATAAATATACTTATTTATTTAAGCATTAAAGGTTTTAATTTAAAAGTAATAATACGTATGTATAAATAATAATAAAAGTTATTAAAAAAGATATAATATTTTTCTCCTTATTAATAATAAAAATTAATAATAAACTTAAATTAAAAGTTATATAAAGGAATAATTAATTATATAAAAAACCTTTTAATTTATATTTTTTTTTATTTATTATACATTTTATATTAGATTAAAGTGATTAATATTTATTTAATTTTATACTAAATTAAAGTAATTAATATTCATTTAATCTTATATTAAATTAAAGTAATTAATATTCATTTAATTTTATACGGGATTAAAATCCCTTTAATTTATATCACGTGATTTTACCGGACCTAAGTTCCTTCGATTTATTTTTTTACTTTATTAAGCATTATTCGTGGCTTTTTACGTTAATTTGTAACAATTAAAACTTTTAATTAACACTTAAATACGTTAATTTATATTTAATTTAAAAGTAATTTTATAACGTTATTATACCTTATAAACATATAAATTAAAATTAAAATAATAAGCTTAAAACTTATTTTATTTAATATAATGTTATTTTATATTAAAATAATAAAATAAGGTGTTAAATTTTTAACGAAATTAACCTTAAAATAAGGAACCACTTTTTTAAAAGCCTTTAATAAAACCACTATAAATAATATTAATAAATAAAATATACCTTATAAAATAAACTTATAAATTTTAATTAAAATGTTATATAAAAAACTAAAATATAAACTTATATTTTATTTTATTAAAGTAACTTTAATTTAAAAGCTTTAATTTATAACCGAAGTAATTATTAATATTTAATTTATAAATATAAAATAAATAATTAAAACCTTTAATTTAAACATTAAAGATTATATATTAAAAAAAAATAATAAAATTAAAATTAAAGATACTTTTAAAGTTATAATAATAAACTTATTAAAAATATAAATAATATATATAATTTTTAAAGTATTAATTAACTTAATAAATTACATTATAAAACGTTTAATATATATTATAAAAAATATAATTATTAAAAAAGTAAAGTTTTAAGTTAAAATAAGTTTTATAAATGTTTATATTTTATAATATAATGTAAATTTATATATTAAAGAAATTATTTAAATGGTAACTTTTAAAAAAACCGTTAAAAAATTTAAATTATTTTTAATAAACGAGTTTTTTAAAAAAATCACTAAGTTAACACTTATTACATATTATAATTTAAGTTATTAAAATTATTATACCGTAAAATATTATAATAAAAAACTTTTATATAAAAACTACAGTAAAAAAATAAACCTTTATAAATTAAATAATTAACTATATATATTAACACTTTAATATATTAACTATTATAAGTTATTTTTTATAAATTATAAAAATTATTTATATAAACTTAAAAAGGTTAATAATAAAATTATAACATTAAATTAAATTAAAATTAAAGTTATTAAAAAAGTAAATAATTAAATATATATAATAAAAAATTACCTTATAAATATTATAGTATTAATATTTTTATTAAATAATAACCTTTTAGTAAAAATTTAATAATAAAGCATTTTTAATAAAAGGAAAGTATTTTTAATATTTATTAAATAGATTTAATTTAAAGTAATAATTATAATATTAAGCTTAAAAATAAACGTTAAAAATATTAAAAATAAAGAAATAATAAAAACCCTTAATTTATTACAGGATTTTATTATTATTATATTAGTTTCATTTTTAATTATAAGTATCCTTAATTTAATAATACTTAAACTTAAAAGAAATTATTTACAAGGTATTTTTAAATAAAATTTTAAATTTAAAGCTTAAACTTTAATAAAAAAAGCTTAGTTTTAATAATAAAGTTTAAAAAAAAATAAATCCGTTTAATAATAATTAAGTTTTAAATTTATTATAAACCCCTAAAATTAAAAGATTTTACCGTTATAATATATAACGTTAATAAAAGTGCCCCGGTATATAAAACATTTTTTAAATAATATTAAATAAAAAAAATAAATATTATAATAGTTATAAAATTATAAATATTATAATAAATTAATAATAAAATGTAATCCCATTTAAAATACATTATATATTCCTTAATAAATGTTTAAAATATATAAGAAAAAAATAAACCTTAAATAATAATATATATTAAAGTAAGTAATAAATTTTTAATTAAACGTTATTAAAAGATTTATAAAAGGAATTTTATATAATTAAATATTAATAGTTACTCTTTTTTTAATTATTATTAATAATTAAAAATTAAAACAATTATTATTTATTTTATTTTAATTGAATTTTTAAAAAATTACTTAATAATTAAAAACATTAATGCTTATTATTTAAATTAAAAACTAAAAGCTTATATAAAGTATAAAAGCCGGAAAATAATAAATTAATTTATTAAATTTAATATATATTATATTAGTAAATTCAGTAAAAAAACTTATAAAAAAAATATATATTAAACTTACTTTTTTTTAATATACTTTTTATAAAAAGTTATATTATAAAGGAATTAATTTTAAGATTAAATTATTTATTTTTTAAAATTAAAATATTTAAAAAAGGTATTTTAACATTTTTTAAACGTGTAAAAATTTAGAAAATATTAAATAAAAAATTAAACCGTTTAAAAAACTTAATTAAAATTAAAATTTATACTTTACTAAATATTACTACAGTAAATAATATAAATGAAATTAATAATATTATTAAAAACTTATTTATATTAATTAATAATAACTTAAAAATAATAGGTAAAACTTATTACATTAAAAATAAATTAACTTTTTAATAGATAGAAAAATATTAAAACGCTTAAAAAAAAGTGGAGATAATTTAAAGAAACAGGCTTAAATAACCTTATTAAAAAAGCTTTTTTAAAGGTTATTAAGGATTATAAAAAAAGATATTAATAAGAATTAATCGATAAATTTAAATAAAATAAAAATTTATTAAAAATTATTAATTAACATAAATTAAGCTTATAATTTAGGACATTTTTATTGATTTTAAGGGAAATAGTAATTAAAAATATATTAAATAAAATAAAATATTTTATTAAAGTAATTTTATTTAAGTTTAATTTTAAAAATAACTTATTAAAAAAAAAGGAAACTTTAAAAAATAAACGTTTACTTTAAAACTTTAAGGTTATTATAAAAAAAACGAAATAATACGTGATAAAAGTGTTATTTATATTATTTAAAATTAACATTATAATTATTAAATATTTAAAAGTAATATAGTTTTTAATTAAGGTATATTATAATAAATTATTAAAAAAATACTTATAATAAAATATTTTTTCAAATATTTAAAAGGAAATTAAAGTAATAATAATATTAAAAATTAAAAAAACTAACTTTATAATATATAAGGTATAAAAATTTATAACTTTATTATTTTATTTAAATAAAGGTTTAAAAAAAGTAATAATAAAAAAAATAATATAAATAACCTTATAATGTAATTTTATTAACCTTTAATATATTAAAGTAATATTAAAAAAATTAACGGTTAATTTAATAGTTAATTTAATATATAATATTAAAATAATATTATAAAGTAGTAAAAAAGTAATATTTATTACTTTAAACGTTTAAAATATATTTAATATAGTTTTAAAAAATCAACTATTTAATTAAATAATAAAATAAAGGTGGTTAAAAATATACTTATAATTAATAAAAAACTTTTCAATAAATAAGTAAGTTTTAATTAAATTTAAAAATATTACTATTAATGTTAAAAAAATAAAATATAAAACTTTATAAAGTTTTTTATTATCATTATTATTATATATATTATATTTATATAAGCTTATAAAAAATAATAATAACAAATAAAAATATATAAACAATATTATAATATTAACTATAAAGAAAATATTAAAGAAAAATATTAAAGTAATTTAAAAGGAAGTTAATAAAATATTAAATTATAATAAATAATATAAAATAATCTTTATTTTTAAAAAAATGAAAGTAATACACTTTTTAAAAAAAAAATAATAAAATAACTTAACGATATATTTTAAAGGAAGTATATAAATTAACTTAATATTAATATATAATTCTTAAAAAATAAAAATAACTTTAGTATTATAATAATTAAAAATTTATTTAAATAAAAAGCTTAAGTTTAAAAAATATATAAAAATTTATTTAATATAAATAATAAAGATTTTTAATTACATTAAAAGACTTTTTATAACTATTAAAAATCCTTTAATAAATAAACTATATAAAATAATATAAATAATTTTAATACTAATTTTATTATATAATTACAAGGTATAATATAAAGGACGGAAAAAACTATTAAAAAAAAACGTTAATACTTATATAACGTTAATTAATATTTATTTAAAAAAATATATAATATTAATTTAAAAAACCTTATTTAAAGTTATTAAAGGAGTTTTTTTAATGTAAAAAACCTTTTTAAAAGATACTTTTTTTATAATAATAAGTATAATTATAGTAAAAATAATATTAAAAATAATAAAATATAAGTACGTTTAAAAGTTATATATAATTTATAAAAGCCATTTTTTAACAGCTTAAATTAAATTAAAAAAATTAAATAAAAAAAAAAAGCTAAATAATATTAAAGAATTTAAACTAACCTTTAATTAATAATTAAATTATTATTATTAATAAAATAATTAAAGCTATATTTTTTTAAATTTAAGGAAAGCTTTAAAAAAAACCCCATTAAAAAAATCGATAAAAATATAATAATAAAAAACTTCCAGGTATAGTTTTAAAGTTTAATTTACTAAGAAATTATAATTTTTTTAAATAAATTTAAAACTAAAAATAATTTAAAATATAAATACATTATTTATAAAAATTAAAAAAAAGTAAATAAAAGTAAAAATAAAATAAACCCATATAAGGTAATGTTTAACATTAAAACTTTAAACGCTTTATAAGGCTTAAAAAAAGTTATAATATTATTTTTAAAAACATTAATTATATTTTATATAAATAACATAACAGCTATTTAAAATACTTAAAAAAATATATTAAAAACCTTATAAAATGTATTTATAATAATATATAAGTTAATAAACTTATTAAAAATATTATTATAATAATACCTTAAGTATTATAAAATAAAAAGTAATAAAAAAGCAAATAATTTAATTAAAAAGGTAATAAAAAACGGTTTAATAAATTTAAATTTAAAGCTTATAATAACTAAAATTAAAACTTTAACGAAAACTTATATTAAAAATATAGTAAAAAAATAATAAAAGAAGGCTAAAATATTAAGTAGTTTTTAAGTTATAAAAGTTAATTATAACTTAAAAAGAAAGTTTTAAGCTTTATAATTATTAAAAAAAATATTAAAATAATATTTTAATATTATTTTAATATATAAAAATTATAATTAATATTATAATAAGTTTTAATATAATAATATAAAAATATATTACATTTATACGTTATATATAAAAAAAGTTAAAAAGAAAGGATTATAACATATAATTTATTATAAAAAAACATAAACTTTAATAAAGGATTAATTAAAGCCACTTAAATTAAAAAAACAATTAAACGGAAAAAATTAAAATAAAAATAGTTAATTTATATAAATATATAGGTTAAATTTAAACTTTATAAATAATAAGTGTAATTATTAAAATTAATTAATATAATTTCCATTAAAGTTTTTAAAGTTTTATAAAGTTATAAAGTATTTTAATAAAATATACTCATTTTTTTAAAAAAAAGGTAAATAATATTATAATATAAAAAATTTTAGAAGGAAATAAAAATTAAAGGCTTTATAAGAAATAAAAAATAAATAAAAAAACTTAAAGATGGTAATTTTATAAAGGATTATATAATAATTTTTCGTTTATTTTTTATAATATTTAATATAAATAAATTTTTTAAGTATTTAAAAAAGAAAAATAATATTAATTATAAAACTTATAAAAATATATTTATAAAAACCTTATAAAACTTAAACGGGATTAATTAAAGCCTTTATAAAAGTTATATTTAATAATAAAAAATTATAAATTATAATAACCTTTATAACCTTATAATTAAATAATTAATAAAAATTTTTAAAGTTATTAAACTTAAAACTAAGTGAATTAATAAATAATAATCGTTAATTAAAATATATTATACCTTTAATAGCTAAATTTAACATTTTAATATAGAATATTATATATGTAATATTAAATATTTTAGAGCTTACTACACCCTATACCCCTTAGGAAATTACAGCAAGGGGCCTACAACCCCCCCGTTCAGGCGTTAAACACATAAATAAACAAACAAACAATCCACGACAAGCCAAGCTCTATGCACGAGACATGTGTTTTACTGTCAATACCCACGGTAAAGAGTACGTCCGTTGATTTAAAAATTCTTTTAAATGCAACCGGGTTATGTTCTATGTTATATTACACCTGCCGGCCCTTTGGTTTACGCCACCTGGGCTTTGGGGGCGTGATGCGAACTACGTCCAACAAGGGGGGACAGAATACAGCGTCGAGATCAGAGGCACCAACTGACTTGGAATCAATTACCACTATGAAGGGATTTAAGAGTGAATCACCGACTATAAATCTGAAATCAATGACCAATTCAAAGCCCACAACTACCACCGGGTCTCAAACTACGCCGACATCTAGGCAAGTTCGATCGTCGGCGGATGAGAAAGTATCGAACATAGTTGGTTCTAGCTCTTCTAGGCTAAATATTCCCATTCCCTCTTCAACATCGCTCTCGGCCCCGCCACTAACATCATCAATGGAGCTGAATCTTCAGGTAAAAGATAGAGAATAAGGCATGTCTTGCAAAAAACGTCGCGGTGTGGTCAAGACTATAACTTACACTTCAAACAACAGATGTTCGACGGGGCACTCGGCGGCATCAGAGCACAAGCGGTATGTATGAGCTTCTTTGGGTTAACTCTATACACAAAGTGGCTATCTGAAAGCTAACTTGATATCTTGTTCTGAAGATCACCAGAAGCGGCAACCCGAAACGCCCATATCAGATAGCAGATGGACAAACATTTGTGCGTTGAAATATCGATCTGTCTTGAGTTAACTACTTGCGTATTAACTAAGCTCACAGCCATATTTATCTAAACTCTGAGAAGGCGCCTTTCAGAGGTGGGGAGTGTGATGTTCAAAATAGTGAGTATAGTTGCCGAGACAGCGTGATTCTAGAACTACGTAGGATAGCCGCTTGCATCCAAACCGGGAGTCAATCAACCGTCACATAATTGTGATTTTCGGCATTTCCACCATTTCCACGATGCATGTAATTGACGCAGGTACTACATAATTGCGGGGTTTTTCTTCCATTCAGGGGTAGCAATTAGCGAACTTGGCTGGATTCGGTAGACGCGATCAACCGGTGTACCGTTCCCACCTAGCGCGACTCTACCGAGATGCTGGCAATGCAGTAATAAAAATAGAAAATCCTTCATAAACATTCATTTTCTGCAATCATCTCCTTCAATTCCTGACGAAAGATAGCAACACTCGTTCAATTGCACTATTTGCCCAATTCGTTCTTGTCGGTCTTTGTATAGTATCCGCACGTGTACTTTGTAAACGTCTGATTTCTAGCGAATTCGCCAACCGATTGCTTCAGGTAGTTGATCCTCCCCGATTTTGACGGCATCTTGTTCCCGAGTCTTCCGCGCCCCTTTCTCTACTCCTTTCAGGCGATCCGGCACACGACAATGTACGCGTCTACCACGGTCGCTGCGACAGCATTGCTCTTATCCTTAGCATCTGCCATACCAAACGTTCGTCCCCGGGAAACCGACCCCGCGCTTGAACCCTGGGTGACCGTCAATGAAGATGGCAAGCCCAGCACCGTCACTCCAGTTCTTAGCACCATCAGCGGTTCTCCTACCATTATATCTGGCGCTCCTCACGATCTAACTGCCACCGTTTTTACCGAGACAAATTACGGAAAAGTTTCCACGAGTACAGGCACCGCCCCCATTCCTACTGCAACTGACGGCGATGGCGCCGGCTCGTTTCCTGTCTGTCACAACAAGGATGGAGACCATGTGCCGTGGTGCCTACCAACCGAGGGAACCCCCTTGTATCCAGGCACTACATATTACTGTACGCGACATTACCTGTTCACATCCAGGACGTATCTATAATGTCTTTACTAATATATCCATCAGTCACTTGGGACGTATCATACTTCACAGTTCCGAATACGACGATCTTGGTTCAGGGTAACTACGTTAACGAGACGACCGGGGAGATTACCGACCAGGCCTTCGAATCGCCTAAGTGGTCTGCATCGTGGGGCTTCTGGAGCTACAAAATCGATGATAGCCTATTGAAATACCAGTCTTCGAAGAACATAACTTTGCAGCTCGCCACCCTGACCACTGGCGGAAAGTCTAGCGACATCATCAAGGGTCCTCAGGTTCAGGTTACCACCTACCCAGTCTACCAGCCGGACACGGGCAAGACGCCTAACCAGGAGGCACTATATATCGCTTTACCAACTGTGCTCGGGTTTATTGCCATCTGTGTTGTGGGAACCTGCATCTGGAACAGGAAGTCCCGCCAGATCGGTCTCGGAAATATCATGTCGCGCGGCAGACACGGTTACGGTATTGGAAAGAGCTCGCGCTCTCGAATGGGTTTCGGCAAGAAGAACAAGGCCAATGAGCGTATCCAACTGATGGAACGAGAGGTTGAGGCTGACGGCGGCGAGATCTATCGCGATGCTCCTGGCCGACCAAGACGTGATAGCGATGCGCTAGGTAGCTTGGCCGGGACTCCGACCGAGGAAAGGCGAATGGATTTCTACGGTCCTGGCTCGAGAGACCAACGAGACCGACCTGAAGGAGACAGGAACATCTTCCGTGACGAGTTGAGAAGGCAGGACAATGAGAGGCTTTAGGGAACCCTCTTGCAACCCATATACAAGATGCGACCGTACAAAAAGCTGGGAGAGCGATAATGTGGCGGCGACCCCCGTCATATCCCGAGCGGGAATCACACGCATGTGTGTAGATGGCAGCTAGTGTATTATTATCATTAGCGGTGTACACCAGTCTTGCTACAGCGATGCTGTTTATGTTGTTATCTTGGGGGTGGCGGGGGCTTGCAATGACTAATGTAGCTTGCGGATGACATTTAGGAACGGAGCAAGCAAGATAACTTTAAGAATCGATCGAATATCTCACGACTCACTATCTCAGACACCGATGGAGGGATAAGCGTTCAGTGCCAGTTGCCCTCCGAGATGTGCGTACAACACGTTGCTCCCCTCACTAATTTCGCCTTTCCGAATCATGTCCATCATCCCAGCCAGACTCTTACCCTCGTACACGGGATCGGTAATGAACGCCTCCGTCCGAGCGCCGAACCGAATCGCCTCCAACGTCCGCTCGTCCGCGATCCCATACACGCCGGCGTGATACCTATCATCGAGCACGATATCCTCTTCCGTAATGTCATCCTCCTCGAGCCCGATCTTCGCCGCCGTCGTCTTGGCGATCCGCAGCACCTGATCGAAGGTCTGCTTCGGCTTTGCCGAGGCGTCGATGCCGATGACGCGCCGCGGCGGGGACCCGAGCTTCTTCTGCGCGAGCTTGAACCCGGCCACCATGCCGGCGAACGTGGAACCCGTCACGGCGCACACGATGACCGTGTTGAAGAAGACGCCCGCGACCCGCTCCTGCGCCTCCACCTCCAATGCCCACCGCGCGAACCCCAGGCCCCCCAACGCGTGGTCCGACGCCCCTGCCGGTATGCAGTACGGTGTGCGGCCCGATGCCGCAAGCTCGCGCTGCAGCGCGGCCAGGGTCGGCTTGTGCTCGATGCCAAAGGCGGCCGCGGGCTCCAGCCGCGCATCCGCGCCCATCAGCCGCGAGAGCTGGATGTTGCCCACGGTGCCGTAGAGGCGCGACGCCGCGTCCGCCGATTCGACCCAGTGCTCCTGCACCAACGCGCAGTGGAGCCCGAGGTGAGCGGCCACGGCGGCGACTTGTCGTGTGTGGTTCGATTGCACGCCGCCGATCGAGACGAGGGTGTCGCAGCCTTGGGCGAGGGCTTCGGCGGCGAGGTATCTATTGGTGAGTGTGCTGGTTAGTTACGACTACGTACCCATATCTTACCTGGGCATCTTAGGCTAGGAGCTCGTGGATATTGATAACGTAGGATCATGTAGGTGTGTAGGTGGGTAGGTTAGATGCTCACTCTAGTTTGCGGGTCTTGTTCCCGCCGAAGGCTAGGCCCGAGTTGCAGTCGTCGCGCTTGGCGTAGACTTGCACCTTGCCGCCGAGGGCTGCGGATATGCGCGGTAGGCGCTGAATCGGCGACGGCCCGAATAGAAGGGATTTCCGCGGGATGCTGGCGAACGGCTCGGGGAGGCGGAGGTCTAGTTCGGTCATGATTGCGTTCGGGGGTTGGTATGTGAGCTGGTGTTCATTGTTCATCGGATATTAGATTGGGATTCGCCATGCCTGCGGTATAGAGTGCTCTTTATATGACGATATTCCCCCCGCGAGAGTCGCCACCGAAGTCGGATAAGGATAGCGAGACAGGGTATACCGCCATTTTTTGGAAAGTCTAGCGAAAGCTAGGCCCGCCTAAATGGAAAACAGTGTCTTGTAATTGGTTCAAAGGCGAAATGATCTTCTTCCCCAGAAAGCTTAAATAATATGAACTAATCCTAAGGCAGTACTCTTTAAAAAGTGGGCCTAGCTTTCGCTAGACTTTCCAAAAAATGGCGGTACTCCCCGCATCATGGTACCAGCCAACCAACGTTAACTACTTAACCTAATTTAGTAATGCCACGTCGTGGGAACAAATCATGCGCTTTGCCTGTCATTATATCCCATCTTATAGCTGGTGGTGGGAAGATGGATTACAGCGTACCTACCATGTAAGGTCAGGTACTCACTGGAACACATTAGGCTTTCATAACCTCTTGACAGGTACCGCCTTATTGACTTTGCTTCATTTGGACGTGTTGAAGCGGCAACCTAATCCCTCATATACTGAGATTCTAGCTTTGTAGCAGAAAAAGTTAGATCTTTCCTCCCACAACATAAATTACACCCCCATCTAATTTCATATACTTTCATTCATCATCATCAAATTTCGTTCATCATCTGCTCATCTACCTACCTTCCTGGGATTTCTTTCCTCTCTATCGATGTTTGTCAATAACGAGCGCGATACTGCCGAAAGTCAGGTCGCGAAGCTACAGCCGCTCCAAGCCCAGCTAGATGAGGCCAACCAGGCGCGCAGCGCAGCGGAGACCGAGGCAGAAAGGTTGACGTCAGACCTGTCATCGGTAACTATGTACTGAACGTGATACCGTTGCCGGTCGAGTCGCCGACCTTGAACCGCTCCCAGCCCATGGATGAGGCTAACAAAAAGCTCTGCGAGGCGGAAAAGTTGTGTCAGACCCAGACCTCCGAAATTAAGAAGCTCGGGCTCGTCCATAAGAGCCAGATGGATGAGCTGATAAGGACGCAGAATGCCCGTTTGGATGGGTCTGTGCTCGACTGCAAAGAACCGGCAGCCTCAGATAAATACTATTACACTCGATGAAGCTGACTGCGCCAATGTATAATACACGCCAACTACCACCATACCCTTCCAACTCGAAAATCTGATATCCTGGCACAATGCTTTCCGGGACCCAGTCAGGCAACATATTGTCTCTGCATCCTACATATGCACTCCTGTACCAATAGGTGTCGACTCCCAACAATCATTTGGCGGACACAATGGTACTATAGACCACGACCATGACCAAACTAGGAAGAATCAGACTATCACCATTGCCGATATGGGGTTTGACACGGGAGATGCGAGTGATACCTATCCTGCCTTCATCGGGCGGGTTGAGACCCTGGTCTCTGTTGGCCGTAAGGAGGAGACGAATGATCCTGTTGGACATGGGACACATGATTGTGGTTCCCTGCTAGGCAATGGCTTCTGCGAGACGATGGGGTCGACAAAAGGCATGGCCCCAGGGCTCGTCTTGTCATGCAGGCTCTGCTAGGTCGATCTGGTGAGGAATCTCGCGTCAGCGGTCGTAGAGATGCACGGGGTCATGTTTGGGGAGCCGGTAGAGTTGTATTCGGCAATGAATGGGAAGATGACATAATGGAACGTCCAAGAATTGAGAAAACAATTGCGAAAATGGGCGTCTGAGGTAGGCTACGAGGGATTGAATAGATGGCCGAAGGCCTTTGGACAAGCGATCGGGACGATGAATGCTCGAGGGCCTGGCCTCAGTATCTACCGTTATGGCATGCTCCACCAAGTCCGTCTCATTCAGATCGGTGATGGCAAAGTCCGACCCTCTCTCAAGCACAGGGAAAGATTCGCCAAGTGGGCAGCGCGAGCGGACGAGGAGCGGGCTGTGTGGTCCTTTTCGGCAGTTCAAACAAAACCTTAGGAGACCTGCTTTCAGAAGCATTTGACATATGTAAGTTCACTGGTACATACCAATTCCAGGGGACCACGGTGGTCCACTAAACTGATGTACCAGGACGCCGCCCGTGAGCTTGACAATTTTACCCTGATATGATTGTCCTTTTTTTGCAGGCAACGACGGCAACGAGGAGCTCGCTACACCCTTCGAGAAGGGTCATATCGGTGGCCACGCTGGCGCGAAGAACTGCATTACTGTTGGATGCTGCGAGAGTCGCCGGACAACTCATAATAAACGAACTACGACCCGCAGGGAACCCTCAGAGTCAGCAATTTCAGTTCCCGCGGACCGACAAGTGAGGGTCGTATTAAGCTTGACCTAGTTGCTCCGGGAACGATGATACTTTCGGCCGCATCTAGAGCGTTAAGCGACCAATGCAAAGACCACCAAGCAGAGGAGTTTAGGAAATCTCCGGACCGCTTGTGGATGTGGAGTTCTGGCACAAGTATGGCGATCCCTCTCCTTGCTGGCTGTTTCAATTTGCTTCGAGAAGCACTGCTACGGAGGAAAAAGCAGACCGTGTCTGGTGATGTTAGTATAGCCTTCCACGAGGTGTACATTGTATCCTAGACGGTATTGATAGCATTCTTGATATCGTTTCAACGGTGTGAAACCCCCCACTTGTACTTTTACAGGGCTCCTTATAATGAAGTTGAATCTATTGCGGTGGTGTTTGAGTTAATTTGATATCAGGTAGGGTATATGGTGTCGAGATCTTTAACAACGTCGTAAAGTTGCTGCAGTGGTACAAGGAGCTTCTTGTATCAGACCTGGAAGATTTATACTGGGATACCGACAGGGTCTATTGTTTGGGAACACCTAGAAATGGTCACCAGGGTTCCTGGGAGCCTCAGCCGAGTAGGTGAACAGGCATATATACCTCGCCAAAGCTACAGCTTACCAGTAGCTCTTAGTCTTCTACATATCACTACGTTCTACACGTTCATCACAAGGTAACTGTATGCTCACAGCCTTAAATCAATAGACCGTATATTTACCATTATATAAACATATACTGTTTGATTACTTAAACACCTTGATACAGCAAGCACTGATTTTAATGAATGGTGTATTAGGTAGTGGCTTATAACACTACTTGTGGTTTGCCTCGGTTATATTGCGATACCTGTAAAACTGACCGTTGAGAATCTAACAGGACGGTAGGTACCTGTGTGACCGGAGATATTTAATACCAGCCTGCTGTATTGTGTTCAAGGTTACAAGGTATGTCTAATGACCTACAACAGGTCCCAAGAGCCGGAACCCGACCCCTTTGGTTCAAGTCTTCTCATAAACCTCCCTTCCTGATTCGGTAACCACTCCAAGAACTCCTTGTAGTTAGGTAGGAGGAGAGCAGCAAGATCGAGAGAACACGGATATTCATGATGGACGGTTGAGTTGGAGATTTTCGTGCGTTGATAGCGGACTCTGATACGGATGAGGAACAAGGAATGACGGTATTGAGAGAGGGGTGTGCCAATGATTTATAGTTCTATGCTGTTCATATCATATGTGTGATGTGACCTGACTTTCAGTCCTGCTTGATACGCAGGTAAAGGGCAATAGAGTATCAAGTACGTACCTCTATATTTTACCTGGGTAAGTGATGAGTGATGATAGAATGATAACGTAGTGCGTGACATTCGACTTCATGGATGTATATGGACAGCATTGCAACACAGCTCTCACGGATAGACTTGTCGTATCATTCTAAGCATAGGTCCTAGGCACTCGATGCTCAATCAGGCTAGCAGTTTATCTTCCCCGGCACGGTAATCATGTCCGACCGGGCGCCACATCAAGAAGGCGCGCAGATCGTCTGCTTCGTACTCTCTCCACTTCGTACTGGGATCGGAGACAGCCATATCTGGGGTGAGACAACCCAGGTTCCCAAATCCGTATTTTTCGTAAATGGGCACGGCGAATGGGACAGACTCAACGCAGATTTCTAATCTCAGTTCATCCGACTTCTGAATGCCCCAACTGGTGAGCAGTCTTCCAACGCCTCTTTCACGATAATCGGGGTGTACAACCAGCTGTTCCAGTTCTGAATTGAAATGTCAGCTTGCAGAGTCCAACTCGGTCCGATTGTTAGACACCTACCAATATGAGGTCGAGTCATTCTCTCTTTCATAAACCCCTTCAAGTGCATAAGAAGTCTCTCAGCAAAGACTTTCTCTTCTGAACCGTCGATGTGCCAGTACGCATTGATCGGTTTCAATGGCTCGTTAGACACCTCTTGGCGGATCTCCCATTCAGCTGCTCCGACAACCTTGCCAGACTCGGTGTCAATCACCTTGACCCAGTGGATGCCGGCGTGCTGTTTCCAGGACTTGACATTTCGCTCTTTGGAGCCTTCAATGGCCGCTTCGACCGTAGTGTGGACGGGGATAAACCATCTGCGCAAAGAATTGTAAGGCTCTTCAAAGGCAGCAAAGAGCACAGGAAGGATTTCGTCAAAGTCCTTCTCGTCCTTGACTTCCTCAAGAATGAAAGGCATTTGTATGACGGTAATAGTGAAGGGGTCAAAGATGAAACTTGGCACAGTGTATGCCTGGGAAAAGGCAAGTGATCTTGGAACGACTGGAGAGATTTTCAATAGACGTATCAGAACCAGCTTTCAATACCACACGATGCTGCACGCCACTAAAGACGCAATAAGAGATTTTTGGTGTTGGTTGTGTGGTGAATTTGATCAATGAAAAAAATTGTGAGCCACTGTTATATACATGTGTAGGTACTTAGGTGCTGTTGGTACTACGTCGCCCGTTCGGTGATAAGCATAGAGTCAATTGGAACTGATGAACTTGTGTAACCAAGTCGAGCAGGAAGACGAGTGCGGGTAAGCTGCAGTTGTGGCAAGATCTACACTGGGTACAACTCAGGGACCCTGGTCAATCCTGTAGATACCTTGTACCTCGTACCTAGGAAGGTAGGCAGACATGACAATGGCTCGTGTGGCACAACATTGAGTACACGTCATCCAGAATGCAGCAAGCTCTATGTGACGAGATAATCAATTCTTTGTTTGTAGTGTTGTGACATCTAGGTAATTGCCACCTGCAGGGAGACAGTGGTAAAAGGATCAGCACTAGGAGCCCGTCCAGCCGAGCCTCGGGAGACCCCCACTCTGTGAGACCACCATCCGGTCAACAAGGTGATGTTGGTCGACTGCCGTATCGATAAGATGCACCTCATGGTAATGATGATTCCAGACTGCCTTTCAATTTCGGATTTGAAGGAGGCATAGAATAGACTTCTTTTGCTCAGCTTCTCAACACACTGCCAGATCCTGTCAGAGGAAAACGGCGCCCCAGAAGACGACTTACCAGCCCTTACAGCAGTATGCAGATGACCAGGTAGAGGACATCGATGTCGAAAGGCATATGGAACAGGTTCAGTCAGCATCAGCGTCAAGAAAAAGCTACTTTGGCACTGTCGCCATTACTATTCTCATTCTCTCCCTTGCTCTTTCAAACGGCATCCTCCTCTGGCATGGGAGACACCAAGATTGTTCTTCTCCCGATCCTCTCCCTTACTGTTTGTCTCTTCTCGCTAAAACTACCTAGAGAGCACCTGCCGACGGAATTGCAGGGGGCTCAGGCCAGACAACCATGAAATCATTTCATTGGATCACAGAGTACTCCGATGGGAACAAGACTCAAACCAGCCCGCTATGGATTGATTTGTTTCCAAGTAAGATACAATCCCACGATACTGACCGTTCCGTGGAACTGACAGCCACAGTCGGAGATGGTTTAGTGACCTTGCCGGATGAGTGGCACTTGAGACTTTCTCGCACATGATACTGGAAATACTAACGCTGGTATATTGTGCAGATACTTTGGATTCGGTCTGGCTAATGGTGGAAGCGCCGGGCTTGTGACTTCATTCATACTCTCGTGGTTTGGTTTCCTTGCGGTCATGACTCCTTTAGCAGAGCTCGCATCTATGGCCCCGACAGCCTCGGGGTAATATCATTGGGCATATATGCTGGCGCCGAAGAGCACACGGAAAATGATGAGTGATGAGCTACTTGACTGGTGAGTCACGAAGCCTTCTGGGTATTCTGGACACTGGTGATAACATAATTCTAGGATGGTTGTCAGTAGCGGTGTGGCAGTCTATGGTTGCGATGGGAGGAATTCTTCGTGCCACATTGATTCAGGATCTTCTTGTGCTCAGCCATCCCGACTACACGCCACAAGGATGGCATGGAACACTTCTAATCTGGGCCACTGTCGTCTTTGCATTCATTGTGAACTCCATCCTTGGCCGATGGCTCCCGAAGATTGAGGGATTCATCCTCTACCTCCATGTCCTTGGCTTCTTTGCCTTGATCATTCCGCTCCTATACCTTGCCAAGCGTGTCGATGCCAATACCGTCTTCACACAATGGAGTAATGAGGGTGGTTGGCCGACCATGAGCCTCGCCTTCTTTGTTGGAATCATAACAAATGTTGGCACCTTCATTGGTAACACTCATCTGCTTTTCTGTTCTAGGAAGCTTTGATTCTAACCTCTTCCAGGCGCTGATGGTGCTGTCCACATGGCTGAGGAAACACAAAACGCCGCTGTCGTCATTCCCTGGAATATTATCATTACTATCATTTTCAATGGCCTCCTTGGATTCGGCATGCTACTCACCACGTTGTTTTGCATGGGTGATCTAGAATCTGCCATGGAGTCATCAATGCATTACCCCTTTATACCGGAACGCCTATTTTGACGGAGTTGCTCGCTATTTTGACGGAGTTGCTCGCTATTTTGACGGAGTTGCTCGCTATTTTGACGGAGTAGCCATCACAGTAACCATAAATAGCATAATGAAGTGGGTACCTAGATCCGGAGGCCTATAGCGCTCACATTGCAAAAACTCCACTTTTGATAGTAGGGCCACCCCTCTTACATCCTTTGAAACTTGTGTTAAATGAAAGTCACCGATAAGTATATTTTTGAAGCGTGCTGTATTATGTACAAATGCGCAGTACTTCGTATACTGCCACATTTACAAGGGGGTTTTCTAGGTGTTGAAGGTGTTAAATTGAATTGAGGTGCTGGATTGAATTGAGGTGCTGGATTGAATTGAGGTGCTGGATTGAATTGAGGTGCTGGATTGAATTGAGGTGCTGGATTGAATTGAGGTGCTGGATTATTTGATTTTGGTGTTCCTGTGCCAAGAGTCTAAGAAACCTTATTCTTGATGCACCCAATTACAAATTGGAAATTTGATTATCAATTACCTTATCAGTTTCCCATGCTAACTCCGTACTACAGCTTAGCCCTAGATCAGAGTTTTCTCCCTTCTACACAATCAATTCAACTACCACTTTCCACACTGAATTACAGCTATTTTAACGCTCCATTTATCAGCTTCATTATATGCGTGTATTACGACAAGTTTAAAGCTGAAGGGTTATAATAACTTATCGCGGACCTTAAAAAAACTTCAGTTATTAAGTAATAATACGCATTTTACAGGTCGGCATAAAGTAAATACGGATCTTATTACTTCGTACATGTATGAAGTAAAGTAGTTAAGCTAACGTTTAAGCAAATATTTAAGCTTGGCACTACCTTGTAATAAATAATCTTATGCTGTATAATTCAATAAATAGCTCTTTATTAATACACCTGTGTTCATCTATTGAAAAGTGGAGTTTTTGCAATGTGAGCGCTATAGGCCTCCGTACCTAGATTACAGTACAAGGCCCTATATCTATGAATGTACCTTTTTACTATTATTATATGTATGAAGATAAAAGCTATCACCAGCCCTATTGCTATCCCCTTGACCATTTTTTTAATCTTATCGTCGTTACCGCTAACGCAGTAAAGAAAGAGGCGAGCCAATTTATAATCTGCCAACCCTTTACGGTTCCAAAAAGCTATTATAAACGCCTTCTTTGCTTAGGTAGGTCGTCGTGGAAGAGGTCGCATTTATATAACACTAGGTATGTATAATTACGTCGCCATGTGCTTGCTTCCAGGGCTTCGTTTTAACTCTATAGGGGGCTAAAGATACATAAATGCCATTGTGCCCTTTTCTAATAAGCTAGTAACTGTCAAAATTAACTATGTTAAAAGTGAGGTTAGTATAGTAACAACAGTAGTAAATAAGAGGTTAAAAAGATATATCCATTTATATAGGATTTTGTACTGTGATCGATGTAACCACACCACCATGCTACTTTTGGTAGTACTCCGTCAAAATAGGCGTTCCGCTTTATACAAATCTTTTACACGTCTAATTGGCTGCTTTGAGTGAGTTGATGGCCCGTGATAACAAACGAACGGTGATACTTACACTGAGATCAATAGGTTAATCCGAAGTCCTTCTTGCCTCTAAACGCTGTATGGACGACCTGCATCATCTCTGTCATCCTGGGTTTAATAAACATCGGATCCGAGAAAGCTTTGGAAAGTGTTCTCTCATTCACAGTATCCTCCTGGGAAGCAGCAGCATCTTTCCCACTGGCACTTCTTCTCTGGAAACGCGTGACTGGTCAAATACATAGTCATCCGCTGAACAACGACAACGCGGTGACGAATGGCGACAGCACTCTCGTATGGGGCCCTTGGAGAGTTCCAGAACCGCTGGGTACAATTGTCAACATTTTCGGCTTATGCTGGATTATTATCGCATTTTTCTTTAGCTTCTGGCCTAGTAACACACCAGTTACATCAGAGACTACGAACTACAGTATTTTGATGACAGGATTTTGGTTTGTGTTCGGTACTATATATTATCTACTGATTGGGAGAAAGGTAAGTACCGGAGATTCCTGATGTCAGCTTCTTCAGATACTGATGGTATCACAGCACTACAAAGGGCCTATCATTGAAACGAAATGCACCTAGATGCTGGGAAAGACTGATGACCGATTGGGAAAAGATAGCATCAATTCTTCTAATTAAGGCACCTTACATGACGCAGATAGCGATTCCGAACTGGCGACGACATTTATGATGGTTGAGCTTCAGATGAAGCCGGCGATGTCAGATGCTCTATCTCCGGCCTAGTAACGAGGACCACCCTGGTCAGTCCAGTAGGTTGGCTAATCTCAGGTAAAAAAGGGCAATTGACCTTTTAGGTCTGCCTTGGAACAAGAAAGAGAGAGAGAGAGAGAGAGAGAGAGAGAGAGAGAGAGAGAGAGAGAGAGAGAGAGAGAGAGAGAGAAAAAGAAGTAGGATATCGACAAAGACCTAGTACCCCTGTGGCGACGCGTTTTCATTGAGGACCGCAGTTAACTTCCGTAGCTTTTAGAGGATATTAAGGCTTCCTCTTCTTTCAGCGCGTGCATCTTCTCCGTAATTTCATACCTGCGCCCGTTGTGATATTCCTGCCAACTGGGTATCATCGGGTTTCCATCGAGGCGGGTTTATAGCCATGCAAGGGCAAAGACTCTCTGACACCATGTACCCATATGGTCCGAACTTTTGATGCGCACCTCCGTACAAACACGACTGCAACAAGATCATTTCGTTCGCAACTCCTATCCTTCCTTCTACCTACTTGAAGATTGAGGTGCGCTGCCAGCTGAGTCCAGCTGGTCAAGGCTTGATCAGGCAATAGAATTGGATTGAGACATTCAAGACAGAGTCTGCCCATCTCATACCCCTTTTCTTCGCGGGCAGATACCGCCATTTTTGGGATTCGTGAGCTCCCGCTAGTCCCGCCTGAATGGAATACAGTGTCTTATAATTGATTTAAATGCTCATCCCCGGAATGCTTAAATGATATAAACTACTTCGTAATCCTGAAGCGATACTCAGAAAAATAGTGGGACTAGCGGGAGCTCACGAATCCCAAAAATGGCGGTATACCTACATAGTAGCCGTCAACACAAGCGCCCACAACCTAAGCTGTCGCACATCTCCATGCAAGCTCGTTGCGACGCGTCTGGACCGTCTATGATCCCCGATCAGCACCCACATAAGGTAGGGCAGGAGGTGGCACGGAGTCGGGGAGTACAGTTTCATCTAGCTCTTGACATGTTGAGGTGTTCCCCTCTTCTCCCCTTACCATATGTTTGCTGTGAACCCCAATTGCCAACCAACATTTGTCGGCACGGAATGACGCGCATTAGCAGCCAGCTCTTTTACACCATCGTCACCAGATAATCATTAGACCAGATCACATTGTCTGCGGGGAAGAGCATTGTCTAATTGCATTCATTGTACATACCGACACGTTTTGAGAATTGGTCTTTGTCATGCACTAATGATGACGGAGCTACCGACCGATCCTATGATGAATTTCCATGCCGCCGGTTTTTTGTCTGTCCGACGGATTATCGGTCAATTCCGCCGGATCTCATCCCGCGAGTCAACTAATACTATCTAGTTTGGTTGAAGGATTCAAATGCGGTACCACTCACGCCAAGGTTCGCCGTCATGCAGGTACATAGGTATTATAGCACAGCTACCTACTAATAAGAAACAGTGATACAATACATACATCAGTCAGAATACCAGGAGCTGTCTAACATTTGCGGGGGTTTAATTAGCGCTCTGAAAAAGATGACCTACCTATATTAAATGACCTTTCCCGACCGTTAATCGCTATTCTGAACAATACTCGCAACTCATCTTGCGCATCTATCAGGACAGTGCAAAACAATCCTCGTTGGTCGGCCCCACATTCGGCATCCCTTTACCATGTCTTCACTGAAGCCAATTGTTGTCTGGGGTCATAATATGGGCCCCAATCCCTTGAAGATACACATCATCCTAGAAGAGCTTGAAATTCCTTTCGAATTCAAGATCGTTGACTGGGACGACATGAAAAAGGAACCTTACGTCAGTGTCAACCCAAACGGAAGAGTTCCAGCTATCGAAGACCCGAACACGGGAATCACCTTGTGGGAGGTACGTTCGCTCAAATCTGATAATAATATCTCGTCTGCGCAAGATATGTTAAAGGAAGCTCCACTGTCCCCTTTGATATGTCGTCACATTGCTTTCTTTGTTTCCCTGCCACGAGTCCATCCTTCCTCGTCACGAGTCTGGATAGCTGGTTTACAGCTTGCATTCCGACCAGTCCATCGCTCGCTGAATTCTCATGTCTCAAGCAAGCTGTGGACACTGCTTCAGAGGCTCTAAATACTAAGAATATTCCACAATTATAAACATTCTTGCTCTTGAGCTAATCGTCGGCGAATATAGTCCGGTGCAATCATTGAATACCTCATCGACCAATACGACAAGGACCATAAACTGAGCTATGGTACCCTCCCTGAAAAGTATCTGGTCAATCAATGGATCGCATTTCAGATCTCAGGTAGATTTCCGTATATCTATTGAAAATTCGTATTTTGTCGCTGAGTTTTTGAATAGGCCAAGGACCCTACTATGGCCAGGCTGTCTGGTTTTACCGCCTCCACCCCGAGTATATGCAATCTGCGGTGGATAGGTACGTCAAAGAGATTCAGCGCGTCAGATCCGTGCTAGATTCACATCTGTCCAAATCATCGTCCGGCTGGCTCGTCGGTGATAAGATTACCGTCGCGGATCTCAGCTGGGTCATGTGGGAGCAGATTGCGACTTTCATCATGGGGTTGATGGACATCCATCTGGAAGAGAAATATCCCCACTACGAAGCCTGGTATCAGAAGATGCTCCAGAGGCCGACTGTGAAGAAGGCTCTCTGGAAAAGGACCAAAGAGATGAGAGAAGGTGGGATAGAGCCAGATGCCCCTGACCCATACTGATGAAATCAGTATGCAGGTAGTCCTTGGGCGTAGAGAGGGAGAATGTAACACGGATTGATCATGCTTCGGATTCAGCGAACATAGTGTGCTTCTCGGATATGTATAAGTTCTAGTTCCTCAGATAGTTGAACGTACTTACATAGGTAGTCACGTCACAATTCACTTGCCGGCACCGTCACATTCCCATATACCTATCCATACATAGGTATTGCTGGAATCTTGAGTAAACCAAGCAAAAACTGGAAACAACCCTGTACGTGAAGTTAGAGTTAACTGGAGCTGACATAGAGGCGCTTTGTTGCGAGTATGTACCTATCGCAAGCCAAAGCACGTGACATCGTATTGTAGGTAGGTAGACCACATGGCAACAGCTTAGTGCGGAGAAAGACAGATTCTCATCCATGTGCCGCAGAACATAGCGCTCTAGGATTCAAATACCGCTCTCGATCCTTGGAGACGGACGGAAGGAGGAGGAATTCCGATTCCGGTTCTCTTACGCGCTTGAGATGGGCCGGGTTTTGGTGACTCGGTTTTTTTTCTTAGGCCGAAGGCTTACCCAGGCATCATAGAGCCTGGCGGATGAGCAAGAAGTGAGTTATACACACGACCTGAGACGAGAATTTGAAGCTACTTGACCGAATAAGGCAGCTCTATAGGCGCATGTATACACGTACCTACGTAGGTAAGAAGAGTAAGCCAATGGAGTACTACCTAGGTACTTCCTACAAGTAGTACCCACTAGTACTTACTGACTTGCCCAAGTTGAAACTCGAAGGTCATTTGATTGGTTGGACTCCCGATGCAGGGCCAGGGTGTGCCTTGGCATGTTGCTGACTATGCGAAGTTGCTCTCCCCTATTCTGAACATGTCTGGGAGGAATAATTAGATGTATACACGATTTCTGCTAAGGTTCTGTGCCTACCTGTAGGCAGATAGGATTACATTCAAAGATTGATGTTTTTTTTTCTCCAGAGTCCACGATTCTCCCCTACGGAAGTCTTCGCGCTGAATGATCCCTACCTGCTCTAGCTAGGCCCTGAATGTCCTTAAATTTTTCCACATCTCAGTACTCTTCCGATCCATGGTTCAGGTAGAACAGATCCTTCCTCCCATACTCATCAAGAAACATTGACAGAACCTGCGATAGGCTTGAAAAAAAAACCCTATGTAGGCTTGCTCTGGTTAGCACATCGCCCGTGGTATCCTTTCCATAGGAGCAGTTTAACATGGTTTACTTACAGGACCGGGGTTTTCCTAGGACTTTCTTATGGTGATTGTGTATCTGTCGCGGACTATCTGGTTGATTGTTAATATTTCCTTATCAAAAGTGTTCCAGATGACCTCTTGGCATACCTGCACGGAGTACAGGCCGGGATAGTGGTGATCGAGATACCGCTTCAACGCAGGCGGGGGGCACTTCCATACTGGAAAACGGACAGTGAGCACATTGCTGTCGTTTTCAACGGCGTCTGTTTTGCCGCTCGAGTTGTTGATATTGACATTGTCGGTATTTTCGGCATTAACAGTGTCGTTGTCGTCGACGTTGTTTTCAACGTTGCTGGGGTCAGATAACACTGCGCTTGAAGACATGATGATAGTAGTTGCTGCGTGGATCGACTCTCTTCAATGTATTTTCAATATTAGCTTTCATGATTTAATCGGAGATTATTAGAAGGTAGGTATATTGGCAAGTTGTACGTTTGATCAAGGTTTATATGGCTTGGAAAAAAAAACTGTTCAGTTCTGAGCTGAAAGCGAGCAATTTCGTCAGTAGAACTGGGAAGAACATCCAAGTATGACCATTCTTGGGCCCGGGTGGCCACAGACTCACGACTTCATGATAGTATAGACGTTGTATGTGACCCAGAGTGCCCCTTGTTGAATCATTCAGTTCACGGACGAAGGCATATACCTATATCGCAGTCATTCTAGTCCGTTAGGATCTCACACGTCCACTACACTGGATCATGACTGGAAAGACTTCCTCAAATTTACCAAACCAGACTCAGCAATACACGCAATAGGACGGAAACCGCCCAACTACCTAAGGTACACAAGAGGTCTCTTTAAGTACTTACCTCCGTATTGTCGTCATGAAATCTTATAAAGAATGAACTTACTATTATACTACCTCATTGCAGATCAATATCATTATTAGGTTCGAACAGGACCTGGGAATAATGGCAGTAAATTTCTATCTGAATACCAGTAATCAGTATTATTCGAGAGCTTACTTACGACCATTACATCAATCAGATTAAGCAATATTTTCTTAGTAATAATTATTTCGATTGTGGCAGCAGTATCTCTCTGGGTAGGAAACTAGCATTTTATTAAGAAAAAATCGAAAGTACACAATTTCCGTAACTCTTAGAGTATGCACCCATTCCAGAATCTTGCTGTATTCCTCCTAAAAATCACATGTTCGATGACATACAGCCCTTCATTCGCGTTACGTGACGTTACAAGCTTGCAAAGCATGTAAAGGATGTGGGAAGACGACCTAGGCTTCTCTACAGTCAGTAAGTGGGCCAAAGAGATGATTCAATCACTCACTAAGAAGCAGTATGCCTTGTCTCAACCCCTATCGTTTCATTATAGTGACCACATACGTGTCATGTTTGATCTTCTTCACTATCAGCGCTTCCTTGAAGTAAGGTCTAGGACAGCACTGTCAAATCCTTTCTACCTACCTGGACGCGATATCGGCCACGGCCATAGTGGAGGTTTAGATACTCTGAGAGTTTATTAGGGCTAGAATTCTTCGTCGGAATGTGTAAGATTTGCCTCTTCTGGCTCTCGTTCCTGTCTGGCTTTTGCGTGGGACTGGTTGTTCTTTTGCTTGTCTGAGAGCCCATGTCCACGGTATCTGTCTCTTCGGTGTTCAAGTTGCTGGGATTGACGGCTCGGTCTAATGATGGAGTGAAGGCTGATCGATGTACACTTATTCGGCTTAAATGTGGTATCCTGGGTCCGAGAACTACCTAGGCGTTGAGGCACAGTTGAGCAATGTTTTGTGTGCCTGGTATGATGTTCCATGGGCTCGGACGGGTTTAAATAATTTTAAGAGCTGCTGTAAAATGCCTAGCAGTGCGAGTCATTCACAAAGAGTGAGAGAGTGATTCTGTTTAGAGGTTGGTTCTTTATCTGATTTATATAGAAAAAAAATCTCCAAATAGCGTCACTGAATATTAAAACAGGTTGAACCGGACCCATTAATGGCTTCAATGGCTATAGGAGCATACATGAAGCTTAACCCGGCCTTGAATCAATCTCTGGAATAGCTTCAAAAGCTTCAATCTTCTACATCTCTTCGAAACTCGAGCATACTTCCAGGAAAGCTTGGGCATAAGCCCCAATCTTGACCATAATGATGGGTTTGTCGTCTCGCTTTAATTGTGTTGGATATCATCTGGGGCTTCAAATACCTAGCTATGCTGTGCCCTTCTTACCCCTGAACGAATTTCGAGCCACCAGTACTTTTATACCGTTGCCAGCTTGGCTGCCCGGGCACAGAGTGGATTTGACTGACTCTTTTTGAGGTCAAACTGGGGGCATCGGGGTCACCTTGAGGAGGTACAGCCCCTGATCAAGTCGTCGCACCCAATGACAGATGGACTCGGGTTTAAAGCCAAGAGCTAGGAATAGAATATGAACCCCGTGTATCGTGAGAAGATGCTAATGAGAGCATACCTAGCTCGAAACTTTGGAAATGTATGTGGTATTAGGTATTACGTAAAGAAAGCGATAAGATAAGCAGAGGGTATTTGTTTAAGCAGAAATACTCATTAAAGCAATAAATCCGCTTTTTTATCCACATAAATTTCTCCCCGCATAAGAGGTCCGTCACAACATCCCAAGGGATAACATATCATTTTGATCAATACTACAATATGTTATCCCTTCTAAAGCTACATTTGTTTAAATCAAAGGAAGAGGTGGCAGTATCCATTCAAATGTTGACAATGAAAACTGTTGACGTCGCACAGCAGTGGATCTCGGGACAGTCGGCGAAACGTGGAGCTAGTACACGACGAGCTAGTCTACGACCAGACCGATTGATTACACACACAACTACTATCCGTTACGAGAGCTTCAATCAACTTATAGATCACTTGTTTGTAAAGTAATAACACATATTCCTTCTTTTGGAGCCCCGCAGTCTCGTCGCCCTGCGTATACTTCTTCGTTGTTTCACTTCATCAAGACTCACGCACATATGCACAAATATAATGGAGTTGCTATGACGGCTCATCTATTATTGGTTTCCTACGCCCGCGACCACCCAATCGGCCCTTTGAAGCTACAAGGGCGCTCGACATGCCTTCCATTTTCGTACTCGCAGTAGGCGTGGTTGGAGCGACTTACGTCTTTCTTGTCTTTCTCCTGCATCTCACCCAGGATGCAAAGGAGCCGCCGTCAGTTGACAACACCATTCCCTTCGTCACGCCCATTTGGAAGATGATAGCAGCGGGTGTGCACTTTCACCGTCTGATAAGGTAGCCTATTTTGAGTATTCACTCGATACAAGCTGCAGCAGTAATGTCACTTCTCAATGCCAGGGTCACGCATATATGTCATCAATTCAACTCCTCTTACCGAGTCGGTTCAGAGCCAGTTTCGAGCGCTTTCTTTCACTACCATAGAAGCAAATATAGCCGCCAATGTGTTTGGTATCAGCAAGGCTATTAATGACATTGTAGGCCGTGACGTGACTAGAGGCGGGAGCTACTTGATGAGCTTTCCCAAGTATATCCATTCCGCCTTGAGCGCTGGTCCAGGCCTGGATGCCATGACAGAAGGTCAATCCAAGTGATTACCGAATCCCTAGACCGATGGGCGAATGAGGGTACCACAACCATAAAGCTGTTCGAATGGGTTCGTCATGAGCTTCTTTTAGCATCTACTGAAGGCGTCTACGGGCCCCAGAACCCATTCCGTGATCCCACCGTGGAAAAGGCTTGGTAGTAAGTACATATCATCGATTACTTCACTATTCCTTTGCTCTTCAATGGTGTGCAGCTGACTGACCACTGCTGCAACAGTACATTTGAGCGGAGCTTGATGATGTTCGTTCTCAACCTCCTGCCGCAGGTGTTCGCCAAGGAGGGTTATAAAGCCCGCGAGTACATGGTAAAAGCATTTGAACGATACTTTGAAAAAGGCTCTTATGACCAAGGTTCTGATCTCATCAAGGCTCGCGTCAAGATCAACAACGATTTCGGGATTATTATGAAAGAAACGGCAAAGATCGAGCTCGGTGGTATTGTGGCCATCCTTGCTAATACTCTTCCGGGAGCTTTCTGGATGGTATACCACATTTGTTCGAACCCGGCCGTTCTCAGGGACGTCAAGGCTGAGCTGTAGAAATGCGTGCGTGAAGATGGAGGTGTTTGCACAATTGACCTAAGCTACGTCAAAAGCTCTTGTCTCATCCTGCTCTCGACATTTAAAGAGATGATGCGTGTCAACTCTTCCAGCACGGCCACCCGTATAGCCATCGAGGACCATCTCCTGGATGGCAAGCATTTTCTCAAAAAGGGGAGCACGATCATGATGCCGGCGGTGGTGCAGCATACCGACTCCTCTATTTGGGGCGATAGCATAGAAGAGTTCAACCACATGCGATTCGTGCGCCAGCCTAGTGCTAAACGTACAAATCCCGTCGCATTTCGTGGATTTAGCGGCGGAACGACGCTATGCCCTGGTCGACACTTTGCGTCTACCGAGATCCTCATGTTTTCAGCCCTCCTGGTACTACGGTTGGACATTCATCCAGTAGATGGCAGATGGATTACGCCACGGACAGCCAAGTCGCCGTTGGTGAACGCTTTACTAGTACCACATGAGAGAATTGGTATTCGTTGGTGGTGTGCTATATATGATAGTACATATATAGCGTGTATCTTTGGCGCATACGATGTCTAGAGTATCCCGAAGGACAGAGCTAGAATTTTGCTTGACATAGAAAATCCTCTACACCTGCCTACAATAGACGTCCCTGCGGCAACAGGGCCACTGTCTTTGCATTGTTCTAGGTACCTTGCCAGCTTATAGCGTTACCTCGGCGATATCTGTGCTGCGGCATTACCCTAGCTGGTTAGCGTTGGCGCCAGCTAGCTGTTCTTTGTACCAGGGAAAACCCTCGAACATGCCTCCTTGTTAACGCTTCAGTACACTCTTATTAGCGCCTAGCGTGCTCTAAGGAAAAACCTGAGAAACGGACCTGGTAGTACCCTAACAGGATTCGAACCTATTGTATGTCTGGGTTGTCGAACGCACGGGCTATACCATCCAGGCGTTTTACCATTACGCCATGGGGGCCCAGTACCAAATGACGATATCACGGTGCTGCGTCCAACGAGTGACAAGATATGGAACGTGTCCTTATCGGGATACAACAAGTGGATAGAAATAGTAGCTGAGGACATCGAGAACACTATCCTTGCTGATAGACATTGAATAAATGATCAAACCTTACATCAAACAATCTCGATGTATGTGACATTGTATTAAGCTTAAATTATTTTCTTTGTTTGCCTCTCTCCCATATCCAATACCTGCCTTCAGATGTGCACTAAGTCGTAAGAAGGGAGCTGAACCAGGTAGATCTAACTAAAATGGGTGCCACGGTGCGAGTGGCCATCCGAACGATGCAACATAATCTTCACAATACCAGGGGGAAATTGCGACAAAATCGAGGAGACTTTCCCCCCCACCCAAGCAGGGAGCCGGTCTGATACTTGTGACGGAAAGTCTCACGCACGACGTCGGTCATACTCCTGATGGATAGCGTCCAACTTTTCGTCACCAGCTTGTTCTTGAAGCCATATATCTCCTCTATATGGTCGTCCCGGTCCTTTGTCTGCTCTGGTTTGGATGATGCCCGAGATGTTGTCCGTGAACCGACGGCACCATCTTTCTTCTTTCTCGGGATTGTCCCAGTGTAGTTCGAAACGAGCCAAAGCTTTCCCAAGGGGCATGGAGCAGCGGTCTTGTAGCTCTGACATCCTCCCTCCTCCTTGGATGACAAGGGCGTACATACGTTTACGCGATGGCTCCATCTGAGCAGACTCAAAGGCAGCGTATAACTTGGTCAACATGTCTTCGCAATCTGGCACAACCCAATGTGAAATCGAGGTGAAGAACGACGATGCCATCTCGCGCTCAGTACTGGTCTCCTTCCAATAGGTCAAAGGATTCCGATGCAGCGCCTCCGAGGTGACTTCAGCCAACATGTCGGGATTTGATGCAAGGAAATCCGAGGCCGGTAGCATTCGTAAATCTACCAAGGACTTCTCGTTCCACGCAGAAGGTTCAGCCACCAGAGACGTCACCTCGCTTCCCAAATACGTGTTAAGGCAGCGTAACGTTTCATCTCTGGTTAGGAGGCTGACGACGTTGAATGAGCATACAGGTTCCAACTGGTCTGGCTCGAAGTGGAACCGAAACGATACCGAAATGTCGCGAGGGAGATTGAAGGCGTTGGCGTAGGCTTTTTTGGCTACGCAGATGGCCAGCTGCTCCTTGTTGATACGCGTAAAACGCCATGTCGCCAATGGCGGCTCCTCGATTAGGCTTAACCGTACCTCGGTCACTATCCCAGCCCCTGCCGCCGCTCCACCACGCATCGCATGAAGTAAAGCTGGATGATTCTTTTCATCCACGTCAACAACTGACCCGTCCCATAATACAATGCGTCCGCCGATGACAGACTGACAACCTAGACCATAGCGGCGGGCCAAGATAAGATCCCATCCCGCAGTCAAGAAGTGCCCACCAGCCGCAACACCGAAGCAATCCCCATGAGGTACAGCCTTGCGGCCTTTCGACAAGGCATTGATGGTTTGTCCTAAGAGACAGCCCGGCTCCAAGAACAATGTGTCGTTTTCAATCCGTCGTCGAGTCATGTCTCCCAGGTTCACCATGATGCCAGTGCATGAAGCCCCGTTGAAATATCCATGACCACCACTCTTCACTGAAATGGGGAGTCGATCATACAGCCCGAGGTCTTTGAATGTCTTCAAGACTCGTGCGACACCCCATTCACTTCGCGGCGAAATGACAAGAGCCGGTATGGGAGCCGCTCGGTCATGCATCCTCGCTTCGGGGGGCAGAGGACCATCGTTGGTCTCCAGGACGTGAATTCCCAGTTGCTGGAGCTTGTCCAGGAGCAAGGAATACTCTCCAGAAGATCGCTTTTTCGAGCCAGAGGCAGGAGTCTCGGCCGCAAGGATGCGGCTTAGGAAAGAGCCCATGATGAAATCATGTAATAAGGGTAATAGATTGACTGATCATAGAAGGGACAGAAACCGCAGGTAAGCCGCGACAATGGCGATGTTTATAAATGTTGACTTGACTGCCGCCATTTCGTCCAAATATTTCGGACCTTTGATAAGCTCGCTGCCTACTAAGGCCTCATGATATGATGATACGCTTGCGGCGGCTTTACCCTATTAGGAATTGGAATGCGACGAGGATGTCAACTAGATAACACCTTGTTTCCTTCATGGTAGTATCGATTTATTAGACGCATTAGTTGCTGAATCTGAGGTTGAGACTCTAGAGTAATGAAAAGCGGTATAGCCGATACACCAACATGCCTAAGCACCCCGATAGGGTATCATCGATCAAGCCGGCGACGGACAAGTGGAAGGGCCATGCGATGTATCTCCGACCATGCCGGCTACTGGGTTACCCATGGTTGCTATGAACTGGGTTTCTGGTCTAATTATTATACCCTATAGAAGAGATTTGAAAGACAGGCGATATACATACCTTTAATGAGTATGTACATAATACAGAGGTGCGTGCCTCCCGTAGTTATCACGTGATTCCGGGCCAAACTTCGTTGACCAAATGATTCCCTGACGTTTATCACATGACCGTTACTAATCCACTACCTTTATCGTAAACTTCGGTAATCAGTCAAGCTGGATGATTAAGTGCATACGTTCTCCCTGCCAGAATGATATACTATCGTTCATTGTTTCAAGCTTCTTCGTCAAGGCTTGTCTAGGTAGGTATGTAGATAGTCAATCATGAAAAGCTGCGCAAATTACCATATAATCATTCGCATTCGTTCCCAGTTCTTAGAACATCGCCGTTTCGGCCGATGGCTTGTGTGGGGCTCTGTTCCGGGGCTCTGTTCCGGGCCTTTGAAAAGGTCTGGACTCTTCGTAGTAACCACAATGCAAAATGAATCTTGCGTAAGATGTGACTCTGCTAGCGATAGCGTTGACCACCATAGTCCTTTTTGGTTTTAGGCGGGTAGCATTATATAGTATTGCCCTTGTTGTTAGATCTCCTCGGCACTTGGACTGTAAATTGTAATATAGCTTTGAGAGCTACAGCAGTTGTAAAACAGCCTAGAGTATCTGGTAAACCCGGTATGCGGCGGTATCGCACGGTTGTTCTGGTATCGCACGGTAGTTGCCCGTAAGTCTACTGCCCCTAGCCCATCGCTATCGTATTCGGAGCAAAAAGCCTTTAACTCGAATCAGAATCGACATCGTGTGATTGTGCGGCCAGTGCTTGAAGATATTCTTTTTCATTTACTCCAAATCTAAATAAAATCAAGTTGCACCCTTTGCCAGCTGCACTCTGTAAATAGCACTGCTCGTTATTAATTGTGTACTGAACTCAATGCTCTCCATTCAGTTAAATAGATGTCTCTCTCGATACGTACATGAAGCCAAGGAAGTGTGGAGCTCTCGAATGAACAATTCATGTATGATGTGCGCGTTACCTAGGCCTTGCAGAGCTGAGAGCGAGTCGACTAGGAAGCTCTGTGTAGCGGGGTAGGTAGTACTATTCTCCTTCTTGGAGGCACTTAGGAACCTAGGCGGAGCACCGAGGTGAAGCGACTAAGAATATTAGTAATTATGCAGTGTCTCTTATCTACTAAGCAATCTATACGATACTGGGGTGCCTGAGCTATTGTGTTGCCCTCTAGCTCAATGTCCTCTAGGCTTCCAACGTTTCAGCTCTGGCGCCTGTTTAGTGTGTTCGCGTAGTCCTCGTGAGAAAGACAAATTTGCCTCGGCTGTGTCTGCAGTCTGTCGTGTTACCACACCATACAAATTTTTGTTGTTGGGTTGTTCTACGTCGGAACGGGGAGGCGGGGGCGTGAGCCCCTCTGCCGTAACCTCCCACGGGAAATAGGACATAGCAAGCTCTACAGTACATAAAACTACCTATATACCATATACCAAGCTGCCACACCTTGCCGCTGTGGGCTCAACTTGTCCTGACTGGCGATCACTACTTGTCGATCGGCCTGGTCTCGAGTCTGGTGAGTTTGCAGGTCTTCGCTGGGTGGTTGGCCTAGCCGTGGGGTTATAGAATATCACGATCTGTGATTCCCTGGTAGTAGTTGTGGCTTCCGTGGAGGCCTTGGTCGTCCCTGATCAGAGCCTGTAAGGTCCCTGTAGGTGTGTGTGGTTAATATTGTCCTCCTTTTCCGAACGCTTGAGAAACCAAACCTTGACATAGGGGAGTCCGCCTCGTGTAGCCATAAGAAAATTAAAAAGAAAGATTAGTGTGTCGTCTCCTGTAACAACATGCAAAGTGGTTGTTGAAATGAAGCATTTCGTCAGACAGACATGTTAGCATTACTGCAGGTCAGGCTGCAACTCTGCGCATAGGCTATGCACACCTTGGGTCCACCGAGAGCCATAAGATTGTTTGTTACAGCTTGCCTTGGTGAGATGGGCACAGCCTCCGCGGTAAATGCAGTAACTCGAATGTTCCAGACCTTCCCGTCGATCAGGTTTGGTTTGATGGTTGGAATTGGAGGTGGTGTCTCAAGGAAGGTCAGACTTGGCGGTGTCGTAGTTAGCGAACCAAGCAAGTTGAGAAGCTTCCCGGAGTGGTACAGTGGGACTTGGGCAAAGAAGAGAACTCAATGTAAGTACGTACCCAGGTATTGCACTCCAACCATGGATGCACTCGCCAATAGTATAAGCAAATAAGCTACATCATTCAACTGTTTGAATCGAGAGGAATTGATTGATATAGGTCCGAGAGGAAAGTGTTCAGAATTGAAGGTTTCGCAACGTGTTGAATGTGTGATTGTAGATTGTAGCTTGGATTGCGGTAGTATTATGTATTATGACAAGGTACATACATTCAGCTAGGTATGTACCTACACACGTGACACGGTGCTTATGGTCCAGAGTGGTTTGCTCTTCATTACCTACCAAAACTTCTATCGTTCCAATACCATATCATCACCCTGGCCTTCTTCTGTGCTTACCGGAGGCTCTTCAATCGTCTCCGTCTAACTCAAACTGTCATGGCTCTTCCCAAGCGCCTTGCATCTTTCGCAGTCGACAAGTCCGTCAACCTGCAATTCCTCAACTCTTCGAGGAACGAGTTTCGACAGCTCCGACTATCTGCCTCCGGACGACCATATGACAAAGTTGTTGTGGGGGCTGCAACCCTACAGAATGTCCCAGGTCCGGAGGCTACTCCGACGGCGGCCAACACGTCGCCTCGCATCCTTCTTTTGAAGAGAGCACCCCACGAGCCCTACTTCCCGAATGTCTTCGAATTGCCCAGTGGAAAAGTCGACCCAGATGACCCCACCCTGAAGCACGCACTCGTCCGCGAAGTACAGGAGGAAACGGGCCTTGACATTACCGGGATCCTTGCTGAGTTGAATCCGATGATCTACACCACCGAGAAAACCATTCTCAACGACGCTGGTCAGGAAGAAGTGGTCTCCAAGACCGCCATCCAGCTTAATTACGTCGTGCTGGTATCGCCTGGCGAAGTCAAAGTCAACCCTGAGGAGCATTCGGAAAGCTGCTGGGCCAGCGAAGCAGAGTTGGACCAGCTCAACATCACTGCCGCCATGAAAGAAATCATTAAAGAAGCATTCCACTGCCCCGCTGTCAGTCAGTGATGGGAGTTGGATTCCAGAAAGGCATCTCGTGGGTGGTGGAAGATAAAGAAATATCAAGTCCTGATTCCTATCGTTTTGCTCTGTAGACTGTTACTATCTATGGTACACTTGCAGCTGGTAGAATGATCATGAAGGCAAAAATGATACTGCGCAGGAAAAGGTCTACATAGCGCAGAATTCTGTGGGAATGGGGACGTTTCTTTCGCTTCACCAATGCGCCGGGCTTACACAATTTATTTCATCTTTCCATCGCCAATGGAAAGATTTTCGCATCTTGTTCATCCAGCGACATCTGTTCATGGTAAGCAACATAGAGCTGTCTGGATGATACAGCCCCTTTACAGATGCGGCATTTCAAACGATCCAAAGTATTACATACGAGGCGATAGCTACATAAGATCTTCAAGTACATCGCCGTGAGCCACGTGCATGATGTACCGAAAACGTGGATTGAATGCATCAACTCTGACTCGCTCCTGTACAACATTTTAAAAGGAAAAAACCGTACAAGCGATTGCAATTAACTGAGTACACATCACTCAGATCTACTGGTTTTATCAAGTCTTGTAAAGCTGTAATATTTTGATGATTGTTTTGATTCTGGAATTTGGTAACGATGTACACCCTTTGTACTAGCACTAAATCAGGGGTTTTCAAGATTATTGGGCACCAGATTAAATTCCCGACCACGGCGCACTCATACCATGACTTCACTGTCCCTCATAACGGAACCTGTTGAGTGCGGCACATACATATTTTTGGACAAGATACCTCATCACTTCCTTGATACTAGCACCTGATTAACATTCGATCGCCAGGACCTTCGAAGAAACTGGGTTTACTCACCGTTGTCTGTAAATGGGTCTTGACGGAAATAAAGCCGAGTCGTGGAGATTGAAGCGACTGGGGATGGTTAGTGTCGATCTCCAACTAGTGAACGGCCCGTGCCGGAAGACCAACAGAGAATATAGCCGAATCCGGTCATCATACTCATCTTGGGGAGCGGATCTGGGGATATGCGTGTGATATCTCTCCACTATGCAAGGATCGAGATTTGATCGAGATGGACCCCACTCGGCCAAGTCGTCTATAATTCCGATTATTAGTGCACCGCCGCGATTCTGCATGCATGTGCGGGACTCAAGGTTACCAACATTCGTTATGTCCCCAAAATGAACAGGCGTCAAATATAGTGACGTGTCGCGTTTTAGAATCCAGCGCCATGTTCCCCGACCACAGGTCCCCATGAATCAGAGAAACCTTGAGCTTCTGGTCCCGTGTCTCCAATGCTCCAAGTAACCTAGGAATGACAAACTCGAATAGGTCTTTCTGAAGAGCGGCAATCTCCTCACTTGGTCCGTTTATCGATTGATCTTTCCTGAAGGAGCACAGTAGAGCATGAGTATAGAATGCTTGCCAGGTATCCACCCAGAAATTGTCCTGGCGAAGAGTACCATGGTATGTTGGCACAGGAAAGCCGAATCTAACATCCGGGCATTCACTTGTCTCATGAAGTTCGGCAAGAACGTCAGCAAGCAGCTTAAGGTGTTCCAGCCCCGTCGGCAGCATCTCCACAAACTCGAAAAGAATGAAAAATTCCTTCTGCTCGGGGTCCCAGACGCCGGTGAAGAGAGGATGTGGCGTATGTTGTGGTATCCATGTGTGGAGTGACTTTGCTGATTCGTACTCTCCCCGTACCATGTCTTCCGCGCAAGGCCCGACAACGACCTTAGACAACGATTTAGTACGGCCAAAGTTTGAAGTTCAAAGAGGTTCTATATACTTTCAGAAAATAGGATCTGGGTAGACCAAGATTGTCTTTCGCTTCAACCTGGTAGGTATAATTCCATTGAGATGTCCCATGCGGGCTGATGGATACGAATAGGGACGGACCGCCGTGGCTTGACAAGACTTCCAAAGGCATGCAAGTTAGAGATTGCCCACATCGAGGAAGACAAACTTACGCGGAAGCAACTGAGATTCACATTGCCTCTTCAAGTAAGAAGAGTCGAGCCACATAGAGTGACTGGGACCTTGTATCGACATCTGGCCACTTTAAATCGCTAATTTCATTACTGGGACGCAATGAAGTGCTGATGAGAGTGAAATGAGGATAGTGCTGCGGGCGGCCTACATACCTAATGTACTTGTAATGATCAAATTAGTATGCAAGCTCTGCCTACCTACCTACATAGGTAGGTACCTACCTATGTAGTAGTCTGCAACTTCAAGAAGAGGCAAGATCAATCATTCCGTGCGGGGTATTGATTGTATTACACAGCAAAAATCCGTCGCCTTTTATTTCCTAGAAGGACAAATATTCCACGAATTGAATTGGGTGACATCACACCCATTGTACCCGTTGTCTCACTTGCAAGCCGTAATTTATTCCCAAGAGATCGAGCTACCTTTCCTTTGAAGCGCTTTCGGTGAAAACGGCACGGCGGCATGCATGGCGCACAGAGAAGAACCAAGCATAGAGACAGGAACGGGGGAATCGGGGAATCAGGTTACACACGGAAACGGTTGAATACCTACGAATAGAAATCTAGGCACTTACCTCACTTAGCTGTAGGGAGGACACGGCTTGAAACGTCTTTTGGCGACGCCTCTCAGGATGGGATTTATTGAATGAGTATTGAACGAGTTTTATATCTACCTACGTACATATAGAATAACAGTTAGCCTGCTATGTAGTTCGGCACGTTCTCTACTACTACTTGTGATCGAGCCTTGACAACATGTTGCGAATCGCAGTTGTTGGTATTGGCCGGCGAAGCCAGCGCCATGCTATTCCTTACTTCGTTCAAGACAGTACCCGCTGGCAGTTGGATGCAGTGTGCGACTCTTCTAACTCATCAATTGAATCCTTTAGGGAGAAATTCCCCCATGTCTCCCATGTCCCCTCTTACCAAAGTGTATCCTCAATGGTCTCATCCAGATCCATCGATTGTGCTTACGTTGCGCTACCACACTTCCAGAGCTCCGACATCGTCAAGAAGTTACTGTCGTCGAAGATCCATGTCATAAAGGAGAAACCCGCCGCGATGACGGCCGCAGAGCTCGAGACATTTCAAGATCTCGCAAAGTCAAATAGTGTGACTTTTAACACTGCGAGTCAGTTCCGTTACAGTGAGCAAGTTCAACAAATGAAAGAGTGGCTTCCTTTAATTGGAAAGGTTCGATTTGCCGAAGGGATCAACACACTCTCGGTTCCCGACCTCGGGGCAGGCTGGAGGGCCAGCAAAGTCCTCTCGGGTGGTGGTGTTCTTATTGACCTTGGGTGGCATTTAGTTGATCTTGTTCTGACGCTTCTGGGCGACGGTACCATCCCAGTTACTGAATATGCGAAGCTCTCTCAGACCCGTCTGTTGCAAGCATATGACTGTGAAGACACGACACGGGCAGTCTTGAATATCCACAACAGCAAACTGGCTGCCGTGAACGACACCATCACGTGCAACATTTTCATGACCAGACTCGGCCCTACGAAAATGTCTCAGCTCACTGTTTATGGTGAATCTGGATCGATACGGCTGGAGAATGACTTTGTCGAATTGAAGCTGACCGACAGATCTGAGAAAATGGAGTTTGGTAAGAGGCTCAAATGATATTTGAACAAACCCATAATAACTTCATGCAGAGGGGAGCCCATCATCATTCGAACATATGATGAGAAAATTCCATACGAGAGTGTCTAAGCCACCTCAAGCTCGCGAGAGCCATTCACAGTCTTGTCACGACCTGGTTACCATGCGGACGATCGACAACATCTACTCGGCAGGTGGAGCATGCAGACCTACTGTTGCTAACGATGATAAGGTGAGAATCTCGAGTGACACTCACTCCGCCCGAGATTTGTCTTTCCACTGGCCTCCAGTTGACGAGACAAGCCTGAGAGCGGTCAGGGATCAGATGAAGGAAAGTGTTTCTATATATGACAACGGCGGCATTTTCGGCAAGTTTGAGGAAGCTTGGCGTGAATATCATGGCACGCCCGATTCTTTTGCCTTGCTGCACAACTCAGGAACAAATGCGCTCCAGTCCTTGTATTTTGCAGCACAGCTTCAGCCGGGCGACGAGGTAGCTCTTCAGTCCACCTTTTCTTCCATGGTGTCGCGCTAAGTTTGTCGATAGGTCATATTTCCGGTGTATAGCTTCCACGCAACTAGCTCTCCGGCTATGCAATTTGGCGTTATCCCTGTATTCTGTGACGCTTCGGACGATGGCAACATCTCCCCAGAAGCTATACAGTCCTCGATCACTTCACGCACGAAGGCTGTTGTCGTTACTCACATGTGGGGAATACCGTGTAACATGAAGGAGATATGCCGCATTCTCGAACAATACCCTGATATAATGCTGCTGGAGGATTGCTCTCACGCTCACGGGGCAAAGATCGAAGGACAACTTGTGGGGACGTTTGGAGACGCCGCGGCATGGTCGCTTCAGGGGCAGAAGATTATCAGCGGGGGCGAAGGCGGCATTACCCTCACCAAAGACTCCAACATCTTCCATCGACAACTTATCTGGGGTCATTACAATAAGCGGTGCAAGGCAGAGATCCCCGGAGATCATCCCCTAAGATCATTTTCCTTAACTGGAGCTGGTGCTAAAAATCGCGCACACCCCCTCGGAGTTGCTCTAGCCTACACGCAACTACGACGCCTCGATAGTATCCTACGATTCAAAGCACTCTACGCTTTTCAGATGGCATCCAGGCTGAGGAGCATCCCCTTTCTTAAGGTCCCTGACATAGCGTCATTAGGCGAGGGTCAAACGGAGCCTGCTTGGTATGCGTTCGTCTTCCGATTCATCGCTAGCCAGGCGCCTGACGGGTTAAGTCGCGAATCATTCGTCGATGCGCTGCACGAACGCGGGCTTTGTGAAGTCGACATTCCGAAGTCGACTGGCCTACTCCATCAAGAGCCATTGTATACGACTCCACACGAGTTATTTCCACACTTGTATGCAAAGGATTCCACTGAAAGCCTTCAGAAAGACATAGATTTTCCAGTTGCGCAGAGTTTCTACGATGAAGCCATTAAACTCCCGGTCTGGACAGCTCGCAGCGACCAGGCTGTCGTCGATCATTACATGGACGTAATCTGTGATGTGGCTCGAACGAAACTTGGTTGCAGCAGCGAAACGGAGATGTCCTCACTACGGCCATCATCGGGTTAGCAAGGGATATTTTCGTGCAGAGGCTATCACACGTTAATCGTTGCTTGAATCGTCTGATACCAACGAAACTGATTTGTTATCTGCTCTCTTTGCCTCTCCTAATTTGGTGTTGGTATCTTTGGGTCAAAAAAGGTGTGCGGCTAGTTTACGAAATCCGCCTTATATATTCTTTCTAGAAGCCGACATAGGCATACCCAGTTCTAGACAGTATTCTGCTATCTATAACTGAATGGCATTATAAGAGCACGTATTCTAGCATAGCCGTGAATTTCTCTTCCTACGTTCCTCTTCCATTCAGCTAAAGCTGTGGTTGTAATTTGTGCAATGCGTCACGACAACCAACAGGTTACACCTACCTACACTTGGTATCGCAGAAGAGGTAAATTTTCTCGTAGAAGCTTAGGATCCGGACTCAATGGACGGCTGGGGTCAGATCCCGGTAGAATATGCAGTCCAAAATGGACATGAGGCCCTGTAACATTGTATTCCACAAGCTAACATAATCCATATTGAATCAGATAAACTTGGGCAGGTTTCATTGTAACGTTGCTGCTTTCTCATAATCACGGCTTTCTTCTCAGTCTATTAGTATTGCTCTAATGAAAGAAGTAACCACATCAAATTGAAGATCATTTCAGATTACAGTCCATTATTCTATTCAATCCAAACAAGTGCAGAATTCATGACAAGTTCTTAAAAGCATAGAATGATCGATTAAACCCATCTCATCCCCTTAATTAAGCGGAGACAAATAAAGACAAGAGTCTACAGGGTCGTCCGCTTAGTAAAACTACCTACCATATACATACAAGAAACACCCTGACAAAACCCTCCCAAAAAAAAAAGTCCGAAAGCCTCTGTGGTCTCGTAAACCCTGCATTTCATAGTCTAGAGGAGTTGAGAACTGACAAACTAGCATCCCAACACTGCTCCCTCAACCTAAAATGTGTTAAACCCCAAGTACTGCTTCACTCCCTCCAGACAAAGATTCCCTTGGCATACAAACCCGCGACAATCCCTACCTTCCTGACGGAGTCGAACGCGGCCGTGCAACCAGTCGGGAACTCGGTGCCCATGTAGAGGGTCTCGACGCCGGTAGCCTCGGTCCACCGAGAGACGCCCGAAGAGGCGCGGAGCTTCTCACAAGACGCGCGGGTGTCCGGGTCCGCGGCAGCATTGCACTCATGCCGGGTAGCCGCGTACTTGGATAGTGTAGGTGGGTGAGGGTGGCCGGCGGCGTGCAGAACTCCGTCTTTGGAGACCTGCACGTTGTCGACGAAGAAGGGGAACTTGAGCATGGATTTGTAGGTGAGAGCCGGTGGAGACGCGGTGTCAGTCTCTGGTTGGGTGACGGAGTACAGGTATACTGCTGTCCTTGCAGTGGAGGCCACGGCGAGAGTGGTTTCGTTGAGGAACTCGATGCCGTTTGCGAAGGGGAGGCGGGCGACGATGTTGGCTTCGACGGTGCTGGTTGGGTCTTCCAGTAGAGACGATATGTCGACGTGCACGACTGTGGCGAATGGGAGTGCCAAATAAGTCTCCAACATTGCCAGCAAACGTGAGTCCTTGATGAGAAAGTGGTGGTCATTTGTAACAAGAAGCTCGTGGCCGTTGATGAGCGTCATTGCGTTCGGGCCGAGGAGAAGCGGGTGCCGGATGGTCCGGAAATGCTTGGCTGTGAACCCGACCAGATCCAGCTTGAACATCTCAATGGTCGGACCACTCAGACGATGGTTTGCAACGAAAAGCGTGGATGTAGCTTCATCGAAAGCCATACCCAGCGTGTGAAGGTCTACTCCGGCCTTGTAATCTAGAACCTCAAATCGTCGTAGGGTCTGCGAGTCTGGTGCGCCAATTTGCTTATAGTCATAGGCGTATATCTCGGCACCAGGGACAGGCCCTGGTAAGAATATGCCCTGTTTTGATGAGAACGTGTCGATGAAATATGCCAATATTGGAGCTTACCATCACTGTATTCCACTTCTCTCGTCCGGGGTCACAGCTAAGAATAGCCAGCCCCTGGGTTTCCACGAGCAGGGCATCTTCGCAATCACGAATTCTATCTGCAAATTTGATCTCAGACGATTTGAAAGTATTGATACTTGTCAGTCTGTCCGGAGCATTGTTAACGATCAGTAACAACTTCTGGAAATTGCTGTATAGTATTGGAAAAATCGCCGCCAGGGCTAGAATCGACTGGGTAATATCAGTCAATATTCGAATTTGATAGGGTATGTGAGGTGTCCTTACGATTGCAATCTTGAAGACCATTTTGAGCAGGTTCGACAAGTCGGTGAAGACGGCATGTGTGTGCAACAGCGGATATGCAGGTCCCACGCGGAGGCCGGGGAGATTAGATATCAGTCAGACGAGCTGGCAATGAATGAATGACTCCCCCAGATAAATAGAATGTTGGAGAAATGCCAATTAAATGTAGGTAGTAAATGAAGGCGTCAGCCAGCGCATAAGCGAGTGCGAGTATAGAGTAGAGCCAAGCTAGGTAAGTGGGAAGCTTGGGAAGCTTGGGATTGGCTTCTCAGCCGCTATCTAATCGCTATACAGTAAGTCAAAGTCTAATACACAGAAAATAGAAATGGGGTATGGGGTATGTCCAGTACATAAGCGGCTTTCTATTCATTGATTTCGCAGTCGAGTTCGGGGCAGTGGGAGATACACGGAGTCCGGACTAATATTACACCAGATGCTGCGTAATCAACAACAAACAACGTTGGTCGATGCAACTACGTAGGCCATTATCGTTCCATTCATAAAACAGGTTTATTTGTCAACCTGTTGACCATTTCGACTTGGGATGGCACTCTAGAACCCAACAAAGCCAATGGCATGCCTGCCTTGGGTAGGTAGGCAGGTAGGTTGGTAAGTAGGGAGAGAAGAGGCAAGGGAGAGAAGCAAATTGACCCGGAGCTCTGGGGTCTATGTAGGGTGATGTGAATGCGGCTGATCAGGTTGGGGGGAAGTGTTATGATCTCTTTGTGGCCTGATTTACCGCAGTCAAGTCGTCAAGGTACTTTACCTTAAGGCTAGTCTCGGATATGGATTGGAAGTATGCAGCAGACGAATGGACAGTCATGGACCGCAAAGAAATATAATCACACTGTTCTACAGATCACAACACTACTCATGACTAGGGTCACTATGATTCAAACAAGAGTTAGCTTCCTGGGAAGATAGTCACGTTTGAGATTCAATTTTGGAGAACCTCTTAAAGGAAAAAAACTTCTATCAATAATCTTAAATGTGTAGGATTCACATGCCAGGGGGCATTACCCAATTGCCCCTATGCTCATGTGTTAGCTATCTTCACAACCGGTACTATCATCAGGCAACATAACGTACTCTTCGATGCCGACAGGGCAGCCCAGCTCGAGCTTTCGCTTCCTGAGCTCGTGCCAGAGATCCACAGTATCAACGTCCTACGGAGGGTTCCAAGGTAAGACGTCCGGGGTTCACCAGTCGTATAGACCGTGCTCTAAAGATAGGGTTGCCAAGAGATTCGGCTCCGGCCTCTCCTCACTTATCTCATACAACTTGGAGCGGTCGACCATATACAGCTTGCACAAGCAGCCCTCCATTCGCATCTGTGCAACATGAGCAAACTGCTCTGCTGCAAAGAAGTCCTCCGTGTAGGTCTGGGTGTAGCCTTTTGCAGATGAGTTACCTAGCTCTAATTAGATAGAGTGATCAACTATTCCATCACCAGATCAGTAGCTGTTCGTCTCCTGGATCACATGAGAGGAAAAAGAGAAGCAGAGGTCTCGCGAATAAATCACGAGGCTTGGGTTTGGCAAGTCGCCGATGGCAAACGTTCCATCATCATCAAAGAAAAGTGTAATCTCAAAGTACGGTGAAAGGCACTCGACGGTGATTACTTGCACTGTTGCCCTCTGTGCGATCGGTCTCGCTATTGTTGGAAAGACTCGGAAGGTTGGACTCTTCGTCGGAGCCGACGATGTCAATAGTATGGTTTTCATACATTGTGATTGCTGTTTGAGTGATGTGAAGTCAGACCTGGCGATGGTTGCAAGATGACAAAAGGTGAAGAAAAAGAACTTGGGGTAGGACAACTTACTGAGCGTATGAGGAATGAGGGTAATAATGTTCAGAAATTAATAAAAGAAATTCAGAGAGGGCGGCCCTCAAAGAGATACCCAGGTATCTAAGTACCTTAGTAAAGGAGGTATGGCTACGTTTCTTTGTGTGTTTTTCGGTACATGGTACTTTGGTGGTAGATAAGGAAGGCAGTATACCTTCTTGAAGGCGTGAATTCCTTCTTGAAGGCGTAAATTCCTAAAGGCAAGTAAATTAAGTACTTAACAAGGTATTCTGCGTCGTGACCCCTTACGAATGGTAGCCAGCCGTATATATACATATAATACAATGCGTACTAATAAGGATGGAGTTGTAAAAATGTGAGTAAGGACCCGCGGAAACACACTACGGATGCTCAGCACTTCTAATATATCTGTCTTGTTTAGTAATCACTATCATCGTCATGTTTACTATCCCTGCCTCCCCCTCAAGCGCATCCTATCTACCTGATGACGGACAAGAGAGTCCTTATATCATGTAGAAACGGATGGCAGAACAGGGACAGGGAGATGTAGCCACCACTACCCTCCCCTCCCTTTCTCCTAAGCACCCTTTTACCTTCTCTTTTACGGCACAGCCATCTTGTGTCCACGATGAACTACAAGATTGATATCAAGGTCATAAATCAATAACAGCGCTGTCCGCCTGATTTATTGATGATGTTCTAAATACTTCCTCCTCAGATGCAGGCAAAGACACCACCAGTGACTCCAATCCCTGATCTGTAGACTTAATAAACAGTGACCGCGCTAACAAAGCCATTCTTCAAAACCTCGAATACCAGCCCCGGGAATCCGTACAGTGTAGTCGTAGAATCCTCACTCCCATCAAACTTCTTCGCCGCGACTCCTCCGCTGCTGTCCTCCCAACCTCCAAGGAACTCGCAGCTGCTCCCGGGACTATCACCCCACCCTCTGTTCAGCACCATGCCTCTCTGACGCTTCTTAGCGTCCTCCTTTGAAGGATATGTACTCTTCCACTCTTCTCTTAGCCTTTCCTCGATCTCATCAAACGGGGTTTCAGAGTCTACGACACTGTCCGGACTGTCCGTTGCCAGATATTCGATCTCCCAACGGCAACGACGATGGCGGTTGAACGGATACGATCCGGGGACATTGGCATGTAAAACCATTTTGGTAGCTACCAGTCGGTCCGCTGTGGAGCTCTTATACGGATTGGATCCGGGTGTATCTTTCCCCTTCAAGGTCGTTGCCTGAGATGGGGGCGTCCGCGAGGCAGGCTGGGGTGGCGAGACCAGAATGTCAAATCCCAAGTAGAAGTAGTTGTAGAAGCATTCTCCTGTAACGTTGCCGACAAATTCATCCTCGACTGCCTCATCTTCAGAGTCATCGGAGCCGGTTTGTGCTGAAGATTGGTCAGTGTCAGTAAGATCATCCGGGCGCCTGTAGTCACCACCATTGGATCTGGACCTGCTGTGACTCGCAGTACGTGTCTTGTGTATATACATCCTCTGGTCATTCTTTCGATATATGGCGTCAGGAGGGCCCAGCTCCGCCACTAGATCCTGGGGTGTCGTCTCTCCCAGGTTGATCCACATCGACGCAGTGGTCCACTTCTTGAACAGTTGGATTCTGCCCCCACCGTGTATCTTGACGAGGGATATCTCGTCGGGAACGACCTCCTTACTCTTATTAAACAGAAACGCCGACTTGACGCTAGGCAGGATCTCGTCCCACAAGGTCTCTCGAGCATGCGCCCAGGACTTCCCATTAAATACAGCAACGGAGGTAGCCGTCTGGCTGGCGGATGAGGAAAGCAAGGATACCACGTCTTTATTTGGAGAATAAGCCGACTTCGGTAAGGGGAAGCTAAAAGCGACTCCAGGATATGATAATATGTACGTTCCAACCGCGTTGGCATTCCCAGCTTCGGCGGGAGGTATATACTCCCCAGCATACGTCGGCCCAAACAGGCGGTGGTAGATATTCTTAAATGCCGGGCCGGTTGCAGCATCACCACCTAACCTTGGGGATCCCACCACTCCTTGAGGGTTTGCGGGCTTAGCGATATCCTTCTCTTGATAAGTGATGCGGTTCTTGGTAAAGTCGATGACCTCGATGAGGCGTAGTCGCTGCTCGGGGCCATCGAAGCGCAACCGTAAGCCGTTGGCGGGGATGGCGAGGATGATGGGTTCGGATACGGGGTCGGTTTGGGAATAAGTGAGGTCTAGCTTGGGGAAGCGTTGGGGTTCGGCCTTTAGCCTCGTCAGGATATCATGAAGGGAGGCTCCAAGCACTGCGGATCAGATTGTCAGTTATCAGTAACGACCAGACACAGTGACTCAGAATTCACCAAGGAATCCCAGGCCGACGTTGGGATGTAGAGCTGCAGTGAAGAGAGACATGTCGAAGATAGCTACAGTGCTATTCGTCGCAATAGAGATAGGGTATTACGAAGATCGGACCAACGTCCTTTGGTTGAAGTCAAGCAAAATCAACCGGCATCAGTTGAACCCATGAAGAGGAGTAAGAATAAGCTGTTGAATAAGAACATATAGTCGTCAAATTCAATTGCTGGCGATGATGAAGTTTGCCTGCCTTGTTACGCACGACCACAAAGGCAAAGAGAGAAGGGAGTAGAACACTCAAATGTCAAGCATTTAATCGTTAAGCTGGAGAGGTGTCAGAAGTCAGATGCGACCGAGACGTCATTTGACACGGGTCAGGTACCCTAAATACCCCACTACTACGAGGTACTTGCTGTACATAGGTACTTACAGCTTGAACAAGGATTAGAATGGTTGCTGAGGCGACGAGGAGGGGCCCGATGGATGTATGTACATACATATGTACATAGTATACGTACCGTCTGTTGACAATTTTTTAGTGGTACGGCCCTGGTCCATAAGACCCGTAAACTGCCAAACGGCCAATTGACCATAAACCTTTAAAATTACCCGATTCGTCTAGAAGGCCCATTTTTATTATAGGGCACTACCCCCTAAAGCCCACTGTAGTTAAAGGGCGTACAGCGCGCAAGTCCGCTATAAATATAGTGAATATTTCAACCAATTAAATCGCATAAACCTTAAAAGCACCTCCATAAAAGCTATAGGGCATACCTCACTAAAGCCCACTATAAATATAGTGGGCATAGCGCATACATGTACTCCGTATGGGATCGCACTGTGCAATTATAGTGGTCAGAAACGTGTAATTATAGTGGTTAAAAACACTTATATGAGGTCTCTTAAACTACTAGATCGCATCACTTGAATATCTTGACCCATGCTACCAAACCTATATCATTCAATTCGTCTTTGAAATTCCTACAGAATGATACCAGTTTCTTGCAGCTTGTAGTGCTCAAAGATGAGTTATTTGGGGTTGATTTGATACAAGATGCAGCCTACCCAGGTATGTAAGAAGGCATCATGTGATACCCTTACACGCACCCATTACACGCACCCATTACACGCACCCATTTGACCAGCTTTCAACCTCTCGCACATCATGAAACAAAGCTTACTACAAGTGAAACTTATATCAATCAATTGCCCCTATCAAGAGCTACAAGCACATATAGCTTACGATATATGGATGGCGTTGATCAAAAGCTTACAAGAGGTATTTGTGAGAGCAGCGTACTTAAGTGCCTTATCCGAGAATATCCCCTATAATTACAGTGGCTTTAGTGAAGTCACTATACTCACTATAATTACAGCTAGGCGATGCGCTATAACCCCTATAATTACAGTGGGGTATGCCCTGTAATAATAGTGGGCCCTCTAGACGAATGAGGCAATTTCAAAGGTTTATGGTCAATTGGCCGTTTGGCATTTTGAAGGGCTTATGGTCCAGAGTGGGTACCTAAGTACTACGTCCTACCTCCTAGTAACACCCACCGCGTCTTTTCCAAGTGCATACACATGCCGACCTACCACATCACACATTACACATTACACATTACACATTACACATTACCTCACTCCGACAAATACCTACATCCCACTTTTGCGCATTGCGCCGTCTCAGAACCCAAGAAACTCCTAATCGCACAATTCACAATTCACAGTTCATATTGAATCAATCCTTACCGTTAACTATCACCCTACATTGTCTCGCGCTTTGTTTTGTTGCGAGATAACTGCACATCATCTGTTAGCTTCAATAACAGTTACAACTCTTCTAATATCATCATACTGAATCAGTCAGTCTAACATCTAACAATCAACGCCGCGATGCAGGGCCGCTCTAATAGGAGCGAAAGGCCCTCGGCGGCATCGAGCACGCGCTCTGGTCCTGCCAGCCGTGCCGGTGCCGGTATGCGACCACCTATGAGCCGATCTTCGAACAGACCATCATCCCTCCGCCATCCAATCAATCATCCAGCTACTGCCGCCGCGAGAATTGATCGGACTGCCGCACCTTCACCAGCCGAGTCGCTATCGTCTATCACCACTACAGGTACCAAGCGCAAGGAACGCGACTACGATCTAGATGCTGGCGAAGAGACCAACATTAATGTTGTCGTTCGATGTCGAGGACGAAATGAACGAGAAGTACGAGAGAACAGCGCTGTCGTTGTCTCTACCGACGGCGTCAAAGGAAACCAAGTTGAATTGTCCATGGGGCCAAGCGCTCTAAGTAACAAGGCCTACAACTTCGATCGCGTCTTCTCACACGCAGCCGATCAGAGCATGCTCTACGACGACGTTGTCAAACCTATCCTAGAGGAGGTACGTTGCTATGAACCTGTGTTCAACCAAAAAACGATAAACACTAACTGCGCGTCAGATGCTGGGTGGATACAATTGCACCATATTCGCCTATGGCCAAACCGGAACGGGTAAAACCTATACCATGTCCGGAGACATGAGCGATACCCTAGGTCTCCTTGCCGACGCTGCGGGGATCATCCCCCGAGTTTTACACTCTCTCTTCAATAAGTTAGACATGGAAGAAACCGAGAGCTTCGTCAAATGCTCCTTCATTGAGTTGTACAATGAAGAACTTCGAGACTTGATCGCTGCCGACGAGAGTGTCAAGCTGAAGATCTTTGACGACACGTCGAGAAAAGGTCACGCAACTACAATCGTTCAAGGCATGGAAGAGTGCCATATCAAGAATGCGTCGGAGGGTATCAAGCTCTTACAAGATGGTAGTTTGAAGCGGCAAGTAGCAGCTACCAAGTGCAACGACTTGAGTAGCCGAAGCCACACTGTGTTTACCATCACTGCATGCGTCAAGACAACCGGGGAAGACGGCCAGGATTATGTCTGCTCTGGAAAGTTGAACCTTGTTGATCTTGCCGGAAGTGAGAATATTCAACGTTCCGGAGCGGAGAACAAGAGAGCAGCAGAAGCTGGTCTAATCAACAAGAGCTTGCTTACTCTCGGTCGAGTCATCAATGCGCTAGTTGACCGCGGTTCGCATATTCCCTACCGTGAATCCAAACTTACCAGACTGCTACAAGATTCCCTTGGCGGTCGCACCAAAACTTGCATCATTGCCACCATCTCGCCAGCGAAGAGCAATCTCGAGGAAACCATCTCAACACTCGACTACGCGTTTAGAGCCAAGAACATTCGAAACAAACCGCAGATTAATCAGAAGATTAACAAGAAGACTTTACTCAAGGAATTTACGCACGAGATCGAGCGGCTCAAGAGCGAGCTCATTGCCACGCGCCAAAAGAACGGCATCTATCTAACGGCCGAACGCTTCGAAGAGGTGACGGTCGAGAGCGAATCTCGCAGAATTCAGAACGAGGAACAATCCGCCAAGATCGAGACTCTCGAGTCCAACCTGCGAAACAAGGTTCAAGAGCTTTTTTCCTTGACTTCAAGCTTCATGGGTTTGAGGAAGGATCACGACGCCACCAAGGCGCAACTGGACGAGACGAAGGGCATCCTCGACCAGACCGATCTCGTGCTGAAAGCAACGCGCAAGAGCCTTGCCGAAGAGACGCATCTACGCGAAGCGCACCAGAAGACCGAAGAGAAGATGCAGGCGATCGGCGGAGAGCTGATTAGCACCATCCAAAAGACTGTCAAGGATGTGAGCGGCCTGCATGACAAGAACCGAAGAAAGTCGGATCTACAGTCGATGAACCGAGACCTTTGGCAAGGCACCCAAGACCACGTCTCCGATGTGACATCGCTTGTGGAATCTCGGGTAGAAGCGTTTCGAGATGAGCAAGAGCAATTGCTTTCGAGCATTTCGGAGCGAATGCAGTCGTTCGTACAGGGAGAAGTAGCCAAACTGACCTCTGCACAGTCACTTCTTGATGACAACCTGGAGCAGTTTGCCCGATCCAAGACAGACTTGATGGATCAGAAGGAGACATCGAAGGAGGAGTTGAACGAGTCGCTCGAAGAGATCAAATTGGTTCGAGACCACATCAAGGAAAAGGTGGGCGAGAGTCTTTCGGCCATCGCATCTGCAGCCGAGACAATTTCTCAGGATGTCCTCAGCGAATTGGGTACTTTTCACAATCAGCTACATGCATCGTACTCTTCGCTCGGCAAGGACTTCAAGTCTATCTTCGAAGAGCTGTTGAAGCATATCAACTCTCAGAAGAAAGAGTCGGACAGTCTTAGACAGCAGCTTGAGCAGGCCAGCGAGGCCATCATTCGATCCAACACTTCTATCTCGACGCAAGTGCAGAACGTTTTCAACGAAGACCAGAAGCAGGCAGCTGAAGAGCAACGAATTCTCTTGGCACAGATCGCTACTCTGATCAAATCCCATACCGGATCTCAACAATTGCGCCTAGCCCACAAGGTGATCTCTATTCAGCAGAGCCTACAGGAGAATGGCACAGCCTTGGAAGGCAGTGTCGCGCAGTACTCCCAGGGTATGGACCGATGGAATGAAGGTGAAAGCCGACTCCTTGACGAGCTTACCAACTCTCGAGACGCATTGAAGAATAAGCTCAAGGATGACTGGACTGTAAGATCCCTCATTCGATTCTTACTATTTTTGTCTACGATAGTACTAACCAGGTAACAGGTTGCGAATCAGCATAGCAGTTCGATCCAGGACACAACCAAGTCGGTACACGCTGTAGCGGTCCAGGTTGTCGATGAGCAGATGACAGACCTCGACGAGCAGATGACATGCCTGGACGACTCCGTTTCTCGGGCACGTTCGCAAAATGCCCTGCATCATGACCGACAGTTGAGTTCGGTTAAAAACTTAGCCAGCACCGTCGAAGGTGGGTACGCAAACATCGCAGACCACCTGAGCACCACATGTTCCAGAGTCGAGGAGCTCGGATCGGAGATGGACTACGAAATGTCGGCTGTCCAAGAACGTTTGGGACCTCTGAACGAAGACCTGTGCCAGCCCCTCTCCGATCTTCGAGACGACATGAACTCGACGGTTCTACGAGAATATCAACCGACTGGAGGCACGCCGCAAAAGACGGCCTACGAATATCCCACAGAGCTCCCGCGTACGGAGGCACACGAGGCTCTTCTTAGAAAGTTGAGCGGCGAGCCGTCTCCAAGCAAAGCTAAGGTCTTTTCTGATACGGACGCAACTCTTCCGAAGAACCGTTCCCCGTCCAAGTCGTTTGCCTCAGATCCTACGGTCCCGCTTTCGGGCCGCGACCACAATCCTCTGTCGATGAGTCTTCGTCATCCGAACCTGAACTACGATCCCCGTACCAACGCAACCTTTCATGGATTCGGCGCCAGTGTCGGCCCAGGACTGATCGACGCGACTGCGAACGAAGATGAGGATATTACGATGCCTCTGCCCAAGAAGAGTCGAACGACCCGCTCGTCTAAGGCGAGCAAGACGTCCACCTCCGAAGGCCGTGAGAACATGCCGGCACTGTCATCGGTGCTGCCTGGAGGTGGTCGGGAAGTCTTCTCGCAGAGTGTTTCTCGAAGAAAGAGCCCGAGATTGCACTAGAGGGATGCACTGAGAGATGCCATCTCGCAAGTGCTATTGTCTTGTCTTGTCTTGTCGAAAGGGTGAGAGCTGGTACGGAAGGTAGTGAGTGAATAGTAATGTACTCGAGGACCCAGTCTGCGGTGGAAGAGGTGTCCTCGAGGAGCTAGTGGGCGGAAGATGAGGTGTCACGGTCTATCAGGTGAATGGGTTACGAATGGGTTACGGACTGGGTACGGCTTGATTCTTCTACTTGGGTGGAAAAAGGGGCAGGGGTCGTCGTTTTCTCTTGTCTCGATTCACGGTGTACCTAGGTAGGGAGCCAACATGCTAGATACCCCTGAGTTTTAGAAGTCCTCTGCAGTAAATTGAGAGTCTCCCGAACATGGCTTTGCTTGAGATATCAGGTGTATATGTAGGTGTAAACGGGGATGTTCACAAGGCAGCACCTTGTTTCTCTCGCATGCCCATTTCCATCCATCCAATTCATACTTCGGTACTTCAATTACATCGTAACCTATGCCATCCAGCTATAAGCAAAGGAGGATCTAGCTCCATTCGTCAGTCATATTCTGGCCTCGTGTGGTAGAAGTAGGGGAAGACATCTTGAACAATCCTGGGGAGCAATCCTGCTATCCAGTTTCCACCCCAAGCACACACGTAGACTATCTTTTTGCTCTCCTCGCTCCTGAACCACCACAGTAGAGTTACAGTAGAGTCGCATTCACTTGCACTGCGGACAAGAGGGCATGTCTCACCTACTTGGGTACCTACCAACGTAGCAATACAACCGATTTCGAGCGCCTCGCACCCATGAGTTCTGGTAGAAGGGAACCGATTTGAATTCAGACTATGTATTGACTCGTGATGTATCTCACTACCTAACCTATCCGTGACAGCAGCGTCCAGCTGGAAACATCTTATGTATGTTAAGAGTTGAGTATATCCACCGTAACAACTAATGTACAGCCTGGCCCGCAACCACGTCCACGCACCGCCGACACAGCGCATCCTCAGCCGGCGCGACATAGCGCCAACAGCGGGGGCACTTGGGCTGCTTAGGTGGGAGTACCACTGCGGCGCCCTTGGTCCCGTTGATTTCGAACTCCCGGGTGTATATCCACTCGGGATCATCCGGGAGAGCCGCATTGATCTCGACTGATGAGACCACGAACATGTCCTCTAACTCGTCCGCGTACTTCTGCAGGATTTCTCGCGTTGAAGCTTCTGGTACTTCGAGGATGACGGAGCTTTGCAGAGATGAGCCCACGACTTTGTCGACTCGTGCAGCCTCGAGACCTGATTTGACGGCTGCGTGGGCTGACATGAGCACGGGTATGTCTTCCCGTAGGGACTTCAAGTCTTGTGTGAGGCGCCGAGAACTGACAATGGGGTCATCGTAGAGTTGGTGAAGCGGATGGGTCAAAGACCTATGCAGTTGTTAGTTAAGTCGTGCTGAATTATTAGCAGGGCTGGTCAAGTGATCAATAACTCACGTATCCTTACTCATCCACTCAGGACGATGATCCCATGCCTCCTCGACAAGTAGGGGCGTCATCGGTGCCAGAATCCTAAGAAGGCCGGTCAATATAGGCTCGAGAACTCCTCCTCCGTCTCCGCAGTATAACCGGTCTTTCAGCGCCTCGAGATAGAAAGCCGACAAGTCATTCGTTATCCACCTATTCAAGGCAGCAAAACCCTTGAAGAATTCATAATTATCAAACGCTCTAGCGACTTCTTGCATTGTGTTCTGAAGTTGTATGATGGCAATGTGGTCGGTCGTAGTAAGTGGGGCAGTTCGAGCGGACTCGTGCAATGAGCCCAGAAGCATCTTCAGGGTGGTCCGGTATTTTATCAACGAGATGTGTATAGTACTGAGGACAGGAGCCCCAATGACCACATCTCGGGTATAATCACTGCTTGCCACCCATAACCTTAGAGCGTCTGGACCTAGCGCATCGTAGGCCGAGAAACCCTGGGCGACTGCCTTTCCCTTCTTTTGCTTGATTGGAGGTAGAAGAGAGCCATCCATGATTTGCTGCGGCTCTATGATATTCCCCAGAGATTTAGACATTTTCTTGCCTTCCTGGTCTAAAGTGAAACCATGGGTGATGAGCTGTTTGAAAGGTGCGCCTTTTTCGAAATTTGTATCTGTTTGAGCTCCCGCTGCAATTCGTGTGAGGAGACTAGACTGAAACCAGCCACGGTGCTGGTCAGACCCTTCAAGGTAGACGTCGGAGCGGTCTGTCATCATAGTCCAACTACTTCCACTGTCGAACCATACATCCATTGTGTCCGCCCCTCGCTGATATGTCCCTTCCCCCTTCAAAGAAGACGGTACCCACACTGGATCATCAGGGGCGTCCGACCACCAGGCTTGAGTTCCTCGCTCCTGGATCACTGAAATGATGTGTTCGACCACGTCCTCGCTTACCACAGCAGCACCAGTGTCATCATAAAGAGCAGGAATTGGAACACCCCAAGCACGCTGACGCGATATACACCACTCGCTCCGTCCCTGGACAAAACTCTCAAGTCGCTTCTTGCCAGACTCCGGGATGAAGCGAATGTTATTGAGAGCTGCAAGAGCGTCTTGCTTGATAGACGCAACATCGGCAAACCATTGCTCGGTAGCTCGGATCACTACAGGTTGTTTCGTTCGCCAGTCATATGGATATTTGTGCTGATACTTCTCCACCCGCAAGACGTCGCCATATGGTTGAAGAAGATTGAGTACGTTCTGGCCACCGCCTTCATTGACTGAAGGGGCTGACTGTAACACATCGGGTGAATCAGGGAAGGCATCCTGAGTAAATCTTCCCTGGTCATCTATAGGAGCCGCAACAGGTATGTCGAGGGATCGGCAGACTTCGTAGTCATCAAACCCATGACCAGGCGCGAGATGTACGAGTCCCGACCCCGAATCAGCTGACACGAAATTTGCATGTATGATCGGCTGCGGAAGGCCAGATTTGCCCCGAAGTCGGTTGATATACCTTAGACCAGTTAACTCTCCACCTGCAAATGTGCCAAGGACTTCGAGGTTGTCTCCCGCATCGAGTTTGGAAGTGAGAGTGTCAAGGCGACTTTGGGCAACCAGCAAGCTTTCGTCCCCAAAACGCACGACACAATATTCCAAGTCATCGTGCACGGCGATGGCTCTATTCGCGGGTAGTGTCCAAGGGGTTGTCGTCCATATCAGAGCATACAACTGCCCCTGAATTCGGTCTCGGAGATTTTCAAACTGAGGAAGCGTCCTCCACTCCTCCGTGATGGGAAACCTGACCCAAGCAGCATCCGAAATGTGGTCGTCACGATACTCCAACTCGGCTTCCGCCAGAGCCGTCCTCGACGAAGGCGACCAGTAGACTGGTTTGAACCTGCGGTAGATCAGGCCCTTCTTAACCATCTGCTGGAACAGGCGAAGCTGGCGAATTTCAAATGTGGCATCCATCGTGGTCCACCTTTGATCCCAGTCACCCATGACACCATAGGATCGGAAGGATTTCATTTGCTTTAGGATGGTGCTGGATGCCAGGTTCCGGGCTGATTTCCGGATCTCGACTGGAGTGAGCTTCGACCCCTTGGAGCTCTCTAGAGCCTTGAGCTCGATAGGCAGCCCGTGGCAGTCCCATCCCGGAACGTAGTTCACTCTCCTTCCTATTCAATTCTCAGTATAGGTCTCACATCAAGTCAAGACTTAGTTATGTGCGCCTAACCAGATGCTGACCTTGTTGTACTTTGACCCTCAGAATCATATCCTTCAGGATCTTATTCAAGGCATGGCCGACGTGTAGGTTGCCATTGGCATAAGGGGGTCCATCATGAATCACAAACGTATTTTCGGAGGGTCGGTTCCGACTCTGCCACTCGTAAAGATCGTCGGCGCATCGCTGAATGTACTGCTCTCGAAGCTTAGGGACAGGTCTCGGACTGTTACAAGGTGGTTAGCTTAGTGTCAGACCACGGAGGAATTGACTTACGGGAACGTGGATTTCGGCAATCTCAGCGTCGCCGACCATGATTTTGACATGATAATCTCCAGACCATGGTCGTGGCCGCAAACTCAGGGATAACCCAATGGACCGATGGCAATCACGAAGATTCCTAACTTTTTGCTGGCAAGGCCATTTGATCTTATCGATAGTATTTAAGCCACTACACTAGAGCAAGGCTCTACTAATAGTACTCCAATTCTATGACTTGTCCAATCAGACTTTATCAATATTACCTGAGCCGCAGCCACATATGCAAGGCTACTACATCGTCATTTCTCTACACGCGTTTCCATGTTCTCGCTATCGATAAGACTGATTGTGACCTCATAAGCAAAGTACTTATCCAAGCTACCCACTCATCGTGATCCCTTTCACAATCACAAATTCATACGTCGCGAGATGCGTCGCACTGTTGGTCATCATGGCGCCGATCCGCCGATACCTTCGCATTAGCAAATATTCCGTCCTCGAGTGTCGCATCTACCTCGACAACCCTGCACTCGCACATACTTGGCTACTCAACCCGAGGAATCCCGTTCTGCCAAGAGTCATCGAGAGCGTGCGGCCGCTCGTATTACCCAAGTTGCGCGAGGAGCGAGAGCGAAGCCGCAAGCGTAGCACCAAGAAGAAGAGCATCAAGGATGTCGTGGTCGAAGGTAAGGTCGCATATGCATAACGCGAACCACAAATCTGTAATCATGTACTGTACATTATCTTGTGTGCGGACGCACTCTGCGTGAACTCCGAAGAAGATCTACCTGTCGTGTTTGGCGCAGCGATGTAACAATCACAATAGATGAATTCGAGGTATCCATATTCCTCACCGAGACAAGCACCCGCCACGCGATGCTCACGAAGCACAAACATTTCCATGACACCACCCAGACCAAATTAACCTCTAACTCGGGTCGTCTCATCAGCGAGACGAACGAGGCCCCGATAGACGTCGACGCTGCAGCCGAATTAGCTCCAGTACTAGCGCTACAACGCGAGGATAGCGACGAACAGGATCCCGCAGCTGCATTGGCCGCCATCCCAGCTGTGGATGAGACGGCAGCGGGTAGCAGCAGCGGCAGACGGCCCAAGCGCCCACGCAGGAATACAGAAACGGAAACAGATGCAGATGCTGCAGATCGTCGACGAGACAGTGACGTGGAGATCGTTTCGGATAGCCAGGAAGACGAAGGACGAGAGGAGGACGAGGACGAGGATGACGGCCTGTTCGTGCAGGAAGACCCAGACAGCGACGCTGGTGCACGGCCACCACCTGCCAAACGTCGCAAGGAAGCAGCACAGCGTGACGACGCAAACGCGAAAAACGACGACGACGACGACAAGAAAAAACTGGCCATGGACATCTCGTACGAGGGATTTTCTATTTACGGACGCGTGCTGTGCCTCGTCATCAAGCGCCGCGAGCGTAGCATCGGCGGCGGCCCCCAACAGCCGGGACGCGGCAGAAACTCCGCTGCGGCCACGAGCAGCGGCCATGCGACGAGACCTGGGGGCGGCGGCCAGGCCATGATGGAGAACTTCATCATCTCGACCCAAGTACCGGCCGGCGCTGACGTCTCGTGAACGAGCAGGTTACCGCGATACGCTACGCCACGCCATGCCACGACAAGGATTGGCGGATTGGCGGGTGTCGCCGTAGCATTCATGCACGTCACCCCCAAATCCTCGACCACGTGGGCTGTAGGATTTTCGGTCGGCCGCAGCAGCTTGATGGACGGACTGCCAATGTCTATGCTTGGTTTTCTTACTACTAAGGCTACATACCTAGAAGTAGGTACCTGGGTAGGCAGGCGTGGGGCTGCAACGCTGTTCCGGAGCGGTCTCCTCGGCAGGGCACGGAAGTTGGGTGCTATAGGTTGCCTTCGAAGATTATCCATGACGGATCGTCGAAAGGCGCGCAGGACCAAAGTCATGGCAGAGTCGTGCCAGTGTATGGATGTATGGATGTATCACTCTGTATGTCCATTATATTGCTGATGCGGCCCCAAGGCATGAATCCTCCTGCCGTGGAACGCGGGCGGGAGCCTATCATAACCTATCGCCACGAGCAAATGACACTCGCCTGCTGCATCGGCAGTGCAATATATCTGGGAGACACCACTGCAGGCCACGTTGTCGACCTATCTTTGTGTCATGTATGCACGACCAATATCAGCCTCCTCCGCGAGACAGGCCGAGCAATCAGAGCGCGGGCGCGATTCTTGGCTCGCTCGTCTATCTATCCGTCTCACCACGCAAACTACCTAGCTAGGTAGGTTTGTAGATAGGTAGGCATGCTACGGCTACGGCAACAGGAGCGACATCTCTGACGCACGATGCTATGCAGATGATTAGAAATACTGAGCCACACCGCCTCTCCAGCCCCCAACCTGTAGATGTCTGTCTCGGGTAAATAGTTTCCTGTTTTACGACGCACCTCGACGTGAAGATTATTGTTGTAGTGGCTGTTCCTTGCTGCTGCTGTTCGTCTTGACTGGTTGTAACTGTACAGATTCATGAGCGTGGAAAGCGTGGCAAATGTATCTGGTCTTATTCCGAAACGCATCGTTGCGAGATCATCTGAGCGTCCGAGCATAGAACCATTTCACCTTAGGAAATAAAAACAATTTACAAGAAGTAGTTTCAAGTCTGGCCGTAGTGGATTACAACGTGAACTAGGTACTGGGCTGACTGGGTATAGAGGATGCTACATCTAAGTTGTCTCAAAAGGCATGGCGACAGGCACCGACTTTCGCTTTCAGGTCCAGCCTGCCCCCTATCTATGAACGAGCCGGGCTTGTTCAGTGTTGCTACCCTTCGTGCCGGCTGATGCAGTCTAGGTCTGGTCCCAGGCCAGTGAGCAGGCAGGTAGCTCGAGCATGGTCCCGCTGACAGTAATGCCTGTGTAAACCGTGTAAATGCAGGCTAGCAATGACATTCATGCGGCATTTGAAAGACATCCGCCCACTTCTGATTTCCACTGACGATCACAGGTATATCATTGTGCTCTAAATCTTACAGCACCGAGAGTCTTGCCGAGGGATCGCTTGAATTTCACAAGCAGCCGCCAGCCCAATGCCGAGCAAGGTATACGCGGTATGGCATACAATTGATACTCAGTTTAGGTTAGACTGTGTTTGTATATTTCTATTTTTGTTCGAAAGCAAGACGGCCATATACACCGTATGTGGAATCTATCAGCGTCACCTAAGCTGCTCGAGTGTAGGGTGTCTAGGTAATTATGGAAGTCATTGGCCTACCAATTCTATAATGTACCCTACCGAGCTACAATACCCACCTGCCCGGACTACACTATTATACGGATAGGAGAGAGCCATTCGTGCTCTTGTCTCCTGGCCCAGGTAGGGGGGTGAGGCCAGAGGTCAAAGGCCGGATCTCTGACATCTTCGACGTTGGTAGCAACAGCACACTATGCATCACCCGAAAGTTGCCCTGAAAGATAATCGTTGTTGTCAAAAGTAAACACTAACCCCAATCCTACCCTCCTACTGTATGTTAGCCTACCCTGTCATATTCTCCAGTTCCTCATTTCCGGCTACACAGGCTAAAGTTGCCATTTGGTTCAAGCCATCATGAAAATGGTACACTACAGCTGTCAACGCCCTGATTCACAGGACTGAAATGATAACTCAGACAACCGTATTCCTTCGTGCCCCCATGGCCCCCATTATTGCAGTCATCAAACACCTCACGCATCGCGTCCAGGCATTGTCCTACATTGAATTCAGTACCAGTATCTTGGTCGTCCACTACACAGTCAGGCTTCCGCTCAATCTTCCAATTGTAAGAAATGAATTCAGGAAAGTCGTTCGAGGCAGACTGAATCCCCGGCCAATTTGGCCCGCCGAACCCGTTTATGGACGCGTAGTCGCTGCAGAACTTTTTGCACTTGCTGTACGCCGTATCCGGATCTACATCGTGATAACAACCACGCTTCTGACTGTTGTAGCAGCTTACCGGCGAGGCTGGTGCTGTTTCCTGTAAGCCTGTCGATGATGGTGCCGTGAGTGTGACTTTGGTTGTGGTTGCTGCTGGAGTAGTCATTGGGGTCGTGGTTGTTGTCGGTGGTATCGAAGTTGATGAGTTGACCTCGGAGATATCACAGGCTGTTGAATTATCCCTTCTTCCCAAAGAAGAAGAAGAGAAATTAGGGATAAAATCTGATGGCTTCCATTTTTTTTGGAACACTACTTTTCCTTCGAACCAAAAGCGGTACCAAGCCATCCCGTCACAACCGGGCGAAGGTTGGTACTGGATGAGCATCTTTCCGCCGGTCACAAATCCCCCTACATCAGCCTGGAATTCTGCGACGGCTTGCGGATCGTCGTTATGTGGCCAGTTGAGCGGTGTTAAGTGTGAATTATAGGGCAAGGTCTCTATGTCAGCAGCAGGCATGAGCGTCCTGATTTTCAGCAATATCTTCCTAACCAGCGATGGATATCTGGTTTCAGTTGCTGGATACAAGTCGATTATGTCGCGGTCCGGGCGATCTAATGGCGGCAAAGGCTTCGGGGTGAGAATGACGGCGGAAAAAGGATCACCCTGAACATTCATAGTGGGATCGAATATCGTTTCTATTTTCGGATCACGATCCTCGGCCTTTTCACGAAGCTGGGAGAGACCAAAACGATGATATGGATCGCCTACTCGACCCATAGCCATAGCGTCCAAGACATCGCGTTCGAATCGTGCCTCTATTTGTCCTTCGTCTTCGAAAATAGCGGGGAAATACCTCTTGCGTGTGACGGTCTGGCCGTTTTCGTCTAGTTCGGTGGAATCGTAGATGAACTCTGCTTGCACTAGATGTCCGGTGAAATGCGTTTCCCATACTAGGTCGGTGAAAATATGTTATTAGTATGCAGTGCGTTTAAAGCATGAACGGAGCAATATCCAATATGAGGAATGATTCAACCAGTACTTACTATGAACAAGCCAGAACCCACGTACCGAAATTATGACAACGGCTGTGCAGCCGACTAATCCGGCAAGGGCCACAGTGGTGGCTTTATCTGCCCATAGTCTAGTGTATGAGGACAGGGCGGGGGTCGGACCCAGTTCGAGTGAACCGTACATTTGAGGTTCACTTGCTGACCTTCGATATGCCCGAGCTACCTCACCTAAAAAAATCAATCCTCGTCCTCCGTAATTTTTTTGTGTGGCGAACTGTCCATCTGGTGGATCACTTGTACGTTCGGGAGCGTCTTCCCAAGCTCGCCTTTTCAGACCTCGGGAGATTTGTTCAGACAAGGTATTGTTTTCCTCAGTAGCCCCTTTCATCGAATATTGTTGAATAGCACTGCCACATGTCTCAGGAAAGCAGAAATGATTGTATGGCGTTGGCTGAACTTGTATCGTCGTCGTCGTTGTGGTGGCGCTGTTGTACATGGAACAGCCAGTAACGGTGGAGTATACCAGAGATGAACAATCTTGACGACCCGAACTTAGGGCTGATGCCGTTATACTTGTGCAGAAAACACTTTCATACGTCGCCGTTATAGTTTTTGTACAGGACTCTGAGGAAGTTGTAGAGGAGGTCGATGAAGATGTAGAAGAGGTCGATGAAGATATCGAGGAGGTTGTAGACCGGGTAGAAATACTTGACTGGTCCGTATTGTTATCCGAACCGTCACCGCCACCGCCACCACCACCTCCTCCTCCTCCTCCTCCTCCTCCGCCCGCAACAATCCCGACGATTCCACCGATATTAGTTTGGTCAATTGTGGCTTGAATGCGATTGGCCTGGCTGCTTATGGTACCAGAATCGGCTGTCCCCGTAATTTCAGTAAAGCTGTCGATAAGTTCTGTTGTAGAGCAAAGCCCATCGTTCAAAAAACCAAATAGATTCCCAAGAAGATCACGCTGGCCATGTAGGTATCTCTTTGACGTCGTCCTTGATCGCTTTTTCTGAGGCCTCTGGCAATCGTCGTTTTTTGCGAGATTCTTGTCTCCGTTTGGTAGATTGTTTATCATGCTGCCTATTTTTGGGAGTATGTTCTGTAATTCTTCACGGATGGTAGTTGCCTGTGCTTGGCCTTTTCTGTCCTGAAGCCACGAGGTGATGTCGGCTGAGATAGACGAGTAAGATTTCGATATGATCCCTGCACTGGATTTGGCTGGTTCTCCTGTTGGATCAAGGGGAGTTGGGTTGGGCGACTCCAAGGTAACTGGTGTCTTGAAGATTCTCCCTGTCATGATAGGAATGATTTGGACTTGCCCATCTGACGCTGTTGTTGTTTGCTGCAAGATGGTAGCTCCATCAGTCGTCGATGATCCTGTGGTGATGCTACCTTGAGATAGACGATCGCTGGCGGTCGTTGCTAAACTGTGGCCATCAGACGTCTCGGTAGATGATCCCGCTGCGATGCCGGCTATATCGGTGGCTGAGCTAGTAGTAGATGGTATATCAGAGGCATTGGAAGATGCAGAGCTCGGGTTACTAGTTGTCGAATTCCAGGCTGTAAACAACTGTCTATGCTCGAAATGACGAACATGATCTAGTCTGGCTTGAGTTTTGATGATTAGCGAGGTCGCCAGTAAGATGATCACACAACTTAAGGCTTGACGCAACATGTTGCAGATTGGGATCCTCTTCTAAAAAGTGCTCAAGGACGAGGTAAAATGAGACTATTGGAGCTATGTCCTGAACATTACTACAGCACACTACTTAGGTACATGTTTTCCATAATATACTCATAGAGCTGTGCCATTTGCAGAGTATACTTGACCCTATTTTTAGAGCGTGATGAAACTGGCTATCCAAATCCAGCACCGAAGCTCGCGTTATTTAAAGAAATCATCGTCCACGCACATGCCGAACATTGTGCCAGTATAACCTAATTAACTAGTGGCCCGGATTCTAATATGACTTCTGGCTACTTGTTGCTACAACGTCCTGTACCTATCGTCAAGTATGCTGTTGAAAACATTATTTGCTAAATCTCCTGGGTCAGGCATACAGCTGCTTCACTTTCCCGCAGTACCTACCTATCTGGCCATCTTAACTAGGTACTCGGTGCCTAAGCTCGAGCTTGGTCCAGAGATTTAACACGTCCTTTAGTTGAGCCTTTAGCCTCTAGATACTTTAGTAGACGCCGCTGTTATGCCTGCTATGCTTGTTATGCCTGCTGTGCCTGTTGTGCTTACTGTGCCTGCTGTGCCTGTTGTGCCTGCTGTGTTTATTATGCCGTTAATCGGTATTTACAATATATAATAATATTACTTTATAAACTCGAACTTAAATAAAAGCGACGATATATTTTAATAATTTAAATATACCGCGAAATTATTAAAGTTAAAATAAAGTTTTAACTTTAATTTATATTATATTATATTATTAAATAATTATTTTAATTAAATTTTATTATTATTAAATATAAATAAAGTTAAATTATAATATATTTTCGTTATTTTTATAATATTTCGTTTTTTTTAAGTTTTTCCGGTTTAATTCCGGTATTTTTTATAAAATTTTATAATAATTTTATTAAAATTAATTTTATAATTTTATAAAAATATTATTATATTTATTAAAAAATAAATAAAATAAAATATTAATTATATTATATAAAAATATTAATTATATTATATAAAAATATTAATTATATTATATAAAAATATTAATTATATTATATAAAAATATTAAAATATTATATTATTTTAAATTAAAAAAATAAAATGTTTTAAATGTTTAAAAAACTTTATTTTATATTAAAAATTATTATTTTAATAGTATTTTACTTTTAATAATACTTTATATTTTAAAATTTACGTTTTTAATTAATTAAAACCGTTAATTTAAAGTTAATTTAATAACTTTTTATAACTTTATTTTTTAACTTAAATAACTTTATAATAACACTTTATATTTCCTTAAATTTAATATTAATTAAAAGGCTTTAATTAAACGGTTTAAATAAATTATATTATATTTTTATAATTATTATAATAATAATATATAATATAATTAAAATAACATTTATAATTATATAATAATATAAGTTATTAAAACGTTATATAACTTTATTTAAAGCTTTTAATTTTAAGTTTTATTATATTTAATATTTGTTTTAAACTTTTTATATTATATTATTATATATATAATATATATTATTTAAATTTTTAAATTAAAAGTTTTATATTAATATAAATTTTAACGTTAGTTTTTTAATAATTAATTAATTATTTTATTATACACGTTTTTATAAAAAACCGTGGCTTAAAAAAGTAGCTTAAAAAAAAGGTTATTACGTTAAAATAAAGTATTTTTAATCCAGGATTTTAAAAGACGTTTAAAATTATAAGTATATTTTATAACGTTAATAATATTAATTAATGTTTATTAATGCCTATTAATTTTAATTAATGTTTATAAATATTTATTAATATTTATAAATATTATAATAAATGTATTAATTTTAAAAAAAGTATTTTTATATTAAAATTATTAAGTTTACTTTAATATTTTTTATATATAAAGTTTAATATAAATAAAATAATATCCTTTTAAAAAATACCAGTTATAATTTAATAATAATTAATTTAAGCATTTATTTATTATTAAATATTTAAAAGGTATTATATTTTTTTATAAGCTTTTATTAATATATATATTTAAATTAATACTTTATTATTATTATTTTTAAATTAAAACTTTAATATAAATAAACCTTATAATATTTTAATTACTTTTTAATTAATAACCTTTTATTAATTTAAAACTTAAAAATAATATAAATAATAGCATTTTTATGTTTATTTTTTTTTAAAATATTTATTATTATAATTATTTTTTTTAAAGTAATCTCCTTTTTTTTAAAAAAAAAGGTTCATTAATAACGAATTTAAAAAATTAAAAAAGAAATTAAAAGAATTTAAAATTTAAAAATTTAAATCCTTTAAAAAAAAAATAACTTAACTTATAAAAGAATTTACTCGATTATTATTTAATTTAAAAAACCTACCTTTTATTAATAAAAAAGTACTTAATTAATTTATTAAAAAAGTGTTATTTAATTATATTATATTAAATTAAGTTAATGTCCTTTTTTTTTATATTTAAACCTTTTTAAATAAAATTAAATAATTTAAAAAGTAATTTAAAACTATTTAATTTAAAAAACTTAAACCTAAAACCTTATAACTATATAATAGTTTTAAAAATTTTAATAGCTTTATTATTTAAATATAAATATATTTTAAATTTTATAATTTTTTTATTAAAAAAAAATAAAAGGTTTTAATAATAATTATATTTTTTATTAAAAATGTTTTAACTTAATTTAAGCTTATTATAAAAAACTACTTAAAAAATATTATAAACGAAAAAAAACGACTTAAAACCGTTACAATTTTTAAAAGTTTCAAGTATTTTATTAATAAACTTTAAAAAATATATAATAACCCCGATAAAACTTAAATAATTAAATAACACTTAATTAATTTATAATAAATTAAGTTAATTATTAAATACGTTATAAACTTTAAAAAATAAGCTGTTTAAACCGATATTTTTAATAAAAAACTTTTCGTTTATTTTTATTAAAAACTTAAATAATAAATTAAAAATAAAATTTATAAAGAAAATTATTTTAAGGATTTTAATAAGTATATTAAATTAATTATTAAAATTAATAATTAATAATTTTAATATAAATTAAAAAAAAACATTAAGGATTAATTTATTCCGGTAAAAAAAGTAAAAAAAGAAATAATAAACATTATTTAAACACCTTTTATAATATATACTTTAAACTTATAAATATAAATTAAATTATAATTAAATATTTTTTTAAACTTTATAAAAATTTAAATTAAATTAAATATTATAATTATAATTAAAAAGAATATTATAAAAGTTAATATAAAAACCTTAAAAAAAAAGATAACTTTAAGTTTTAAAAATTAAAACTAAAAGTAATAATTAAATAACTTTTATTTAAATTATTAATATAATAAAAAAAAATCTTTTTAACTTAATATTTTTTATAAAAACCTTTATTAAATAGCTTATTTTATAAATAACTACTTAATTTATTAAAAAGAAAAAAATAATAACTTTTATATCTTATTTAATAATAATTAATAAAATAATAAAAAATATTATTATTATAAATAATTAAATTAACTAAAATACTTGCAATTATATTATTTATGTTTAAATTTAAAGTAAAATAAAAAAGTTATTATAAAAAGATATATATATTATTTATTAATTATATATAATTTACACTTATATTTAACATTTAATAAAAACATTAATAACGTAAAATTTAATAATAATTAATATAATATAATAAATAAAAAAATTAATAAAATCTTATAATAAATAAAAAATTATTTAAAATAAAATTACAATATTAAAGACTTAATTAAAAAATTAAAAAACTTTTTTCGTTATTTTTTTATAAATAAAATGCCTTAATTACTAATTATATTAACTTTAATTCCTATTAATTTCATTATAAAAATAGTAATAAAATAAAGAAATAATAACGATTTAAGTAAATTATATTAATAAATATAATTTTAAAAATAATTATAAAATTATTTAATTTAAAAACCTTTTATATATAAAAAATATATAAAAAATTAACAAAATATTATTCTTAAAAAATACTTAATTAACTTAACCCCTTTTAATAATAAAAAATTAATTAAAAAAAAGTAATATTTTAATTATAATTAATAAATTATAATTTTAAAATAATTTATAAATAAAATATATAATTATTATAATTTCTTATAATATTTCCGGTACTTATAAAAAAAATCCACTTAAGTTTAAAAAATTAATATAATTAAATAATTAAAACATTTTAAATATATATTACTTTTATAATTATTTTATTATTATAATATTTACTTTTAACATTTAATAAATAAATTTAAAGTTAAGTTTTAACTTAAAAAAATTAATTATTTAAACACTTTATATTAAATAAATAAAATAAAAAAGATTTTAATTTAATATATAAAAAAATATACAGTAATTAAACTATATTTTAAACGGCTTAAAAATTATACTTATAAATATATTATTTAAAAACATTATTTTTAAATATAATATAAAATATATAATAAATAAAAGGTTTAAAAAATAACCATTTAATTATTAAAGTATAAAAATGCTTAAATAAAGCTTATTTAAAATTTTATAAATTTTTAAAATTAATTTTAAAAACTTAAAAATAAAAAAAACGATATTTAAATATAATAAAAAAAGGCTTTAAATTAAATTCTAACTTAAATAATACATATTTTTAAAAATAATAAACTTAATTTTAACACTTAAATTATTTTAAAAATTATAACGTTAAAAAAAAAAAACTTAATTGTTATTATAAAATAATAAAAAAAAAAGTTTAAAGTAATAATTAACTTAAAGTTTTAACTTTGTTACATTAATTTTTCTTTTATAAATAAATATAATATCTTTTATAAAAATAAAAAAAAAATATATTAAATAAAAATTATTAATAAAAAATTATTAAAATATAATAATAGTTATATATATAAAAAAATTATAAATTTTAACGTATTTATTATGGATTAATATAGCTTAAAAGGTTATAGTAAGGCTTAATAAGGAAATAAGGATTAATTAATGAAGGGTTAAACTAAATAATTACGTAATAATGATCTAAAGAATCTAAATTACGAAAATTAAAGGAGGTAATTTAAGGGATTTAAATTACTTAAATTAAAGGAGATAATTTAGAGAATTTAAATTAAAAAGATTAAGAAAAATATATAAAGGATAAAAAAGGATATAAACTAAAAGGGTTTTTTATGTAATTAATTATTCCTTTATATAGCTTTTAATTTAAGTTTATTGTTAATTTTTGCTATTAATAAGAAGAAGAATATTATATTTTTTTTAATAACCTTTATTATTATTTATATATATATATTATTATTTTTAAATTAAAACCCTTAATGTTTAAATAAATAAATATATTTATATATCCCTTATATAAAACATAATTTTATTAATGTAATTTTAGTTAAGTAAAGGTTTATTATATTTTAAAAACTCTTTAATTAATATAATTGTATAGTTAAATGTAATATAATTAATTTAATTATAATTTTATTATTATTAATAATTGGCTTATTATAAAAAGAAAACAATTACGTAATAAATAAAAATAACTTATAAAATTTTAACGTATTTTTATTTTAAACTTATTAAAATTAAAATTAAAACGAATTTAATAATTTAAAATTTATATTATTAATAAAAATTGCTAAAAACTTTAACAATAAAAATAGCAGTAATAAAAAATTAAATAATAAATAATTAATATAGTAAACATTATTAATAATATTAAATTTATTACCACTTAAAAATATATTTTAATATATTAATAATATAGCTAGTATTTTAAGATAAGCTAGTGTATAAGTATAATTTACTTTAATATAGTAATAATTTATCGATTTTATTTTAAAACGTAATAATTTTAATTAAAAAAGAATTTAGGAATAAATGGAAAAAAATTAACTTTTTTATTATATCTAGAAGCTAAAGGTAATTATTATAATTAAAATGGAATAAAATTAATTACCTTTAATATTAACTCCGGTATATTAATTAATAATGGTAGGATTAAAGGGGTTTAAATCGAATTTACTTATATATAATGGAAAAAAACTATCCTACGGGTTTTTAGCCTAAATAAAAGTTTTTTTCAAATTTTATTAAATATTAATCCTAATAAATAACGTTAAAGTTAAGTGTATTAATTAAATATTTAAAAGGAAAGCTTTAAATATATATAAGTTTTATATTATAAATTAATAAAAATTAAATAAGAAATAAAAAAAAAAAATTAAGGAAATATTTAAAAATTATATAAATTTCGAATAAAAAATTATTAATCGATTTAAAAACTTAAATTAAAACTAAATGGTAGAATAATAAATAATGTTTTTAGTGTAAATAAAGTTAACGGTAGCTTATACGGTAAAATTTAAATAATTTATTATATATATTACTATTATTAATGTTAGATTTATACTTGTTTATTTTAAAGGATTAAAGCTTAACGTTAAGAAGGAATTATATAAGGCGGATTAATTTAATATTTTTAAAAAGTATATTCTTATGGTAATTTAAATCGATAATTAAGATTTTATTTATTAATAAGAAATATATAAGAAAGGTGGTTATTAAACTAATTAGGGATAGAAAAAAACAGGATTAAATATATTTTATAAAACTTATTTAGGATTTATAAATGTTAATAAAGTTATAAATAATAAAAGGAATAAAAGTATAGTTAAGTGTTATAATTATTAGAAAATGGGATATTATAAAAATAAATATAAAAGCTTTTAACGATAATTTAAAGTGTTAAAATTAATAATTAAAGCTTGTATTATGGTAAAAGTTAAAGTTATAATGATTAAGATTATAAGTTATGCGTTAACGAATTAAACGAACTATTATAATAATAATTATTAAATTCATTTATTAAATAAATAAAGTAATAGTTATTTCCCCTTAAATAATAAGGAGGAAAATAGTAATAATAATAAATATATTTATAAAGGAATACTTATTTATTTTTAATATTCATAAGTATATGCTTAATATTTAATTATAAAAAGAAATTAAAAAACCATTTTTAAAGGATATATATACTATATATTAATTTTATGCGATTTATATATGGGTATTGTTTTAGGAATCTTCCTTAATAATAAAAAGTTAAAAGATAAAGTATTTAATATAAAAAAGTGGCTTTAAAAATATAAAAACTAGGAATTATTTTTATATAGGTTTAATAATTTTAATTTAATAAATAATACTTGTAAAATTCATAAAGAATTTAAATAAATTAAAAAGATTTATAAAAAAAAGTAAAAGAAATTAACATGTTAAAGGTAATATAAAAATAATATTAAGGTGTTATAGTAATTTTAAAATAAAAAGTTAAAATAAATAATAGAAAAATTAAAGAATGAGGAAAAAAACGATAATTATAAATAAATGTAATAATGTCTTTTAGTATTTATTTATTTAAGATTTTATTTTCGATTATTTATTAACTTATAATAGTTGTAAAGGTTATTAAAAAGTATTTATTTTTATAAAAAAGCTTATATAAATGTAATGTTTAAATATATTAAAAATTATAAGTATAGGGAAAAAAATTTAAATAATTACCTTTATTTAAAAATTAATGTATATAAAAGTAAATATTTTTATATTAAAACTTATATAAGGTTTAAATTAAGAATCTTAAAAATTTAAAACCTAAAATATAAGGATTATAAAAAAATCTTATAAGTATTTTATAACTTAAATTATTATTTATATTATATATTAAAAAAAGTTAAATATAAATTATAATTAAGTTATAATAACTAGGTTTATTAACATAATAAAATAAAAAGTGTTATAATAAAAATAATAGGTTAAAAAATAATTAAAATAATCTTATTTATTAATTAATTATAAGATTATATTTATTAATAAATGATATAGATAAATTATAAAAATAATTTATGTAAAATCCATATAGTATAAAAGGTAGGAGTTTAAAGGAAGTATTAAAAAAAGGTTATTAAATAAGTTAGTTTTAAAAATAAAAATATAATTATAAAAACGTTAAAAAGGGATTATTAAAAAGCTTTAAAAAAATTAAATATAACTTTAACATAAACGATAAAAAATAATAAAAGTAATTGCTTAAGAAATAATAAGTCGGCTAAAAAGCTAAAAAAGTCTTTAAATTAACTATAGGCTAAAATGGTTTATTTAAGGTTATAATAACCTAAAATAAAAATAAAATCTAAGCCTTAATCGATTTAATAATAATAATTAATTATATACACTTAAAAATTATTAATAAATATAAGGTATTATATAAAAATAAAAAGACGGTTTACCTTTACATAAATTTAAATGGATTAATTATAATTTATAACGATAAAATAATATAAAAAAAAACTACAAATCTTGTAGTATTTATTAACAATTATAAAAAGTAAATATAATTTAATATAATAAATATAAAAGATAAAAAAATTATTTTTAAAAAACTATGGTTTAAAGTTAATAACCCTTAAATTAATTAGCTAACAAATAAAATTTAATAAAAAGAACTAAAAAATTAAAAAGTTTAAGCCATTTTAGATTAAAAGAAATTTAATAAACGTAAGATTTATAAATTATTAATATATAAATAATTATAAAAAGCAAATAAAATATATATATTTTTATAAAAAAAGAAGTAGGATAAATTATCCTTAATACTAGAAAAGTATAAGAAAGAATTTTAATAGGTATTTTAGGAGAAATAGTTAATTTTAAATGGATTATTAAAATATATAATATTTAATTATTATATTTTATTTAAAAAAGGAAAATACTTAGAAACTAAATAAATATACCGTTTAAAAGAACAATAATATAAGGTATGTAAAAAATGGGTATAAAATATAAGAAATAAAAGACTTTTTAAGATATTAAAATCGTTAACTAAATATTAATATATAATAATATTTAAGCTTAAATTTAATAAAACATTAAAACTTAATAATAAAAGAAAGTTTTAATATTAAATTGTTTAAAACTATTAATATTTTAATAATATTATAATAAAAAACGGATATATTTTATTATAATAAAAGTATAATATAAAACGAATATATAAAGTTAAGTACTTTATAATATTAAACGTTTAAAATAGATTTTATAAAATATAAATGGCAGAAGGAGAAAAATAAAAAATAATAATATAAACACTATTTAGCTATTTTAAGTTTTTAATAATGCTATAAGAACTTATAAACATACTAGTAATTTTTTAACATATAATAAAGATTTATTTTTAAAAATACCTTAATAAATTTGTTTTTATTTTTATTAACGATATTTTAATATATTTAAAAACCTATAAAAAGCATTTAAAGAACGAAAAAAAAGTCCTTTAAAAGCTTTTAAAGTATGAAATTTTAATTAAACTTAAGAAATGTTAATAGAAAAAATAAAGCGTAGATTTTTTAAAATATATTATTACGTTAGGTTATATTTAAATCTAAGAAAAAAAAATTAAATAAGTTAAAAAATAAAAAAAATTATAATTTATTATAGATATTTAGTTATTTTATAGATTTATAAACTTTATATAAAATATAATTAAAGGTTTTAGCGATATAGTAAAATTAATAATGGATATTATAAAAAAAAAAAATCTACCATTTAGGTTTATTAAAAAAACATGAAGGGTTTTTTAAAAATTAAAAAAAGTATTAATTAATATACTTATTTATATATTACTTAATTTAAATAAAGAAAAGAAATTTTATATTAATGCCTTAAAAATAAGTTATAAAAGAACCTTAAAACAATTAAAGGAAAACAAAAAATAACACTTAATGGCTTATTATTTTAAGTTATTTTAAGGATTTAAACTATAATATTAAATATATAATAAGGAATTCTTAGCTATAATTAACGGATTAAAGCATTAGAAATTATATTTAATAAGAATTGAAAAATTAATGTTAATTTTTTTAAATTACAATAATCTTAAAATTTTTATAACAATAAAAGAATTATTACTAAAATAGTAAAGATAAAAAGAAAATATATTAAATTATTTTAATTTTTATATTTATTATATTAAAAGAAAAATAAATATTTAAATTAATGTTTTTAATTAATTATAAAAGTATGGCTTAAAAATCTAACGAAAAAACAGTTTTATATTTTAAAAAACCTTTAAAAGAACACTAAAATTATATAAAATAATTACCGATTTAAAGGAAATATAATAATTTTAATAAGTTATAATACGAGAAAAGTAAAAAAAGTTCTTAAATAAAAAAAGAATTTTAACTTATAATAATAAAATATATATATTAAAAGCATTATAAAAAGAAATTATTAAAGAATGTTATAAGCACCCACTTTATAAATATTAAGAAATTTACAAAACTATAATGTAATTTTTAAGGGATTATAACTTTCCCGAACTATATTAAATAATTAAAAAAGTATTTAAGGAATATATATAATATAATAAAGTTAAAATAGAACAGTATAAACCTTATGGATTACTTTAATTAATAAAAATATTAAATATATTATAGGATAAAATAGTTTAGGATTTTATTATAAAATTATTTAAATTAAAGGATCTTATAACATTTATTAAATATAATAATATTTAAGTAATTATTAATTAACTTACCAAATATGTGTATTTTATTCTATATTAAAAATTTAATATAATAAAATAACTTACGTATACCTTCTTACGAGAAATTTTTAGCAAACATAAATTACCGTAAGAAATTACATTAAATAAAAACAAGCTTTTTACTTCTAAATTTTAGAAAATTCTTATTAAAAGAATTAAAATAAAATAAAAGTTTTTTATTTTAAATTACCCGTAATTAAACGGTTAAATAAAGCATTTAAACTAAATTATTAAGTAATATTTTAAGATATATATTAATTAATAACAAGATAATTAAATAAAATAACTACTAATAAATTAATTTAATTATAATATATTAATTAATAAGTAAATAATAATTTTATTTTATAAGGCCTTATATAAATAAAGGATTAAAATAAAAAAAGAAGAAAAAATAGATAAAGAAGTATTTATACTCATTATATTAACTTTAAAAATAGAAATTTTTAAAATGAAAATAAAGAAATTATATTAAAATTTACAAGAAAAATTATAATTTTTATAAAATAAGATAATTAAATATTATAATTTTAAAAGGATTAAGGGATTAATTTTTTGAAAAGGAGATAAAGTTTACTTATTATAATAAAAATAAAATGTAATAAAAAACACACCATAAATTTAAATAAAACAATTAAATAAAAAACTCAATTATAAGAAATTTAAACTATTTAAAGTTAAAAAGGTGTTATTTAAATTTAATTATAAACTATTATTATTAAAAAATATAAAGATTTACCTTATTAAATATATTTTTTTATTTAAACCAGTATTAAAAAATGTATTATTTAAAACTAATTTTAAAATAAAAGAAAACTAAAATAAAGAGTATAATGTTAAAGTTATACAAAATTTTAAGATTAGTAATAGTTAATTTAAGTATTTTATTAAATAGTTAAATTATATAAAAGAAAATAATATATAAAAACTAACCAAACATTTAAAAAACAAACATATAAAGTTTTTACTTAAGGATTTTTACCGATAAAACTTAAACTAATTATCGGCGGTAAATTAAAACTTATCCTTTTAAAAGAAAAACTAATGAAAGGGTTAACCTTAAAAACGGCGGTAATTTCCATTTTTACTTGGTTTTTTTTAACTTTCACCTTTTTTAAGCGATTTAAATTATACCTTTCTTTTAGGATTTAAAGAGTATAACGTTTCAGCAAGTTTCTTTAATAATAAAGGCGTTAAAAGGCGTTAACTTTTTAAAATACTTTCTTCTAAAAATAAAACAATTTATTTTTAATATTCCTTTACTCTTTTTTAATTTTAATTTAAACGAAATTAATTTATTAAAAGGATAACATAATATTTTAATTAGGACAACCATTATAAGATAAAAAAAAAGATTAAATACAGTTTTTATAAGATGAAATGTTAATAATTATAAAATAGAAAAGGTTAATAATAAAGTAATAAAAATAAAGGAAAACTTTAATTCCTTTTTTAAAAATGTAAGTAATTTAAATAATTTACTACATTTTTTAATTAAAATAAAATCTTAAATTCGACTTTTATATTTTACCCGTTATTATTAATAAAAAAAAAATAAATAAAAAAGGATAAATAACTTATTAGAAATCTTTAAGATAAAGATTTTAAAAAAAAAAGATAATATTATAAATTAACATAGCTTAAAAAACCATAATAAGGTTTAATAGGAAAATAAAAACCAATTAATAAAAGATTAAACTAAATAATTATATAATAATAATTTAGAAAATCTAAATTATAAAAATTAAAAGAGATAATTTAGAAAATCTAAATCACTTAAATTAAGAAAGATAATTTAAGAAATTTAAATTAAAAAGATTAAAAAAAATATATAAAAGATAAAAAAGAATATAAACTAAAAAGGTTTTTTATATAATTAGTTATTCCTTTATATAATTTTTAATTTAAGTTTATTATTAATTTTTGCTATTAATAAAAAGAAAAATATTATATTTTTTTTAATAACTTTTATTATTATTTATATATATATACTGTTACCTTTAAATTAAAACTTTTAATGCTTAAATAAGTAAGTATATTTATATATCCCTTATATAAGGTATAACTTTACCAATATAACTCCGGTTAAGTAAAAGTTTATTATAATATTAATTTATAAATACTTTAATATAATCTTTTTTAATATTATTAAAATTAATAATAAGGTACTTTTAAACTTACTTTAATTTATTATTAATAACTTTATAATTAATTAATAAACTTAAACTATTTAATAAAATAAACTTAAAAGTTTAATTTTAAATAAAATTATTATAAACTAATAAAAAACTAATATAAATATAACTTTATATTTATTTAAATTTATTACTTTAATAAATAAAATTATAATATATTTAATAAAATAGGAAATTAAATTTAATTAATTATAAAATATACTTAAAATTTTAAAAAAGAATTTAATATAATATTTTAAAAAAAAAATTAACTTTAAATAAACTATTTAAATATATTATATATAATTATAAAATCTTTTAAAAAAAAATAACATTTACACTTTAAATTTATATATAAATTAAAATAAAAAAAGTAAAAAGCTTTATAAAAATAAATTTATAAAAATTTAATATAAAAATTCATTTAAAACTTAAAATCCTTTATTAAATACCTAATAATTATAATACTTAAATTAAAACTAAATAACATTTAAAAAAAAATAAAAATAAAAACTTAAATTATTATATAATTTATAATTACCGTCTTTTAAATAATATAACCATTAAAAATAAGTATCTTTTAATTTTATTTAATAACATAAAAAAATATATTAATAAAACCTATTAATTTATTATTTTTAATATAATAAATAATTATTATAAAATATAAATAATTAAAAGTAAAAAATAAAAAACCGTTTTTAAAACACTTTATAAACACTTTAAATATTTAATAATATTTTAAAGCTTTATTAATATTTTTATTACATTTTAATATATAATAATAATAATTTTATAAAAATATTTTAATATTTTTATTTTTATTTATATTAATAACATTTTAATTTACTTTAACACTTATAAAAAACATTTTAAATATAAGAAATTAATTTTTTAAGTTTTAAAAAATTATAAAATAATTATAAAACTTAAAAAGTGTTAATAATAAAAATAAAAAATTAATTATTTAAAATTTATTATTATATTAAAAAACATTAAAATTTAAAAAGAAAAAATTAAATAAATTAAAAAATAAAAAAACCTTACCTTTATTTAAAAGGTTTAAAGTTTTTATAAATTCGTTAATTTTATTAAAAAATTAATTAAAAGATTTAAAAAAATCGTAATTTTTTTTATAAATATTATATAAAAAAGAATTAACCTTTTTAATTTATAATTAAAGCTAAAGAATTTTTTAAATATTTAAAGGAATTAATAATTAATAACTTTATTTATCGTTTATTAAACTTTAATAAAAAAAAAAATACACGTTAATATCTTAAAAATGATATATAAAACCACCTTAAAATAAAACAAGAATAATAAAAAATAACACTTTATTATTTACTTTTTTTAAACCTTTTATAACTTTAAACTTTAATATTTAATTTATAATAAAAAACTATTTATAATTATTAAAACTTTTAAACATTAAAATTTATATATAAATAAAATTAAAAAACCGCTTATTATATTTTTCGATTATAAAAATTTAAAAACATTTATAATAACTTAAAAATTATTCCTTTAATAATAATAATAAAAAAAGTTTTTAAATAAATTTAATTTTTAAATTTATTATATTAAAAAAAAACGTTTAAATTAACACCTTTAATAAATTTAATAAATATAATATTAAACTATTATAAAAAAAAGGATAAATATTTAACTTAATAAAAAAAAACCCTTTAAATTTCCTATATAACTTTAAATAACATTTAAGAATAAAAGTTTTAAAATGCTTTTATAAATAAAAAAAAATAACTTTTTTTTAAAAAAAAAAACCCCCTTTTTTATAATTAAAAATAATACGTATTATAAAGTTTATAAAAGGAATTTATTTTATATTTATATAATTATAAATTATTTAAATATTAAAAAGAATTTAAAATATAGTAACGAATTTAATAAAATTATAACTTCTTTAAATTATAAGTAATAATTAAAAAAATAATTAAAAATTATAACATTTACATTAAAATAAAAACAATTAAATATAAACCTTATAAATTATTTTAATTTATATAAATACTAGATATAATTTAAAATACTATCGCTTAAAATTTTATTATTAAATTATTAAAATTTAAAAATCCAGTTATAAAATTAAAATATAATAATATTTAAATAATAATTAACTAACTTATTAAATATAATTAATTTTTACCTTTTTAAAACACTTATATAATTAAATAATTTACTTTTTTTTTTATTAAAGAAATATTAACTTATTATAAACTGCTTAAAAAAATTATTTCGGATAAAAATAAGCTATTTATATTTAAGTTTTAAATTAACTTAATTAAAATAATTAAAATAAAATAAAAAATATTCATTATAATACATTTTTAAATAAATAAATAAACTAAAAAGCTTAATTAAATTATAAAATAATATTTTTAAAGTTATATTAATTATAAGTAAAATAATTAAATAAAATTCTTATTATTATATAAATAACGTATAATATATTTATTAATAAAAATATAAAAATATTTTTATATATAATAATATATAATTAAAATATAATTATTAAAAAAAATGAAATTAACACTTTAACCGTTTTAATAATCATTAAAATAGCCTTTAAAATAAAAATATTAACCTTAAAAATATAATTTTTATAAGTTAAACTTAAATAAAAACTTACCTTTTATTTAATAATATATAATTATATATTATAATTAATATAAAATTAAAAGATTAATTTTCGGGAAAAAAATAAAGTTTATTTATTACTAATAAAAATAAAAATTAACCTTAAAAATACCTTAAATTAAAATAAAATAATTAAATAATAAACTTAATTTTAAAAAAATCGAACCTTTTAAAATTAAAAAAATAATTTTTCTTATTAATTATAAATTAATATTCCTTAAAATAATAAAACTCCACTTAATTTTTTATATATTTATGTTAAAACTTACCTTTTAAAATATTAAACTAAATATTAAAAAAAAATAAAAAAAAAACAATATATACGAAGTAAAAAAAATATTAAATTTAAGAAAAGTTAAAAACATAATAAAATATTTAATATAATAAAAAAGGTATTTATTAAAAAAAAACATGTAAAAATTTAAAAAGTATTTAATAAATTATAAAAAAAATTAATAAACTTTTATTACCGTTATTTATAATGTTTAAATTTAACGATATTAAAGTAAAATAATTAAAAGTTAAATTTAAATTAAACAAATTAAAATTAACCTAATTAAAAAAATTTATAAATTTAATAAATTATTTAAATTACTTAACTTTTAAATGTTAATATTTAATAAATTTTAAATACTTTTCTTTTTTAACTTTTTTATATACTTTTATTTTTTTTAAATTCTTAAAACTTCGTTTTATTAATATTAATACCTTTTAATAAAAAACTTTTTATTAAATGTTAACTTAAATAACTTTTATTATTAATAATTTAATTAAATTATTAAAACGTTTTAACTTTTTATAATAAAAAATTAAATTATTTTTTACTTTTTTTCTTTTATTAATTAAACAATAAATCGCTTTATTTATTTAATAAAAAAAAACATATAAAACTACCACTTTATTATAAAAAACATTATAAAATATACACTTATTACACTTATTACACTTATTTAAAAAAAAAAAAAGTATAAAACATTTTCTTTTATATTTAAAACATTTAAAATAAACTATATTTAACTTAAAATTATCGAATTTAATTTAATTAATAAGATTTTTTTAAATAAAAATAAAATTAAAATATTTATATTTTTTTTTAACTTTAAATATAACGGTATAATTAACATGTAAAAAAACTTAAAAAAATAAAAAAAGAAGAAAAAAACTTACTTATAATTAACTATTTAATAAAATCTTTAAAATAAAAATCTTAAAAAAAAATATAATGTTATATATACTTTTATAAAAAACCGTAACTTAAAAAAACGGCTTAAAAAAAAGTTATTACATTAAAATAAAGTATTTTTAATTTAAGATTTTAAAAAGTATTTAAAATTATAAACGTATTTTATAACGTTAATAATATTAATTAATGTTTATTAATACTTATTAATTTTAATTAATATTTATAAATATTTATTAATATTTATAAACATTATAATAAATATATTAATTTTAAAAGGAATATTTTTACGTTAAAACTATTAAACTTACTTTAATATTTTTTATATATAAAGTTTAATATAAATAAAATAATATTCCTTTAAAAAATATTAATTATAACTTAATAATAATTAATTTAAACATTTATTTATTATTAAATACTTAAAAAACATTACACCTTTTTTATAAGCTTTTATTAATATACGTATTTAAATTAATACTTCGTTATTATTACTTTTAAATTAAAACTTTAATACGAATAAACCTCGTAACATATTTTACTTTAAATTTAATAAGTTTTAAAAAGGTTATTTAAAAATTACTATTAAATAATTAATGTTTTAATTACGTAATATATTATTATTTATTATTTAAATTATTTTATTTTAAATGTATTATATTATACGTATAAAAAAATATAATAATATAATTTAATATATTTAAATCGTTTAATTAAGCTTTTTTAAATAATATAAGTTTTAAATTAAAAAATGTAATTTTAATAAAGTTATTTAAATTTAAATAAAAAAACGTTAAAATTAAATCGAACCGGCGCTAAGCTAATTAAAAAATAATGTTCTAAGTGTAAAATATTATTAAAAATAAAGTATTATTAAAATAATAATTCTTTTTATATTTTAGAATTATATATAATTTTTTTAATTTTTTTTTATTTAAATAATGTAATTTTAAATATATAAAAAACTTTAAAAATATTTATAAAAAATAATAAAAAAATTAAACTTTAATGTATTATTTTACGATTTTTTTAAATTTAAATATTAATAATTAAATTAATTAAAATATAAGGTTTTTTAAATAGAGATTTAAATATATTAAATTTAACGCGATTTAAAGCTTTAATATTTTTAACGTTATATATATTTAAATTTAAAATTAATTTAAATAATTTAATTAAATTAACGGTTATAATATTATATTTAATATTAAATTTTTTTAAAATTATTTAATAATTTTAAATATAATGTTATAATTTTAATATTAATAAAATTATAATTAAAAACGTAATATATATTACGAAAAAACTTTAAACGAAATATTATAAATTAAACGAAATTATATTACGGATTTAATATTTTTTTTAATTTATTTAATAACGTTTTAATTAATTAAATTAATTTTAATTTTATAAAATTATAATAAAAATATTAAATATAAATAAGAAAATTTTTATAATATTATATAATTAATTTTATTTATATTATTATTTTATTTATTTTTTAATAAATATTATTAATAAAATAAAATTTTAATATAAAAATATTCCGGTATTAAAAATTATATATTATATATAAATAAAAGTAATATTAAATTTATAATATAATTTTATTTAATTTATAATATTTCGTTTAAAGTTTTTCCGTAATTTTTCCGTAATATATATTATATTTTTAATTATATTTAAATTTAATAAATAATTTAAAAAAAGTAAAATTTTAATATAAAACGTATTATAATAAGCTTTTATTTAATTAAGTTATTTAAGTTAATTTTTAATTTAAATATATATAATATTAAAAATATTAAAGCTTTAAATTACATTAAATTTATTATATTTAAAAAACCTTATATTTTAATTAATTTAATTATTAATAATTTAATTAAAAAAAGTCGTAAAAAACGATTAAGTTTAAAAATTTTACCATTTTTTTAAAAATATTTTTCGAGCTTTTTATATATTTAAAAAAAGTTATTTTTAAATAAATAAAGTTAATTAAAGTGATTATAATAATAAAATATAAAATAAGGTTTTTTTCGGGCATTTAAAATAATTTAACCTTTTAATTTAAAAATAATATATTTTTTTAAATATTTTAATATAATACGATTTATATTATTATATTATTAATTTTTTAATAAATATTATTTATTTTAATAAATTTAAATTAAATTTTTTAAAAGTAATAAATTATATTTATTATTATTATATATAATAAATTATATTTATTTTTTATTACATTTATAATTAAAGTTAAATATATAAATAAATTTATATATTTAAGTTTTTAAAAATTTAATTTAAGTTTAAAATATAAAAAATAAACTTTAATATTATACTTTTTAAATTTTTAATAAAAAAAAATAAAAGTAAATTTTTATTATATAAAATAATTATATAATTATATAAAATACGTTAAATATATATTAAGTTTATATATAAAAACTTTAATAATAAAACTTTTAATAAAGTTATTTAATTATATAATATATAAATTAATATTAATTTTTTATTAATAATAATATTATAAAAACTTAATTAAATAAATTTAAATTTAAATATAAATTAAATTATATAATTATTTAACTTTAAAAACTTTTTTTATTTAATTATAACGTTTAATAAACTTAAAATTAAAAAAAATAAATATAATGTTTTTTATTAATATTTTAATATATATAATAATTTAAACTTTTAAAGTTTTTAAAAATTAAAATAAAAAATACGTATATATTTTACATTTTTTTTTAATTATATATATTTTTAAAATATATAAGCATTTAATTTAATTAATTGAATTATTATATATTAATTAATAATAACTTTAATACGAGTTAAAAAAAACTTAGAATAATTACGCGTAATTATAAAGTTTATACGTATATATAATATAAAAATAAAATATATAAAAATAATATTTAATAAAAAAAAAGTATATTATTAAACGTAAAAAAATATATCGTAACTTTAAATTATATATATAAAAAACTTTTTTATTTTTTAATTAATTAAAAACTTTAATAATTAAAAAAATATTTATAAATAAAACTTATAAATTTTATAATATATATAAATTAAATTTATTAAAATAAATAATATTAAAATATATTAATTAAACATTAATTAATAAAAGTAATAAAAAAAATTTATTAACATTAAAAATATAAATTATTATACGTAATTATAATATTTTTTTTTTAAAAATTTTATAACTTATTATATTTTATTTATAACTTTTTTATAATTTATTAATAATATTATATAATATATTTTTATAATTTTATTATTTAATATAATAAATTTTTTTTTAATAAAATTATTATTAAATTTTATAAATAATATTAAAATTAAATTAAAAACTTTAAAAAAAACGAATATTATAAAATTAATAAAAACGTATTATAAAATTTTTTATTAATTTTTTTATTAATTTTTTTATTAATTTTTTTATTAATTTTTTTATTAATTTTTTTATTAATTTTTTTATTAATTTTTTTATTAATTTTTTTATTAATTTTTTTATTAATTTTTTTATTAATTTTTTTATTAATTTTTTTATTAATTTTTTTATTAATTTTTTTATTAATTTTTTTATTAATTTTTTTATTATTTATAAATCGTATTATATATAAAATATTATTTAAACTATTAAGTATTTTATAAGTAAACAATTAGCCGCGGTGCTTACGCCCGTGTTTAAAATGTATTCACTTAATAAAGAGATTTAATAATACCTACGTAAGTAAGTATGTAGGTATCTTTCGCTCGGGATAGGAGTTACATCCGGAGCGAGGGCTGCCGAGCGATGATCACGAACGCCGCATAAGCGCAAACCTGCGCTAACGTGCGATGTGAGCCTACATGATGCATCGTATTCTGCTCTGAACATAAGGCTTTTACCCCGAGAGCTTTGTGCGGTATATACGTCTTGTCGGGTAGACCTCATTGGGTACCGGTCGATATTGGCGGTGACGATTCCCGTGGTGGCTTCAGACCGAACTCTTTTTTACCCTACCTCCGACTGAAGGACGACAGTGCGTAATGCGCGCGGGTAAGTAGGATTTTCCAACGCGCAGATTCTACTCGGTGTCCAGCGGGCAAGCAGATGTACAGAGCCATTTGCGACATATCAATATTGCGTAGTATTTCCTGACTTGTTCTATCTCTGGTATATAGGACAGGAATGATTGGGTGCGAGCGTCTGCAGTGCAGTGGTTTGTGCTGCGTCCGTAAATAAATGGATACAGCAAACAAGCTCACTGCCCTACGGAACCTGGGATCTGCGGCCCGTCCGGGTCTCTATCATATGACATCCCCGCATGCCGGCCGTGTTGGCAACCATTGTTTGCTCGTCTCATGCTTCATGTTCCCGCATATATTAGGAAATCGGAGGCTTGGGTTTGCTCGCTGGAATTGGGGTTCGTTGCGAAATTGGTCGTCGTTGGTGTGAAGTCCTTGCTGCGCCAACACCAACACCGCAACCCAGAACCTCGGACACGGGTGTTATGGCTCCCGTGCAGCTGGAATGTCCACTTTCAGATCCCGGTTGCGGCGGAGTGCATGCGGGAGGTAATTTCGAGTTCACCTTGCCAGCGCTCTTCTAGGTTAGCGGGCAGGTCAGCAAACGTCTTATTATTATGGTTATGACCTGGGAATGTGTTTGTGTTCCCCGTGTAGGTAGGTACAGTAGGTAGGTTCGGGATATCTAGATTCTAGTAAGATCTGTAGGTATTTGTCAGACGGACAGACAATAATTCGACAGAGACAACGGAAATATGCAGGTAAGCAGCGGAACTTTTCTGTAGTCCTCCAGTCCATGCACAATATTATTTGTATGTCTTGGCCTGATGTATAAGCTGTCCGTCAGTAAGGGCGTGGCGTTTAGATGCTGACAGCTTGGGCTGGGCGTAGGTAGTATCGCTGTATCAAGTCAATTTGAGACGATTCGTCAGCCTTTCTCGCTCACCACCCCGGGCTCTGCTCAGCCTACCCACGCTACCACCTACATTATATGTAGGTAAGATGTACAGTACATTGGCTTTTATTTCATTTTTCGCTACCCCAGCTGCCATTGGGGTCAAGTCGCCGAGTTGGGGATTCTCGGGATCGACGGGGATCTTGTTTCTGATTACCTTTACTCTTATTCTTTATTATGACCAGCGATTATTTGTTGGAGGTACCTGTGTATGTAGGATCTGCCTCAGCAGGGCAGGGTTTGAATGTTGTCGATAACATACTGTCATAATGGTGTTCATCAGCTGACGATGGGAAACATACCTACTTAGACCCATGGGGTGAATGAAGTTTCGGCTCCGTCGGTCTTCTCGCTATCTGGACTTGGAAGTTGCTTGTGCCATAGATCAAGTCGCTGGAGTCACTGTGTATAATCCGTATGTCCGTGTGGGTGTGCGTGCTACCTCATACTCTTCTGGTACATATGTCGAGAGGTCGGTATCACCACATCAACAACCTAGAACCAACGGCGCCGTCCCGTACCGTCTCTCGCCCACCTATCCACCCCCAATTATCATTGTATCGTACCTGGGTATTTCCCCTCTCTGCCCTGACTGGTGTGACACACCATCATGATCGATAGCGACGCGGGCTGGCGGGGTCCCTTATTTGTAACAGGGCAGGACGGGAAGAGAAGTCCCTTTGGGAGAGATTGTGATTGGCAGGTCGGGGGGTGGTTCGAAACATTAGATTGGTCAAGGAAGAGAGAACAGAGGAGGTAGGCCAGGCCAATTCGTCATTACGGCTGTTATCTCCTCATCAAGCTTATCCGCCTGCATTGAGAGCCCAGGACTTATGTATGTACATACATAGGTACAGTACGAAGTAGGTTAGGCAATCGAATCCTACACGTACATACATACAATTGGGACTGTGCTCCCTGGGACACGTGTGTTGCGAGATTGCAGATCGAGATTCTTGGCAACCCAGAGCACCGGATTCCCTCGGCAGACAGCGGGGAGTTCGTTTCTGGCTCATTGTTCATATTGTTCATCCACCGCAGCCGTGACACGGATACGACTCCGACCTTGCGCACCGCGTCATATGATAAGAGACGCTTGGGGTCCGCGCCGATCATGCCCTCGGACCGTCGGACAGTGCTATCACTGAACATCATATACGACAGTGGCTGGTGCAGCGAGGGTACTTGCCGCCTCGTAAGCTGTAACCATTCTTCCTCCTATACTACTCCGTTACGTGTGTGTGATTATGCATGTATTTCATTTATTGTTGGGTAGCCCCCACTGCTACGATCGCGTCCCTTTCATGCGCTATTAGAGTGCTGCCCACCACTTCGCACTCGTGATGGAGGGGTTCAGCGAGGGGTGGTCGAGGATTGTCGGCGATTAGCTTGTACCTGTCAGACCGACTCTTTCGTTCTGATGTACGAAGCTCCCGCTTATCCGTCGTTCGGCATCCTTGGTCAGTTCCTTGGTCAGGTTTAGTGGCCGCGTGACCGCGCGCGGCATGACCAAGGCGAAAGAGGTTGGCGCAGAACAAGGTCGAGGGATGGGAAATTGTTCGCGAGAGAAATGATATGACAAGCTTGGTATTCAGTACGGCCAGTAATGGCTTGGGTATGGGCACCTACTGCCACCTCTTAGACAACAAAAAGACCACGAAGCGCGTGCCAACGACATGAAATCAATGGAGCAGGCTCGCATTTCCCCCACAGTTCTGGGCCACGTTCAGTTCTCGCTGGTCGATCATAAATTGAGCAGTACACCCTCTCTGAGAGGATGGACAAAGAGGGTGTGCCCGGATTGCCTAATCTTTCACCTTTGATCCGAAGGGTAGCAATCTAGATTGTAGGAGGATGATTCAGGAACGAGCACGCCTTTCTATCTGTTACTCGGGAACATGTCTGGAAGAGATTAGCTGCGTCGTGGATAAATTCAATATCAGTCGGCTATTGATCGCACAGGTAATATAATATGTAGTACTATTACTTTGACGTTATACGCGGATTCACTAGCGTCGCGCACAAATCAATTGTGAGCCTCCTTGCGACGTCTGCTATGTAGGTAGGTAGACCGTAGTATGTACAAAAGAAAATGTTCAGTACTTCGTCTCATACGAAGTAAATTCTTATCCCGTCAGTACCGGCGATCGCACCACATCGTCCGTCGTGACATTACTAGGTACATAGGTAATGTACGAATCCCTCGACTGCTCGGGCCACCTGTCGGACAAGGAGATGACTGATGTTCAGGGGTGATATCCTTCTACCCCCCTGTCTCCCACGTGGAAATGCGTGATATCGCGGGGGAAGACGTCTGCACGGTGGTCTGTTCTCCGTCCAGTCTATGAGGAGCTTTCAAAGTTTCAGAACCAAGTTATCAACACTGCTTTATTTGGCCAATCAATGAGAGAATCGACTGGGTGGTATAACAAACACATGCTCATTATAACGTACCTATTACACAGAATCCGTAGCATCCGGGATTGCAATTCTCATACGGTTGACTCCATCATACTTTTGATCAACAACTGTACATACAGGCACACATGTACATACCTGGTGAAGGGACATGACATTCTTCCCTGAATTCCGATGTCTGGTGATCTTGGTGGTAACCATCGCCATTTGTGCATGTAGCGGTGAGAACAAGCTATACGTCTGAAAATGAAACGGTGAGTAATAATTGATTGCATATTCAGAGTCACGCTAGAGGTGACCTTGCAACTGTGTTACCAACTGAGAGGTAACGACGCTAGGGACTTCGCGAAAAATGGGAGATATGATGGCTGGGATAGCAGTTCTGCAGTTAGAATCGGCATGCATATCTGCAACACACCGTGCATGATGGGTTATCTAGGTCTTTTATCAGTGCGCCACTTCAGCCTCGTTGCCTACCTACCTACCTTACTACATGGTAGATACCTTAGTACTGTGACCTAAGCAGAACCATGCGCAGCTTGCCTCGGTACCTTATCATGTTCTGAGGTCCTACATTACACATGCATGCAAGGTTGGATATCCCGACTTGACGCCGTAAGGCTGTGGTACCCTTTTCACGTGGTAAGCTGTACCTACAGCCACGAGTATCGGAGTCTGACTCGTCTGATTCGCTGATATCAAGATGCCTAAAGGTTTGAAGGATTGAAGTGGGCAGCACGACACCCTTGCACAGGTACCTATAGGTGATGCTCATGGATGAGGTATATCCAAGCGCTGATCAGCTGACAGGTCTCGAGCAACTTGTTGCGATGCTCGCTTTATTATCAACGACCACACTTCTGATACACAGTAGAGGACGCAAGCATGCACGCCCATCGCGCAAGGGATATCGCATAAGAATGCTGCAGAATGTCATCAGCTCGGCTTGATGTCCTCTCATTGCTTACGCAGCCATGGCCTTTTGTTCAGAACCCGATTCTTGCGCAGGCAGACAATACATATGTAGAGGATTCAGAAGGCTGAAGCCTGAAGCAGGTTACCCGTGTTGATAATAGCGTAATACGAGGAACGTGGATTGGATCAAGGATATTGATGAATGTACTGTATGTACATACATACGGACCAATGCTCCAGACCCAACACACCGGTACGGTGGTACCCTACCTAGCTTGTTTCGCACGTCAAGTACCGAATCAAGTTAAAGGTCAGAACAGCGCTTCGGGTAGATGACTCTTAATGCAGCAATATGCGATTCGCTATTGTGACAACCCTAGTAAGGGTTGCTCTGAATTGGTATCGACGATCCGATCGTTTACCAAGAACTAACAAGGCATCCGTCCGACCACCCTCCTTAAGTAAGTACCCTGCTTGATTTGCTTGTTGCCTTGGAAGAATACGGATTTATCCCACCTAATCCCACCTCTTTTAAGTTTTAGGCCCTTTCGCCCCGTTGTTTTGAAATTTCTTCAGCAAATTCATGAAACGAACCGACGCTCGGATTCAAAAAAAAGTTGGCGTTGTGGAGCGCTATAAGGGGTGTCGTAAGTGGAATCGTGAGGTCATGGATGATGGAAGGAAAAGGAGAAGATGCCAAGACAGTTGTGGAATTCTTCTAGAAAAAAGGTTGAGCAGAAATTGGATTCCGCCTCAGTCAAACACATCAGCCAGGCTCGGATCAAGGCTCACCCCTGGCTACCTAAGCACGGGTTGAATCTTCAGGGTTGCCATCCCCCGTATTGCCGATTGCTTAAATTTCTTGCAACGGGAAATTATTTGCCGAAAAAATGAGGCTTTGGCGGATATACATAGACTCGGCCTTCAGGCAAGACCGGGCGCCAACCACCGCGACGTTTTTTTCTCTTCTCCGTTCTCTAGGGTGCAACAATGAATCTAACGTCCCTGGGCCTGGACCATGCTGTACTGTGTACAGTATGTATGTACATATATCCCAGGTCGTGTTGGGTATACCGAGGTCTCTCAGACGATGTGTGCTATCCTACTCACCTAGCTTTCAAAAATCTATTTTTGAATTATGTACGTGAATCCTGTAGGCACACATGAATACTATGCTATTAGCGTCGTGCACCATGCTACTGTAAGTACATATAGGTAGTATTACAAGCATACTTCGTACATACGTATATTGTGGATAGTATTCTGAAAGTAATGCATCGAATTGACCGTAGTCTTATCGACACTTCCGATCGCGTGAGGATCACATTGACGCGACCTGAGCAGGTCGTTAAACTGCTCCAGCGTGTCACATACTATCGCTGCCGCTCCGAATCCAATTCGAATTGCCATACTCGACTTGGCTACTTACGAATATCGCCTCGTTTGACGCGTTCTTGCCTTGCGCAAAAATGCCTTATCGGCAAGGGCTGGCTTTATTGCTTACCAAAAAACCAAATCACCACCTAGAACCCTGGCGTATGCCTTAGAAGGAAAACTAGGGATTGAGTCGAGAGATAATATTTATCTCTATCAGTTCTGACAAAACGACATACGAGAATATAGTTAAAGACACGGGTTATGTGCTGCACATTCGATTAACATTTACAACACTTACAGTACGGATATTTGTACAACGACGACAACGACAACGACGCTCCATACGACAATATAACAGCACTGTTCAATACTCGGCACAATACAATATACAATGTGGATCGGGGGTTTCGATAACTAAAGGCATCAGCACATAATAGGCAGAGCGGTCAGGTTTAATGGAATGGATCTATCCCTCTTCCTCTTATACCATATAAGCCGTGTACAACCCTATTTAGGAATACTTAATCCGATAATATACCTGAGGAGAACGGGCGAGAGAGCTGTTGGAGCCTTTCGCTAGGGAAGATGCCAACAAAGGTACAGGTTCCGCCTGGTCCTTAGGTGGGCTCTCGAGGGTGATGGCCTCACAACCCCATCTAGTCCTTAAGGGCGCTGTTAGGGTACACCGCGGTAGCGTTTCTACAGCGTGGATTAGAGGTAGCCTCTATGTATTCTAGCAGAGTAGCCCCCGCAAACTCTCCTGACTAATAATAAAAAAGAATTAACGCTCGAGGATCACATTGACGGCATGCTGTGAGCAGTCCGTGAAGCTCAAAGAGCGGTGAGATTCGTGAATTCTCAGTATTGTTACCAAAGTTCAAACTGGCTGGATGATATTCGAGCAGGACATGTGTACGTACATACATCAGCCCTGTGATATGTCGGATGTAAAATGCTATGTACATACATACATATCTTTCGCCATTAAGTACAGTACTCTCTATACCTACCTGATGAATCATATTTCGCGACGTACTTCCAGCACATACAACTCGCATATGTACAACATGGCTCTGCTTTTGAACGGGTCCCGGCCACTGGCCAGCATACCTACTATGAGTCATGCCCTTTCTATGTAGACTCAAACTCCAGGTGGATATTATACCGGCCCGATCTACATATACTATGCAGCCTAAATGGGATTTTCTTGCAAGCAGAATGCTTAGGATCATAGGATGGGATTTGGGTGTTTCGTTTGGTGTAAATCACACCTTTCCAAGACACACCGCTTTGTATGCCGACGCGATGAAATCTACTTATTAAGGGCCCAAAACAAGGCCACTGGATTCAATTCTGTACTATGAACCCCTAGTGTTGCGGATCGCGACGGAGGATTAAAAGATAATGACATCAATATGAGAATGATACTGCACTTCGACTTTGGTAGGTACTGTACAGAAACGAAGCATGCTGAGCGCAAAGAACGGCAAGCCTCCAGTGTTCGCGCAAAGTTGCCCTCGTTATGGTTGAGTGCGCCGCAGCTGAGATGCTTTAAACTGCATACCTACCTACGTATTCCGGTCTATTTGCGGTTGTTACCACGCTGTTGGGACACAGTTCGGAGAAATGAGTGATTGTTCATTGAAACTGAAGACCGGCGCGCCCTGATGGTATACTACGCGTCCGGACTGCCCGGCACAATACTCAGCCGCAACGCGAATCAATTAGACATTTGGGCAACACTAACTCGCGAAACTCAGGTACGCGAACGCCATGTCTGAGAAAAAGAATAGCTGTGTACATACATGAACTAAGGCCTGGCGTCTTTGGCTGTATAACCCGGCATGGTTACTTCTGTCCTTCCAAAGCGAAACCTTATGGCACACTGAGGAAGATCGGCTGTGGCTTGCTGTCGTGACGATGGTAATTTTTTCCTCCTCCATTAGGTATTTGCCCAATGGAGCATGAAAGCGGTTGCCGGCCGAACAAGTCTTGGTATGAAAAGCCACATGAAGCACAACCTTGGAAGCAATTAGGGCTGGAAGCAGGGGTTCGACCAGCTTCTGCCAGGTGTTGTTCAGGGTTCCGAGGCCAGCTGACCTCTCCTTGCATCCCGGTAAATGATGAGGTTCTTCAGTTTACTCGGTGTTTGTCGAATAGGAAATACCAATTCCAGCGCAGAACTACCTATCACGTCCCCGCACCCCTTGTCGAGAGACTCGCGTTCAACAGCTTCACTACTATGTACGTAGAGAATGATGAAGCAACATCAGCTCCGTTAAAACTTAAGACAAAGGTCACTAGCCTGAAGTGTCATGTCTCGTCGGAAGGGTCCGGAACTTGTCATCTTTTTAGCCTGCTTCTGGCTGGATTTGAATCCTAGTTCCAGTGGTCGTCGCAAGTCGGCGTTCGTCGACGCGAGCATGGACTGAACATCAATCCTATTTTCCCTATATCCTTTTGCCGTCTTGTCCTTTCGTTACACACGTCCTATCATCTACATATGTAGTATAGTCCCATCGGCATCATTCGATATGTAGATAGGTGACCCATCCCATCGTAGCCGTCGGTAATGAAAGGCCCGCCTCCCTGGACTTGAATCGAAATCTGGCTGGGCCTGGGGCTTCTAATAATGTTACGTTATGTAGTTTTAGGTGTGTAATATTAAATATCCCATCAAAATTTAAAGATTTACTCCTAAAGTCTGTGGAGTTGCCACGATAAGTCGACCTAGTGTCTAAGGTTATGTGCCCTGTGAAAACTTCTATTATTCTATGCTTCTTCCATCAAGTACCTGATATAGTGGAGTTGTGACTTATTCAACCTACTATGTACTGATAACACCCCCTATGTACATAGTAGGATTAAAAGTGCTTCGTTTGTCGTAGATCTCATGGCTTATTCTCGTAAATGGTTAAAGGAGATTCCTAACTATCTATGTACATGGTAAGTTATAAGGTAGGTAAGGTAAGGTGAGACCTTATCAACATACATACATTTACTCGGTATAATAATGCAAATGGACCGCCTAAAAAAATGAAATAAAGCATATTCATAGCTTGCTAATAAAATAATATCAATTGATCGAAAAATACCAACCAGCCTTGTCCTGGTCAGGTAATACAAAACCATCTATTTCGGGTAGTGCCTAATTTCAAGTGCAATTAATTGACTATGCAGCATCAATGTACTGTACATCGCGAGTAGATATCTTGACAGGGGCTGAATGTAGCACATGCTGAATTGACAGGGTCCTATGTTGTCAGGGGCTTACGCCTGTTTCATTTTCTTCCATGGGGGAATACATCGTACATGAGGTACTACCTCTAATAATACATAATACTACATCCTTGCACACAGCCTGCATACATGGTATGTAGGTATGTACTTGGTAGTATTCCACAAGCCCAACCCCCCGGTCCATGCCAAGTCCTTCTTATTCCCTGTCTCCATATCGGGCTGCGTCACTGTGGCCCTACTAGCTACGACTCTACGAGGTACCTAAGAATTATTTTTGTCACGCTCGTGAACATCGAAGCTTTGCGACAGTGGACTTAGCTTGACATGTACTTCTATGCCCAATCAGTACCTTAATCTTACTGCGAGATGAGAAATCAATACTTTCTAACCCATGTACTCCCCGGTTTGGCGGTGTACCTCGCGCTAGTCCATATTACATAGTACACTCTGAAGCCTTGGAATGTCTGGGTATCTTGCTCATCTAATAAGAGGAGGACGGCCGTCATACATAAGGCAACGTCCTCCCTCCTCCCAGGGTCCATAGAAATCTCAAAGAGTCTCAAGCTCACCTCATATAATCAACAAGCAGACATCACTTCAGCTATATTACACACAGACAACCGAAGACCATCTTTCATAAAACCTCAAGCCATAGTGCCCTTTCAAACTTACCTTCTCGACTTGAGCACTTCTGTCTATCACATATACCAACCACACCTGGATCCAAACAACAGGTTCCATAACAACGCATATCGCAATGGCCGCCACTCAAGAGTTCGACTCGCCTTCTCAGCGACCCTCTCAACTACCACCATGCCCGGGTCCTCCACCTAGCCGTCCTCTGCCTCCTCTCCCCAAGAGTGGTTAGGCGAGGACCCTTCGTGAGCGTCACGATCAGGTTTTCGTGGCTTGTCTATCAGACATAGTCGTCGAGGGCTAGATCGGTATAGAGGACATCGAAGGCCCGAAAGCAATAGCGAGGAAAGAGATCAAGGCAACCAGGCCGAAACGGACGAATCGGCGGACGACGTACTATCGGGGAGGACTTCCTAGGGTTCCGCTCTCTACTATCACGCCCTCTTCCAGCTCTCGACTTCCAAAGGTGCATTTCGGGTATGCAGGCGATGCAGCTTGCTTTCGGCGCGGCGTTGTATCCAATCCATGCACGCGCCAAATTTCCTCCTGCTTTCGCCACTGACCTGGACATTACTATGGCATCGCGACCGTTCGCGGATACATGCACGAATCCAGCATCGATCCCATGCTACCGTGAAGCCGCTACCATCAACGTCGAAATAGCAATATGATCTTCCTACCCGGCCGTCCGTCTGCAACAATGCTTCGCACAATACAGAGCTGGCTCAACGCATCGTATCATACACCACACATCACAACCGTCGTACATTCTTTGATCATTGCCCCGGGCGGTTTGATCTGTATTATTCGCCGGGCTAAAATTAACTTTTAATATTGTTGGATTGTGCAACCACAGTCACGCATGGGAGGACGCTGTCGATTGCCCTTTGATTTGGGATATGGGGTCATTCGAATGACTAGGTGTTACGGGATTTCGCTATCACGTTATCAATTGTTATCAATTGTTATCAATTGTTTGTACTTATAGAGTCAGTACTGCTGTGGCGTCGTTCTGCAAGGAATGGTCAGGCATGCGAAGGATACCCCCACGGGAAGGCTGGCGGCAGAATTCATGATACGGGAATGGGTTTGGGGTGGTTGAACGGAACAACCATGGATGATACCAGGGAAGATCTGCACGCTGAGCAGTTCGGTCCCCCCCTTTTAGGGATGATACGAGCATCTATTTTTACTACTACCGCCACTGCGCGATGCATTTAGTCGACTTGTAATCAAACTGTCTCTACGGCAAATTACACTTTCACAAGTTCAATCGCTCGAATCTCCTTCCTGTGAGGCTTGAGCTGCATCTCTGGTGTCTGCACAATCCCTGACCTAGCTGTGGATTGTCATAGTTTCAGATCTTAGATGAGACGTTTTGGTTACCTATTTCAGGTAATTCCGAGTCCGCCCCGCGCTGCTGGCTAACCAAGGGGGGTAATGCGAGTCATTCCTCTCATCACAGCAAACGTAAGGGAATGCAAAGTCGGTGAACAGAACTAACTTCGCACCTCCTTTACTAGCTCGCTTGGTGTCTAGAAAAATCGAGATTTCGAGGTTTCCAATCCAACCCGCTGATGCAGACGCCCTGCGGCTCACACGCGGGCCGCTAGGGAGACAGAAGAGGGGCTGTTGCGCGCCCCCGAATACCCACCCCTTACATCATGGCATCATGGGCAGGGCATCATGATTCGGCCATCGCAGAGCGACAGTATGAAACAAAGTTCAAGCCGTTCCCTTGGGTCATTCGGGGTATGCTTTATATTACTCAAAGCCCACCTCGCCGACTCAGACAGGTGTCATGTTAGACCATCCCGCGCCGCCGCTTGAGGAAACGATCGCATTCTATGTCAGGTAGCCTCTGTAGCTGTCTATCTACGTGCAGTCAATCGACACTGATGTGGTGGACCATACAGGTGGGTAGCCGTTTATACCGTTGCTTCTGCTAAGAGAATGTCTTGACTCGAGGATGGATGCGACACTACCCCAGACCCCGTTGTGTTGCTTCACCTTGGTAGCTCACCAACACAGCAGCAACATATTACGACGCAACCAACATCGACCAACTTTACAAGCAAGACCTTAGCTGGGTCACTCCCAACGTTGGACAGAAACTATATATCACGGACGCCGAAGTTGGGCACCACGAGGCATTAGTCGGTCCAGATATGCGACCAGTTACGGCGGCCAGCCAGGCGGCTCAAGCCTCAAGCAGCCATTCATGAAGAGAACTAACTGACCGCAAGCCGTGACGAAGTCGGAGCCTAGCACCGCAGCGGGCAGGCGGAGTGGGGCGGAACAAATCATACATAGACCAAGTCCGCCGTCTCCCCCCTTTTCCCTTTTCTTCTTGGCTGGATGGGGTCTACCAGGTTTCCAAGTCATCTGGGATAGACAGGATAGCGGACCAGGGCTAAGAAAGGCCTGAGAGCTTCTGCATGTCTGCCTTACGCATCCTTCTTTTAGGCCCGACAACTCTATCTGGATATCCATTTCGAAGATATGGCACACGGTGACAACCCGTGATCCAACCTGCACGAAATCGCATCGATGCGAGCACGCTTGGCTCTGGTTAGGTTCACAGTGTACCCGCACGATGTCGTGTCTCGCTAGAAACGTGGCCGTCTCTCGTCTTCGCTCTTATCCCACTCCACCTCGCGGATCAGGCCATCAGAGCGGGAAGACCTGTATACTGTATCCTGTGCGAGAGTCAAACTCGGACGGAAATGGCTAGAACTGACAGGTGGGTCTCATTTAGTCCGCGCTGTCCGTCTGTCCGTCTGTCCGTCCGTCTGTCTGTCTGTCTTCTAGCTGTTCCACACCCGAGACAAATCCAAATAAAATCGGGCCATGATTTAAAGAAGTAAAATGTATTCGACCCCGCGGCACGAAGCTGAAGACTAGCTTGACGATCTCTAATTCACCGCTAGCCAGCTGTTCCTAGATAGGGCGGTAGGCTCGGCTTTTCGCTTATTTGGAGCCTATCCCTCCGTACGCACGTTGTGTATGTACTTTAGGTCTGATTATTCCGCACGATTTTTCTTTATCGGCTGGTGTCACACTTTGAGGATTAGTTTCGTCCGGTATTGGCGTTTTCTCTGCGAAGGTTTTTTTTTTCTTTTGCCACCCCCTGATCATCAGGGGGAGGCGAACGAAAAAAAAAAGGCCATACCCTCGGCAAAGAAGAAATTGGGTACAGTGGGATTGGGAATAGGACGGTGGATTTTTCTACTGAGAATAGCCCAAGTGCCTTGTCAAATCGTCCCACATACAGATACGCAGGTATAACTTTTAGGTACTTACTAGAGGGTCCAAGCTCCTAGCGGACCCTCTTTGCTGCGCTTAGAGGGTCCCAAAAAGGTGGTGGTGTAGCAAAATTATGGTGAAAGCTCCATTATTTTTTTGTATGTAGAACACACCAAAATTTCGAGGATAGATTTTGATTTTCGATATATACCACGTTTCTTTCCATATATCCATGAGTATCGTAGCTATAATCTAGGAAAAAACATCAATAAATAACTCAGAAAATAAGCAAAATTCTGATACCATTTATATTAGTACAGCCCCCGAGTGAATGAAGTTATTCAAGGTTTCTTTAATTTACAAAATGTAAAACGCGATAAAAGGTATACTCCAGCTCTATAAATCTATTACATTAGGCCATTCAAAATACTTAATTTCTATAACCATTAATAACTTGACCATAATGAGTCTGAGAAAGATGCAACTTAGACTAGAATTTTTGTTATTTTCTGTAGATAATTCTAGTAGTTTTTTCATACTCTGAAAGATAAGATTCGCGGTGAATTCATGTTCTCGAAATTAAAGGCATCTGAAAGGAGCTTTTTATTTTTCACATTTAGGTGCAATTCTCATACAAACGAAAAAAAGTAAAGCTTTCGCCATAATTTTGCTACACCACCACCTTTTTGGGACCCTCTGAGCGCAGCGAAGAGGGTCCGCTAGGAGCTTGGACCCTCTAGTAAAACATTGAAGAGTTTAGCCAACAACATGAAGCCAATGGCATTGAAGGTGATGGACCATCACGTCCAATGAGTGACGTCAAATATACTTGAGGATCTTTTGGCGGGCGCTTATCACCACGTGCGCTAGACCCTGAAACGAGCCGATACCTTAGGTAACCAAATCAGGTGATGATTTTCGAGCTTCTTTTTTCACGCGATTCACATCAACAGGTTTTCAATCCACCAAATCCAGCAAGCAGGAATAGTAGCGGGTCAGATCTACTGCTACTACATCTCTAATCGGATCGTGAGATCTACTGGATCCCTGGAGTTCAAGTCGCAATCCGAGCGTCCGAATGCTGACTTTAGGTAGATTGCTACGAAGTACACTGGGTGAGGTTTGAAGTCGCCATCGAAACCGCAGACTGATGGCCTCGTCACAAATCTGATTATTGCATTGATTGGTTGAAAATTGACCGATCCAGGCTATTTTATTCACAACTCGGTCGAATTTCTGCAGCCTTGTCCTTGGACAGAGACGCGTTAGATAATCATTAAACAACCACCGGTCAACTTCCACGGCCATGGAACTACATGTTTGGGGGCCAGCGTTCGGCCTCGACTCCATCGATCCTGAATGTTTGGCTGCCATCACATGCTTCCGCTCTTCCGTCTCCCCCGAGAATTGGACACTGATCGCCAGTTATGCCGCTGCTGCCAGCCCAGACTGTAGGCCCCATCCTGATCCTTCGTAATCAAACTACATTTCATGATCTTCGCATCGAAACATCTCCCCGGATTTTGAAGATTGGCAGCTGATCAAACACTGGGCAGACCGACTTCCCGCTTTGAATTGCAAAGGTACCTGGATTTTTGGATATGCGGATATCATCTCGTACCTTACCCAACATGGGATCTCACACATCGACGATGACCTCACACCGCTACAGAGGGCCGACTCTCTAGCATGCTCATCGTATCTGACGACTCGTGGATCTGGACTACTAGCCATGTCCCTCTACGCCTCGCCGAGAGCGTGGGCCAAGGTAACCCGACCTGCTTACTCGTTACTCCTCCCATTTCCGCTCACGTGGACCGTCCCCCCAGCTGTTCGCGCCCTCGCCATCGAAAAGGCTGAGAACATGGGCATGGGCACTCTCGCGGCTGAAGTAGACGCAGAGGAATCTTCTTCCTCCAGCGCCCCCGCTGAAACGACATCCACAGGATTTCTGCGACTCCGCGAGAGCTTTCGCCCCAGTATGATCATGCAGCCTGAGCACTCAGCTGCGATCCGCTTCCAGCACTTCGCAGAAGACTTATACGCCGTTCTAGACCAGCTGCGAGGCGACAAGCAATTCTTCCTGCGCGACGACAGCCCGTCATCTCTCGACTTCCTGGCCTACGGCTACCTGCAGCTGATGCGCGTGCAGACGCCGCACGCTACACTCCAGAACGCGCTAAAATCCTACCCCCGCCTGATCGAGTTCCTGTGGGTGCTGCGCTCGCACTTGCATTCCTGCGGGCGCGATGACGATTTGTCGTGGAGGCAGCCCGCGCCGGGGCGTCTGGCCCTGATTGGTCGATTTGCAGAAGGATCGCTAGAGGCTGTCCCCATCCTCGGTGACAGCTGGCAAAGATGGCGCAAGGGTGGCGTTAAGAGCTGCACGGACGTTGACGATGACGATGACGGCGTCAAGAGTCCTGGTCAGCTGATCGCGGCGCTGGGGGGAGCCGCTGCAGGCGTGGCAACCGTCGGGGCCGTGGCACTACTTCGCGCGCTGTCGCCTTTTGGCGCAGAGACGCACCGCTTCGGAATGGCCCAAGAAAATAAGGCCGGGCTACGCCGCTTCGGCGAGATGGGTTCGCTGCTTGAAGACCTATTGGAGTAGCCCAGCACCTTTCCGTGTGGACCGGATAACTGTGCATTAGGTATCGGAGACCACGTGGATGTGCGTGTCGATACCCCATCTGTGCCGACCGAACTCTGAGGAGGGTTATGTACTCATTGGTTGAGCTTTATTTTGAGGTACACGATTAGGTAGACAAGGGTTGAATGAGGCTCCTCTTTGGGACGAAACGGTATAATGTTAAGGGAGTAATGATCTAAAAAGGCGATTATACTCTGTAGGCTTCTTACTTCATGGCCAAGGGCCTCAAACTCGTCGATTATCCCGAGGAGGAAGTACCTAGATGTCGTACCATTAGTGCGTTAGACGATTCTTCCTGATCTGAATGGCATGGTTACATCGCAGTAGAAGGCATGAGTAGCTAGCCTCGTGACTAAAACATTGCTCTGTTTAGTTACTTCCGTGAACCTTTGGTGAGTTCTAGTACTGGACCGACTCGACCCCTTGATGTGGCGACCTGCAGCTTCTCAACACCTCATCACCTCGCCTTACCTCTACATACATATGTAAAGGTTCTACATTGAATACACAGGTAGCTACCACACCGAATCTTCTCGCAGCCTGCCATTGTAGGATGAAGTCGCGGAGCAACAAGGAGCCAGAGGCAATTCACCTGCCAAAATCGAATAGCATCTATCTACTCCTCGGTAGCCAGATCCGTAGACAATTGCCGATATTTGTATGACCTGCATACCTAGGTCCTAGGCACACCGTACACATACATACATAGTATTGATAGCTCCAGCGTTACACGTAACCAGAGTCAGAGACATGTTTTCTCGTGGTAGTGGTTATGGGGTAGATATAGTTATGCAAGTAAGTTATGGTAGACGGCGCAGGAGGGTAGCATTTTCTTCCCACACGTACTGTACAGTACATGGGTATACTACCTAGGTTACTCACTCCTGGTCTCAACAATAGAATAGTCTGCTCCTTTCTTCCTTTTGCTGCCATGCCCATATTTGCTGACATAGTCGGGCAGGGAAAATGTTGACCAGGTACGTTAGGTAGGGTATGCTATTTCGTAGGTCATGGTGGGATTAGAGTAAGTTCTCCAAGGATTTTCAATAGTCTGTACTGCATACACCTTGATCGAGATTGTATTGGGTGTAAACCACTTCAGTATTGAGTTTGGTAGTATTTGGGCAACGGTTATACCGCCGAAGACACAGGATTCGGTCTGCATGATACAACATGAGAAAACTGTGGTTGGTATGGAGGGATTCGTTTGGATTTCTATGATATCCATAACATATTTGGGTTTACTTCCTCCTCCGGTACCTGGCTAGACTAGGTCTACGTATCTATACTGGGACTCCATGCTTTGACACAAAATCAGGCGATACGGTACCGACTCGAGACAGGACGCGAAACCTTACTAGATCTGTCGGATCTCTTTGCCCACCATGTCAGGGCGCTCGACCTCCCACTCATCGCGCAGGATCGCGAAAGTCAAGTCGCTGACCAGCAAGCTCTGGCCCAGACTCCAGACGAGCGTGATGGCGTAGAAGAAGTTTGCGTTCCCGCTGCCGGCGTAGATCCATAGGTAATAAAAGGCGGGCCCAAGAAAGGTCGAGTAGAGCACCGTAGACGCGGCCACAAAGGTGTACCGCATGAGCGGGAATACGTATCTGAACAGTGGCAGCATAGCGAGGAACAAGTTCGTGTCGGCGATGCTAGGGTAGGGTTTGAAGATGGCGAATATCCCGAGCAGGATGGTAAGGACGGCGAGTGGCTGCGGGCGGATACGGATCGAGAGCCCGCCTACGTAGCATGAGAGATGCAGCCAGAATACGGCAAGGAAGAAGGCGCGGAAGCTGTCAAACATCTCGACGAAGAAGTACCACCAGAGCCCGACATTAGGCGTGAGGTCCGTAAGGGTCAGCTGGATGCCATATGTTGAGGCGAGGAATTCCCAGGACCCGGTGAGGAGGTATGAGCCTAGAAGCAGGACGGAGAGGCAGAGAGTTACCACCCCAACATTGATACCAGCGAATTGCATAAGAGATGACGGCTTGTTCGAAGTGTGTTGTCGGTCGTAGGCCAGTAGTATCAGCGGCGGAAAAAGTAAGACGGGATACATCGAGAGATAAGTGGCAAAGGAAAGGGCGAGCATGGCAGTAAAGGGGTTCCCGTGTATGGCCTGTGCTATGGCGTGTACGATGGCGCATGTCGTAAAAACGTTGGTGGGTCGAGCCATGCATGTGGCGATGGTAAAGGGATTCAAGAGAAATCTATGTGAGGGCTCTGTTAGTAAAGTGCAAGCTATATAAGACTAAGGTAGAGAAGGACCATACAGAGCTGCGACAACATAGCCGCTCCATCTTCTCTCCTTGCGAGCCGAGGTGAAGAGTCTCGACGTGCTTGCTTCACCCGATTCTGCGATCTTATATAATGCATCGGCGCTGAGTAGGTCAACTACAATGTAGAGGAGATATGCGAATATGGGATATGCCGATGGGTCTGGTAGTAGCGAGAAGAGCGGGAGGAGTAACGGTGCCTGGTGGTAAACGCCGCCATCGTAGGGCGAGACATTGTGATTATACAGGAATAGTCCTTCTTGTACTATATATATGATGAGCTGTGAAGGAAGTTGTTATTGGAGTATAGAGGTGGACTTACACCTCTTGAAGCTGGTGACGGGAGTCGAGATCTCGACTCGACCAGTGAGCAGATCTGGGAGTGCAGGAAAGAAGACGAATAGTATCAGTCGCAGTAGGGCAGCTGCGGTGTATAGACCGGCTATGCCCTTGGGATTCATTTTACCGTGATTCATAGTGCAATTCCATCGTCGGCGATGGCTGAGTACCTATGGCAGATAGGTAGACGTGGAAGAGGTTGAACTGACATGAACTGAGGAATGCTCGTATTTGAAATTTAGTAGGAAACATCATCGCCTTTCAACCTGTCCTTCCAGCAGGTACCTAGGTACTTAGCTGTTTAGGTAGCACAGCTAGCAGGTCCAATCGATAAGTCTCACTAGACTGATCTAGGACTAGGTAGAATGAGACCCAAGGGAGCGGTCACGTCTGGCAATTCTTTTTCTTACTGACTGACAGAAAAAAAAAAGTTGCAGCGGCCCCTCCAGAGTCTAAAGCTGATTTCTTCATCAAAATTCATACCTGAACAGGTGCAACAACAAACAGGACAATTGATTTCGCATCGCAACAATGGGTAGGATAAAGAAGAAAGGCGAGGCTGGAAATGCCAAAAACTACATTACCCGCACCCAAGCTATCAAGAAACTCCAGATCAGTCTTCCCGACTTCCGAAAACTATGTATCTGGAAAGGGTAAGGAAACCGTCTTCAACCTGTCAATCATGACACTTTGCAGCCGCTAACTCCGACTTCAGCATCTTCCCGAGAGAACCTAGAAACAGAAAGAAGGCCTCCAAGAGCTCTTCAGCTTCTACCACCTTTTACTACGCCAAGGATATTCAGTACCTCTTGCACGAGCCCTTACTGCGGAAGTTCAGAGACCAGAAGGTCCTCGAGAAAAAGATATCCAAAGCACTCGGTCGCGGAGATGTGAGTGACGCGAGTCGATTCGAGCGCAATGCCGCAAGACCTGAGAAGACGGGTAAACCGCGATATACTCTTGATCATGTCATCCGAGAACGCTATCCAACCTTCGTCGATGCTTTGCGCGATCTCGACGACTGCCTGTCCATGCTCTTCCTCTTCGCCAACCTCCCCTCTACCTCTACCGTCCCCGCGAAAATGATTGCGCGTTGCGAGCGTCTCTGTCTCGAATTCCAACATTACCTGATCGTGTCGCAGAGCTTGCACAAATCATTTTTGTCCATCAAGGGTATCTACTACCAAGCCAACATTCAGGGCGAAGACATTCTATGGCTTGTCCCGTACAAATTCAACCAAAGGGTGGTGGGGGACGTGGATTTCAGGATCATGGGCACCTTTGTCGAGTTCTACATGACTCTTTTGGGTTTTGTCAACTTCCGGTTATATACTTCAGTTGGCCTGAAGTATCCACCCAAGTTTGACCAGGCAAAAGACGATCAAGCTGGCGAGCTTGGCGCTTTCAAGCTCGAGGGTAACCTTGCGAATGCTGCAACAATCGAAGCACCTGCTCAGTCAACAAATGATGACGAGGAAGCTGGACCAGATCCTAAGACGCAGGCTGAGGTGAACAAGCTTATCCGTCAGATGAGGGAGGCCGATGTCGACGGCGACCAGGCCGAGATCGAAGCTGGTGAAGACGAACCGACGGATGTGATCGACAAGTTCGAGCCTGCTGCGCCAGGTGGTGATGTGCTTCCTCAGCCTACCTACTCGGCGAATGAAACGGGGTCGCTGTTTGCGAACTGTACATTCTACTTGTCTCGTGAAACCCCTAGGCAACCGATCGAGTTTATCCTCCGCGCATTCGGCTGCAAGCGCATTGGCTGGGATGCTGTACTAGGCGAGGGTGCATACACAACGAACGAGCGGGATCCTTCCATTACTCATCAAATAATCGATCGCCCTGTTATACAGGCCGCCATGCAAGAAGGTGGTGATGGCGAGGATAACCAGACGTCTCAGAAACTCGCGCCAAACCAAAGGATGCCTGGACGAACGTATGTGCAGCCGCAGTGGGTTTGGGACAGCATAAATGACGGAGAGTTGAAGCGACCAGATCTCTACGCCCCTGGAGCCCAGTTGCCGCCGCATCTGAGTCCATTTGTTCAAAACACACAAGGAGCATACGATCCGACAGTACCGTTGGAGGAGCAACAGACCGAGGGCGAAGCACTAGAAGACAGTGATGAAGAGGTAGAGGAGGATGAGATAGATGTTGACGAAGATGATGACCTTGCCGTTAAGAGGATAGAAGGTGCAGACGGCATGGATGTTGCCCAGTCCGAGGACGAGGATGATGAGGATGGTGGCTTCGGAGGCTTTTCAGATGGAGAGAAAGCTGCAGGTGGTGACGATGCAGAAGAATCCGAGGATGACGAGCAAGCTGCAGAGCGGCAGTATCAGCGAGAACTCGAGGCCGAATTGACTGGCAAGCCTATCAAACAAGCGCCTTCGAATCCTCAGTCCAAGGCTAAGGCAGAAGCGAGAAAGCGGCTGGCCAGACAAGCCAAAGAAGAAGCCGAGGAACTCGAGAGGGCAAAGGGAATGCTGAGCAAGAAGAAGAGAAAGCTTTTCGAGCAGATGCAGTATACTAACAACAAGAAGAGCGCAGAGGATCAAAAGCTCAGGGCGAAGAGGAGAAAGCTCGAGAAGCAAAAGGCAAAGGCAAAGGCGTAACGAATCAGACAGAGGTAAAATCGTGCCGCTACTTTAATAATACCAATGAAAATTCCATTCCTTTGTGAGACTATGAGATAATTGATGCGTGTGTAAAATGAATTGAGTGTAGCTTCACTAAAAGTATGGCATTTTGTTTCTCATGTGCTTGTGTGTGCAGTTTATTTTCAGTGAGAAAAGTTTTACAATTCTGAACTTTACGTCTCCTAACTTCGTCCACAAGATCTAGGCACTGATAACTATGCCCCCAAATAAACTTGTGCAGAATGGCCGCAGCGGACGAATCATACGAGTATTCGCTAGGCGATGATTCGGAAGAGTCATTTAGGGATGAAGAAGAATCTGATGAAGAGGAGCGACCGAATCGTTGGCGCGGGCCAAAGTCTACCTGGCAGCAGCTCAACAGCGAAGAAATCGACACCTTCACCGCGCTCAAGAAGATTCGCGACAGGGATCTGTCTATTCACCTGTACAATGCTTTTAAGCTAAAGCAGAGACATCAGAAAACAGAGGATAGATTGGCTGTGAAGGGTCCATCGGCCGGTAAGGTGAGTAATTGAAGGGAATCGATTAAGAGGATGAACCATTTGGTTGATTATTTTGCGTGCACACTAACGGAAAAAAGGACATCAATGTGGCCACGGGCCAACCCGTCCAGCCTGACGACTGGCTGCCTCAGCAATCGTGGACTGCCTGGCCTATGCGCGTTGGCAAGGTGCCGTCTCCGCAGGATGATGCGAGTACTCGATTCAATGACCCAGACGAGAGATATACATTGAGAAAACCCGTCCAGGATATGCCGAGCACAGTCCTAGAGGAAATTATCGGTGCTCATATCCTGAAAACAGCGAAGGAAAAATTCAATTCCAGGCCATGGGATAAGCCTGACAAGTCTTCTGGCGAGGAAGACGAAGACAGTGAGGTACAGAGCAAGGACTCGGATAGAGAGACGACAGCATCGGCGTCTACCAGTGCTAAAAAATCCAAGTCAGGGTCCAGATCGCGGTCGAGATCTAAATCTGCTAAGCGCGAGTATCACAGTGAGGATGAGAGAATGGACGTTGACCCTAAAGACAGTCAACCGATTGGCGATGAACGCGAGGAGCCGTCTAAGAAACGGCGCCTGATACCTGTAATCACGACAGATGACGATCTCTCATACAGTCTCCTGCGACCGTCCGTTCGGCACATCCTCTCTAAGCTAGACGCGACACTTTCAATTCTCCACAACGTGCAGGAATCGCTTAACTACCAGTCAGACTCAGCCGGCTCGGAGGCAACAGAATCCTCGCGCCATAGCGGCCGGCGGTCATCTTCAAGACAGAGCTCACGCACGCCAACTAGCACGACACGGGGCAGGCCTCGCGGGTCCAAATCTCGTACGCAGGCTCGCGGAAGGTCCAGGGCAAACGAACGGACGGCGCCATCGCTGGAAAAAGGCAGCCAACCGGACGGGAATGAACAGAAAGGGTTAGCCTCCGCGAAACCCAGGATGGGAAGGCCGAAAAAGACGTACCCGCGTCTCGAGGACGAGACCGACCGGGAGTTCGCTATTCGCATCGCAAGACTGCGCAAGCGGCCTATTCCCGTCTTCCCCGACGACGACGCCGCCGCCGCACAACCGTACCTAGACCTAGACCAGGACCCGGAGCCCGAAGCCCACTCAGCTACAGAGGAAGAGGAAGAGCTAGGAAGAGAAGGTGGTCACATAGGTGACGGCGAAGAAGAAACACCAGGCCCAAACCCAAGCCCCCACGGACGCACCACCACAACCCACCAAAAGAAACGCAAAGCCACCCAATCCTCGCCCTCGCCCCGACCCCACCATGCCTCTTCTTCCGTATCGACGACCCCAGGCAGCAGACAGCGCAAGAGCAGCCTCAAGACGCGTCGCCTCGGCCTGCGCGACTGGCGGGACGCGCTCGGCGCCGCGGCACTAGCCGGCTTTCCAGCCCAGGCCCTGGATCGTGCTGCGCGGCGATGTGCGGATTTGTTCGCGCACGGGCAGCAGGACTTCGCGCTGCACTCGCTGGCTGAGGGCCCGACTGCGTCTTCCGGACGCAGGGCATCGCATTCGCAGTCGCGGGATCGGGATCCGAGACGGGGTTGGAGTAGGGCTACGTACTACGGGCCTGGGATGGCGGTGCCGCCGCTGCTATCGCTGCCGCACGCGGGCGAGGGCGATGGCGCTGGTAATGGTGATGGTATGCACATGCATGAGGAAGGGGGATATGGAGATAGAGACGGATACGCAGATGAGCGGCGGGCGCCAACTGCTTCCGACGACGAAGATCCACGTAGACGGCGGAGCGCTTCAAGGCCCCGCGCGCGCAGCGGTACTGGTTCTGGCACCGGCAGGTCCAGATCCAGACCCAGGTCCAGGTCCCGGTCCGCGTCCGCACCCGGCTCTTACGCGTGCGCGTTTCGCGACTGCCCCCGGGCCATGGCCGGGGAGGGCTTCGCGCGCAGGCAGAACCTGCTAAGGCACTTGCGGCTGGTGCACTCGTGGACGCCGTCCACGGCTTCCGAGGTAGGGAGTGAGGGCACTGGGGCAGAGTCCGGGGTGGGTCGGGTGTTCCCCGCAGAGGAAGTGGATAGCGAGGACGAGATGTACGGCGCCGTGCACGTCGACGGGTTTTTGAGAAGGATTCGGATGCGGCCGGGATGGCGGGGGGGCGATGCCGGGGAGGAGCCTAGGAGGAGGAGAGGTGGGCTCGGGAATGTGCGTACACGGGGCAGGAGCTGGGTTGGGGGAAGTGATGCGGATGATGATGGGGATACGAGGATGGGCGGGAGCGGGTATGAGGAGTAAGTTGACAATCTAGTTTACAGAGATGTCATATTGATGGCTAGAAGTACTAGTTATAACCTACTTTTCAGCAATCTACCGAGTCTCCTGGCTTGGTCCGCGTTGCCCTTTTGACTCAATAATAAGTTCCTCATCGGTTTCGTTACCCGAGATAATAGGCGCCTCACGTAGTATATTCATGTACGTGCTATCCCTACCCTCTCCCTATCCTTCTCCAGCACTACAAACTACAACCTACGCCTTCGACTTCGCGGCAAACTGCCTCTCAACCTCATCCGCGAACTCACCCAGCGTATCGAAACGCCATCCAAACTTGACCTTATCCTTATACTCCGCAAGTTCGCCGCCGAGGCGCTCCCCATCACCCTGGCTCACCCGCGAGATCCACACGCTGGGCAGCCCCAGCTGCGCCGCGGGCACGTGGTCAGCCCACAAGCTGCACGCGACATGCAGGAGGTCGCCCCTATCGCGGTCGACGCCGAGATCGTCCTTGAGGCGGCGAAACAGGTAGTCGAAGTTGCGGATCTCGGGCTTGTAGCTGCCGACGTCCTGGGCCGTGTACACGGCGTCGAAGGTCGCGGGCGCGAGCTGCCTGTCCACGGTGGCCGTGATGTTGCGGTTGTCGACGTTGGACAGGATCGCGAGCTTGTAGCGGCGCTGCAGCCTCTGCAGCGCTGGCACCGTGTCTGCGAATGGGCCCCATGTCCCCGGCGAGTTGCCGAACGGCTCCGCGATGCTGTCCGAGAGCCCCGGCAGCTCTAGGTCTGTTATCGCGAATTGCGTGATGGCTTCGGCTAGCAGCTCGTTGTATGGCAGCGTCGGCTGCGCGTGCTCGAACTTCCTGGTTACGGCGTTTAGACGCTGCAGTGCTTCGGTGGGCGGCTCCGTGTTCAGCGGGTGCGAGGCCGGGAGCTGCGAAGTGAGCAGTCGGACCGTGTTCAGGAATCCGGTTTCCCAGTCTATGAGCGTGCCGTAGCAGTCGAAGCTAGGTACGGCGTCAGTTCGGTCTCTGGGTTGTTAGGATGTAGTGTACATCCAGGTCTTGCTTTACCTTAAAGCTTTGAAGCTTGTTAGGTCGGGGTATTTGCTTTCAGATGCCATCTTGCTGGTCCTTTGCTGGTACCACTTCAGTTATCTCAGATCAGGTAGGTAAGTAGTGAAGCTAGGTATTCCAAGGGAAGGTATGTCGAAGACGTAGCATAGCACGATACAAGGTAGAAGCATTTTAATCCTTTCTCTTGAAGGTTTGGCTTCACAGGTGCCTTTATGTACGACTAGACCATTACATCATCGGGTCAGTTTGGGGTGAGGTGATTGCCCGAATAGTAGGTAACACCCCTCACTCCATCTCCAAGTAGGTATTCCCCAATTCTGCTCTGAAAACATTGACGCCTTAGAGACTGAGGAGAGGATATAGTCTAAGAGACCACTCGGCGAATACTATTTACAACTTTTGATAGGTACGTGTTCCACGCGTTGCGGGGTGGAGAATGGAAATGGCGCAAATGACAACCGTAAACCGAAACCTCGATTCGCCTCGAATGTGCTCGGATAACCGGCTCGAGTTTGGTAATGGCGCCACAATCAGCCACACCGGCGTGCCCGCGCGAGGAACAGAGTATAGGCTCTGTGTAGCAACGATGCTGAGGCAGTTCTGCAAGTTCGCGCGCTACTGTTAGTCGAAATGCAATCGAGTCAAATGGATGCAGACTTACGACGGGCAGCTTTTGGCTGGCCGTGGTGAGATCCAGCCACCAATGGGTGCCCTGACTAGTACCAACCCACCTGGGTGAGTACCTATTTGTGACAGATGTGTCGTCTGAATATTGTTGGGAAGATAACACGTGCCAAATGAAAATCATATGGGTAAAACTGGCAAGTGTCCATCAGCCTCTCTATATAATGGTCACTAAGCCACCTATATTTGCTTCCATGTGGTATGTAGGTACATTATCTAAATGTACGCCGGGCCTCGGAGCATGATCATAGGTTCTGCTCAAGCAACCACTTCATACCCTTGACGGTATCCTCCACAAACTCGCGACTTCTCTCAAGTTGCGGCCAATTTGTCCAAAAATAATGACCAAACCCCTTGTAAAGGTCCACCTTCGTCTTCACACCAGCTTCCTCTCTCAGGATCCTCTCGTAGATCAAGCCCTCGTCTCTCAGCGGGTCTAGCCCGCAAATCTGAAAATAAGCAGGCGGCAGGGCGCGGTGGCCGTTCTCGCGCGCCCCGTACATGAACGGCACGGCGCGCGGATCGGTCCACGACGTCTTTAGGTTGCTGTGCATGTGCTCGGCGAACTCGGCTCCAAGCCTGACCTTAAGTACCGGGTCTATGTTGGATGTGACGTCTGGATGCGACAAGTACTCTCGTCGGTATGCCGGTGAGATCAGTGTGGGAGGGGTCAGACACATGATCGCTGGTACGCAGAGGTACTGCCCGGTCAACGGCGGACTGAGCTTCTCGTCGCGCGCGATGTGCGCGAGAACGGCTGCGATGTTGCCACCGGCCGAGCCACCGCCGATGACAAAACCGAGGGAAGGATCAGCACCGAGAGATGCTGCGTTTTGCGCTACCTGTCAGGGCCGTAAGCAAACAGAAGAGTTTTCCTAGAGAAGGAAAACACGTACCCATTTCAACGCATCCCAGCTATCGTCGATCCAGATCGGGAAAGGGTATTCTGGTGCTAGCCTGCGAAATTTTAGTGATATGTCGTTGCTCAAGGACTTCACTAAGCCGCACACGACACACCCAACTTTCACAATCTTGGACAGGAACTCTTCCAAGTACCTAAACCTGAGTGGCGCATTTCACGTACCGATAGTCGACATTGACGCAAATGGCTCCCAGATCCCGGCTGAAGAGCCGACAGTTCGTCTCCTCGTCGCTCAAGTCGCCTATGCTCCATCCGCCCTCGTGATACATGACAATCAAGGGACTCCCCTCTGCCGGTTTCTTGACAGGACGGTAGATGCGCACCGTAATCTCGGTGCCGTCCCTCACTGGGATCTTGCGATCTACCTCACTGACCTGCTCCGGAATGGGACCGGGCACGTAACGGAGGTGATGCTTCTCGCGAAGGGTGGTGGCCCGGTGAGCACGCATGGCGGAATACGAGTCATCCCCGTAGTAAGGGTCCGAGGGCAGTGGGTCCCGGACGGGGTGGCTAGCGAGGGCCTAGCCGAAATATGAGCAAGTCCTCATGCCGGAGAACGGTTGGTAGGGTAAGACGGGCTATACTATAGGATACGAGGTCCAAACTCACAGCTACCATGGCTGGGTCCATGATGCCGTACGATGAGAGTTCTTCTTCAGTACGGGACACCATGATGATTATAAAACGGAGACAGTCGTTGAAGAAGAAGAGAGTGATTCCTAGGAAGCAGAAGACAAGTTGTCGTTGGTAAAGATAGGCAGGTATGTATATCGTAGTGCGTATGTTACGTACCTATCGGTAGGTATTATGTCTTCCAGCTTCAAGAATATGTTCGTGCTTCGTTCATTGCGAAATGCTAATGGCGTCATCCTGTCCGTCTCTATGTTTGATTACCTAAGCCTTGGCATGCTGCTTGCCATTCAAGATGACTTCCATCGATAGATACAGAATAGAAATCACGGAAAGAATTCGTATGAATTAGCTGGGCAACATCTTGAGAAGCAATTATGTCTATTCGATACTGAAACAACGACCTTGA